>BDMV01000003.1:4321944-5521944 GCA_008326285.1 Oryza officinalis | reverse complement strand
CAGTTCTCAAAGGTTTGCAACTTTTGAAGGAATTTGAAGCCGATGCTATTGAAGTTATGGGTGATTCATTGTTAGTAGTTAATCAATTGGCTGGAGAATATGAGTGTAAGAACGATACATTGGTAACTTATTATGAAAAATGTCGGGAATTAATGTATGATTTTCGGCTGGTAACATTGAGATATGTTCCTCGAGAGCAGAATTTGGAGGCTAATGATTTGGCTCAAGGGGCATCAGAATATAAGCTGATAATGGCAAATGTTGAGGTGGGGATTGCTATAATTGCAGCCGATGATTGGAGTTATGATGTGTTGTGTTATTTGAAGAATCCTTCTCAATCGGCTTCAAGGAAATTGAGGTATAAGGCTTTACGATATGTTTTGTTGGATGATGAATTGTATTATCGGACGATTGATAGGGTTTTGCTCAAATGTCTAAGTTCTGATCAAGCCAAAGTTGTAATGGGGGAAGTTCATGAAGGTATTTGTGGTACTCATCAATCGGCTCATAAAATGAAGTGGTTGCTTCGAAGAGTTGGGTATTTTTGGCCAACAATGTTGGAGGATTGCTTTAGATATTACAAGGGATGTCGAGATTGCCAGCAATTTGGATCCATTCAGAGAGCACAAGCATCGGCTATGAATCCTATAATCAAGCCATGGCCGTTCAGAGGCTGGGGAATTGATATGATCGGCCAAATTAATCCACCATCGAGTAAAGGGCATAAGTACATATTGGTGGCAACCGATTATTTTACAAAATGGGTAGAAGCAGTCCCATTGAAGAAAGTTGATTCTGGCGATGCAATTCAATTTGTTAAAGAGCATATTGTGTACCGATTTGGTCTTCCACAAACAATTACAACTGATCAAGGATCAATTTTTGTGTCAGATGAGTTTGTTCAATCTATGGAGAGTATGGGGATCAAGTTGTTCAATTCTTCACCATATTATGCACAAGCTAATGGACAGGCAGAAGCATCTAACAAAAGCTTGATTAAGTTGATTAAGAGAAAGATTGCCGATTTTCCAAAATAGTGGCATAACCGATTGGCTGAGGCATTGTGGGCTTATCGGATGGCTTGTCATGGATCGATTCAAGTTCCTCCCTATAAGTTAGTTTATGGGCATGAAGCAGTTTTGCCATGGGAGCATGTCATCGGCTCAAGGAGGATTGATTTGCAAGATGAATTGACAGCCGATTATTATCATAACCTTTTGGTAGATGAGTCAGAAGATTTGGTTCAATCCAGAATGTATGCTTTACAAAAGATAACAAAGGATAAGGAGCGTGTTGCGTGACACTATAATAAGAAGGTTGTATCGAAATCCTTCGAGGAAGGAGAATTGGTTTGGAAGTTGATTCTGCCGATTGGAACTCGTGATAATAAATTCGGCAAGTGGTCACCAAATTGGGAAGGACCTTTTCAGATTTACATGTCTATGTCTAAAGGAGCTTACATGCTACAAGGACTTAATGGAGAAATATTTGGACGAGCTCTTAATGGAAAGTATTTGAAAAAGTATTACCCAAGTGTTTGGATTAATTCATGATTCGGCTGTACCTTGCCGATACATGGTAGCCGATGTATTGACATCGCCTTTAGATGGCCGATATAAGTTATATCGCCCTTAGCATGATTTTCTTAGTCTAATCGGTTGTTTCATCGTAATTTGTTCTTAGCCGATTGTAATTTTGTGATGTTTCGTTCTCCATAACAAAATTAGGGGGCATATACATAGATGACTATCATTGAAAATTTCAAAATTTCAACGCAAGATTACGAGTATGGAGTTTATATTATTATCGGTGGATTCATGTTACAAGTTTTTGGATAGCTGATATGGCCCTTTGCCTAATTTGTTCTATGTCTTCTATGGCTTGGGCATCGGCTGCATCACTGCCTGGGATGACTTTCATGGATTTGCTCAGATCGGCTAAATGCCTGATCGAAGACTTCAGCTTGGATTTCTGTTCTTCGATAGCTCTTAGCAAATCGGCAAGCTTCTGTTCTTCCAGAGATAATTCAGCGTT
The DNA here is from genome assembly GCA_008326285.1 of Oryza officinalis. Lineage (NCBI taxonomy): Eukaryota > Viridiplantae > Streptophyta > Magnoliopsida > Poales > Poaceae > Oryza > Oryza officinalis. The sequence continues at coordinate 5,519,910 of BDMV01000003.1, read as the reverse complement.
GCAAGCTTCTAACTCAGCCAGGAGTTCGATCTTCCTATTTTTTAGCCGATCTATGTTGCTTTGAATAGAACTTGGCCCAGAGATCATCTGATCAAGTTTGGATTTTTCTTCATTTATGGATTGCCGATTAGCTTGGATGGTTGCTTCAAGGTCTTTTCGCTCTCGTCTGTCAGCTATCCTTTGCCTTGATCTTTTCCAACTTGTGTCGATATTGTTCAAGAAAGACTGCTGGAGAGATGATTTCGGCTGCGTCATCTGGGATCTGATCTTGGATATCTTCAAATCTTGCTCTGATTGATCCACAGTTGACAACCAAAGCATCGAGGGAAACTTCAAGCCGATGAGCAATATCTGTGAGGATAGTTTTTAAGTCATCGGCTAGAGGAGCAATGGCTTTGCTGGATATTTCTTCTTCTTCGTCCATGAATTGCTTAATGTCAAAAGAGAACATATCGGCTATGACCTGAAAGAGCAAGATTGCTGGTCAATAAAATATTTTTAATGGCCAATTTATAGTTCAAACACAAATGCCTCAGGAATAGCAAGAATCGGCTGGTCTTCAATATGATGGCTATCTCTGGCCGATGGAGTATGTTCACTTGATTCATGATGGATAGGAGTTGGAGAGCGAATCGGCTGTGATATAAAATGAGTTAGTACATGATGGAATGAGATTTGACTGAGGTTTTGAGAGAAAAGTTACCGATGGAGGAGGTGCAGGTTTCTTCTTGGCAGCCGATTTCTTTTTCTAGCAAGGAAGAGTTAAAACTGAGATCGGTAAAGAAAGTTATGAAGGGATGAAAGATTGTAAAGTACATACCCGAGGTTGATATGTCTTGTGGATCGGAGTTGGTGGAGATTGCTGAGGAGCAGGGATGTTGATCGTTGGGGTTTCTTCTATTGTTTCGCTCAGCTCGGCAGCTGCTTCATCAATAGCTTTTTCTATATCTTCTTCATCTGGATCAGTGGCTGTTGTGCTTTTCTGCTTTTTGGCAGCTTTCTTCTTTATAGCCAATGGAGCTATAGACGATGGTCTAGTTCTTTTCCTCTTCAGAGGGAATTGGCTCACGTGTTTGCCCATGGAGTAGAGAAGATGTCTTAGGAGCATTATAGTCAATGGTTGAAGGAGCCAATCCACCACCATTGGGGAGAATTCCAGCAGCATAATTGATATTGGCTCCATTTTTGCTGATGTGAGGAGGAGAAGATTCTGTGGTCTGCAAACAAAAGAAGAAAAGGAGTTAAGTTAGTTTCTAAAGGAAATCGGCTATCAATAAGGATATTGGAAAAGAAATCTGTTTACCTGTGGAACCATGTCTGGAACGATGTTAGTTAGATACATGGAAGCCGATTGGTGAAAAAGATGTTTCTTCCATTCAATCCACCATTGATCAAAAGTGGAGCTCCTTAGCATAGCCAACTCAATGTTTTCCAAACTTCCAAGAGGAGGTCCTTCTATGCTTAATAGCCTATCCATCATTAGAGCCGATGAGATTTCTCCTCTGGCTTGGATTTTTCCTCAGAAGAACAAGCCGATTGGCATCTGCCCCATTCCCAGTTGTCTGGCAGCATTCATAGGGTGGTAGAGTTCATAAGATATCTGGATGTTCCTGCCCTGATGGATGCCGACAGGAAGAATACAAGGGGTGATGGCTGTTGTAAAAACTTCTCTGGATTTCTCAAATTTTTCAGAGTTTATTTCATCAAATCTGAAATCGGCTGACAGTTCAAAATCTGCAGAACATTCATATGCAAACCAATTTCTAGAGTCCTTTGGGAATCTAGCATAAAAGTTGCCAAACCAGTTGACAAAGAGTTCAGCCGATAATTCTGATCCAGGATATGAATATGCTGCTTCTCCAAAGGACATACATCTTCTAGTGGTGACTTCGTCTCCGTCGTCATCCTTGGTCGGCTCAACCAGAGGGAAATCGGCTTCAGGCAGTGCTGATCTCTTGGTGACTTTGATTGTATGCAGGTTAAGCCATAATTGCAATAACCACCAGGGTCCACCTGTGTCGATTACTGAGTTGGTGGCAAGCTTAGCCGATGCGTTGTTCAAAATCTGATATAGATAACCCAGGAGGTATTTGCCTAGTGGGAATTGCTTTTTGTTGACTAAGGCTTCGGCTATATGTTGCCAGTTGGTGGTTGGACCACAGCTTGAACCACAAAATAGGAATTTTTCCAGCCACATCAAGAGAAAGGATGTGTGTTCTTTAGGGGAAACAGGGCCAGATCCAATGTTTAGTGAGATGAATCCACTCCAACCTCCAATGCTCCTAGTTTTGAAAGTGAACTGGTTTTTGCTATTCAAGCTAATAGGGTTAGCCGACGAGGTGATATCCAGCCCAGTTATCATGGTGATGTCCAAAAGAGTTGGAGTCATTGGTCCTTGGTTGAAGAGGAAGGCATTCAAGGTGTTGTACCAAAAATAGTTGGCAGCCAGTAGCATGGGTTCGTCTTTGGCTAAATCGGCTATGGTTAGGGCTAAGCACTGAGCGATGCCGATTTCTTCCCAGTGAGTTTGTTTGCTAGCCGACATCCTCTTGTACCAATCAGACCAAGTTTTGACAGCCGATGGCCAAGATTTAAAGGTGTTGTTCCAGTGGTCCAAGCTAGGGTTGGTTAACTTAAAGGGAATCCTGTTTGTCTCGGCATTGATGAATTCTATGGGGTCTTTGTTGCCGATTGGGCCCAAGAAGTACCGATTGGGATAAACCAAACTTGGGATTGCGACTTGGTGCGAGAGATGCTATAGAAAAGAAAGGGGAGAAGAAATAAATCGCAAAGGAAAACTAATCTATGAATAAGGATGGAATTCGGCTGATGGGGTTACCTCGGGGAACTCGATGACTGGAGCACTTGAAGGAGCGGCGGAAGACGACATTGTCAGAGATGAAGTTGTTGCTGACGAAGGAATCGCTTATGTGGTCGCCGGAGAATCCGATGAAACTATTGCAAGAGTTGAAGACGATTATGGCTGAGGCGATGAAAATGGGGGTAACGGCGTGAAGAACTTCAAGTGGTGGTTGCTATTTAAAGGTGACGAGCTAACGGTGAAAATGGAAATGAAACCCTAGATCGATTCGGAGGAGGTTTGAGCAAATCCGCAATATTCCAAATATCACGGACTTGGGGGGCATGTGTTAACGACCAAATTTAGTAAGATCAAGTATTGGAATCAGAGATAAAACTGAAGCGGATTTGAAGGAAGCTGGTGGTTGTCGAAACAGAGCAAGGATCGGTTGTTGACCGAATCGGCTGCGGTGTGTATCGGTTTGTGACCGAGTCGGCTATCATGTCCATCGGCTGAGACAGAGTCAGACAAGGTTGGCTGATATAGCCGATTCTGATGAGAAGATGGCAGAGACATTGTCGGGTTCGGTTGATGGGCTTCATGGAGATTCCTGCGTGCGGATTGAGTCCGAAAGAGGGAGTTGTATCTATTAATTAGGATATAATGTTAGTTTCCTAATGGATATTGCCGGTTAGAGTTTGTATTAGGGAATTATCTTTAGTATGAGTTGTAATAGAGATAAGAATCGTGTCCGACAAGGACATATTGTAATTCTGGGTATAAATTGAGCCTAGGCTTGTGTAAAGAAAGGATGGAATCAATACAACAACTTCGGCACATCGCCACCTTTTTCTCTTTTACTGTTTTCGGCGAGTTCTTGCTTTCGAGTTGGGCTGCATCGGCTTCGATCTCCGACAAGAGGTAAAACTTGTTATGGCGGCTTGCGCTCTCGGGATTAGTGCTTCCATCTTCATGACACTCTAATCTTGTACGTGTAAATCGTCGAGTTATCATACATACTATATAATCTGAATTGATATTAGTATATAACTTAGATCGGTTGATGTCTATTTCATAGAAAGCAGCCGATAGAGTTATATATTACCATTGATCTGGATTATATAGTATATCTACCATCTCGAAAAGGTTTTTATCGACTTGATCATCTAGATATTACGTTTCTCTACATATTTGGTGCTGCATCAATTAGGTTTGACCTACTAAATCATGTTTAGAACCATAATCTTTAGCCTGTCTATGATTGCTAATAGAGATAGCATCGGAGTTTCAGCCGATCTTATCTGGTTTAATTATCTTGTTATCTTGATATATTAAATCTGCCCTTTATATCAAGACATTAACATAATAAAATATATTGAGCTTGTTGTCAAATCTGGTTAGGGTCATCTTAACATTAGATTGACAGTTGTTTAATATATTTTGCTTCTGGTAATATCTCTGTATAAAGTAGTATCGGAGTACTAGCCGATACATGTTAAGTTTGCCCAATCGGCTATGCTATGAATATATATAATCTATGCCTTTTAACATATTTAGACATAGGTGATTTATACTGTCTCGGCGCCCTGTCCGATCTATCCCAATCACTTGGTTTAAATATATCTTAAGACTTAGATTATATTTTATTGATATCTACAGTCGATTGAGTAGATTTAGCTTTGTCTTGCTTTATCTATTATAGCCGATTTAATGCACTTTGCATCGGCTCAATGCTCAATGATATGTCATCGGCAAGCCAGCCGATCGACTATCATTGGTGGATTTAACTGCGTTTTCTTTCTTTGTTTCTTATTGGTTGCAGGATCAAACCAATTGGCACGCCCAGAACCCGAAAGAAATCTATGGACCTGCACTGGAGTTAAGCAGATCTCCCATGCCGTGTGTGTTTTTTACATCAACAATAACCAAATCCGGACCAAAGAATGGTCTCTCCCCGAACTCTGACCAGTTTAGAGGTGTTCTACATCTTCTTCCATATAAGGCCTCAAATGGTGACATTTGAAGGCTTGATCGATAACTATTGTTATAAGAGAATTCGGCATAAGGAAGGCACTTTTCCCAATTTTTTCCATAATCGGGGACACATGCTCTCAACATATCCTCGAGAATTTGATTCACACGTTCAGTTTGGCCTCCGGTTTGTGGATGATAAGCGGTGCTAAAGGAGAGTTTAGTGCCCATGGCTTCATTGAGGCTTTTCCAGTAATGGGAGGTAAATTGAGGGTCTCGATCTGAAACAATTTTTGTTGGAACACCGTGGAGACAAACAACACGAGAGAGGTAAAGCTCTACTAGTTTTCCCATCTTTGATGTGAACTTGACTGGAAGGAAATGGGCTGATTTAGTGAGACTACCCAAATAGAATCATTTCCATTTTGGGATGTGGGCAGACCGGTAATAAAATCCATACCGATCTCATCCCACTTCCACAACGGAATATGTAAAGGTTGAAGTGTGCCCGCTAGTCGCAGGTGTTCAGCCTTTACCCTTTGACAAGTATCGCACTCGGCGACATATCGTGCGATCTCCCGTTTCATTCGGGTCCACCAAACCCTTTGTTTTAGATCTTGGTACATTTTTGTGCTTCCAAGATGAATAGAGAATGGGGAGTTATGAGCTTCTTTGAGGATTAGTTGCCTCAACTCCTGGCTTCTAGGCACAACCAATCGTTTCCCAAGCCATAGGCACCATCATTGTCCTCCGAGAAACATTTAGCTAGACCTTGTGAGATTTTGGCACGAATTTGTTCCATACCTTTGACATTCTTTTGGGCTTCTTTGATCTGATCGAAAAGGGTAGGTTTTATGTCACACCCCGAAATTTGCTTTCTAGGTTAAAATTCGTGAAAAAAATTGCTTAAAATAAATTTTCCTGTTAACCTAGAGAAAAATTCTAAATTAAAAATATATCTAATCAAATGGAAATGGCATGGTGGGATTTTTCTTGAGTTTCCCATGTTAAAATACATTAACAGGATTTTTAGTGGAATTTTCAGAGCCTAGAAATATTTTTAATCAATCAAAAACGTTCACCGCAATAATTAAATCATTGGGAAAATTCTTTTCCTTTTTCTTTTTCCTTTTTTCCCCTTTTCGGGCCGTCGGCCCATCCTCTTTCCTTCCCGGGCCGGCCCAAGGCCACCCACACCGCCCCGCCGCCCCTGTGGGCACCCGAAAATCAAACCGTCCAAAGTAATTTGTGACCACCACATAATGTTGAATGAGTGGGATCCATACACGCATAAATAGCCACTCATATCTCAATGTGCCCATGATCACAAATTGATCTCATTCGATATGAAATCCATAATGCCGAATAATGAGCAAAGGAGATATTGTTGGGACTCTGCATGCCAGTCAACTTCAGCCCGAGACATGCCCGTCAAACCACACGAAGGCGGCGACTAGATGTGTTACACATCTCAGAAGACTTGACTCAAATTGCAAGAGCTCTACAACATCTCAAATGCTCAAAATTCATACTCGTGCTTAGCTAGTCCCCAGGAAAAGCGACTAGCCTTTCACTTATATCACAATGGGATTCAACAACCCATATTACAACACAAACTTTAGCAGCGGAAGTTTCATTAATTCACATAAAACAAAAGCAAGGCCCATAATTTACCACTGAACCCAAAGGGCAACCAACTGGGCAAGAGTCAAGCTAAAAAGGCTTACTCACCACCCTCACCGCCCTCGGTAGGGTAGTAAGAACAATCAAGTTCTCCAACGTCCTCTTCTGAAATTGCAGACATCGGGTTAAGTACAAAATGTACTCGCAAGACTTACTCATTAACATATATATAACAAAGGGGTATGCAAGCTTCTACCTTAGAAGATGGCTTAACGGTTCGAGTATTGCATGAAAGCCAATTTAATTGAGCAAAGTAATCAGTTGAAAGCAAGAAATTTCTAACTTAACATGATCTGAAAATGAATCATAAATGAGCACCACCAGTGCTCTCATCACCGTCCATGGACTTCCATTGTCTAACTATGGTTTAACACATATCCATTACCAATATCACAAGAACCCATTTAACCCGGTTTGATGCTAACATGAGTGAGCTAGCACATCAAGCGATCGTCCTGTAACCGTGGACACGGCTATTCGAATAGTTTTACTCTGATCAGAGGGGTACATCTTTACCCACACGAAATGAACAAGAATCAAATGCCTCACACCACACAGGTGTGACCTACAAGTGATACAAGCTCATAACATGCCCTTTCCTAGTCCCACCCTAATCACCTAAACTCCGCCTAGGCCCCCGACGACTTAGCCGCGTGCGTGTGTGATGTGGCTAAGGCGGGCTCACCATCGCGGGAGACACCCCCTAGCGAAAATCAGGCACAACTGGGTTCTCCAAAGGAACAGCATCCTCACGATTGACCAGCGTAGCGTAGATGATTATAGTGCAACGTAGTACTAAGTCAAGCCATCCCATACCGGCGTGTGGTAGTACGTGTGGTGCTTGAATAGAGGTCAACATGTTCGGTCCTTAACAACCCAGACGAGGCTACTTGCATCGGGGAAAAACCACAATCCCTTCATCACCCTATGACTCGTCCAAGTTAAGCCTATTTTCCATATGAACCATTTAGTGAAAGTAGTCAAATTTCATTCCCATACATCGCAAATCGTGAATAAGTTCTATCGATAGTTCCATCCATCGATTTTTAACACTACCCGATCTAAGCATGGCTAAGCATCGGTGAAACAATAAAATAATCCCGAGTATTACTACCCAGAGGTTACAAGAATAAATGACAATAATGGAACAAGGAAGGATATGCAGCAATTAGGTATAACCCAATCTAACCATTACAGATAAGTTTGTAATAAAACAACACATGCATGTATATCGTTTTGCAATCAAATTATTTTAGCAAAATAGGGAGTCTATATGCTTAGGTGCTTGACTATCTGCTGCGAGAAATCACCATCCAAGTCAGATCCTTGTTCCACGTACTCCGGAACGTCTGAATCTATCGCGAAGAAGCAATAATGCAAATAAGATTCAAATAAACATGCATGTGCAACATGCTCTAAAACGTATTAATTCCTCACAGTAGGTTGGTCATGTCTTAAAATGAATTTAGGTGAATAATTTTCTATTTTACCATTGCTATTTTGAAAGTTATGAATTTTATAAATTTACAAAAAGAGACTTAGTTATTTGTCTGAATTTGTTTTAGGAGGTAGTTTTGTCAAATTCCTTGCATTCAGATTAAATGGTACATGATTCTAAGGTGAACAGCAGTGGATTCATAATTTTGGGATTAACTATTAATTTTCTAGAGATTAAATAAGTCCTAGGTGAAAAATAAATGTCTTTATGTTAAACACAATTATAATCCTATTTTCGGTATAGAACTTGGGAAAACTTTGTTTTCTAATCAGAAAGAGCATAAACTAAGGAATACATAGAAATTTGGTTCACTATATTTGGATTATAATTAAATTTTCTACAAATTTTACAAGTTATATGTTAACTATTCCATAATTGAATTTTAGAAATAAAAATCCTACTGTGTGCATAGGTTTTTATTATACAATATTAAAGTTTACAATTTTATGGATCTAAGGGAGTTGGTTTCATCTCAAAAGGAGTTATATTTAATTTGATATGAATTTAAAAATTTGGAACAATTTTCAGTTGAAAAGATATAGGTTTATTTATTTCCTTTTATTTTTCCAAAATTCAAAACATGGGGTCTACAGGTCAGCCTCTGGCTTTAAGCAGAAAAGTCCCTAGAGTTCTCAGGAATCAACCCGAGCTCCTTAACACGTGCTAAAACAAAGTCCAGTAAGAGTCCTCGAGGTTCTTGTGTATTACTAATGGGTCCTGGTCCCATATGTCAGCCTAAGAAATCTTACACATTAAACCCTACGGGTTTTAAACTTCTGTTAAGCCGCTTAATTAGCTCTAAGCACATGGGGTCCAGTCGTCAGTGGCTCAGCAGCTGGGATAGGCGAGCGGCGGCACTCCGGTGGCTTTTCGCCGGCGGCTAGGGGAAACGGCGGCCGATCTCCGTGGGCAACCAAAGAGAGAAATGGAGGGGAGTTTATTGCGAAGCCAATGGTGGTGATGGCGCTAGCTATGGTGGCCGGAATCGTCGGCGTCAATGGCGCAGGCAGCGGAGGCTCTCGGGATGACATTGCTTAATGAGCCTCGGCTCGACTCCGTGTGAAAGGATGCATGTATATGACTCCATGGGGGTCCTGGAGACTCACCGAGTAGCGCTCGGAGGTTGGCAAGGTTCAGACGACAATGGTGATGGAGAAAACTCCCGACGGCAGCCAGAAATCAGGGCTCCACGGCGTCAGCTAATTCCACCTAGTGATCTGCCAAGAGGAGTAGGGGGTTGGCTCGAGGATCACATGAGAACGCTCCACACATGAGGAATCATTCTGAAGCTCACCGGGGTGGACGAATTCGGCGATGGAGTCCAGCGGCCGGAGTTGGGGAAGAAGAAGTCGATCTCTGAGTTCACAGCATCGGGGTTCAATTCCTTCGGTCAGCGTCTTCCTGGGAGCGAGGTGGATACCTTGGCGCGGCGGTTCGGCCTGTTTCGATCGGAGCCGGCCGAACGGCTCCAGGCGGCGGCGCTCTGAAGCTTTCGTGGGCAGGGCGGCATTCTGGCGTCACGGTTGCACAACACAAGGCATGGTTAAAGGGATGGATTCGGCGTTGCGAGTAGGTAGTGGAACGTGGATTAGGTGGGGATGAAGATGGCTCGATGACAATTGGTGGCGCTTTCTTCTTCACGGCCGACAAGGAGCATGGAAGAGGAATAGGGCTCTGGACGCTCTCCCTCTTGATTCGCTCGGCACAGGAACGAAATGGTAGGGGAAGCGAAGCTCTAGGAAGGTCAAGGGCGAGCTCGGCGGTCGCCATGGCGGTAGACACGCGTCGAGCACCTCCGGCGTCGATCTCTCTCGCCCTCTGTCTCTCTCTCTGTGTTGAAGCGGTAGAGAAACATTTTCTACTGAGTTGGAGCAAGCACATGTGACTGCTAAGTGGGTCCAAGGCATGGTAGACTAAGCAAAGAGGAGAGGCATGGGTAGGTTTTCTGGTGAACGCAGTGTTAGCTAGGGTTAGGGTTTTTCTCTATATAATTTTCCTTTCTCCTTCTTTATAAATCCATAACTTCATTTCTGTACAAAATAAAATAATGTGGATTTTTCTGGTGATGGAATAAAATACCTAGGTTCCATTTTCTTTGGTTTCACACAAAAATAATATATATTTAAATCTCAGGAAAATAAAGAAAATAAATTCAGCCGAATTTTGTTTGAATTTTTAAAATGTCCAAACCTACAAAATAAATTCTGGAAAAATTATGTTAATTCCTGATAAATAGTGTAGTATTTGAATAAATTATAAAACCTATACATTTCTATGTGAGAAAATACACATATATATATCTATCCATTTTGGCGATTAGGGTTTTTATTTTTGGCTTTTTCCAAAAATTCATTTTGATGCACCAACTAATGCAAAAATAATTATCTAAAGAACCTACAAATAAAAGTAAACAAACCCTAATTACCTTGCACAAAATTAGGGTCGTGACAGCTCTTCCCCCCTTAAAAAGAATCTCGTCCTCGAGATTGGAAAGAGTCAGTGAAAAGATATGGGTAGACATTTCGAAGATGATCTTCGCATTCCCAAGTGGCTTCATCCGGAGTATGATTACTCCACTGGAGTTTATAGAATTTGATGGTACGTCTTCTAGTAGTTTGTTCGGCTTGGTCAAGAATACGAATTGGACGTTCTTGATACGAAAGATCAGATTGTAGATCAAGATTTTCCAACTTGGTTTCTTCGGTAGGAACTCGAAGACATTGCTTCAATTGTGATACATGGAAAACATTGTGGAATGCTGAAAGTGATGATGGAAGATCCAATTCATAGGCAATAGCTCCTCGCTTTGCAAGAATACGGAAAGGACCGATATAGCGAGGCGCTAATTTTCCCCTTACTCCAAAACGATGTGTAGATTTGAATGGAGTGACTTTGAGATAGACATGGTCAGCTACATTAAAACTCAGCTCTCGTCGACGACTATCGGCATAACTCTTTTGTCGGGATTGAGCTGTTCGCAATCGTTCACGAATTACACATACTTGCTCTTCAGCTTCCATAACCAAATCCGGACCAAAGAATGGTCTCTCCCTGGACTCTGACCAGTTTAGAGGGGTTCTACATCTCCTTCCATATAAGGCTTCAAATGGTGACATTTGAAGGCTTGATTGATAACTATTGTTCTAAGAGAATTCGGCATAAGGAAGGCACTTTTCCCAATTTTTGCCATAATCGAGAACACATGCTCTCAGCATATCCTCAAGAATTTGATTCACACGTTCAGTTTGGCCTCCAGTTTGTGGATGATAAGCAGTACTAAAAGAAAGTTTAGTGCCCATGGCTTCATTGAGGCTTTTCCAAAAATGAGAGGTAAATTGAGGACCTCGATCAGAAACAATTTTAGTTGGAACACCATGGAGACAAACAACACGAGTGAGGTAAAGCTCTGCTAATTTTCCCATCCTTGATGTGGACTTAACTGGAAAGAAATGGGCTGATTTAGTGAGACGATCAACTATTACCCAAATAGAATCATTTCCATTCTGGGATGTGGGTAGACCGGTAATAAAATCCATACCGATTTCATCCCATTTCCATAACGAAATGGGTAAAGGTTGAAGTGTACCCGCTAGTCGTAGGTGTTCAGCCTTTACTCTTTGACAAGTATCGCACTCGGCGACATATCGAGCAATCTCCCGTTTCATTCGGGTCCACCAAACCCTTTGCTTAAGATCTTGATACAGTTTTGTGCTTCCTTAAGGATTAGTTATCTCAACTCCTAGTTTTTAGGCACAACCAATCGTTTCTTAAACCATAGGATACCATCATTGTCCTCCGAAAAACATTTTGCTAGACCTTGCGAAATTTTAACATGAATTTGTTCCATACCCTTGTCATTCTTTTGGGCTTCTTTGATCTGATCAAAAAGTGTAGGTTTTATCTCTAAAGTAGCAAGGAAACCTTGTGGTACCATTTCCAAACCAAGTTTCACAATATCAAAACATAGGGTCTCCGATCGGGGTGTTAGCAACAAGCAATTGCATTGCGGTTTTCGGCTCAATGCATCGGCAACAACATTAGCCTTCTCCGGGTGATAGTGTAAACCCATATCATAGTCTTTAATAAGTTCTAACCATCTCCTTTGTCTAAAGTTCAGATCTGATTGGGTGAAGATATATTTGAGGCTTTTGTGGTCAGTGTAGATTTCACATCTATTGCCGATAAGAAAATATCTCCAGATTTTGAGAGCATGAACAACAGCAGCAAGCTCTAAATCATGAGTCGGATAATTCACTTCATGAGGCCTTAATTGTCATGACGCATATGCCACAACTCGACCTTCTTGCATGAGTACGCAACCCAGTCCTAGACGGGATGCATCACAATAGATATCAAAGTTCTTGTGAATGTTGGGTAAGGCGAGGACCGGAGTGGTGGTTAACTTTTCTTTTAGCATTTTAAAACTTGCTTCACATTCTTCTGACCATACATACTTTTTGTTCTTCTTCAACAATTGGGTCATAGGTTGAGCAATTTTGGAGAAATTCTCGATGAACCGTCGCTAGTAACCGGCTAGGCCAAGGAAACTCCGGATGTCAGTGGGATTTTAGGGTTGTTTCCAATCCAGTAACTTTTGTACATTACTAGGATCAACAGAAACTCCGCCTTCCGATAATACATGACCAAGAAAACAAACTTCCTTCAGCCAAAATTCACACTTGCTAAATTTGGCATACAAACGGTGTTCGCGTAATTTTTCCAAAACTAGACGAAGATGGGTTTCATGCTCTTTTATGGACTTGGAATAGATGAGAATATCATCAATGAAAAATGACCACAAACTCATCAAGATACTCCATGAAAACTGAATTCATTAAATTCATGAAGTAGGCAGGTGCATTTGTCAAACCAAAAGACATGACAGTATACTCATACAAGCCATAGCGAGTAGAGAAGGCCGTCTTTGAAATGTCCTCTGGTCTGATTTTGATTTGATGGTAGCCCAATCTTAGGTCAATCTTGGAGAATACATGGGCTCCAGTTAATTGATCAAAGAGATCATCAATTCGAGGAAGTGGATACTTGTTCTTGATAGTAACTTCGTTCAATGGACGATAATCAACACACATCCGTAAACTTTCATCTTTCTTTTTAACAAAGAGAACAGGGCATCCCCAAGGTGAGGAGCTTGGATGGATGAAACCCTTTGTTTGAAGCTCTGAGAGTTGTTTCTTCAGTTCTTCCAACTCATTTGGAGCCATTCGGTAGGGTCGTTTCGATATCGGGGCCGTTCCGGGTACCAAATCAATGACGAATTCAACTTCCCGGTTAGGTGGCATACCTGGTAATTCCTCCGGAAAGACATCTGGGTATTCACACACCACTGGTACATCAGCAAGCTCAGTGGTTGAAACACCCGAAAGAGAATTGAGTTGGGGTGGATGATCATTTAAAACAAGAGTGATTGGTTCACCGGTATTACTTGTAAGAAGGATATGACAGCGACCACAATCAATGATCCCTTGATTCTTGTGCAGCCAATCCATGCCTAAAATGACATCTAAACCCTTGGTGTGAAGAATAATTAAGTCGACACTGAACTCCACTTCATGAATAAGAAGTTTGGTTTCTCGACTGACATATTCAGCTCTTATTTCAGATCCCGGTGTTTGAACTAGCAAAGGTGGATGTAACTTGCTAATTGTAAGCCCATGAACTAAAGCAAAGTTCTTTGTAACAAAAGAATGAGTAGCCCCGGAATCAAACAATACACTAGCTGGATAAGAGTTGACAAGTAACGTACCAATAAGAACGTCTGGTTCGTTGGATGCCTCTTCAGTAGTAACATGATTCACTCTACCCCTTTTGATAACTTGTTTGCCCTGAGGAGCTAACTTGGGAGGTTGATTGAGAAGCATCAGTGCTTGTCTTGTAGTATTGGATGGTGTACCACGACCGCGGTTTGGGCAATTGTTAGAGTAATGTCCCTGCTGTCCGCAAGTATAACAGTTGACATTCGGACGATACAGGGGATGATTTGCCGGCTGATTTCTACCCACAGGAGGTTGGGACCACTGTTGTGGTGGACGCGGCACATAACCTTGTGGACGAGGTGGTGGAGGAGATTGAAAACGCTGAGGAGGTTTTTGCCATATACGGGGTTTTTGAAAACCACCAGAGATTGAAATTTGTGCAGCTCTCTTGCGCTTACGCTCGTTCTTGAGCTTTTTCATCTTGCTTTCCACAACCACGGACCTGTTCACAAGGTCTTGGAAATTGGGGAAAACATGAGCAGCAAGCTCAAGTTGCATCTCCGCTAACAACCCATTGGTAAAACGATTTTGCTTGCGGGTATCGGTATTGACGTCGTCTGGAGCATAATGTGCCAAATGATTGAATTCATGTAGATATTCCATAATGGACTTACGGTATTGAGTAAGAGGAAAAAACTCCTATTGCTTGAGATCCATGATGCCTTTCGGAATGTGCGCCGCACGAAAAGCATCACGAAACTCATCCCACGTGACCGCATGACTGGCAGGCTGCATGGCAAGAAAACTTTCCCACCACGCACCGGCTGCTCCTTGAAGTTGCTCAGCTGCCATATTAGTCTTTTCCGCATCAGGACAACGAGCAAGAGTAAGCTTCCGCTCGATAGTACGAAGCCAGTCATCCGCATCAAGAGGATCGTCAGAGCGAGTGAAAACCGGAGGTTGAGTACGTTGAAAATCAGCAAGCCCTCCGACAACTTGGTGACCGCTTCCGCCCATGGCTTGAGCAAAATGTGCAGCAGTAGCGGTGGTGCTAGCTGCAATTTGCTGAAGTGCATCGTTCTGAGCTTGACGGTTGCGCTCCACAGCCATCAAAACATCGGCCATGGTAGGTGGAGGTGGTGGTTCATTACCACGGCTACGGGAACTCTCTGGAACATCATGGGATTGGGAGCGAGTACTGGGACGAGTCATCCTATCGACAAATAAAGGCTGAAGGCCATTAGTGACAAGGAACAAAGGAGGTGATACGATTCAAGGATATTGGACAACATTGAATCTAGATTCAAATTACACAACTAATATGAATGCAATCACCAATACACAGAAACGGTGACATGGTTAGCCTATCATGCCATGATGCATCAACTGAAAATCCAATAATAACCAATTGAGCTCACACTACTTATAGCCCGAGCAAAAAGCATGAAAGCGACATAGTTTTCCAATGCGATCAATAAAGCGGGTCAAAAGCATCAACCGCATGGAACGAAAAACCAAATAAACCAACAATCAAAAATGGCCACTAATACTATAAATTAACTTTCTAGCGAGCTTTATTTAGCTGGGAGTACCCTTTGATAATTTATTGGATGTATTCTTAATAGTTATACATTTTATTTCTCAGAATACTAAGGTCTGAAATTTTTAGGACTGCAGGACAGCAGCCATTTCATGAATTTTTAGCGACGCCTACAGCAGAGATAAAATTTTGGCAATTTTTATACAGCTTCCTGGTACAGTTGGTGACCTCCAGAAAAATTGGCAAGTGAAAATAGTCAATGGAACTTTCTGTAGAAATTCTTGAGTAGCAGCTGGTCCAGAATTCCAGAACTCGCCTTTTTGCTATTTTGAGTTGAGAAAAGGAGTTGTAAACATTTGAAAGTTGAAAATTTTTTATTGTGGGTTCCTAAGGAAGTAAAGAACTATTTAGTACACTTTATTGTACAATTTTTACCGGCTTCATATCGATCTAACATTTGAAAGAGAGAAGTAGAGATTTACTTTGCAACTAAAATCATAGTAAGGAGATTAAAATGAGAGTAAGGAGAGTATGGACACTAGAATGAGATAAGGAGTAAAAAGGATCACACATCCCAAAGGTTTTCACAACTAATTCAAGTTGAAATCATTTCAAATTCTTTTCAAATCACCAAGCTAAACTCTAGCCTACAGTCAGCATTGTTCTGATACCAACCGCTGTGGGCACCCGGAAATCATACCGTCGAAAGTAATTTGTGACCACCACATAACGTCGAATGAGTGGGATCCATACACGCATAAATAGCCACTCATATCTCAATGTGCCCATGATCACAAATTGACCTCATTCGATATGAAATCCATAATGCCGAATAATGAGCAAAGGAGATATTGCTGGGACTCCGCATGCCCGTCAACTTCAGCCTGAGACATGTCCGTCAAACCACACGAAGGCGGCGACCAGATGTGTAACACATCTCAGGAGACTTGACTCAAATTGCAAGAGCTCTACAACATCTCAAATGCTCAAAATTCATACTCATGCTTAGCTAGTCCCCAGGAAAAGAGACTAGCCTTGCACTTTCATCGCAAGCAATTGATACACATTACAAATGCATAACGGTAAACAAAAGGGCAGCAAGCTACTTATATCACAATGGGATTCAACAACCCATATTACAACACAAACGTTAGCAGCGGAAGTTTCATTAATTCACATGAAACAAAAGCAAGGCCCATGATTTACCACTGAACCCAAAGGGCAACCAACTGGGCAAGAGTCAAGCTAAAAAGGCTTACTCACCACCCTCACCGCCCTCGGTAGGGTAGTAAGAACAATCAAGTTCTCCAACGTCCTCTTCTAAAATTGCAGACATCGGGTTAAGTACAAAATGTACTCGCAAGACTTACTCATTAACATATATATAACAAAGGCGTATGCAAGCTTCTACCTTAGAAGATGGCTTAACGGTTCGAGTATTGCATGAAAGCCAATTTAATTGAGCAAAGTAATCAGTTGAAAGCAAGAAATTTCTAACTTAACATGATCTGAAAATGAATCATAAATGAGCACCACCGGTGCTCTCATCACCATCCATGGACTTCCATTGTCTAACTATGGTTTAACACATATCCATTACCAATATCACACCAACCCATTTAACCCGATTTGATGCTAACATGAGTGAGCTAGCACATCGAGCGATCGTCCTGTAACCGTGGACATGGCGATTCGAATAGTTTTACTCTGATCAGAGGGGTACATCTTTACCCACACGAAATGAACAAGAATCAAATGCCTCACACCACACAGGTGTGACCTACAAGTGATACAAGCTCATAACATGCCCTTTCCTAGTCCCACCCTAATCACCTAAACTCCGCCTAGGCCCCCGACGACTTAGCCGCGTGCGTGTGTGACGTGGCTAAGGCGGGCTCACCATCGCGGGAGACACCCCCTTGCGAAAATCAGGCACAACTGGGTTCTCCAAAGGAACAGCATCCTCACGATTGACCAACGTAGTGTAGATGATTATAGTGCAACGTAGTACTAAGTCAAGCCGTCCCATACCGGCGTGTGGTAGTACGTAAGGTGCTTGAATAGAGGTCAACATGTTCGGTCCTTAACACCCCAGACGAGGCTACTTGCATCGGGGAAAAACCACAATCCCTTCATCACCCTATCACTCGTCCAAGTTAAGCCTATTTTCCATATGAACCATTTAGTGAAAGTAGTCAAATTTTATTCCCATACATCGCAAATCGTGAATAAGTTCTATTGATAGTTCCATCCATCGATTTTTAACACTACCCGATCTAAGCATGGCAAAGCATCGGTGAAACAATAAAACAATCCCGAGTATTACTATCCAGAGGTTACAAGAATAAATGACAACAATGGAACAAGGAAGGATATGCAGCAATTAGGTATAACCCAATCTAACCATTACCAATAAGTTTTGTCAAATTCCTTGCATTCAGATTAAATGGTACATGATTCTAAGGTGAACAGCAGTGGATTCATAATTTTGGGATTAACTATTAATTTTCTATGGATTAAATAAGTCCTAGGTGAAAAATAAATGTCTTTATGTTAAACACAATTATAACCCTTTTTTCGGTATAGAACTTGGGAAAACTTTGTTTTATAATCAGAAAGAGCATAAACTAAGGAATACATAGAAATTTGGTTCACTAAATTTGGATTATAATTAAATTTTCTACAAATTTTACACGTTATATGTTAACTATTCCATAATTGAATTTTAGAAATAAAAATCCTACTGTGTGCATAGGTTTTTATTATACAATATTAAAGTTTACAATTTTA
Source organism: Oryza officinalis (assembly GCA_008326285.1). Taxonomy (NCBI): domain Eukaryota; kingdom Viridiplantae; phylum Streptophyta; class Magnoliopsida; order Poales; family Poaceae; genus Oryza; species Oryza officinalis. Next base: position 5,501,914 of record BDMV01000003.1, on the reverse strand, counting down.
TGGATCTAAGGGAGTTGGTTTCATCTCAAAAGGAGTTATATTTAATTTGATATGAATTTAAAAATTTGGAACAATTTTCAGTTGAAAAGATATAGGTTTATTTATTTCCTTTTATTTTTCCAAAATTCAAAACATGGGGTCTACAGGTCAGCCTCTGGCTTTAAGCAGAAAAGTCCCTAGAGTTCTCAGGAATCAACCCGAGCTCCTTAACACGTGCTAAAACAAAGTCCAGTAAGAGTCCTCGAGGTTCTTGTGTATTACTAATGGGTCCTGGTCCCATATGTCAGCCTAAGAAATCTTACACATTAAACCCTACGGGTTTTAAACTTCTGTTAAGCCGCTTAATTAGCTCTAAGCACATGGGGTCCAGTCGTCAGTGGCTCAGCAGCTGGGATAGGCGAGCGGCGGCACTCCGGTGGCTTTTCGCCGGCGGCTAGGGGAAACGGCGGCCGATCTCCGTGGGCAACCAAAGAGAGAAATGGAGGGGAGTTTATTGCGAAGCCAATGGTGGTGATGGCGCTAGCTATGGTGGCCGGAATCGTCGGCGTCAATGGCGCAGGCAGCGGAGGCTCTCGGGATGACATTGCTTAATGAGCCTCGGCTCGACTCCGTGTGAAAGGATGCATGTATATGACTCCATGGGGGTCCTGGAGACTCACCGAGTAGCGCTCGGAGGTTGGCAAGGTTCAGACGACAATGGTGATGGAGAAAACTCCCGACGGCAGCCAGAAATCAGGGCTCCACGGCGTCAGCTAATTCCACCTAGTGATCTGCCAAGAGGAGTAGGGGGTTGGCTCGAGGATCACATGAGAACGCTCCACACATGAGGAATCATTCTGAAGCTCACCGGGGTGGACGAATTCGGCGATGGAGTCCAGCGGCCGGAGTTGGGGAAGAAGAAGTCGATCTCTGAGTTCACAGCATCGGGGTTCAATTCCTTCGGTCAGCGTCTTCCTGGGAGCGAGGTGGATACCTTGGCGCGGCGGTTCGGCCTGTTTCGATCGGAGCCGGCCGAACGGCTCCAGGCGGCGGCGCTCTGAAGCTTTCGTGGGCAGGGCGGCATTCTGGCGTCACGGTTGCACAACACAAGGCATGGTTAAAGGGATGGATTCGGCGTTGCGAGTAGGTAGTGGAACGTGGATTAGGTGGGGATGAAGATGGCTCGATGACAATTGGTGGCGCTTTCTTCTTCACGGCCGACAAGGAGCATGGAAGAGGAATAGGGCTCTGGACGCTCTCCCTCTTGATTCGCTCGGCACAGGAACGAAATGGTAGGGGAAGCGAAGCTCTAGGAAGGTCAAGGGCGAGCTCGGCGGTCGCCATGGCGGTAGACACGCGTCGAGCACCTCCGGCGTCGATCTCTCTCGCCCTCTGTCTCTCTCTCTGTGTTGAAGCGGTAGAGAAACATTTTCTACTGAGTTGGAGCAAGCACATGTGACTGCTAAGTGGGTCCAAGGCATGGTAGACTAAGCAAAGAGGAGAGGCATGGGTAGGTTTTCTGGTGAACGCAGTGTTAGCTAGGGTTAGGGTTTTTCTCTATATAATTTTCCTTTCTCCTTCTTTATAAATCCATAACTTCATTTCTGTACAAAATAAAATAATGTGGATTTTTCTGGTGATGGAATAAAATATCTAGGTTCCATTTTCTTTGGTTTCACACAAAAATAATATATATTTAAATCTCTGGAAAATAAAGAAAATCAATTCTGCCGAATTTTGTTTGAATTTTTAACATGTCGAAACCTACAAAATAAATTCTGGAAAAATTATGTTAATTCCTGATAAATAGTGTAGTATTTGAATAAATTATAAAACCTATACATTTCTATGTGAGAAAATACACATATGGGATATCTATCCATTTTGGCGATTAGGGTTTTTATTTTTGGCTTTTTCCAAAAATTCATTTTGATGCACCAACTAATGCAAAAATAATTATCTAAAGAACCAACAAATAAAAGTAAACAAACCCTAATTACCTTGCACAAAATTAGGGTCGTGACAGCCCCCTCCGCTCTCTCTCCCCGGGCCGGCCCAAGGCCGTGGCCCACGCCGCGAAGTCCACCCACCTCCCTCTCCCTCCCGGGCCACCGACAGGTGGGGCCGCCCGCCTGGGCCATCTCCTCCCCAGTCGGTCGCCTCCCACGCAGCCCAAATCTCCGGCGCTGCTCACGCCTCCGCAACCGTCGCCACCCACCTCCTCGGGATGCCCGCGCCGCCCACAACCATCTCCCCCTCTTCGCGCTCTCTCTCCCGCACCATAGAGCCTGGGATTCGCAACCGAATCCCGGTCCTCTCTCCTCTCTCCCCTCCAAACTTCGGCAAGAAATCCGGAGCACATCGGCTAACCCTAGCCCGTGGGACCCCTTTAAATCTCCTGCCGTGCTCCCCTCTCCCTTTTTCCCCTAACGCCGCTGCCTCCCGTGCCCTCTAGCACCGCCGCCGCCGTCATCATCCTCCCCTCCGGTGAGCACCCGTCCCTCACCCTCTCTCTCTCCTCTCTGTCTCGCTCGGCCGCCGCTCGCTTGACCGCTGCCCGATCGGCTGCCGCTCACGCGCGCCCGCCCCGCCGCATTCGGCCGCCGCCCGCATCGGCTGCCCGCGTGCACCGTCGCGCCATGGCTGCGCCTTGGCCGCGATTGGTCGCCGCGTGGCCGCCGCGTCGGCGCCATGCGTGCACTGAGTGGCGTCGCGTCGCCCCTCCGCACCCGTCACGTGGCCGCCGCTTCAGCGCCACGTCGGCGCCACGTGGTGCTCCGCCCGCCCGCTGACTGGTGGACTCGGTCCATCGTGGACCGGGGCCCCGAGCCACCGACAGGTGGGGCCTACCTGTCGGCGCCGCCGCCCTTCCCACTGACGTCAACCCTTGCTCTGCTGACGTCAGCCCTGGCGCCATTGACGTCAGCCCTTGGGATTATTGCACAATAATTGGATAAGGACTTTTCTGTTTATTGTAAAAACACAGTTAATCTTCTAAAATTCATAACTAATTCATCCGGACTCCGTTTGAGTCCGTTCAAGTTGCAAAAAATTCATAAAAATGTCTAGAATCCATTGAAAATGATTTTGTTCCCTGTTTCAGTAGACTTATAGCCTGTTTGCTTGTGTGCTTTGTTTGTCATTTAGATTCCGGTAATTCCGACTGTTTGGTTTACTTTGAGGTTGTTGCAGAGGCCGATCCAGCATAGGAGCAAGGCAAGTCATGCTTAATATATTGAACATATTGTACCTATATTGCGAATGTTTTATTTCTCTCTAAATATTGCATTGTTTTATAATGTCATTTATGGGCTTATTTACCTACTGTACTCAGCCTTATGTTCTAAATACCTTGTTCCTTTGATAGCTTGGGAAGCAATTTGAGTAGATGCTAGGTTAGAACCTGCTTAGCCTTGCTTAGAAACATTAGCACACTATTGGGATAACTAAAGCTTCATTATTAGTTAATGATGGTTATTTAATGTTAGCTCATGATGGTTAATCGTGAATGATTAAATAATTGGTCCAACTAAAACTTAATTAATGGTGGGTTGTGAGCACATAGTTTTGATGGTCGTGCTCATGACAGTTAAGGGACCGGTTCACGGGAAACCCTGGAAGAATTACCGTACTTTCCGCAAGCCAGCATGGGTAATGGCTGGGCTTGTAGTATGGCTTTCCCTAGCCGACGCATCCAGGCAAGGGTGGGCGTGATGGAGTTGGGTCGGCAGGGATTTACTCGTTGATCAGCTGCCGGATTCACCTAGGCACGACAGGGGGCTGCCTGCCTTGGTTTAAAGGTGGGGGCGAAACCTATGGTGTGGTGCGCTTGGTTAGGAAGGGTTGTGCGAAGGGTCCTGTCACAGTATCTTTCCGGTGTACCATGGTGGTATGCCAGCGCACTGTAACGTGTCGTGGGACTGTGTCTTGTGGGTACAGTTGTACACCTCTGATCAAAGTAGTACTATTCGAATAGCCGTGCCTGCGGTTATGGGCGATCAACCAGATTCACCGTGATTAGTTATACTTCTAATAACCTGACTTAATGGAACTGGTGTAGTTCAGGTGGTGGTTTGGGCCTGTCGCAACGTGCTGTAGCATTGGGCAGCGATGGTTCAATTTTGATTATTTAACTCAACTATTTTACCGCATTCAACTACTGTATTTAAATGCGTATTTCATGCAAGTAACCCCTCCAGCCTCCTTTTCTTTTACTTGCATCATTACTCCCTTTCCGGTATGACTTGTTGAGTCAAGCGGGTAGTACTCAGTCTTGCTCTATTTTTTCCCCCACACCAGAGTTGGAGTACGTGTCTGATGGAGGCTACTTAGAGGAGTAGGCTTGTGGTTGCCATCAAGGATGCCCGTGGAATGGTGTTGCCACATTGCGAGCGCCTAATTGTCTAGAATAGCTTGCTTCTCTTTTTCTGCTGCATTTATGTAAGATATATTTTTAGGGTGTTTGTAAGACGTGGATCTGTATGTCAACTTTGTTGTTTGTGTACCCTGGCCAGTCCTGGACGGGGATTTAACACACATCTTGCTTGGAATTCGGGTTAGCGAATTTCTTGGTGTGACAAGTTGGTATCAGAGCCGACCTTGACTGTAGGACAAGCCAACTGGAAACCCTAAGAGTCCTCTGAAACTCTTTCATGTGCATTTGCCTTTAACTTGGAATTGTTTTGGGAAAATTCGGGATATTTGTTGTTTGGGATTTATGGGAAAAAGTCGGGTCGTTTATTCAATGGGGTGTTCCTTAACTAAAGTTGGTCTGAAGTTTTAAAAATTTTTTGGGGACAGTAAATTTCGGAGTTCGTTTGGATTCGATTTGAAAATTTGTCCTAGTTAAGTCATATGAGATGCAAAACCTATTTACTTTGGTTCTTACTATTAATATTGTTTTAATAATGTTGCAGCTATATTATTCTCCCATCATTTTAGTATGGCATTAGTGCTTATTTGACTCTTATAAAATGTTAAACAACTTTTACACGAGTCGGTGGGCCCACCGGAAAGTTGTCATGGTGCAAAAATGAAATCGCTCGAAACCACACAGAAGTGTTTTTGTGCATCTGGGAACTTGTTCGGCACCATGGGTTGTGTAAAACAATTTTTATACGAGTCGGTGGGCACGATGGAAAGTCTGTGTAGTGCGAAAACGAAACGGCTCGATACCACCCAAAAGTGTTTTTGGGCTTCTTGGAACTTGTTTGGCACCTTGGTTGTGTAAAACAATTTTTACACGAGTCGGTGGGCCCACTGGAAAGTTTCCATGCTGTAAAAATGAAATCACTCGAAACCACCCAACAGTGTTTTTGGGCATGTGGGAACGTGTTTGGCACGATTGGTTGCTTAAAACAATTTCTACACGAGTCGGTGGGCTCGCCGGAAAGTTTTCATGGTGCAAAAATGAAATCGCACGAAACCACCCAAAAGTATTTTTGGGCATCTGGGAACGTGTTTGGCACCATTGGTTGCTTAGAACAATTTTTAGACAAGTCGGTGGGCCCGCCAGAAAGTTTTCATGGTGCAAAAATGAAATCGCTCGAAAGCACCCAAAAGTGTTTTTGGGAATCTGGGAACGTGTTTGGCACCATTGGTTGTGTAAAACAAGTTTTACACGAGTCGGTGGGCACGTTGGGATGTTTCCATGGTGCAAACATGAAAACGCTCGAAACCACCCAAAAGTGTTTTTAGGAATCTGGGAACGTGTTTGGCACCATTGGTTGTGTAAAACAATTTTTACACGAGTCGGTGGGCACGCTGGAAAGTTTCCATGGTGCAAAAATGAAATCGCTCGAAACCACAAAAAAGTGTTTTTGGGCATGTGGGAACGTGTTTGGCACCATTGGTTGCATAAAACAATTTTTACACGACTCGGTGGGCCCACTGGAAAGCTTCCATGGTGCAAAAATGAAATCGCTCGAAACCACCCAAAAGTGTTTTTGGGCATGTGGGAACGTGTTTGGCTCCATTGGTTGCATAAAACAATTTTTACACGAGTCGGTGGGCCCACTGGAAAGCTTCCATGGTGCAAAAATGAAATCGCTCGAAACCACCCAAAAGTATTTTTGGGCATCTTGAAAAGTGTTCGGCACCATTGGTTTCTTAAAAAAATTTGTACACAAGTCGGTGGGCCCACCGGAAAGTTTTCATGGTGAAAAAATGAAATCGCTCGAAACCACCCAAAAGTGTTTTTGGGAATCTGGGAACGTGTTTGGCACCATTGGTTGTGTAAAACAATTTTTACACGAGTCGGTGGGCACGCTGGAAAGTTTCCATGGTGTAAAAATAAAATCGCTTGAAACCACCCAAAAGTGTTTTTGGGCATGTTGGAACGTGCTTGGCACCATTGGTTGCTTGAAACAATTTTTACACGAGTCGGTGGGCCCGTTGGAAAGCTTCCATGCTGAAAAAATGAAATCGCTCGGAACCACCCAGAAGTATTTTTGGGCGTCTTGGAACGTGTTTGGCACCATTAGTTGTGTAAAACAATTTTTATACAAGTCGGCGGGCACGCTGGAAAGTTTCCGTGGTGTAAAAATGAAATCGCTCGAAACCACCAAAAAGTGTGTTTTTGGGCATGTGGGAACGTGTTTGCCACGATTGGTTGCTTAAAACAATTTTTATACGAGTCGGTGGGCACGCTGGAAAGTTTCCATGGTGTAAAAATGAAATCGCTCGAAACCACCCAAAAGTATTTTCGGGCATCTGGGAACGTGTTTGGCACCATCGGTTGCTTAATAAAATTTTTACACGAGTCGGTGGGCCTGCCGAAATGTTTTGATGGTGCAAAAATGAAATCGCTCGAAACAACCCAATAGTATTTTTGCGCATCTGGGAACATGCTTGGCACCATGTGGGAACAATTTTTACACGAGTCGGTGGGCCCGCCTCAAAGTTTGCGTAGTGCGAAAACAAAATGGCTTGAAACCAGCCAAATGTGTTTCTGGGCTTGAGGGAACGTCTTTGGCAGGATTGGTTGCTTAAAAAAATTTTTACACGAGTCGGTGGGCCGCCGAAAAGTTTTCATGGTGCAAAAATGAAATCGCACGAAACCACCCAAAAGTATTTTTGGGCATCTGGGAATGTGTTTGGCACCATTGGTTGCTTAAAACAATTTTTACACGACTCGGTGGGCCCGCCAGAAAGTTTTCATGGTGCAAAAATAAAATCGATCGAAACCACCCAAAAATATTTTTGGACATCAGGGAACGTGTTTGTCACTATTGGTTGTGTAAAACAATTTTTATACGAGTCGGCGGGCATGCTGGAAAGTTTCCATGGTATAAAAATGAAATCGCTCGAAACCACCCAAAAGTATTTTTGGGCATCTTGGAACGTGTTTGGCACCATTGGTTGCTTAAAACAATTTTTACACGAGTCGGTGGACCCGCCAGAAAGTTTTCATGGTGCAAAAATGAAATCGCTCGAAACTACCCAAAAGTATTTTTGGGCATCTTGGAGCATGTTTGGCACCATTGGTTGTGTAAAACAGTTTTTATACGAGTCGGTGGGCACGCTAGAAAGTTTCCATGCTGTAAAAATGAAATCACTCGAAACCACCCAAAAGTGTTTTTGGTTATCTGGGAACGTGTTTGGCACCATTGGTTGCTTAAAATAATTTTTACACGAGTCGGTGGGCACGCCGAAAAGTTTTCATGGTGCAAAAATAAAATCGCTCGAAACCACCCAAAAGGGTTTTTGGGAATCTGAGAACATGTTTGGCATCATTGGTTGTGTAAAACAATTTTTATACGGGTCGGTGGGCACGCTGGAAAGTTGCCATGGTGGAAAATTGAAATCGCTCGAAACCACCAAAAAGACTTTTTGGGCATGTGGGAACGTCTTTGGCAGGATTGGTTGCTTAAAACAATTTTTACACGAGTCGGTGGGCCACCGGAAAGTTTTCATGGTGCAAAAATGAAATCGCACGAAACCACCCAAAAGTATTTTTGGGCATCTAGGATTGTGTTTGGCATCATTGGTGGTGTAAAACAATTTTTATACGGGTCGGTGGGCACGCTGGAAAGTTTCCATGGTGGAAAATTGAAATCGCTCGAAACCACCAAAAAGTCTTTTTGGGCATGTGGGAACGTCTTTGGCAGGATTGGTTGCTTAAAAAAATTTTTACACGAGTCGGTGGGCCGCCGAAAAGTTTTCATGGTGCAAAAATGAAATCGCACGAAATGACCCAAAAGTATTTTTGGGCATCTGGGAATGTGTCTGGCACCATTGGTTGCTTAAAACAATTTTTTCACAAGTCGGTGGGCCCGCCAGAAAGTTTTCATGGTGCAAAAATAAAATCGATCGAAACCACCCAAAAGTATTTTTGGACATCAGGGAACGTGTTGGGCAGCAGTGGTTGTGTAAAACAATTTTTATACAAGTCGGCGGGAACGCTGGAAAGTTTCCATGGTATAAAAATGAAATCACTCGAAACCACCCAAAAGTATCTTTGGGCATCTGAGAACGTGTTTGGCACCATTACTTGTGTAGAACAATTTTTATACGAGTCGGCGGGCATGCTGGAAAGTTTCCATGGTATAAAAATGAAATCGCTTGAAACCACCCAAAAGTGTTTTTGGACATCTGGGAACGTGTTTGGCACCATTGGTTGCTTAAAACAATTTTTACACGAGTCGGTGGGCCCGCCGAAATGTTTTCATGGTGCCAAAATGAAATCGCTCGAAACCACCCAGAAGTGTTTTTGGGAATCTGGGAACGTTTTTGGCACCATTGGTTGTGTAAAACAATTTTTACACGAGTCGGTTGGCACGCTGGAAAGTTTGCATGGTGCAAAAATGAAATCACTCGAAAGCACCCAAAAGTATTTTTGGGCATCTGGGAAAGTGTTTCGCACCATCCGTTGCGAAAAACAATTCTTACACGAGTTGGTGGGCACGCTGGAAAGTTTCCATGGTGTAAAAATCAAATCGCTCGAAACAGCCCAAAAGTGTTTTTGGGCATCTGGGAACATGCTTGGCACCATTGGTTGTGTAAACCAATTTTTAGACGAGTCAGGGGGCACGCTGGAAAGTTTGTGTAATGCGAAAACGAAACGGCTCGAAGCCACCCAAAAGTGTTTTTGGGCTTCTTGGAACTTGTTTGGCACCATTGGTTGTGTAAAACAATTTTTACACGAGTCGGTGGGCCCACTGGAAAGTTTCCATGGTGTAAAAATGAAATCGCTCGAAACCACTCAAAAGAGTTTTTGGGCAGGTGGGAACGTGTTTGGCACGATTGGTTATGAAAAACAATTTTTACACGAGTCGGTGGGCCCGCTGGAAAGTTTCCATGGTGCAAAAATGAAATCGCTCGAAATAACCCAAAAGTGTTTTTGGGCATCTAGGAATGTGTTTGGCACCATTGGTTGCTCAAAATAGTTTTTACACGAGTCATTGGACCCATCGGAAAGTTTGCGTAGTGCGAAAACGAAACCACTCGATACCACCGAAATGTGTTTCTGGCCTTTCGAGGACGTGTTTGGCACCATCGGTTTAGAGAAAAAATTTTTACACGTGTCGGTGGGCCCGTTGGAAAGTTTCCATGGAGCAAAATTAAATCGCTCGAAACCACCCAAAAGTGTTTTTGGGCATCTGGGAAAGTGTTTCGCACCATCCGTTGAGAAAAGACAATTTTTACAAGAGTTGGTGGGCACGCTGGAAAATCTCCATGGTGTAAAAATCAAATCGTCGAAACCACCCAATAGTGTTTTTGGGTATCTGGCAACGTGTTTGGCACCATTGGTTGCTTAAAATAGTTTTTACACGAGTCATTGCGCCCGTCGTTAAGTTTGCGTAGTGCGAAAACGAAACCGCTCGAAACCACCCAAATGTGTTTTTGGGCCTGAGGGAACGTGTTTGGCACCATTGGTTTCTTAAAACAATTTTTACACGAGTCGCTGGGTCCGCTGGAAAGTTTCCATGGAGCAAAATAGAAATCGCTCGAAACCAGCCAAACGTGTTTTTGGGCACATGGGAACGTGTTTGGCACCATTGGTTGTGTAAAACAATTTTTACACGAGTCGGTGGGCCCGCTGCAAAGCTTCGTAGGTGCAAAAATGAAATCGCTCGAAAAAACCCAAAAGTGTTTTTGGGCATCTGGGAACGTGTTTGGCACCATTCGTTGCTTAAAACAATTTTTACACGAGTCGCTGGGCCCGCAAGGAAGTTTCCATGGTGCAAAACTGAAATCACTCAAAACCACCCAAAAGTGTTTTTGGGCATCTAAGAACGTGTTTGGTACCATTGGTTGCTTAAAATAGTTTTTATATGTCTCGGTGGGGCCGCCGGAATGTTTCCAAGGTGCAAAAATGAAATCACTCAAAACAACCAAAAAGTGTTTTTGGGCATCTAGAAAAGTGTTTGGCACCATTGGATGCTTAAAATAGTTTTTGCACGAGTCGATGGGCCCGCCGTAAAGTTTGCGCAGTGTGAAAAACCCGCTCGAAACAACCCAAAAGTATTTTTGGGCATCTGGGAATGTGTTTGACACCATTGGTTGTGAAAAATAATTATTACACGAGTCGGTAGCCCAGCCAGAAAGTTTGCGTTGTGTGAAAACAAAACGGCTCGAAACCAGCCAAATGTGTTTCTGGGCTTGAGGGAACGTGTTTGGCACCATTGGTTGAGAAAAACAATTTTTACACGAGTCGGTGGGCTCGCTGGGAAATATCCATGCTGCAAAAATGAAATCGCTCGAAACCACCCAAAAGTATTTTTGGGCATCTAGGAATGTGTTTGGCACCATTGGTTGTGTAAAACAATTTTTACACGAGTCGGTGGGTCCACCGGAAAGTTTGCGTAGTCTGAAAAAACCGCTCGAAACCACCCAAATGTGTTTTTTGGGCATCTGGGAACGTGCTAGGCACCATTGGTTGTGAAAAAGAATTATTACAAGAGTCGGTAGCCCTGCCAGAAAGTTTGCGTAGTGCGAAAACAAAACGGCTCGAAACTAGCCAAATGTGTTTCTGGGCTTGAGGGAACGTGTTTGGCACCATTGGTTGAGAAAAACAATTTTTACACGAATCGGTGGGCCCGCTGGAAAGTTTCCATGGCGCGAAAACGAAACCGCTCGAAACCACCCAAATGTGTTTTTGGGCTTGAGGGAACGTGTTTGGCACCATTGGTTTCTTAAAACAATTTTTACACGAGTCGCTGGGCCCACTGGAAAGTTTCCATGGTGCAAAACTGAAATCGCTCGAAGCCACCCAAAAGTGTTTTTGCGCATCTAAGAACTTGTTTGGTACTATTGGTTGCTTAAAATAGTTTTTATATCTCTCGGTGGGGCCGCCGAAATGTTTCCATGGTGCAAAAATAAAATCACTCAAAACAACCCAAAAGTGTTTTTGAGCATCTAGAAAACTGTTTGGCACCATTGGTTGCTTAAAATAGTTTTTGCACGAGTCGGTGGGCCTGTCGGAAAATTTGCGTGGTCTGAAAAAACTGCTCGAAACCACCCAAAAGTGTTTTTGGGCATCTGGAAACGTGCTAGGCACCATTGGTTGTCAAAAATAATTATTACATGAGTGGGTAGCCCTGCCAGAAAGTTTGCGTGGTGCGAAAACAAAACAGCTCGACACCAGCCAAATGTATTTCTGGGCTTGAGGGAACGTGTTGGGCACCATTGGTTGAGAAAAACAATTTTTACACGAGTCGGTGGGCCCGCTGGAAAGTTTCCATGGTGCAGAAGTGAAATCGCTCGAAACCACCCAAAAGTATTTTTGGGCATCTGGCAACGTGTTTGGCACCATTGGTTGTGTAAAACAATTTTTACACGAGTCGGTGGGCCCGCTGCAAAGCTTCCTAGGTGCAAAAATGAAATCGCTCGAAACCACCCAAAAGTGTTTTTGGGCATCCGGGAACGTGTTTGGCACCATTGGTTTCTTAAAACAATTTTTACACGAGTCGCTGGGCCCGCTAGGAAGTTTCCATGGTGCAAAACTGAAATCGCTCGAAACCACCCAAAAGTGTTTTTGGGCATCTAAGTACGTGTTTGGTACCATTGGTTGCTTAAAATAGTTTTTATATGTCTCGGTGGAGCCACCGGAATGTTTCCATGGTGCAAAACTGAAATCGCTCGAAGCCACCCAAAAGTGTTTTTGGGCATTTAAGAACTTGTTTGGTACTATTGGTTGCTTAAAATAGTTTTTATATGTCTCGGTGGGGCCGCCGAAATGTTTCCATGGTGCAAAAATAAAATCACTCAAAACAACCCAAAAGTGTTTTTGGGCATCTAGAAAAGTGTTTGGCACCATTGGTTGCTTAAAATAGTTTTTCCACGAGTCGGTGGGCCCGCCGAAAAGTTTGCGTAGTCTGAAAAAACCGCTCGAATCCACCCAAAATTGTTTTTGGGCATCTGGGAACGTGCTAGGCACCATTGGTTGTGAAAAATAATTATTACATGAGTCGGTAGCGCTGCCAGAAAGTTTGCGTAGTGCGAAAACAAAACGGCTCGAAACCAGCCAAATGTGTTTCTGGGCTTGAGGGAACATGTTTTGGCACCATGTTTGGCCTGCTGGAAAGTTTCCATGGTGCAAAAATGAAACGTCTCGAAGCCGCCCAAAAGTGTTTTTGGGCATCTGTGAACGTGTTTGGCACCATTGGTGGCTTCAAACAATTTTTACACGAGTCGGTGGGCCCACTAGAAAGTTTCCATGGTGCAAAAATGAAATCGCTCGAAACAACCCAAATGTGTTTTTGGCCATCTGGGAACATGTTTGGCACCCTTGGTTGCTTAAAATAGTTTTTACACGTCATTGGGCCCGTTGAAAAGTTTGCGTAGTGCGGAAACAAAACCGTTCGAAACCACCCATATGTGTTTCTGGGCTTGGGGGAACGTGTTTGGCACCCTTTTTTGAGAAAAACAATTTTTACACGAGTCGGTGGGCCCGCTGCAAAGTTTTCATGGTGCAAAAATGAAATCGCTCGAAACCACCCAAAAGTGCTTTTGGGCATCAGGGAACGTGTTTGGAACCATTGCTTGCTTAAAACAATTTTTACACGAGTCGGTGGGCCCGCCGAAATGTTTTCATGGTGCAAAAATAAAATCGCTCGAAACCACCCAAAAGTATTTTTGGGCATCTTGGAATGTGTTTGGCACCATTGGTTGTGTAAAACAATTTTTATACGAGTCGGTGGGCACGCTGCAAGTTTCCATGGTGTAAAAATGAAATCGCTCGAAACCACCAAAAAGTGTTTTTGGTCATGTGGGAACGTGTTTGGCACGATTGGTTGCTTAAAACAATTTTTACACGAGTCGTTGGGCCCGCTGAAATGTTTTCATGGTGCAAAAATGAAATCGCTCTAAACCACCCAAAAGTATTTATGGGCATCTTGGAACGTGTTTGGCACCATTGGTTGTGTAAAACAATTTTTATACGAGTCGGTGGGCACGCTGGAAAGTTTCCATGGTGTAAAAATGAAATCGCTCGAAACCACCAAAAAGTGTTTTTGGGCATGTGGGGACGTGTTTGGCACGAATGGTTGCTTAAAACAATTTTTACACGAGTCGGTGGGCCCGTCGGAAAGTTTTCATGGTGTGAAAACGAAACCGCTCGAAACCACCCAAATGTGTTTTTGGGCTTGAGGGAACGTGTTTGGCACCATTGGTTTCTTAAAACACTTTTTACACGAGTCGCTGGGCCCGCTGGGAAGTTTCCATGGTGCAAAACTGAAATCGCTCGAAACCACCCAAAAGTGTTTTTGGGCATCTAAGTACGTGTTTGGTACTATTGGTTGCTTAAAATAGTTTTTATATGTCTCGGTGGGGCCACCGGAATGTTTCCATGGTGCAAAAATAAAATCACTCAAAACAACCCAAAAGTGTTTTTGGGCATCTAGAAAAGTGTTTGGCACCATTGGTTGCTTAAAATAGTTTTTCCACGAGTCGGTGGGCCCGCCGGAAAGTTTGCGTGGTCTGAAAAAACCGCTCGAATCCACCCAAAATTGTTTTTGGGCATCTGGGAACGTGCTAGGCACCATTGGTTGTGAAAAATAATTATTACATGAGTCGGTAGCGCTGCCAGAAAGTTTGCGTAGTGCGAAAACAAAACGGCTCGAAACCAGCCAAATGTGTTTCTGGGCTTGAGGGAACATGTTTGGCACCATTGGTTGAGAAAAACTATTTTTACATGAGTCGGTGGGCCCGCTGGAAAGTTTCCATGGTGCAAAAATGAAACGTCTCGAAGCCGCCCAAAAGTGTTTTTGGGCATCTGTGAACGTTTTTGGCACCATTGGTGGCTTCAAACAATTTTTACACGAGTTGGTGGGCCCACTAGAAAGTTTCCATGGTGCAAAAATGAAATCGCTCGAAACAACCCAAATGTGTTTTTGGCCATCTGGGAACATGTTTGGCACCCTTGGTTGCTTAAAATCGTTTTTACACGTCATTGGGCCCGTTGAAAAGTTTGCGTAGTGCGGAAACGAAACCGTTCGAAACCACCCATATGTGTTTCTGGGCTTGGGGGAACGTGTTTGGCACCATTTTTTGAGAAAAACAATTTTTACACGAGTCGGTGGGCCCGCTGCAAAGTTTTCATGGTGCAAAAATGAAATCACTCGAAACCACCCAAAAGTGTTTTTGGGCATCAGGGAACGTGTTTGGAACCATTGCTTGCTTAAAACAATTTTTACACGAGTCGGTGGGCCCGCCAAAATGTTTTCATGGTGCAAAAATAAAATCGCTCGAAACCACCCAAAAGTATTTTTGGGCATCTTGGAATGTGTTTGGCACCACTGGTTGTGTAAAACAATTTTTATACGAGTCGGTGGGCACGCTGGAAAGTTTCCATGGGGTAAAAATGAAATCGCTCGAAACCACCAAAAAGTGTTTTTGGGCATGTGGGAACGTGTTTGGCACGATTGGTTGCATAAAACAATTTTTACACGAGTCGGTGGGCCCGCTGAAATGTTTTCATGGTGCAAAAATGAAATCGCTCTAAACCACCCAAAAGTATTTATGGGCATCTTGGAACGTGTTTGGCACCATTGGTTGTGTAAAATAATTTTTATACGAGTCGGTGGGCACGCTGGAAAGTTTCCATGGTGTAAAAATGAAATCGCTCGAAACCACCAAAAAGTGTTTTTGGGCATGTGGGATCGTGTTTGCCACGATTGGTTGCTTAAAACAATTTTTACACGAGTCGGTGGGCCCATCGGAAAGTTTTCATGGTGTGAAAACGAAACCGCTCGAAACCACCCAAATGTGTTTTTGGGCTTGAGGGAACGTGTTTGGCAACATTGGTTTCTTAAAACAATTTTTACACGAGTCGCTGGGCCCGCTGGGAAGTTTCCATGGTGCAAAACTGAAATCGCTCGAAACCACCCAAAAGTGTTTTTGGGCATCTAAGTACGTGTTTGGTACCATTGGTTGCTTAAAATAGTTTTTATATGTCTTGGTGGGGCCACCGGAATGTTTCCATGGTGCAAAAATAAAATCACTCAAAACAACCCAAAAGTGCTTTTGGGCATCTAGAAAAGTGTTTGGCACCATTGGTTTCTTAAAATAGTTTTTGCACGAGTCGGTGGACCTGTCAGAAAATTTGCGTGGTCTGAAAAAACCGCTCGAAACCAAAAGTGTTTTTGGGCATCTGGAAGCGTGCTAGGCACCATAGGTTGTGAAAAATAATTATTACATGAGTGGGTAGCCCTGCCAGAAAGTTTGCGTAGTGCGAAAACAAAACAGCTCGACACCAGCCAAATGTGTTTCTGGGATTGAGGGAACGTGTTTGGCACCATTGGTTGAGAAAAACAATTTTTACACGAGTCGGTGGGCCCGCTGGAAAGTTTCCATGGTGCAGAAGTGAAATCGCTCGAATCCACCCAAAAGTATTTTTGGGCATCTGGCAACGTGTTTGGCACCATTGGTTGTGTAAAACTATTTTTACACGAGTCGGTGGGCCCGCTGCAAAGCTTCCTAGGTGCAAAAATGAAATCGCTCGAAACCACCCAAAAGTGTTTTTCGGCATCCGGGAATGTGTTTGGCACCATTGGTTTCTTAAAACAGTTTTTACACGAGTCGCTGGGCCCGCTGGGATGTTTCCATGGTGCAAAACTGAAATCGCTCGAAACCACCCAAAAGTGTTTTTGGGCATCTAAGAACTTGTTTGGTACTATTGGTTGCTTAAATAGTTTTTATATGTCTCGGTGGGGCTGCCGAAATGTTTCAACGGTGCAAAAATAAAATCACTCAAAACAACCCAAAAGTGTTTTTGGGCATCTAGAAAAGTGTTTGGCACCATTGGTTGCTTAAAATAGTTTTTCCACGAGTCGGTGGGCCCGCCGGAAAGTTTGCGTAGTCTACAAAAACCGCTCGAATCCACCCAAAATTGTTTTTGGGCATCTGGGAACGTGCTAGGCACCATTGGTTGTGAAAAATAATTATTACATGAGTCGGTAGCGCTGCCAGAAAGTTTGCGTAGTGCGAAAACAAAACGGCTCGAAACCAGCCAAATGTGTTTCTGGGCTTGAGGGAACGTGTTTGGCACCATTGGTTGAGAAAAACTATTTTTACACGAGTCGGTGGGCCCGCTGGAAAGTTTCCATGGTGCAAAAATGAAACGTCTCGAAGCCAGCCAAAAGTGTTTTTGGGCATCTGTGAACGTGTTTGGCACCATTGGTGGCTTCAAATAATTTTTACACGAGGCTTCAAACAATTTTTATAGCTTCGTGCATATCGGCCTTAAACCTCCGAGGGGCTTGCTTAAAAGGCCGATAGCCGTGTTTGATTGGTAACCGATGTTCTACAATCGATCGGCTTAATCCTGGCATCTCATGGTATTCCCATGCAAAACAATCTCTGAATTCTTTCAAAAGATCTATCAAATCATTCTTGTATTCCTTTGGCAAATTGGCACTTATATACGTCGGCCTGGGTCTATCGCCAATTCCTACATCGATTTCTTCCAATTCATCGGCCGATGTAAAGCCTTGTCCCAACTTGCCGTCTAACTCATCCACCGCGTCGTCCGTGTAGGAGTCAGCTTGTTCATTGTCAGCGGCGGATGAAGCATCTTTGCTAAAGTAACCGCTTGTCTTGGTCTTCAATTGTCTCGATGTCGCAGTCAGTTACTTTGAGGAAATCGGTGTCCCAGACTCGTCCGGACAAGCAGTCGATTCCCTCCATCTCCCATACTGCGAGATCGGCATTGGCGACATGTACTGATCGATCGGCCTGCACGATCTCAACTTGGTCCCCTTGCCATTGCATGAGGCATTGGTGCATTGTTGAAGGGACACAGCAATTTGCATGGATCCAATCTCGTCCCAACAACAAGCTGTAGGAACCCTTTCCATCGAAAACGAAGAAGGTTGTGGGAATTGTTTTGCTGCCCACGGTAAGTTCCACGTTTAGGACCCCCTTCGCCTCAGATGCGTTGCCACCGAAGTCCTTTAATACCATATTTGTCTTGATGAGGTCTTCAGGTACTTTTCCAAGCTTCCTGAAGGTTGTGTATGGCATTAGATTGACCGCTGCGCCGCCGTCGACCAGCATCTTTGTCATCAGCCGTCCGTTAATGAATCCTTTAATGTACAACGGCCGTAAATGTCTGTAGCTGGCGTCAACTGGCTTGTCAAAGATGGCTTGGTCAGGTGACAACTGTAGCCTGGCCGAACCATCGCTTCATCGGCTGCCTGCACACTATACTCTGCCGGCAATATAAACACCATGCTCACAGACGCCGATGCCACCTTTTTACCTTTTGAAGATAAGTTGCTCTGAGCTGCATTGGAGGTGCCCTCATTGGCCTTGACCACCGTGGATTTTATCCTCCACTCTTTTCTGGTCTTGGTTGGCCGATGGGGTATTTCAGCTTGTTGCTCTTGGATTTGTTCTTTCCTCCTTAATCTCTGAACCCGCCGCTTTTGTGTCTTGGTGAATACATCGCTTGGGCACCATTGGGGGTTGTGGGTTTGCTCCTCATCTTCATCGTGCTGATCTCGTCGCATCGGCCCTAGCCTTTCATGCACAGATTTCCGTTGCTTGGCTGGCCGATGAGTTTGCCTGCTTGAGCTATCCTGATAAGAATCTTCTGCACCATTGCAAGCAGGGCACTCCTGGATGGATGGCAACCTCATCCCTTCATTCCAGCAAAAGCGAAAAAACTCGCAATCCCAGTGTGGGTCGTAGTAGTTGTCTTGATCTGCTTGTCTTGAGCTTGTTCCTCCCGCCTTCGCTGATATTTTCTGATCAGGCCCTCAGAGGTCTGATGAGGCCGCTTGCCAGTCCGATGGCCACCACCATCAGCCCTGTCCGTCCGCACCATGTTGACTGGGAACGGGTGGCCTTCTATTTTCATCGGCCGCTTGGCATCATCGATTTTAATTCTGCCCTGCTCGATGGCCGATTGAATTTGTTGCCGGAAGATCTTGCATTCATTCGTATGGTGTGAATAGGAATTGTGCCACTTGCAATATCTCCTCTTCTTGATGTCTTCGGCCGACGGCAATACGTGACCCACTGGCAGTTGGATCTGCTTTTCTTGCAACAGCAGGTCAAATATCTTATCGGCCTTGTTGATGTCGAAATCATATTTATCTTCTTTGTCTCCTTTCTTGGCCCACTGGCAAGTTGTTGACTTCTTCATCCGGGCCCACTCGGCTAGGTCGACATCACCGTCTTCATCATCGTCGTCGTCGGAGGCATACTGGTAAACGGTGTTAATCTTTTTTGCGAACTTCTTTGCCTCCAGGAATTGCTGTTCGTGAGCCGATACTCGTTGTGCCAGCTGAGCGAGGCTGTCAAATTCCTGTGAAGAGAACCTCTCGCGTATCGGCCCTAGCAATCCCTGAAATGCCAAATCGGCCAACTGGGAATCGGTCAGACTGAGGCTATAACATCTGTTCCGTATGTCCCTGAACCTTTGTATGTACTCGGGGACCGATTCATCTACTCGTTGCCTGATGGCAGTCAGATCTGACAGTTTCATCTCTTGTACGCCATTGTAGAAATATCTATGAAACTGTTTCTCCAGATCTATCCATCCTCTGATGGAATTGCAGGGTAAGGAAGAAAACCATGTGAATGCAGACCCTGATAAGGACAGAGGGAAAAACCTCACCCTCAACGCCTCAATAGCCGATGCCTCCCCGCACTGTGCTAGGAATCGGCTGACATGCTCATATGTCGAGACGTTGTCCTGTCCCGAAAACTTGGAGAAATCCGGGATCTTGTATCGGCCCGGCAATGGTACTCTGTCAAATTCCTCGGGATACGGGTGCCGATACACTGTAGAATTCTCCTTAGGCTTCAAGCCGAATTGATCTCGCATCACTTCGGCTATCATATCGGCCCAAAATCCTGCGGGCCGATGTGGGAGGTCTTGCTGAAACGATTGTTGCAAGCCCTCTATCTGATATTGCCTAGGGGAGTATGGCTGGTAATGCTGATCGAAGTTCGGTGCGCCATACTGTCCTGCAGCGTGCTGCTGATAGCCTTATGGCACGTTGTATGCAGTTTGGAGTGGAGGACTGTTGAACGCTGGGCCTTGCGGTTGTCC
Organism: Oryza officinalis; assembly: GCA_008326285.1. Classification (NCBI taxonomy): domain Eukaryota; kingdom Viridiplantae; phylum Streptophyta; class Magnoliopsida; order Poales; family Poaceae; genus Oryza; species Oryza officinalis. The sequence continues at coordinate 5,482,434 of BDMV01000003.1, read as the reverse complement.
GGCCGATGACTGGTTGACAGGGACTTGCTGCATCGGCTCGACCACTGGTTGTTTCCCCTTGGTCCATTGGGCGAATTGTTCCTCTGTGATGTGCTGAGGGCTGCCCCCAGTCTGCCTGGTAAGGACCAATGGCACTGTCGTTGTCGGCTGCGCCGATGGGGGTGGCATCGGCGCTGTTGGCTGAGACGTGCTCAGATCATTCCTCAGGGTCCGATATGCAGGGAACTTATTTTCTGGCAAGAAAATCGGTCCCTGAGGCTTGTACTGATGGATTGATCCGTCTAAGATAGATTTGACCGTATTAGTCAACGTGTTCACCAAAATCCCCGGTTGGTTGACTAGCGCAGAATGGACTGCGGAGTCAATCCTGTCTTGTAGCGTCGGTGCTGCGGTATCTTCAGTTTTGACGGCGTGATCATGCGCCGCCGTTGACGTGCCGGCTCCATCTCCGGGACTCAGCATGATTACCTTGGACTTTTGAATCAAAGTACCTTGCCGAGTCCTAGAATATGTTTGCAGGTACATATTCTGGAACTGCTCGACCATAATCTGAGTTGGTCGGCGGTCACAGGAATGATGTTCTCATTGATGATCTCGGCCTGCTTCGACAACTCGAGATGTTCTTGTTGCTGGTGAGAAGCTTGTGTTGTTGTTGTCCCACTGGGCGTGCCAAAAGCGTGTTGGCGCAGAATTTCGACCCGTCCAGCAACCAAACGGGTTCCGCGTTTCCACGGCGGCCTGGGAGATCTGCTTAACTCCAGTGCAGGTCCAAATGGCTTGCCTAGTCGTATGCAGAGCGTGCCAGTTGATTTGATCTGCAATCAACAAGAAACAAGTAAACCAAGTCAGACAACAATGGCCGATCGGTCGGTAGACCGATGACGCATTGTCATAGCCCAGCCGATAGGGCAAAGTTATATCGGCTCACTCGTATAAAATATAAGTAAAGCATGAATCTAATCTTATCGGCCTTTATCAACATATAGATGTCAATTAAAGGCATCGGCCGATAAGAATAATGAAGATAACTACACTAGCTAATACTCTAGTGCAAACTTATACAAGTCGATCGGTCGATATAAATACGCTAATCACAGAGAGATCCTGAGAATACCCTGTAATCAACATACTTATATTTACTGATCCACATGTATAAGTGGCAAACACATGCAAAAACATAAGCAATCACATGCGTTAGGCAAAACCGGCTGAAACCCCGGCGCTATCCTTAATGACAACCGAAAATAGGCTTTGTGTTAAATCTCAAAACAGGACTAAGGTCGATGGCAACTCAAAGTGTGAATTGAGACTTAACACATAGAAAATCAAGTCGTCGATCAATTTTGAGGATGGTAGATGTATTGAACAATCTAACCAAGCACAAGAATTAAACCATCGTCGGCAATAAACCCTAAAACAAGTAAATTGCTGCCGAAGCTTAATTAAGACACCTGTCAAGATTATTCAAGACATGATAATCGACGATCACATCATCGAGGATTAACGTGTCTAAAGCGACACGTTAACCCCGACGATGCAGATCGTCGGGAACAAGTTCTTACCTCTGCTCCAAAGAAGCAAGAACTCGTTGAAGAAGACCTCTTGCGAGGGTTGGCGATGCGCCGAAAGTAGATTGATTTAATTGTGTGATTGATCGAGAGATATCTTACATGTACAAACTATCGGGATATTTATACCCGAGGTAATAACAGAACCCTTGTAGGGCACGATCTTATCTACAACTAACAAACAAGTCTTTGCGGCAAACTCTAGCCACAGATTAGATCTAAACTATCTGATTTACAAGATACAATTGCCTAAAACGGAGCTTTATCTCTATTTGGCAACTTCTTTAAAGCTTATCTCGAGCCCAGACCAAGCCTACATCAACGCTGTCAACTCACAACCCGCATCGGCCCACAACCAAACCAAAACCGTATCGGCCGATACGCTCTTTACAGCAACGCCTTTCTCAGTCCGATACGACCATCGGGTCCGATACGAAACCTGGTCTGTCTCCAACTCAATCTCATCCCTCTGCTTCGGTTTCCCCTTTCCTTTCCAAGTCGATTACCAAATTTCGTCGTTAACACATGCCCCCCAATTCCGCTTCATTATATAATGTGGCGGAATTAGCTCCGAGGAACACATCGACTTCTAGGGCTTGCTTGTAAACCGCGCAGATCCAGATTCGAATCCTTCCACCGCCGATTCAACAAACTCTTCGTGCTCTTCAACTCCGGCGACCCCTCTGCGTTCCGTCAACATCGACCCCCTTCACAGCAACCCCTTCAACGAAAACGATGGCCTCCGCCCCTGCATTGTTGCTTTCTCCGCCAATTCCTCCAAGTTAAGGTTTTTACTCTCTGCCCCCCCCGGGTCTTATATTTTCATCGTCATTTTCATGATTTAGGTCTTCAAAAACCAAATCTTGATCCCAACCGACGACAAATCCCATCGCTTTTTGCTAGGCCCCATGGGCGATTGCGACCCAACTTGGCTAATCAATGCCGAAACAGACAGAATCCCCTTCAAGCAAGCCAAACCCACTGTTTCTCCCTGGAAACATACCTTCAGGTCCTGGCCATCAAAGCTTAACGGATACAGAACTTGGCATAAGAGGATTGCTACTACTAAACAAGTCCACTGGGACGGGATTGGGATCGGCCAATGCATCACTTTATCCTTAGCCGATACCAAGAAAAATGAGCCACTTATGTCGGCTGCCAGCTACGTCTGGTCCAGTACCTTGAACGCCTTCATGTTCAAGCAAGGTCCGATGACCCCAACCCTTTTAGATGTCAAGATACTGACAGGACTGGATATCGACTCCGAGATCAATCCCTTCAGCCTCCTAGTAAACAGTAGTCACAAGCTGAAGACCAAAAAGATTGGAGGCTGGTCTGGGTACATTTCTGAACACATGGAACAGGGATCGGTCTCAGAAGGAGAACATGTAGCTTTCCTGACATTATGGTTGGAAAGATTCGTCTTCTGCGGATCAACCTGTGGTCCTACTACAAATTGCCAACACTTGGCACAAGCCTTGGTCCACAAGAAGCAAATCCCTCTAGGCCGATACCTCTTAGGAGTTGTATATCGGCTACTCCATATCACCACTCAAGACCTAATGCTGAAGCAAACCGTGGCGCATGGAGGACCATGGTGGTTCATTCAACTCTGGCTAACCATACACACCAACACCATGGTTGATCGGCCACCTCTATCGGACTCGCGCTTCCCGTCGAAGTATGCCGATCATGAAGACCCCAGGAACAGACGATGCATGTCTTATGGAGAAGCAGCCTCCATCTACCCTGGTGCAGATCAATCGGCCGATGACATGGCTACATGGTTCATCCGTTTCTTCACCGGCCCCCCATCAGCCAAGATGGACATGTTCGTCTACACATCGGACCAAGATTTTGAGCTCCCTGATGACCTGCAACTGAGCCTGATAAATGATGAGATGGAGTCTAGAGAGATATTTATGATCGGCCTCACTCCATGCCTGCTCCCAGTAGGCATTTTTCAGGGAAGGAGCACCAGCCTGTCTTATGAATTTTATAACCCAATGACAGCTGCTAGGCAATGCGGGCTCGGGCAACTTCCCATTAGTTTATACCTTCATAACCTCCTGGAAAGCAGAGGCACAATCTCATCAGCTCTGGTTATGAGCAAGGTAATGGAAATCGAACTCCCAAATCTTGGTGACTGTGATCGGCTGCACCTGAATACATTTACCCACATCAATTTCCAAACCTGGTGGCAAGAGTGGGCCGCTCATATTTTCCATCAATCGGCCAGATTCTATGTAACCGAGCTTATCCAAGGCATCAGTCCCCAAGTACCAGATGAGCCGATTCCTTCAATGAGCAACAGCGGACAAAAAATTTTTTATGCTCATGCCATAGCTCCATCGGGGTCAACCATCCTGGAATCCATCATCGGCCTCAACGCGCTAAAAATATCATCACTACTCCAAGGACCGATGATCAAAGGAAACCCCAAGAGAAAAGCGCCATCTAAGGGCAAAGCCCAAAAATCCAGCAAACGAACCAAAATTGATGACCAAGAAGATCTCGAAGAGCTGGATCCCTCCATAGAAGAATTCCTCGAAGAACAAGTAATGGAGGAAGAAATCAACGCAGCTGCCGCCGATACATACGAGGGAAACACATCGGCTGAAACTATCAAGGAAGCATCGGCCGACACCACTGAGATCCCACCGGCCGATGACCAAAGTGATGCCCCCCAACCGAAAAGGACCAGACATGCAATTCGCAAGGTAAACACAATTTCTACTCCATGCTCACATAATCCCTTTCTATTGCTTAGCTTTAATTTGATATCCTTTTCAGGCTGCAGCATCGTCTACACTGAGAGAAAGAATTCAATCGGCCCCTCTGCCAAGGACTAAGAAAGTAACCTTACAATGGCGTGAGCGGACTAAAGCACGATTGAGGACTCCATCTCCTTCTCCAGCACCCCCTCCGATCGCCTCGGTAAAAGTTGATTTGAATATTATTATGCCAATCTTACAACCCTACTTACTAACCCTTTGTCTTTCAGCCTAGGGCTCCAGCACCTTCGCCACATCGGCCAAACCCATCGCCTACTGCATCAACACAGCAAAGGGGAGCCGATGCAAGCGCCGCCGATACTCCAACTCAGGTAACCGGACTGACACCCTTTTCTGCTGGTTCCTGTCTAACAAGATCGGCTTTGACCCATCTTGCTGTTTTCAGAGCCTAGCCGATATGTTTTCATTTGACATCGGCCAGTTTCTTGATGACGAGGATAAGGAACTGCCCAGTACCACCAAGGCGCCGATCTCTAAGGAATTAAAGAACCAGCTGACCGACATTGGGAATCGGCTAGAAGCCTTGCTGGAGTGTTTGGTAGAGGATTGCTCCTCCATCAGAGCCAGGGTACAAGAAATCCAAGATGAACTGCCCGAAGACCTGATGGAAATCCTTACACCGGCCATCTTCTTGGAACAATACCAATTCAAGCTCAACAAAGCCAAAGAAAGACTCGCAGAGCGACGGGATCGTGAACAACTAGAATCGGCCCTGACCGCTAGCAAGGCTCAAGTTAACGCCGATAAGACCAAGTTGGACGAGCTAGCGGTGGAGCCGATTGTCCTGAAAAATAAGCTTGAAGAATTCTGTCGCCTTGAGGCAGAGCTAGAATCAAAGCTGGTCACAACACGCCAAGAAATCCAAGAAGTTGAAGCTGGAATAGCTGCATCACCCAAAGCCATAGAAAACCAAATGGCAAAGCTCAAGGCATCGGCCAAGTACCTTGCGACCCTGAGCAAATCTCTGAAACCGATCCCAGGGACGACGGCCGATGATGCTCAGGCTATTGAAGACATCGAGCAGATTCGCCGTAAAGCCATTGCTGCCATTGCAAACTTCATAGGGTGATGTAATCATATGTTGTTTGTAAATACGAACCTGATCGGCCATGCAGCCGAAGTTGTTCTGAAAATTCCAGCTTAATCATTGCGTTGCTTATAAAATTCTCTGAATGTAATCTCATTCTGATGAAAAAATTCCTTATAAAATTCCATGCCTGTATATATATATGCCCTCCAAATTTTAAAAGATGAGGGCTCATGTTGTGAAATTTGAACTAAGGGCGATAGTAGGTATCGGCCATCTAAAGACGATGCGCAACCACATCGGCTATAATCATAAACCGGCTGGCAGGCCGATCATGAGTCAATCCAGATACTGGGATAATATTTTTTCAAGTATTTGCCGTTAAGAGCTCGTCCATAAATCTCGCCATCTAAACCCTTGAGCAAATAGGCATTGTGAGGGACACACCGATGAATTTGAAAGGGACCTTCCCAATTAGGTGACCACTTGCCGAATTTATTATCTCTGGAACCAATCGGCATTATTAATTTCCATACAAGGTCTCCTTCCTCAAATGACTTGGCAACGACCTTTTTATTATAATGACGGGCTACCCTGTCTTTATCACGCTTGATTTTCTCTAAGGCCCGTAATCGAACATGCGCCAAATCATCCAATTCATCAACCATAAGATTATGGTACTCATCGGCTGTCAAGTCGTCTTGCAAAGCAATCCTTCTTGAGCCGATGGCGGTTTCCCACGGCAGTACAGCTTCATGCCCATAAACCAGCTGATAGGGAGGCACTTGGATTGCACCATGGCAAGCCATCCGATACGCCCAAAGGGCATCGGCCAGTGTTGTATGCCATTGCCTCGGCTGTTTGTCAATCTTCCTCTTGATTAGTTTGATCAAAGACTTATTAGAAGCCTCTGCCTGCCCATTAGCTTGCGCATAATAAGGAGAAGAGTTGAGTAATCTGATGCCCATACTGTCTGCAAATCGGACGAACTCATCGGACACAAAGATTGATCCCTGATCGGTGGTTATTGTCTGAGGTAACCCAAACCGATATATGATGTGTTCCTTGACAAACTGAATAGCATCTTTGGAATCAACCTTCTTAAAGGGAACGGCCTCAACCCACTTGGTGAAGTAATCTGTAGCCACTAATATATACTTGTGTCCCTTACTTGATGGCGGGTTGATCTGGCCGATCATATCTATTCCCCATCCACGAAACGGCCACGGCTTTATGATTGGATGCATAGCCGATGCCGGTGCTCTCTGAATTGCTCCAAATTTCTGAAAATCCTGACATCCTTTATAATACTTGAAGCAATCCTCTAGCATGGTTGGCCAAAAATATTCGGCGCGCTTCATCAGCCATTTCATTTTATGGGCCGATTGATGGGTGCCGCAAATCCCTTCATGTACCTCACTCATAACAGTTTTAGCCTCCTCAGGACCTAGGCATTTGAGTAAGACACCATCAATCGTCCGATAATATAGGTCATCGTCCAATAAGACATAGTGTAAAACTTTATATTTCAATCTGCGTGACGCCGATTGGGAAGGATTTCTCAAATACTCAATGATATCAAACCTCCAGTCATCGGCGTGCACGAGAGCAATCTGAATTGGAACGTCTTTAGCCATCGGCCTGTATCCCGATGCCCCCTGAGCTAAATCATTGGCTTCAAAATTCTGCTTCCTGGGTATATGCCTCATCGTTACGATCCGGAAACCATGTAATAACTCTTTGCACTCTTCATTGTAGACTTTGAGAATATCGTCTCTGCATTTATACTCCCCAGAAAGTTGACTAATTACTAGCTGTGAATCACCAATGATTTCCACGGCATCGGCCTCGACATCTTGTAATAACTGCAAGCCTTTAAGCACCGCTTCATATTCTGCTTGATTGTTGGTATAGTAAGGCTTGATAGTGAAAGCGAACTCGAAACTTGCCCCCCGAGGGGATATGATGACTAGTCCGATACCGCAACCATGTCTGCAGACGGATCCATCGAAATACAATGTCCATGGCACAATGTCTGCATATGCAACGGAGTCATCTCTATGTTGAACGATGAAATCGGCCAGGGCTTGTCCTTTGATTGCTTTGGCCGATTCATATCGAAGATCAAACTCTGTTAAAGCAAAGATCCACTTCCCGACTCGTCCTTTCAACACAGGGGCCGATAACATGTATTTCATCACATCGGCCTTGCTTACCACGATGCATTCGTTGGACAGCAGGTAATGCCTCAATTTAGTACATGAAAAATATAAACAAAGGCATAATTTCTCCACCGGCGTGTACCTTGTCTCAGCGTCTAACATTCTTCTGCTAAGATAAAAAATAGCTCTTTCCTTGCCATTAACATCTTGAACCAAAACCGAGCCGATGGATTTCTCATCAGCCGATAAGTACAGCTTGAATGGGACCCCTTTCCGTGGAGGGATTAGCACCGAGGAGAAGTTAAATAATCTTTTATATCGTCCAACGCCTTCTGTTGCTTATCACCCCATATGAACTCTTCGTCGTCCTTTATCTTCAACAATGGAGTGAATGGCTCTATACGGCCAGATAGATTTGATATAAAACGTCAGACGAAGTTGATCTTGCCAAGGAGGGATTGTAACTTGGTCTTGTTTTCTGGAGGCTTGATTTTCTTGATGGCATCGATGTTTTTCTGTGTGATTTCAATCCCCCTCTCATGAACCAAGAAACCCAAAAACTGACCGGCCGATACGCCAAAGGCACATTTGTTAGGGTTCATCTTCAAACCATATTTCCTTGCCCTTTCTAGTACCTTGCGTAAATCGGCCAGGTGCATGTCATATTCTCTGGACTTTACGACAACATCATCTATATAAACTTCGATCAAAGAGCCGATAAGATCATGGAAAATGTAATTCATAGCCCTCTGATATGTAGCTCCAGCATTCTTCAAACCAAATGTCATAACGACCCATTCATATAGGCTGATTGCCCCTGGGCATCTGAAGGCTGTTTTATGAATGTCCTCTTTAGCCATAAAGATCTGATTGTACCCTGCGTTCCCGTCCATGAAACTAATGATCTTATGCCCAGAAGCAGCATCGACTAGCAAATCGGCCAACGGTATAGGGTACTCGTCCTTGGGCGTCGCCTTGTTTAGATCTCTAAAATCGACGCATACCCTTAGCTTGCCGTTCTTTTTCAATACTGGAACTATGTTGGAGACCCACTCTGCATATCGGCAGGGCCTGATAAAGTTGGCGTCGTAAAGTCTTGTGATCTCTGCTTTTATAGCTTCGTGCATATCGGCCTTAAACCTCCGAGGGGCTTGCTTAAAAGGCCGATAGCCGTGTTTGATTGGTAACCGATGTTCTACAATCGATCGGCTTAATCCTGGCATCTCATGGTATTCCCATGCAAAACAATCTCTGAATTCTTTCAAAAGATCTATCAAATCATTCTTGTATTCCTTTGGCAAATTGGCACTTATATACGTCGGCCTGGGTCTATCGCCAATTCCTACATCGATTTCTTCCAATTCATCGGCCGATGTAAAGCCTTGTCCCAACTTGCCGTCTAACTCATCCACCGCGTCGTCCGTGTAGGAGTCATCTTGTTCATTGTCAGTGGCGGATGAAGCATCTTTGCTAAAGTAACCGCTTGTCTTGGTCTTCAATTGTCTCGATGTCGCAGTCAGTTACTTTGAGGAAATCGGCGTCCCAAACTCGTCCGGACAAGCAGTCGATTCCCTCCATCTCCCATACTGCGAGATCGGCATTGGCGACATGTACTGATCGATCGGCCTGCACGATCTCGACTTGGTCCCCTTGCCATTGCATGAGGCATTGGTGCATTGTTGAAGGGACACAGCAATTTGCATGGATCCAATCTCGTCCCAACAACAAGCTGTAGGAACCCTTTCCATCGAAAACGAAGAAGGTTGTGGGAATTGTTTTGCTGCCCACGGTAAGCTCCACGTTTAGGACCCCCTTCGCCTCGGATGCGTTGCCACCGAAGTCCTTTAATACCATATTTGTCTTGATGAGGTCTTCAGGTACTTTTCCAAGCTTCCTGAAGGTTGTGTATGGCATTAAATTGACCGCTGCGCCGCCGTCGACCAGCATCTTTGTCATCGGCCGTCCGTTAATGAATCCTTTAATGTACAACGGCCGTAAATGTCTGTAGCTGGCGTCAACTGGCTTGTCGAAGATGGCTTGGTCAGGTGACAACTGTAGCCTGGCCGAACCTTGTTCGTCGTCGGCCATCGCTTCATCGGCTGCCTGCACACTGTACTCTGCCGGCAATATAAACACCATGCTCACAGACGCCGATGCCACCTTTTTACCTTTTGAAGATAAGTTGCTCTGAGCTGCATTGGAGGTGCCCTCATCGGCCTTGACCACCGTGGATTTTATCCTCCACTCTTTTCTGGTCTTGGTTGGCCGATGGGGTATTTCAGCTTGTTGCTCTTGGATTTGTTCTTTCCTCCTTAATCTCTGAACCCGCCGCTTTTGTGTCTTGGTGAATACATCGCTTGGGCACCATTGGGGGTTGTGGGTTTGCTCCTCATCTTCATCGTGCTGATCTCGGCGCATCGGCCCTAGCCTTTCATGCACAGATTTCCGTTGCTTGGCCGGCCGATGCGTTTGCCTGCTTGAGCTATCCTGATAAGAATCTTCTGCACCATTGCAAGCAGGGCACTCCTGGATGGATGGCAACCTCATCCCTTCATTCCAGCAAAAGCGAAAAAACTCGCAATCCCAGTGTGGGTCGTAGTAGTTGTCTTGATCTGCTTGGTCTTGAGCTTGTTCCTCCCGCCTCTCGCTGATATTTTCTGATCAGGCCCTCAGAGGTCTGATGAGGCCGCTTGCCAGTCCGATGGCCACCACCATCGGCCCTGTCCGCCCGCACCATGTTGACTGGGAACGGGTGGCCTTCTATTTTCATCGGCCGCTTGGCATCATCGATTTTAATTCTGCCCTGCTCGATGGCCGATTGAATTTGTTGCCGGAAGATCTTGCATTCATTTGTATGGTGTGAATAGGAATTGTGCCACTTGCAATATCTCCTCTTCTTGATGTCTTCGGCCGACGGCAATACGTGACCCACTGGCAGTTGGATCTGCTTTTCTTGCAACAGCAGGTCAAATATCTTATCGGCCTTGTTGATGTCGAAATCATATTTATCTTCTTTGTCTCCTTTCTTGGCCCACTGGCAAGTTGTTGACTTCTTCATCCAGGCCCACTCGGCTAGGTCGACATCACCGTCTTCATCGTCGTCGTCGTCGGAGGCATACTGGTAAACGGTGTTAATCTTTTTTGTGAACTTCTTTGCCTCCAGGAATCGTTGTTCGTGAGCCGATACTCGTTGTGCCAGCTGAGCGTGGCTGTCAAATTCCTGTGAAGAGAACCTCTCGCGTATCGGCCCTAGCAATCCCTGAAATGCCAAATCGGCCAACTGGGAATCGGTCAGACTGAGGCTATAACATCTGTTCCGTATGTCCCTGAACCTTTGTATGTACTTGGGGACCGATTCATCTACTCGTTGCCTGATGGCAGTCAGATCTGACAGTTTCATCTCTTGTACGCCATTGTAGAAATATCTATGAAACTGTTTCTCCAGATCTATCCATCCTCTGATGGAATTGCAGGGTAAGGAAGAAAACCATGTGAATGCAGACCCTGATAAGGACAGAGGGAAAAACCTCACCCCCAACGCCTCAATAGCCGATGCCTCCCCGCACTGTGCTAGGAATCGGCTGACATGCTCATATGTCGAGACGTTGTCCTGTCCCGAAAACTTGGAGAAATCCAGGATCTTGTATCGGCCCGGCAATGGTACTCTGTCAAATTCCTCGGGATACGGGTGCCGATACACTGTAGAATTCTCCTTAGGCTTCAAGCCGAATTGATCTCGCATCACTTCGGCTATCATATCGGCCCAAAATCCTGCGGGCCGATGTGGGAGGTCTTGCTGAAACGATTGTTGCAAGCCCTCTGTCTGATATTGCCTAGGGGAGTATGGCTGGTAATGCTGATCGAAGTTCGGTGCGCCATACTGTCCTGCAGCGTGCTGCTGATAGCCTTATGGCACGTTGTATGCAGTTTGGAGTGGAGGACTGTTGAACGCTGGGCCTTGCGGTTGTCCGGCCGATGGCTGGTTGACAGGGACTTGCTGCATCGACTCGACCACTGGTTGTTTCCCCTTGGTCCATTGGGCGAATTGTTCCTCTGTGATGTGCTGAGGGCTGCCCCCAGTCTGCCTGGTAAGGACCAATGGCACTGTCGTTGTCGGCTGCGCCGATGGGGGTGGCATCGGCGCTATTGGCTGAGACGTGCTCAGATCATTCCTCAGGGTCCGATATGCAGGGAACTTATTTTCTGGCAAGAAAATCGGCCCCTGAGGCTTGTACTGATGGATTGATCCGTCTAAGATAGATTTGACCGTATTAGTCAACGTGTTCACCAAAATCCCCGATTGGTTGACTAGCGCAGAATGGACTGCGGAGTCAATCCCGTCTTGTAGCGTCGGTGCTGCTGTATCTTCAGTTTTGACGGCGTGATCATGCGCCGCCGTTGACGTGCCGGCTCCATCTCCGGGACTCGGCATGATTACCTTGGACTTTTGAATCAAAGTACCTTGCCGAGTCTTAGAATATGTTTGCAGGTACATATTCTGGAACTGCTCGACCAGATTCTCCAACTCAGCTTTTTGTTCTGCGCTGAGTTGGTCGGCGGTCACAGGAATGACGTTCTCATTGATGATCTCAGCCTGCTTCGACATCTCGAGATGTTCTTGTTGCTGGTGAGAAGCTCGTGTTGTTGTTGTCCCACTGGGCGTGCCAAAAGCGTGTTGGCGCAGAATTTCGACCCGTCCAGCAACCAAACGGGTTCCGCGTTTCCACGGCGGCCTGGGAGATCTGCTTAACTCCAGTGCAGGTCCAAATGGCTTGCCTAGTCGTATGCAGAGCGTGCCAGTTGATTTGATCTGCAATCAACAAGAAACAAGTAAACCAAGTCAGACAACAATGGCCGATCGGTCGGTAGACCGATGACGCATTGTCATAGCCCAGCCGATAGGGCAAAGTTATATCGGCTCACTCGTATAAAATATAAGTAAAGCATGAATCTAATCTTATCGGCCTTTATCAACATATAGATGTCAATTAAAGGCATCGGCCGATAAGAATAATGAAGATAACTACACTAGCTAATACTCTAGTGCAAACTTATACAAGTCGATCGGCCGATATAAATACGCTAATCACAGAGAGATCCTGAGAATACCCTGTAATCAACATACTTATATTTACTGATCCACATGTATAAGTGGCAAACACATGCAAAAACATAAGCAATCACATGCGTTAGGCAAAACCGGCTGAAACCCCGGCGCTATCCTTAATGACAACCGAAAATAGGCTTTGTGTTAAATCTCAAAACAGGACTAAGGTCGATGGCAACTCAAAGTGTGAATTGAGACTTAACACATAGAAAATCAAGTCGTCGATCAATTTTGAGGATGGTAGATGTATTGAACAATCTAACCAAGCACAAGAATTAAACCATCGTCGGCAATAAACCCTAAAACAAGTAAATTGCTGCCGAAGCTTAATTAAGACACCTGTCAAGATTATTCAAGACATGATAATCGACGATCACATCATCGAGGATTAACGTGTCTAAAGCGACACGTTAACCCCGACGATGCAGATCGTCGGGAACAAGTTCTTACCTCTGCTCCGAAGAAGCAAGAACTCGTTGAAGAAGACCTCTTGCGAGGGTTGGCGATGCGCCGAAAGTAGATTGATTTAATTGTGTGATTGATCGAGAGATATCTTACATGTACAAACTATCGGGATATTTCTACCCGAGGTAATAACAGAACCCTTGTAGGGCACGATCTTATCTACAACTAACAAACAAGTCTTTGCGGCAGACTCTAGCCATAGATTAGATCTAAACTATCTGATTTACAAGATACAATTGCCTAAAACGGAGCTTTATCTCTATTTGGCAACTTCTTTAAAGCTTATCTCGAGCCCAGACCAAGCCTACATCAACGCTGTCAACTCACAACCCGCATCGGCCCACAACCAAACCGAAACCGTATCGACCGATACGCTCTTTACAGCAACGCCTTTCTCAGTCCGATACGACCATCGGGTCCGATACGAAACCTGGTCTGTCTCCAACTCAATCTCATCCCTCTGCTTTGGTTTCCCCTTTCCTTTCCAAGTCGATTACCAAATTTCGTCGTTAACACCCGCTGGAAAGTTTCCATGGTGCAAAAATGAAACGTCTCGAAGCCAGCCAAAAGTGTTTTTGGGCATCTGTGAACGTGTTTGGCACCATTGGTGACTTCAAACAATTTTTACATGAGTCGGTGGGCCCACTAGAAAGTTTCCATGGTGCAAAAATGAAATCGCTCAAAACAACCCAAATGTGTTTTTGGGCATCTGTGAACATGTTTGGCACCCTAGGTTGCTTAAAATAGTTTTTACACGAGTCATTGGGCCCGTCGAAAAGTTTGCGTAGTGCGGAAACGAAACCGTTCGAAACCACCCATATGTGTTTTTGGGCTTGAGGGAACGTGTTTGGCACCTTTTTTTGAGAAAAACAATTTTTACACGAGTAGGTGGGCCCGCTGGAAAGTTTTCATGGTGCAAAAATGAAATCGCTCGAAACCACCCAAAAGTGTTTTTGGGCATCAGGTAACGTGTTTGGCACCGTTGCTTGCATAAAACAATTTTTACACGAGTCGGTGGGCCCGCCAAAATGTTTTCATGATGCAAAAATAAAATCGCTCGAAACCACCTGAAAGTATTTTTGGGCATCTTGGAATGTGTTTGGCACCATTGGTTGTGTAAAACAATTTTTACACGAATCGGTGGGCACGCTGGAAAGTTTCCATGGTGCAAAAATGAAATCGCTCGAAACCACCCAAAAGTGTTTTTGGGCATCAGGGAACGTGTTTGGCACGAATGGTTGCTTAAAACAATTTTTACACGGATCGGTGGGCCCACTGAAATGTTTTCATGGTGCAAAAATGAAATCGCTCTAAACCACCCAAAAGTATTTTTGTGCATCTTGGAACGTGTTTGGCACCATTGGTTGTGTAAAACAATTTTTATACGAGTTGGTGGGCACGCTGGAATGTTTCCATGGTGTAAAAATGAAATCGCTCGAAACCACCAAAAAGTTTTTTTGGGCATGTGGGAACGTGTTTGGCACGATTGGTTTCTTAAAACAATTTTTACACGAGTCGGTGGGCCCGCCGGAAAGTTTTCATGGTGCAAAAATGAAATCGCTCGAAACCACCCAAAAGTGTTTTTGGGAATCTGGGAACGTGTTTGGCACCATTGGTTGTGTAAAACAATTTTTACACGAGTCGGTGGGCACATTAGACAGTTTCCATGGTGTAAAAATGAAATCACTCGAAAGCACCCAAAAGTATTTTTGGGTATCAGGGAAAGTGTAGTGTTTCGCACCATCAGTTGAGAAAAACAATTTTTACATGAGTTGGTGGGCACGCTGGAAAATTTCCATGGTGTAAAAATCAAATCGTCGAAACCACCCAATAGTGTTTTTGGGTATCTGGCAACGTGTTTGGCACTATTGGTTGCTTAAAATAGTTTTTACACGAGTCATTGCGCC
The DNA here is from genome assembly GCA_008326285.1 of Oryza officinalis. Classification (NCBI taxonomy): domain Eukaryota; kingdom Viridiplantae; phylum Streptophyta; class Magnoliopsida; order Poales; family Poaceae; genus Oryza; species Oryza officinalis. Next base: position 5,467,403 of record BDMV01000003.1, on the reverse strand, counting down.
CATCGTCAAGTTTGCGTAGTGCGAAAACGAAACCGCTTGAAACCACCCAAATGTGTTTTTGGGCTTGAGGGAACGTGTTTGGCACCATTGGTTTCTTAAAACAATTTTTACACGAGTCGTTGGGCCTGCTGGGAAGTTTCCATGGTGCAAAACTGAAATCGCTCGAAACCACCCAAAAGTGTTTTTGGGCATCTAAGTACGTGTTTGGTACCATTGGTTGCTTAAAATAGTTTTTATATGTCTCGGTGGGGCCACCGAAATGTTTCCATGGTGCAAAAATAAAATCACTCAAAACAACCCAAAAGTGTTTTTGGGCATCTAGAAAAGTGTTTGGCACCATTGGTTGCTTAAAATAGTTTTTGCACTAGTCGGTGGGCCCGCCGAAAAGTTTGCGTAGTCTGAAAAAACAGCTCGAAACCACCCAAAATTCTTTTTGGGTATCTGGGAACGTGCTAGGCACCATTGGTTGTGAAAAATAATTATTACATGAGTCGGTAGCGCTGCCAGAAAGTTTGCGTAGTGCGAAAAGAAAATGGCTCGAAACCAGCCAAATGTGTTTCTGGGCTTGAGGGAACGTGTTTGGCACCATTGGTTGAGAAAAACTATTTTACACGAGTCGGTGGGCCCGCTGGAAAGTTTCCATGGTGCAAAAATGAAACGTCTCGAAGCCAGCCAAAAGTGTTTTTGGGCATCTGTGAACGTGTTTGGCACCATTGGTGACTTCAAACAATTTTTACACGAGTCGGTGGGACCACTGGAAAGTTTCCATGGTGCAAAAATGAAATCGCTCGAAACAACCCAAATTTGTTTTTGGGCATCTGGGAACTTGTTTGGCACCCTTGGTTGCATAAAATAGTTTTTACACGAGTCATTGGGCCCGTCGAAAAGTTTGCGTAGTGCGGAAACGAAACCGTTCGAAACCACCCATATGTGTTTTTGGGCTAGAGGGAACGTGTTTGGCACCATTTTTTGAGAAAAACAATTTTTACACGAGTCGGTGGGCCCGCTGGAAAGTTTTCATGGTGCAAAAATGAAATCGCTCGAATCCACCCAAAAGTGTTTTTGGGCATCAGGGAACGTGTTTGGCACCATTGCTTGCTTAAAACAATTTTTACATGAGTCGGTGGGCCCGCCAAAATGTTTTCATGGTGCAAAAATAAAATCGCTCGAAACCACCCAAAAGTATTTTTGTTGGGCAGCTTGGAAGTTGTTTGGCACCATTGGTTGTGTAAAACAATTTTTATACGAGTCGATGGGCACGCTGGAAAGTTTCCATGGTGTAAAAATGAAATCGCTCGAAACCACCAAAAAGTGTTTTTGGGCATGTGGGAACGTGTTTGGCACGAATGGTTGCTTAAAACAATTTTTACACGGGTCGGTGGGCCCGCTGAAATGTTTTCATGGTGCAAAAATGAAATCGCTCTAAACCACCCAAAAGTATTCTTGGGCATCTTGGAACGTGTTTGGCACCATTGGTTGTGTAAAACAATTTTTATACGAGTCGGTGGGCAGGCTGGAAAGTTTTCATGGTGTAAAAATGAAATCGCTCGAAACCACAAAAAAGTGTTTTTGGGCATGTGGGAACGTGTTTGGCATGATTGGTTTCTTAAAACAACTTTTACACGAGTCGGTGGGCCCGCCGGAAAGTTTTCATGGTGCAAAAATGAAATCGCTCGAAACCACGCAAAAGTGTTTTTGGGAATCTGGGAACGTGTTTGGCACCATTGGTTGTGTAAAACAATTTTTACACAAGTCAGTGGGCACATTAGAAAGTTTCTATGGTGTAAAAATGAAATCACTCGCAAGCACCCAAAAGTATTTTTGGGCATCAGGGAAAGTGTTTCGCACCATCCGTTGAGAAAAACAATTTTTACATGAGTTGGTGGGCACGCTGGAAAATTTCCATGGTGTAAAAATCAAATCGTCGAAACCACCCAATAGTGTTTTTGGGTATCTGGCAACGTGTTTGGCACCCTTGGTTGCTTAAAATATTTTTTACACGAGTCATTGCGCCCATCGTTAAGTTTGCGTAGTGCGAAAACGAAACCGCTCGAAACCACCCAAATGTGTTTTTGGGCTTGAGGGAACGTGTTTGGCACCATTGGTTTCTTAAAACAATTTTTACACGAGTCGCTGGGCCCGCTGGGAAGTTTCCATGGTGCAAAACTGAAATCGCTCGAAACCACCCAAAAGTGTTTTTGGGCATCTAAGAACGTGTTTGGTACCATTGGTTGCTTAAAATAGTTTTTATATGTCTCGGTGGGGCCGCCGGAATGTTTCCATGGTGCGAAAATAAAATCACTCAAAACAACCCAAAAGTGTTTTTGGGCATCTAGAAAAGTGTTTGGCACCATTGGTTGCTTAAAATAGTTTTTGCACGAGTCGGTGGGCCCGCCGGAAAGTTTGTGTAGTCTGAAAAAACCGCTCGAAACCACCCAAAATTGTTTTTGGGCATCTGGGAACGTGCTAGGCACCATTGGTTGAGAAAAATAATTATTACTTGAGTCGGTAGCGCTGCCAGAAAGTTTGCGTAGTGTGAAAACAAAACGGCTCGAATCCAGCCAAATGTGTTTCTGGGCTTGAGGGAACGTGTTTGGCACCATTGGTTGAGAAAAACAATTTTTACACGAGTCGGTGGGCCCGTTGGAAAGTTTCCATGGTGCAAAAATGAAACGTCTCGAAGCCAGCCAAAATTGTTTTTGGGCATCTGTGAACGTGTTTGGCACCATTGGTGGCTTCAAACAATTTTTACACGAGTCGGTGGGCCCACTGGAAAGTTTCCATGGTGCAAAAATGAAATCGCTCGAAACAACCCAAATGTGTTTTTGGGCATCTGGGAACATGTTTGGCACCCTTGGTTGCTTAAATTAATTTTTACACGAGTCATTGGGCCCATCGAAAAGTTTGCGTAGTGCGGAAACGAAACCGTTCGAAACCACCCATATATGTTTTTGGGGTTGAGGGAACGTGTTTGGCACCATTTGTTGAGAAAAAGAATTTTTACTTGAGTCGGTGCGCCCGCTGGAAAGTTTTCATGGTGCAAAAATGAAATCGCTCGAAACCACCCAAAGTGTTTTTGGGCATTAGGGAACGTGTTTGGCACCATTGCTTGCTTAAAACAATTTTTACACGAGTCGGTGGGCCCGCCAAAATGTTTCCATGATGCAAAAATAAAATCGCTCGAAACCACCCAAAAGTATTTTTGGGCATCTTGGAATGTGTTTGGCACCATTGGTTGTGTAAAACAATTTTTATACGAGTCGGTGGGCACGCTGGAAAGTTTCCATGGTGCAAAAATGAAATCGCTCGAAACCACCCAAAAGTGTTTTTGGGCATCAGGGAACGTGTTTGGCACCATTGGTTGCTTAAAATAATTTTTACATGAGTCGGTGGGCCCGCCAAAATGTTTTCATGGGGCAAAAATAAAATCGCTCGAAAGCACCCAAGAGTATTTTTGGGCATCTTGGAATGTGTTTGGCACCATTGGTGGTGTAAAACAATTTTTATACGAGTCGATGGGCACGCTGGAAAGTTTCCATGGTATAAAAATGAAATCGCTCGACACCACCCAAAAGTGTTTTTGGGCATTTGGGAACGTGTTTGGCACGAATGGTTGCTTAAAACAATTTTTACACGAATCGGTGGGCCCACTGGAAAGTTTCCTTGGTGCAATAATGAAATCACTCGAAACCACCCAAAATTGTTTTTGGGCATCTAGGAATGTGTTTGGCACCATTGGTGGCTTAAAATAGTTTTTACATGAGTTAGTGGGCCCATCATTAAGTTTGCGTAGTGCGAAAATGAAACCGCTCGAAACCACCCAAATGGGTTTTTGGGCTTGAGGGAACGTTTTTGGCACCGTTGGTTCTGTAAAACAATTTTTACATGAGTCGGTGGGCCCGCTAGAAAGTTTCCATGGTGCAAAAATGAATCGTCTCGAAACCAGCCAAAAGGGTTTTTGGGCATCTGGAAACATGTTTGGCACCATTGGTTGCTTAAAATAGTTTATAACAAGTCATTCGGCCTATCGGAAATTTGCGTAGTGCGAAAACGAAATCGCTCGAAACCACCCAAATGTGTTTTTGGGCTTGAGAGAACGTGTTTGGCACCATTGGTTATGAAAAACAATTTTTACACGAGTCGGTGGGCCCACCGAAAAGTTTCCATGGTGCAAAAATGAAATCACTCGAAACCACCCAAAAGTGTTTTTGGGCATCTAGGAACGTGTTTGGCACCATTGGTTGCTTAAAACAATTTTTACATGACTTGGTGGGCCGGTGGAAAGCTTTCATGGTGCAAAAATAAAATCGCTCGAAACCACCTAAAAGTGTTTTTTGGCATCTGGGAACGTGTTTGGCACCATTGGTTGCTTAAAATAATTATTACTCGAGTCGGTGGGCCCGCTGGAAAGTTTCCATGGTGCAAAAATGAAATCACTCAATACCACCCAAAAGTGTTTTTGGGCATCTGAAAAAGTGTTTGGCACCACTGGTTGCTTAAAATAACTTTTGCCCGAGTTGGTGGGCCCGCCGGAAAGTTGCGCAGTGTGAAAAAACCGCTGGAAACAACCCAAAAGTGTTTTAGGGCATCTGGGAACGTGTTTGGCACTATTGGTTGTGAAAAATAATTATTACACGAGTCGGTAGCCCTGCCAGAAAGTTTGTGTAGTGCGAAAACAAAACGGCTCAAAACCAGCCAAATGTGTTTTTGGGCATGTGGGAACGTACTTGGCACCACTGGTTGCGAAAATAATTTTTACACGAGTCGCTGGGCCCGCTGGAAAGTTTCCATGGTGCAAAAATGAAATCGTTTGAAACAACCCAAAAATGTTTTTGGGCATCTGGGAACGTGTTTGGCACCATTGGTTGTGAAAAATAATTATTACACGAGTCGGTAGCCCTGCCAGAAAGTTTGTGTAGTGCGAAAACAAAACGGCTCAAAACCAGCCAAATTTGTTTTTGGGCATGTGGGAACGTATTTGGCACCACTGGTTGCGAAAATAATTTTTACACGAGTCGGTGGGCCCGCCGAAAAGTTTTCATGGTGCAAAAATGAAATCGCTCGAAACAACCCAAAAGTGTTTTTTGGGCATCTGGTAACGTGTTTGTCACCATTGGTTGTGTAAAACAATTTTTATACGAATCTATGGGCACTCTGGAAAGTTCCGATGATGTAAACATGAAATCGTTCGAAACTACCCAAAAGTGTTTTTGGGCATCTGGGAACATCGTTGGCACCTTTGGTTGTGAAAAATAATTATTACATAAGTCGGTAGCCCTGCCAGAAAGTCTGCGTAGTGCGCAAACAAAACGGCCCAAAACCAGCCAAATGTGTTTTTGGGCTTGTGGGAACGTGTTTGGCACCATTGGTTGAGAAAAACAATTTTTACATGAGTCAGTGGGCCCGCTGGAAAGTTTCCACGGTGCAAAAATGAAGCGTCACGAAACCAGCCATGAGTGTTTTTGGGCATCTAGGAACATGTTTGGCATCATGGGTTGCTTAAAACAATTTTTATACCAGTCGGTGGGCCCGCTGGAAAGTTTCCATGGTGCAAAAATGAAATCGCTCCAAACAACCCAAAAATGGTTTTGGGCATCTGGAAACGTGTTTGGTACCATTGGTTGCTTAAAATAGTTTATACACAAGTCATTGGGCCCGTCGGAAATTTGCGTAGTGCGAAAACGAAATCGCTCGAAACCACCCAAATGTATTTTTGGGCTTGAGAGAACGTGTTTGGCACCATTGGTTGAGAAAAGCAATTTTTACACGAGTCGGTGGGCCCGCCGGAATGATTCCATGGTGCAAAAATGAAATCGCTCGAAACCACCCAAAAGTGTTTTTGGGCAACTGGGAACGTGTTCGGCACCATTGGTTACTTAAAACAATTTTTACACGAGTCGATGGGCCCGCTGCAAATTTTCCATGGTGCAAAAATGAAATCGCTCAAAACAACCCAAAAATGTTTCTGGGTGCCTGGGAACGTGTTTGGCACCTTTGGTTGCTTAAAATAGTTTTTACACGAGTCATTGGGCCCATTGGAAAGTTTGTGCAGTGCGAAATCGAAACCGCTTGAAACCACCCAAATGTGTTTTTGGGCTTGAGATAACGTGTTTGGCATCATTGGTTAAGAAAAACAATTTTTACACGTGTCGGTGGGCTCACTGGAAAGTTTCCTTGGTGCAAAAATGAAATCGTTCGAAAACACCCAAAAGTGTTTTTGGGCATCTGCGAACGTGTTTGGCACCATTCATTGCTTAAAACAATTTTTGCACTAGTCTGTGCGCTCACTGTAAAGTATTCATGGTACAAAAATCAAATCGCTCGGAACCACCCAAAAGTGTTTGTGGGCATCTGGAAACGTATTTTGGTTGCTTAAAATAATTTTTACACGAGTCGGTGGGCCCGCTGGTAAGTTTCAATGGTGCAAAAATGAAATCGCTCGAAACCACCCAATAGTGTTTTGGGGCATCTAAGAACGTGTTTGGCACCATTGGTTGCTTAAAATAGTTTTTGCATGAATCGGTGGGCCCGCCGGATAGTTTGCGCAGTGTGAAAATGAAACCACTCGAAACCACCTAAAAGTGTTTTTGGGATCTGGGAACGTGTTTGGCACCATTGGTTGTGAAGAATGATTATTACACGAGTCGGTAGCCCTGCCAGAAAGTTTGCGTAGTGCGAAACCAAATGGTTCGAAACCACCCAAATGTGTTTTTGGGCTTATGGGAACGTGTTTGGCACCATTGGTTGTGAAAAATTATTTTTACACAAGTCAGTGAGCCGTCGGAAAGTTTTCATGGTGCAAAAATGAAATCGCTCGAATCAACCCAAAAGTGTTTTTTGGGCATCTGGGAACGTGTTTGGCACCAATGGTTATGAAAAATAATTGTTACGCGAGTCGGTAGCCCTGCCAGAAAGTTTGCGTAGTGCGAAAACAAAACGGCTCGAAACCACCCAAATGTATTTTTGGCTTGTGAGAACGTGTTTGGTACCATTGGTTGTGTAAACCAATTTTTATACGAATCTGTGGGCACACTACAAAGTTTCCATGGTGTAAAAATGAAATTGCTCGAAACCACCCAAACATGTTTCTGGGCATCTGCAAACGTGTTTGACACCCTTGGTTGCTTAACACAATTTTTACACGAGTCGGTGGGCCCGCTGGAATGCTTCCATGGTGCAAAAATGAAATTGCTCAAAACCACCCAAAAATATTTTTGGGCATCTAGCAAAGTGTTTGGCACCATTGGTTGCTTAAAATAATTTTTGCACGAGTCGGTGGGCCAGCCGAAAAGTTTGCGCAATGTGAAAAAACCGCTCGAAACCACCCAAAAGTGTTTTTGGGCATCTGGGAACTTGTTTGGCACCATTGGTTGCTTAACACAATTTTTACACGAGTCGGTGGGCCCACTGGAAAGTTTCCATGCTGCAATAATGAAATCACTCGAAACCACCCAAAATTGTTTTTGGGCATCTAGGAACGTGGTTGGCACCATTGGTGGCTTAAAATAGTTTTTACACGAGTCAGTGGGCCCATCGTTAAGTTTGCGTAGTGCGAAAATGAAATCGCTCGAAACCACCCAAATGGGTTTTTGGGCTTGAGGGAACGTTTTTAGCACCGTTGGTTGTGTAAAGCAATTTTTACATGAGTCGGTGGGCCCGCTAGAAAGTTTCCATGGTGCAAAAATGAATCGTCTCGAAACCAGCCAAAAATGTTTTTGGGCATCTAGGAACATGTTTGGCATCATGAGTTGCTTAAAACAATTTTTATACCAGTCGGTGGGCCCGCTGGAAAGTTTCCATGGTGCAAAAATGAAATCGCTCCAAACAACCCAAAAATGGTTTTGGGCATCTGGAAACGTGTTTGGCACCATTGGTTGCTTAAAATAGTTTATACACAAGTCATTGGGCCCGTCGGAAATTTGCCTAGTGCGAAAACGAAATCGCTCGAAACCACCCAAATGTGTTTTTGGGCTTGAGAGAACGTGTTTGGCACCATTGGTTTTGAAAAACAATTTTTACACGAGTCGCTGGGCCCGCTGGAAAGTTTCCATGGTGCAAAAATGAAATCGCTCGAAACAACCCAAAAATGTTTTTGGGCATCTGGGAACGTGTTTGGCACCATTGGTTGTGAAAAATAATTATTACACGAGTCGGTAGCCCTGCCAGAAAGTTTGTGTAGTGCGAAAACAAAACGGCTCAAAACCAGCCAAATGTGTTTTTGGGCATGTGGGAACGTATTTGGCACCACTGGTTGCGAAAATAATTTTTACACGAGTCGGTGGGCCCGCCGAAAAGTTTTCATGGTGCAAAAATGAAATCGCTCGAAACAACCCAAAAGTGTTTTTTGGGCATCTGGTAACGTGTTTGGCACCATTGGTTGTGTAAAACAATTTTTATACGAATCTATGGGCACTCTGGAAAGTTCCGATTATGTAAACATGAAATCGCTCGAAACTACCCAAAAGTGTTTTTGGGCATCTGGTAACGTGGTTGGCACCTTTGGTTGTGAAAAATAATTATTACATAAGTCGGTAGCCCTACCAGAAAGTTTGCGTGGTGCACAAACAAAATGGCCCGAAACCAGCCAAATGTGTTTTTGGGCTTGTGGGAACGTGTTTGGCACCATTGGTTGAGAAAAACAATTTTTACATGAGTCAGTGGGCCCGCTGGAAAGTTTCCACGGTGCAAAAATGAAACGTCACGAAACCAGCCAAGAGTGTTTTTGGGCATCTAGGAACATGTTTGGCATCATGGGTTGCTTAAAACAATTTTTATACCAGTCGGTGGGCCCGCTGGAAAGTTTCCATGGTGCAAAAATGAAATCGCTCCAAACAACCCAAAAATGGTTTTGGGCATCTGGAAACGTGTTTGGCACCATTGGTTGCTTAAAATAGTTTATACACAAGTCATTGGGCCCGTCGAAAATTTGCCTAGTGCGAAAACGAAATCGCTCGAAACCACCCAAATGTGTTTTTGGGCTTGAGAGAACGTGTTTGGCACCATTGGTTGAGAAAAACAATTTTTACACGAGTCGGTGGGCCCGCCGGAATGATTCCATGGTGCAAAAATGAAATCGCTCGAAACCACCCAAAAGTGTTTTTGGGCAACTGGGAACGTGTGCGGCACCATTGGTAACTTAAAACAATTTTTACACGAGTCGATCGGCCCGCTGCAAATTTTCCATGGTGCAAAAATGAAATCGCTCAAAACAACTCAAAAATGTTTCTGGGTGCCTGGGAACGTGTTTGGCACCATTGGTTGCTTAAAATAGTTTTTACACGAGTCATGGGGCCCATCGGAAAGTTTGTGCAGTGCGAAATCGAAACCGCTTGAAACCACCCAAATGTGTTTTTGGGCTTGAGATAACGTGTTTGGCATCATTGGTTAAGAAAAACAATTTTTACACGAGTCGGTGGGCTCACTAGAAAGTTTCCTTGGTGCAAAAATGAAATCGCTCGAAAACACCCAAAAGTGTTTTTGGACATCTGCGAACGTGTTTGGCACCATTCATTGCTTAAAACAATTTTTGCACTAGTCTGTGCGCTCACTGTAAAGTATTCATGGTACAAAAATCAAATCGCTCGGAACCACCCAAAAGTGTTTTTGGGCATCTGGAAACGTATTTTGGTTGCTTAAAATAATTTTTACACGAGTCGGTGGGCCCGCTGGTAAGTTTCAATGGTGCAAAAATGAAATCGCTCGAAACCACCCAATAGTGTTTTGGGGCATCTAAGAACGTGTTTGGCACCATTGGTTGCTTAAAATAGTTTTTGCACGAATCGGTGGGCCCGCCGGATAGTTTGCGCAGTGTGAAAATGAAACCGCTCGAAACCACCTAAAAGTGTTTTTGGGCATCTGGGAACGTGTTTGGCACCATTGGTTGTGAAGAATGATTATTACACGAGTCGGTAGCCCTGCCAGAAAGTTTGCGTAGTGCGAAACCAAATGGTACGAAACCACCCAAATGTGTTTTTGGGCTTACGGGAACGTGTTTGGCACCATTGGTTGCGAAAAATCATTTTTACACAAGTCAGTGAGCCGCCGGAAAGTTTTCATGGTGCAAAAATGAAATCGCTCGAATCAACCCAAAAGTGTTTTTTGGGCATCTGGGAACGTGTTTGGCACCAATGGTTATGAAAAATAATTGTTACGCGAGTCGGTAGCCCTGCCAGAAAGTTTGCGTAGTGTGAAAAAAAAACGGCTCGAAACCACCCAAATGTATTTTTGGGCTTGTGGGAACGTGTATGGCACCATTGGTTGTGTAAACCAATTTTTATACGAATCTGTGGGCACACTACAAAGTTTCCATGGTGTAAAAATGAAATTGCTCGAAACCACCCAAACGTGTTTTTGGGCATCTGCGAACGTGTTTGACACCCTTGGTTGCTTAACACAATTTTTACACGAGTCGGTGGGCCCGCTGGAATGTTTCCATATTGCAAAAATGAAATTGCTCAAAACCACCCAAAAATATTTTTGGGCATCTAGCAAAGTGTTTGGCACCATTGGTTGCTTAAAATAATTTTTGCACAAGTCGGTCGGCCAGCCGAAAAGTTTGCGCAATGTGAAAAAACCGCTCGAAACCTCCCAAAAGTGTTTTTGGGCACCTAGGAACTTGTTTGGCACCATTGGTTGCTGAACACAATTTTTATTCGAGTCGGTGGGCCCACTGGAAAGTTTCCATGGTGCAATAATGAAATCACTCGAAACCACCCAAAATTGTTTTTGCGCATCTAGGAACGTGTTTGGCACCATTGGTGGCTTAAAATAGTTTTTACACGAGTCAGTGGGCCCATCGTTAACTTTGAGTAGTGCGAAAATGAAACCGCTCGAAACCACCCAAATGGGTTTTTGGGCTTGAGGGAACGTTTTTGGCACCGCTGGTTGTGTAAAACAATTATTACATGAGTCGGTGGGCCCGCTAGAAAGTTTCCATGCTGCAAAAATGAATCGTCTCGAAACCAGCCAAAAGTATTTTTGGGCATCTAGGAACTTGTTTGGCACCATTGGTTGCTTAACACAATTTTTACACGAGTCGGTGGGCCCACTGGAAAGTTTCCATGGTGCAATAATGAAATCACTCGAAACCACCCAAAATTGTTTTTGGGCATCTAGGAACGTGTTTGGCACCATTGGGGGCATAAAATAGTTTTTACACGAGTCAGTGGGCCCATCGTTAAGTTTGCGTAGTGCGAAAATGAAACCGCTCGAAACCACCCAAATGGGTTTTTGGGCTTGGGGGAACGCTTTTGGCACCGTTGGTTGTGTAAAGAAATTTTTACATGAGTCGGTGGGCCCGCTAGAAAGTTTCCATGGTGCAAAAATGAATCGTCTCGAAACCAGCCAAAAGTGTTTTTGGGCATCTAGGAACATGTTTGTCACCATGAGTTGCTTAAAACAATTTTTATACCAGTCGGTGGGCCCGCTGGAAAGTTTCCATGGTGCAAAAATGAAATCGCTCCAAACAACCCAAAAATGGTTTTGGGCATTTGGAAACGTGTTTGGCACCATTGGTTGCTTAAAATAGTTTATACACAAGTCATTGGGCCCGTCGGAAATTTGCCTAGTGCGAAAACGAAATCGCTCGAAACCACCCAAATGTGTTTTTGGGCTTGAGAGAACGTGTTTGGCACCATTGGTTGAGAAAAACAATTTTTACACGAGTTGGTGGGCCCGCTGGAAAGTTTCCATGGTGCAAAAATGAAATCGCTCGAAACAACCCAAAAATGTTTTTGGGCATCTGGGAACGTGTTTGGCACCATTGGTAGTGAAAAATAATTATTACACGTGTCGGTAGCCCTGCCAGAAAGTTTGTGTAGTGCGAAAACAAAACGGCTCAAAACCAGCCAAATGTGTTTTTGGGCATGTGGGAACGTATTTGGCACCACTGGTTGCGAAAATAATTTTTACACGAGTCGGTGGGCCCGCCGAAAAGTTTTCATGGTGCAAAAATGAAATCGCTCGAAACAACCCAAAAGTGTTTTTTGGGCATGTGGTAACGTGTTTGGCACCATTGGTTGTGTAAAACAATTTTTATACGAATCTGTGGGCACTCTGGAAAGTTCCGATGATGTAAACATGAAATCGCTCGAAACTACCCAAAAGTGTTTTTGGGCATCTGGGAACGTGGTTGGCACCTTTGGTTGTGAGAAATAATTATTACATAAGTTGGTAGCCCTGCCAGAAAGTTTGCGTAGTGCGCAAACAAAACGGCCCGAAAGCAGCCAAATGTGTTTTTGGGCTTGTGGGAACGTGTTTGGCACCATTGCTTGAGAAAAACAATTTTTACATGAGTTAGTGGGCCCGCTGGAAAGTTTCCACGGTGCAAAAATGAAACGTCACGAAACCAGCCAAGAGTGTTTTTGGGCATCTAGGAACATGTTTGGCATCATGGGTTGCTTAAAACAATTTTTATACCAGTCGGTGGGCCCGCTGGAAAGTTTCCATGGTGCAAAAATGAAATCGCTCCAAACAACCCAAAAATGGTTTTGGGCATCTGGAAACGTGTTTGGCACCGTTGGTTGCTTAAAATAGTTTATACACAAGTCATTGGGCCCATCGGAAATTTGCGTAGTGCGAAAACGAAATCGCTCGAAACCACCCAAATGTATTTTTGGGCTTGAGAGAACGTGTTTGGCACCATTGGTTGAGAAAAACAATTTTTACACGAGTCGGTGGGCCCGCCAGAATGATTCCATGGTGCAAAAATGAAATCGCTCGAAACCACCCAAAAGTGTTTTTGGGCAACTGGGAACGTGTTCGGCACCATTGGTTACTTAAAACAATTTTTACACGAGTCGATGGGCCCGCTGCAAATTTTCCATGGTGCAAAAATGAAATCGCTCAAAACAACCCAAAAATGTTTCTGGGTGCCTGGGAAAGTGTTTGGCACCTTTGGTTGCTTAAAATAGTTTTTACACGAGTCATTGGGCCCATTGGAAAGTTTGTGCAGTGCGAAATCGAAAGCGCTTGAAACCACCCAAATGTGTTTTTGGGCTTGAGATAACGTGTTTGGCATCATTGGTTAAGAAAAACAATTTTTACACGAGTCGGTGGGCTCACTGGAAAGTTTCCTTGGTGCAAAACTGAAATCGCTCGAAAACACCCAAAACTGTTTTTGGGCATCTGCGAACGTGTTTGGCACCATTCATTGCTTAAAACAATTTTTGCACTAGTCTGTGCGCTCACTGTAAAGTATTCATGGTACAAAAATCAAATCGCTCGGAACCACCCAAAAGTGTTTTTGGGCATCTGGAAACGTATTTTGGTTGCTTAAAATAATTTTTACACGAGTCGATGGGCCCGCTGGTAAGTTTCAATGGTGCAAAAATGAAATCGCTCGAAACCACCCAATAGTGTTTTGGGGCATCTAAGAACGTGTTTGGCACCATTGGTTGCTTAAAATAGTTTTTGCATGAATCGGTGGGCACGACGGATAGTTTGCGCAGTGTGAAAATGAAACCGCTCGAAACCACCTAAAAGTGTTTTTGGGCATCTGGGAACGTGTTTGGCACCATTGGTTGTGAAGAATGATTATTACACAAGTCGGTAGCCCTGCCAGAAAGTTTGCGTAGTGCGAAACCAAACGGTACGAAACCACCCAAATGTGCTTTTGGGCTTATGGGAACGTGTTTGGCACCATTGGTTGCGAAAAATCATTTTTACACAAGTCAGTGAGCCGCCGGAAAGTTTTCATGGTGCAAAAATGAAATCGCTCGAATCAACCCAAAAGAGTTTTTTGGGCATCTGAGAACGTGTTTGGCACCAATGGTTATGAAAAATAATTGTTATGCGAGTCGGTAGCTCTGCCAGAAAGTTTGTGTAGTGCGAAAAAAAACGGCTTGAAACCACCCAAATGTATTTTTGGGCTTGTGGGAACGTGTATGGCACCATTGGTTGTGTAAACCAATTTTTATACGAATCTGTGGGCACACTACAAAGTTTCCATGGTGTAAAAATGAAATTGCTCGAAACCACCCAAACGTGTTTCTGGGCATCTGCGAACGTGTTTGACACCCTTGGTTGCTTAACACAATTTTTACACGACTCGGTGGGCCCGCTGGAATGTTTCCATGGTGCAAAAATGAAATTGCTCAAAACCACCCAAAACTATTTTTGGGCATCTAGCAAAGTGTTTGGCACCATTGGTTGCTTAAAATAATTTTTGCACGAGTCGGTGGGCCAGCCGAAAAGTTTGCGCAATGTGAAAAAACCGCTCGAAACCTCCCAAAAGTGTTTTTGGGCATCTAGGAACTTGTTTGGCACCATTGGTTGCTTAACACAATTTTTATTCGAGTCGGTGGGCCCACTGGAAAGTTTCCATGGTGCAATAATGAAATCACTCGAAACCACCCAAAATTGTTTTTGGGCATCTAGGAACGTGTTTGGCACCATTGGTGGCTTAAAATAGTTTTTACACGAGTCAGTGGGCCCATCGATAAGTTTGCGTAGTGCGAAAATGAAACCGCTCGAAACCACCCAAATGGGTTTTTGGGCTTGAGGGAACGTTTTTGGCACCGTTGGTTGTGTAAAACAATTTTTACACGAGTCGGTGGGCCCGCTAGAAAGTTTCCATGGTGCAAAAATGAATCGTCTCGAAACCAGCCAAAAGTGTTTTTGGGCATCTAGGAACATGTTTGGCACCATGAGTTGCTTAAAACAATTTTTATACCAGTCGGTGGGCCCGCTGGAAAGTTTCCATGGTGCAAAAATGAAATCGCTCCAAACAACCCAAAAATGGTTTTGGGCATCTGGAAACGTGTTTGGCACCATTGGTTGCTTAAAATAGTTTTTACACAAGTCATTGGGCCCGTCGGAAATTTGCGTAGTGCGAAAACGAAATCGCTCGAAACCACCCAAATGTGTTTTTGGGCTTGAAAGAACGTGTTTGGCACCATTGGTTATGAAAAACAATTTTTACACGAGTCGGTGGGCCCGCCGAAAAGTTTCCATGGTGCAAAAATGAAATCACTCGAAACCACCCAAAAGTGTTTTTGGGCATCGAGGAACGTGTTTTGCCCCATTGGTTGCTTAAAACAATTTTTACACGACTCGGTGGGCGCGGTGGAAATCTTTCATGGTGCAAAAATGAAATCGCTCGAAACCACCCAAAAGTGTTTTTGGGCATCTGGGAACGTGTTTGGCACCATTGGTTGCTTAAAATAATTATTACTCTAGTCGGTGGGCCCGCTAGAAAGTTTCCATCGTGCAAAAATGAAATCGCTCGAAACCACCCAAAAGTGTTTTTGGGCATCTAAGAACGTGTTTGGCACCATTGGTTGCTTAAAATAGTTTTTATATGCCTTGGTGGGGCCGCCGGAATGTTTCCATGGTGCAAAAAAGAAATCACTCAATACCACCCAAAAGTGTTTTTGGGCATCTGAAAAAGTGTTTGGCACCACTGGTTGCTTAAACTAATTTTTGCCCGAGTTGGTGGCCCGCCGAAAAGTTGCGCAGTGTGAAAAAACCGCTGGAAACCACCCAAAAGTGTTTTAGGTCATCTGGGAACGTGTTTGGCACCATTGGTTGTGAAAAATAATTATTACACGAGTCGGTAGCCCTGCCAGAAAGTTTGTGTAGTGCGAAAACAAAACGGCTCGAAACCAGCCAAATGTGTTTTTGGGCATGTGGGAACGTATTTGGCACCACTGGTTCCTTAAAACAATTTTTACACGAGTCGGTGGGCCCGCCGAAAAGTTTTCATGGTGCAAAAATGAAATCGCTCGAAACAACCCAAAAGTGTTTTTTGGGCATCTGGTAACGTGTTTGGCACCATTCGTTGTGTAAAACAATTTTTATACGAATCTGTGGGCACGCTAGAAAGTTTCGATGGTGTAAACATGAAATCGCTCGAAACCACCCAAAAGTGTTTTTGGGTGTCTGGGAACGTGTTTGGCACCTTTGGTTGTGAAAAATAATTATTACATGAGTCGGTAGCCCTGCCAGAAAGTTTGTGTAGTGCGCAAACAAAACGGCTCGAAACCAGCCAAATGTGTTTTTGGGCTTGTGGGAACGTGTTTGGCACCATTGGTTGAGAAAAACAATTTTTACATGAGTCGGTGGGCCCGCTGGAATGTTTCCACGGTGCAAAAATGAAACGTCACGAAACCAGCCAAGAGTGTTTTTGGGAATCTGTGAACGTGTTTGGCACCATTGGTGGCTTCAAACAATTTTTACACGAGTCGGTGGGCCCTCTCGAAAGTTTCCATGGTGCAAAAATGAAATCGCTCGCAGCAACCCAAATGTATTTTTGGGCATCTGGGAACGTGTTTGGCACCCTTGGTTGCTTAAAATAGTTTTTTCCACGTGTTAGTGGGCCCGTCGGAAAATTTGCGTAGTGTGGAAACGAAACCGCTCGAAACCACCCAAATGTGTTTTTGGGCTTGAGGGAACGTGTTTGGCACCATTGGTTGAGAAAAACAATTTTTACACGAGTCAGTGGGCCCGCTGGAATGTTTCCGTGGTGCAAAAATGAAATCGCTCGAAACCACCCAAAAGTGTTTTTGGGCAACTGGGAACGTGTTTGGCACCATTGGTTACTTAAAACAATTTTTACACGAGTCGATGGGCCCGCTGCAAAGTTTCCATGGTGCAAAAATGAAATCGCTCAAAACAACCCAAAAATGTTTTTGGGTGCCTGGGAACGTGTTTGGCACCATTGGTTGCTTAAAATAGTTTTTACACGAGTCATTGGGCCCATCGGTGTTAACGACGAAATTTGGTAATCGACTTGGAAAGGAAAGGGGAAACCGAAGCAGAGGAGTGAGATTGAGTCGGAGACAGACCAGGTTTCGTATCGGACCCGGTGACCGTATCGGACTGGGAAAGATGGTGTCATGAAGAGCGTATCGGCCGATACGGATTTGGTTTGATTGAAGGCCGATGCGGGTTGCGAGTTGGCAGTGTCGCTGTGTGCTTGGTCTGGGTTCAAGATAAGCTTTAAGGAGGTTGCCAAATAGAGATAAGGCTCGGTTTAAGGCAATTGTATCGTGTAAATCAAGTAGGTTTAGATCTAATTTTTGGCAAGAGTCTGCCGCAAAGACTTGTTTGTTAATTAGAGATAAGATCGTGTCCTACACGGTCTGTGTTGTAATCTCGGGTATAAATATCCCGGTAGTTTGTACATGTAAGAGATCCCTCGATCAATCATACAACCAGTTCAATCTACTTTCGGCGTATCGCCAACCCTCGCAAGAGGTCTTCTTCAACGAGTTCTTGCTTCTTCGAGCTGAGGTAAGAACTCGTTCCCGACGATCTATATCATCGGGGCTGGCGCGTTGCTTTAGACACGTTAAGCCTCGATGATGTGATCGTCGTTTATCATGTCTTGAATAATCTTGACAGGTGTTTTGATTAAGCTTCACCAGCGATCCGCTCGTTTTAGGGTTTATTGCTGACGGTGGTTTAATTCTTATGCTTGGCCAGATTGCTCAATGCATCTACCATCCCCAAAGTCAATCGACAATCTGATTTTCTTTGTGTTAAGCCTCCATTCACACTCTGAGTTGTCATCGACCTTAGTCCTGTTTTGAGATTTAACACAAAGCCTGTTTTCGATTGTCATTAAGGATATTACCGAGGTTTCAGCCGGTATTGCCTAACGCATGTGATTGCTTTACGATTTTTGCATGTGTTTGCCACTTATACATGTGGATCAATAAATATAAGTATTTTGATTACTAGGTATTCTCAGGATTTCTCTATGATTAGCATAATTATATCGGTCGATCGACTTGTATAAGTTTGCACTAGAGTATTAGCTAGTGTAGTTATCTTCATTATTCTTATCGGCCAATACCATTAATTGACATTTATATGTTGATGAAGGCCGATAGGATTAGATTCATGCTTTATTTATATTCTATACGAGTGAACCGACATAGCTTTGCCCTATCAGCAGGGTTTTAACAATGTGTCATCGGTCTATCGGCCGATCGGCCATTGTTGTTTGACTTGGTTTACTTGTTTCTTGTTGATTGCAGATTAAATCAACTGGCACGCTCTGCACACAACTAGGCAAGCCAATTGGACCTGCACTGGAGCTAAGCAGATCTCCCAGGCCGCCGTGGAAACGCGGAACCCGTTTGGTTGCTGGACGGGTCGAAATTCTGCGCCAACACGCTTTTGGCACGCCCAGTGGGACTCCACACAAGCTTCTCACCAGCAACAAGAACACCTCGAGATGTCGAAGCAAGCCGAGATCGTTAAGGAGAACATCATGCCTGTGACTGCCGACCAACTCAGCGCAGAACAAAAAGCTGAGATGGAGAAACTAGTCGAGCAGTTCCAGAATATGTACCTGCAGACATATTCTAGGACTCGGCAAGGCACCTTGATTCAAAAATCCAAGGTAATCATGCCGAGTCCCGGAGAGGAAGCTGGCACGTCGACGGCGGCGCACGATCACGCCGTCAAAACTGAAGATACTGCAGCGCCAACGCTGCAAGACAGGATCGACTCCGCAGTCCATTCTGCGCTAGTCAACCAATCGGGGATTTTGGTGAACACGTTGACTAATACGGTCAAATCTATCTTAGACGGATTAATTCACCAGTACAAGCCTCAGGGGCCGATTTTCTTGCCAGAAAATAAGTTCCCTGCATGTCGGACCCTGAGGAATGATCTCAGCGCATCTCGGCCAACAGCGCCAATGCCACCCCCATCGGCGCAGCCGACAACGACAATGCCATTGATCCTCACCAGGCAGACTGGGGGTAGCCCTCAGCACATTACAGAGGAACAATTCGCTCAATGGACCAACGGGAAACAAACAGTGGTCAAGCCGATGCAGCAAATCCCTGTCAATCAGCCATCGGCCGGACAACCGCAGGGCCCAGCGTTCAACAGCCCTCCACTTCAAGCTGCATACAACGCGCCGCAAGGCTATCAGCAGCATGCCGCAGGACAGTATGGCGCATCGCACTTGGATCATCATTACCAACCATACTCCCCCAGGCAGTATCAGGCGGAGGGTTTGCAACAATCTTTCCAGCAAGACCTCCCACATCGGCCCACAGGATTTTGGGCCGATATGATAGCCGAAGTGATGCGAGATCAATTCGGCTTGAAGCCTAAGGAGAATTCTACAGTGTATCGGCACCCATATCCCGAGGAATTTGACAGAGTACCATTGTCGAGCCGATACAAGATCCCGGATTTCTCCAAGTTTTCGGGACAGGACAACGTTTCGACATATGAGGATGTCAGCCGATTCCTAGCACAGTGCAGGGAGGCATCGGCTATTGAGGCGTTGAGGGTGAGGTTTTTTCCTCTGTCCTTATCAGGGTCTGCATTCACATTGTTTTCTTCCTTACCCTGCAATTTCATCAGAGGATGGATAGATCTTGAGAAACAGTTTCATAGATATTTCTACAATGGCGTACAAGAAATGAAACTGTCAGATCTGACTGCCATCAGGCAACGCGTGGATGAATCGGTCCCTGAGTATATACAAAGGTTCAGGGACGTACGGAACAGATGTTATAGCCTCAGTCTGACCGATTCCTAGTTGGCCGATTTGGAATTTCAGGGATTGCTAGGGCCGATACGCGAGAGGTTCTCCTCACAAGAATTTGACAGCCTCGCTCAGCTGGCACAACGAGTATCGGCTCATGAGCAGCGATTCTAGGAGGCAAAGAAGTTCGCGAAAAAGATTAACACCGTTTATCAGTATGCCTCTGACGATGACGATGATGAAGACGGTGATGTCGACCTAGCCGAGTGGGCTCGGATGAAGAAGTCAACAACTTGCCAGTGGGCCAAGAAAGGTGACAAAGAAGATAAATATGATTTCGACATCAACAAGGCCGATAAAATATTTGACCTGCTGTTGCAAGAAAAGCAGATCCAACTGCCAGTGGGTCACGTATTGCCGTCGGCCGAAGACATCAAGAAAAGGAGATATTGCAAGTGGCACAATTCCTATTCACACCATACAAATGAATGCAAGATCTTCCGGCAACAAATTCAATCGGCCATCGAGCAGGGCAGAATTAAAATCGATGATGCCAAGCGGCCGATGAAAATAGAAGGCCACCCGTTCCCAGTCAACATGGTGCGGGCGGACAGGGCCGATGGTGGTGGCCATCAGACTGGCAAGCGGCCTCATCAGACCTCTGAGGGCCTGATCAGAAAATATCAGCGAAGGCGGGAGGAACAAGCTCAAGACCAAGCAGATCAAGACAACTACTACGACCCACACTCGGATTGCGAGTTTTTTCGCTTCTGCTGGAATGAAGGGATGAGGTTGCCATCTATCCAGGAATGCCCTGCTTGTAATGGTGCAGAAGATTCTTATCAGGATAGCTCAAGCAGGCAAACGCATCGGCCGGCCAAGCAACGGAAATCTGTGCATGAAAGGCTAGGGCCGATGCGCCAAGATCAGCACGATGAAGATGAGGAGCAAACTCACAACCCCCAATGGTGCCCAAGCAATGTATTCACCAAGACACAAAAGCGGCGGGTTCAGAGATTAAGGAAGAAAGAACAAATCCAAGAGCAACAAGCTGAAATACCCCATCGGCCAACCAAGACCAGAAAAGAGTGGAGGGTAAAATCCACGGTGGTCAAGGCTGATGAGGGCACCTCCAATGCAGCTCAGAGCAACTCATCTTCAAAAGGTAAAAAGGTGGCATCGGCGTCTGTGAGCATGGTGTTTATATTGCCGGCAGAGTACAGTGTGCAGGCAGCCGATGAGGCAATGGCCGACGACGAACAAGGTTCGGCCAGGTTACAATTGTCACCAGACCAAGCCTTCTTCGACAAGCCAGTTGAAGCCAGCCAAAGACATTTACGGCCGTTGTACATTAAAGGATTCATTAACGGGCGGCCGATGACAAAGATGTTAGTCGACGGTGACGCAGCGGTCAATCTAATGCCATACACAACCTTCAGGAAGCTTGGCAAAGTACCTGAAGACCTCATCAAGACCAATATGGTATTAAAGGATTTCGGTGGCAACGCATCCGAGGCGAAGGGAGTCCTAAACGTGGAGCTTACCGTGGGCAGCAAAACAATACCCACCACCTTCTTCGTCTTCGATGGAAAGGGTTCCTACAGCTTGTTGTTGGGACGAGATTGGATCCATGCAAATTGTTGCGTCCCTTCAACAATGCACCAATGCCTCATGCAATGGCAAGGGGACCAAGTCGAGATCGTGCAGGCCGATCAGTCAGTACACGTCGCCAATGCCGATCTCGCGGTTTGGGAGATGGAGGGAATCGACTGCTTGTCCGGGCGAGTCTGGGACGCCGATTTCCTCAAAGTAACTGACTGCGACATCGAGACAATTGACGACCAAGACAAGCAGTTACTTGAGCAAAGATGCATCATCCGCCGTCGACAATGAACAAGATGACCCCTACACGGAAGACGCGGTGGATGAGTGAGACGGCAAGTTGGGACAAGGTTTTACGTCGGCCGACGAATTGGAAGAAATTGATATAGGAATAGGTGATAGGCCCAGACCGACGTATGTAAGTGCTAATTTGCCACGGGAATACAAGAATAATTTGATAGATCTTTTGAAAGAATTCAGAGATTGTTTTGCATGGGAATACCATGAGATGCCAGGATTAAGCCGATCTATTGTAGAACATCGGCTACCAATCAAACACGGCTATCGGCCTTTTAAGCAAGCCCCTCGGAGGTTTAAGGCCGATATGCACGAAGCTATAAAAGCAGAGATCACCAGACTTTACGACGCCAACTTTATCAGGCCCTGCCGATACGCAGAGTGGGTCTCCAACATAGTTCCAGTATTGAAAAAGAACGGCAAGTTAAGGGTATGCGTCGATTTTAGAGATCTAAATAAGGCGACGCCCAAGGACGAGTACCCTATGCCGTTGGCCGATTTGCTAGTCGATGCTGCTTCTAGGCATAAGGTCATTAGTTTCATGGATGGGAATGCAGGGTACAACCAGATCTTTATGGCTAAAGAGGACATTCATAAGACAGCCTTTAGATGCCCAGGGGCAATCGGCCTATATGAATGGGTCGTCATGACATTTGGTTTGAAGAATGCTGGGGCTACATATCAGAGGGCTATGAATTACATTTTCCATGATCTTATCGGCTCTCTGATTGAAATTTATATAGATGATGTTGTCGTGAAGTCCAGAGAACATGATATGCACCTGGCCGATTTACGCAAGGTACTAGAAAGGGCAAGGAAGTATGGTTTGAAGTTGAACCCTAACAAATGTGCCTTTGGCGTATCGGCCGGTCAATTTTTAGGTTTCTTGGTCCACGAGAGGGGGATTGAAATCACGCAGAAGAACATCGATGCCATCCAGAAAATCAAGCCTCCAGAAAACAAGACCAAGTTACAATCCCTGCTTGGCAAGATCAACTTCGTCCGACGTTTTATATCAAATCTATCGGGCCGTATAGAGCCGTTCACTCCATTGCTGAAAATAAAGGATGACGAGGAGTTCATATGGGGTGATAAGCAACAGAAGGCGTTGGACGATATAAAAGAATATTTAACTTCTCCTCCGGTTCTAATCCCTCCACAGAAAGGGGTCCCATTCAAGCTGTACCTATCAGCCGATGAGAAATCCATCGGCTCGGTCTTGGTTCAAGATGTTAACGGCAAGGAAAGAGCTATTTTTTATCTCAGCAGAAGAATGTTAGACGCTGAGACAAGGTATACGCCGGTGGAGAAATTATGCCTTTGTTTATATTTTTCATGTACTAAATTGAGGCATTACCTGCTTTCCAACGAGTGCATTGTGGTGAGTAAGGCCGATGTGATGAAGTACATGTTATCGGCCCCTGTGTTGAAAGGACGAGTCGGGAAGTGGATCTTTGCTTTAACAGAGTTCGATTTGCGATATGAATCGGCCAAAGCAATCAAAGGACAAGTCCTGGCCGATTTCATCGTTCAACATAGAGATGACTCGGTTGCATATGCAGACATTGTGCCATGGACATTGTATTTCGACGGATCTGTTTGCAGACATGGTTGCGGCATCGGACTAGTCATCATATCCCCTCGGGGGGCAAGTTTCGAGTTCACTTTCACTATCAAGCCTTACTATACCAACAATCACGCAGAATATGAAGCACTACTTAAAGGCTTGCAGTTATTACAAGAAGTCGAGGCCGATGCCGTGGAAATCATTGGTGATTCACAGCTAGTAATTAGTCAACTTTCTGGGGAGTATGAATGCAGAGATGATATTCTCAAGGTCTACAATGAGGAGTGCAAAAACTTATTACATGGTTTCCGGATCGTAACGATGAGGCATATACCCAGGAAGCAGAATTTTGAAGCCAATGATTTAGCTCAGGGGGCATCGGGATACAGGCCGATGGCTAAAGACGTTCCAATTCAGATTGCTCTCGTGCACGCCGATGACTGGAGGTTTGATATCATTGAGTATTTGAGAAACCCTTCCCAATCAGCGTCACGCAGATTGAAATATAAAGTTTTATGCTATGCCTTATTGGACGATTACCTATATTATCGGACGATTGATAGTATCCTACTCAAGTGCCTAGGTCCTGAGGAGGCCAAAACCATTATGAGCGAGGTACATGAAGGGATTTGCGGCACCCATCAATCGGCCCATAAAAGGAAATGGCTGATGAAGCGCGTCGGATATTTTTGGCCGACCATGCTAGAGGATTGCTTCAAATATTATAAAGGATGTCAGGATTGTCAGAAATTTGGAGCAATTCAGAGAGCACCGGCATCGGCTATGCATCCAATCATAAAGCCGTGGCCGTTTCGTGGATGGGGAATAGATATGATCGGCCAGATCAACCCGCCATCAAGCAAGGGACACAAGTATATATTAGTGGCTACAGATTACTTCACCAAGTGGGTCGAGGCCGTTCCCCTTAAGAAGGTTGATTCCAAAGACGCTATTCAGTTTGTCAAGGAACACATCATATATCGGTTTGGGTAACCTCAGACAATAACAACCGACCAGGGATCAATCTTTGTGTCCGATGAGTTTGTCCGATTTGCAGACAGTATGGGCATCAGATTACTCAACTCTTCTCCTTATTATGCGCAAGCTAATGGGCAGGCAGAGGCTTCTAATAAGTCTTTGATCAAATTAATCAAGAGGAAAATTGACGAACAGCCGAGGCAATGGCATACAACACTGGCCGAAGCCCTTTGGGCGTATCGGATGGCTTGCCATGGTGCAATTCAAGTGCCTCCTTATCAGTTGGTTTATGGGCATGAAGCTGTACTGCCGTGGGAAACCGCCATCGGCTCAAGAAGGATTGCTTTGCAAGACGACTTGACAGCCAATGAGTACCATAATCTTATGATTGATGAATTGGATGATTTGGCGCATGTTCGATTACGGGCCTTAGAGAAAATCAAGCGTGATAAAGATAGGGTAGCCCGTCATTATAATAAAAAGGTCGTTGCCAAGTCATTCGAGGAAGGAGACCTTGTATGGAAATTAATAATGCCGATTGGTTCCAGAGATAATAAATTCGGCAAGTGGTCACCTAATTGGGAAGGTCCCTTTCAAATTCATCGGTGTGCCCCTCACAATGCCTATTTGCTCAAGGGTTTAGATGGCGAGATTTATGGACGAGCTCTTAATGGCAAATACTTGAAAAGATATTATCCCAGTATCTGGATTGACTCATGATCGGCCTGTCGGCCGGTTTATGATTACAGCCGATGTGGTTGCGCATCGTCTTTAGATGGCCGATACCTACTATCGCCCTTAGTTCAAATTTCACAACATGAGCCCTCATCTTTTAAAATTTGGGGGGCATATATATATACAAGCATGGAATTTTATAAGGAATTTTAGAGGATTTTCAAAACAAATTCGGCTGCATGGCCGATCAGGTTCTTGTTTACAGGCAACATATATTACATCACCCTATAAAGTATGCAATAGCAGCAATGGCTTTACGGCGAATCTGCTCGATATCTTCAATAGCCTGAGAATCATCGGCCATCGTCCCTGGGATCGGTTTCAGTGATTTGCTCAGGGTCACGAGGTATTTGGCCGATGCCTTGAGCTTTGCCATTTGGTCTTCTATGGCCTTGGGTGATGCAGCTATTCCAGCTTCAACTTCTTGGATTTCTCGACGTGTGTTGGCCAGTTTTGATTCTAGCTCTGCCTCAAGGTGACGGAGTTCTTCAAGCTTATTTTTCAGGACAATCGGCTCCACCGCTAGCTCATCTAACTTGGTCTTATCGGCATTAACTTGAGCCTTGCTAGCGGTCAAGGCCGATTCCAGTTGTTCACGGTCCCGTCGCTCTGCGAGTCTTTCTTTGGCTTTGTTGAGCTTGAATTGGTATTGTTCCAAGAAGATGGCCGGTGTGAGAATTTCCATCAGGTCTTCGGGCAGTTCGTCTTGGATTTCTTGTACCCTGACTCTGATGGAGGAGCAATCTTCTACCAAACACTCCAGTGAGGCTTCTAGCCGATTCCCAATGTCGATCAACCGGTTCTTTAATTCGTCAGAGATCGGCGTCTTGGTGGTGCTGGGCAGTTCCTTATCCTCGTCATCAAGAAACTGGCCGATGTCAAATGAAAACATATCGGCTAGGCTCTGCAAACAACAACATGGGTCAAAGCCGGTCTTGTTAGACAGAAACCAGCAGAAAAAGGTATTAGTCTGGTTACCTGAGTTGGGGTATCGGCGGTGTTTGCATCGGCCTCCCTCTGCTGTGTTGATGCAGTAGGTGATGGGGTTGGCCGATGTGGCGAAGGTGCTGGAGCCCTAGGCTGAAAAGCAAGGGATTGGTAAGTAGGGTTGTGAGAATAACACGATATTATATAAATCAACTTTTACCGAGGCGACCGGAGAAGGTGCTGGAGAAGGAGATGGAGTCCTCAATCGTGCTTTAGCCCGCTCACGCCGTTGTAAGGTTACTTTCTTAGTCCTTGGCAGAGGGGCCGATTGAGTTCTTTCCTTCAGTATAGATGAGGCCACAGCCTGAAAAGGATATCAAATTAAAGCCAAACAATGGGAAGGGGTTATGTGTGCACGGAGAAGAAATTATGTTTACCTTGCGAATTGCGTGTCTGGTCCTTTTCGTTTGAGGGGCATCACTTTGGTCATCGGCCGGTGGGATTTCAGTGGTTTTGGCCGATGTTTCCTTGATAGTTTCAGCCGATGTGTTTTCCTCATATGTATCGGTGGCAGCTGCATCGACTTCTTCTTCCATCACTTGTTCTTCGAGGAATTCTTCTATGGAGGGATCCAGCTCTTCGAGATCTTCTGGTTCGTCAATTTTGGCTTTTTTGCTGGATTTTTGGGCTTTGCCTTTCGATAGCGCTTTTCTCTTGGGGTTTTCCTTGATCATCGGTCCATGGAGTAGTGATGATATTTTTGGCGCATTGAGGCCGATGATGGACTCCAGGATGGTTGACCCTGATGGAGCTATGGCATGAGCATAGAAAATGTTCTGTCCGCTGTTGCTCACAGAAGGAATCGGTTCATCTGGTACTTGGGGACTGATGCCTTCGAGAAGCTCTGTTACATAGAATCTGGCCGATTGGTGGAAAATATGAGCAGCCCACTCTTGCCACCAGGTTTGGAAATTGATGTGAGTAAATGTATTCAGGTGCAGCCGATCACAGTCACCAAGATTTGGGAGTTCGATTTCCATTGCCTTGCTCATAACCAGAGCTGATGAGATTGTGCCTCTGCTCTCCAGGAGTTTGTGAAGGTATAAACTGATGGGAAGTTGCCCAAGCCCGCATTGCCTAGCAGCTGTCATTGGGTTATAAAATTCATAGGACAGGCTGGTGCTTCTTCCCTGAAAAATTCCTACCGGGAGCAGGCATGGAGTGAGGCCGATCATAAACATTTCTTTGGACTCCATGTCATCATTTATCAGACTCAGTTGCAGGTCATCAGGGAGCTCGAAATCTTGGTTCGATGTGTAGATGAACATGTCCATCCTGGCTGATGGAGTGCCGGTGAAGAAACGAATGAACCATGTAGCCATGTCATCGGCCGATTGGTCTGCGCCTGGATAGATGGAGGCTGCTTCTCCGTAGGACATGCATCGTCTGCTCCTAGGATTTTCGTGATCGGCATACTTCAACGGGAAGCGCGAGTCAGATAGAGGTGGCCGATCAACCATGGTGTTGGTGTGAATTGTTAGCCACAGTTGGATGAACCACCATGGTCCTCCATGCGCCACGGTTTGCTTCAGCATTAGGTCTTGAGTGGCGATATGGAGTAGCCGATATACAGCCCCCAAGAGGTATCGGCCTAGAGGGATTTGCTTCTTGTGGACCAAGGCTTGTGCTAAGTGTTGGCAGTTTGTAGTAGGACCACAGGTTGATCCGCAGAAGATGAATCTCTCCCACCATAATGTCAGGAAAGCTACATGTTCTCGCTCTAAGACTGATCCCTGTTCCATGTGTTCAGAAATGTACCCAGACCAGCCTCCAATCTTCTTGGTCTTCAGCTTGTGACTACTGTTTACTAGGAGGCTGAAGGGATTGATCTCGGAGTCGATATCCAGTCCTGTAAGTATCTTGACATCTATAAGGGTTGGGGTCATCGGACCTTGCTTGAACATGAAGGCGTTCAAGGTACTTGACCAGAAGTAGCTGGCAGCCGACATGAGTGGCTCATTCTTCTTGGTATCGGCCAGGGACAGGGTTATGCATTGGCCGATTCTGATCGTGTCCCAGTGGACTTGTTTAGCAGCGGCAATCCTCTTATGCCAGGTTCTGTATCCGTTAAGCTTTGATGGCCAGGACCTGAAGGTATGTTTCCAGGACGAAACAGTGGGTTTGGCTTGCCTGAAGGGGATTCTGTCTGTTTCGGCGTTGATTAGCCAAGTTGGGTCGCAATCGCCCATGGGGCCTAGCAAAAAGCGATGGGATTTGTCGTCGGTTGGGATCAGGATTTGGTTTTTGAAGACCTAAATCATGAAAATGACGATGAAAATGTAAGACCCGGGGGGGCAAAGAGTAAAAACCCTAATTTGAAGAAATCGGCGGAGAAACTGATGATGCAGGATTGAATGAGTCGACTTACTTCGGGGATCTCGGAGGCGTAGAATGGGGCAGCAGCCATTTTTGTTGAAGAAGGGATCACGGAAAAAGGGGTCGATGTCGATGGAACGCCGAGCGGTCGCCGGAGTTGAAGAGCACGAAGAGCTTGATTGGATCGGCGGCGGAAGTTTTCGAATCTGGATCTGCGTGGTTTTCAGGCAAGACCTAGTTAAAAAGTCGATGGGTTCCTTGGAGCTAATTCCGCCACATTATATAATGAAGCGGAATTGGGGGGCATGTGTTAACGACGAAATTTGGTAATCGACTTGGAAAGGAAAGGGGAAACCGAAGCAGAGGAGTGAGATTGAGTCGGAGACAGACCAGGTTTCGTATCGGACCCGGTGACCGTATCGGACTGGGAAAGATGGTGCCATGAAGAGCGTATCGGCCGATACGGATTTGGTTTGATTGAAGGCCGATGCGGGTTGCGAGTTGGCAGTGTCGCTATGGGCTTGGTCTGGGTTCAAGATAAGCTTTAAGGAGGTTGCCAAATAGAGATAAGGCTCGGTTTTAGGCAATTGTATCTTGTAAATCAAGTAGGTTTAGATCTAATTTTTGGCAAGAGTCTGCCGCAAAGACTTGTTTGTTAATTAGAGATAAGATCGTGTCCTACACGGTCTGTGTTGTAATCTCGGGTATAAATATCCCGGTAGTTTGTACATGTAAGAGATCCCTCGATCAATCATACAACCAGTTCAATCTACTTTCGGCGTATCGCCAACCCTCGCAAGAGGTCTTCTTCAACGAGTTCTTGCTTCTTCGAGCTGAGGTAAGAACTCGTTCCCGACGATCTATATCGTCGGGGCTGGCGCGTTGCTTTAGACACGTTAAGCCTCGATGATGTGATCGTCGTTTATCATGTCTTGAATAATCTTGACAGGTGTTTTGATTAAGCTTCGCCAGCGATCCGCTCGTTTTAGGGTTTATTGCTGACGGTGGTTCAATTCTTATGCTTGGCCAGATTGCTCAATGCATCTACCATCCCCAAAGTCAATCGACAATATGATTTTCTTTGTGTTAAGCCTCCATTCACACTCTGAGTTGTCATTGACCTTAGTCCTGTTTTGAGATTTAACACAAAGCCTGTTTTCGATTGTCATTAAGGATATTACCGGGGTTTCAGCCGGTATTGCCTAACGCATGTGATTGCTTTACGATTTTTGCATGTGTTTGCCACTTATACATGTGGATCAATAAATATAAGTATTTTGATTACAAGGTATTCTCAGGATTTCTCTATGATTAGCATATTTATATCGGCCGATCGACATGTATAAGTTTGCACTAGAGTATTAGCTAGTGTAGTTATCTTCATTATTCTTATCGGCCAATACCATTAATTGACATTTATATGTTGATGAAGGCCGATAGGATTAGATTCATGCTTTATTTATATTCTATACGAGTGAACCGACATAGCTTTGCCCTATCAGCAGGGTTTTAACAATGTGTCATCGGTCTATCGGCCGATCGGCCATTGTTGTTTGACTTGGTTTACTTGTTTCTTGTTGATTGCAGATTAAATCAACTGGCACGCTCTGCACACAACTAGGCAAGCCAATTGGACCTGCACTAGAGCTAAGCAGATCTCCCAGGCCGCCGTGGAAACGCGGAACCCGTTTGGTTGCTGGACGGGTCGAAATTCTGCGCCAACAATCGGAAAGTTTGTGCAGTGCGAAATCGAAACCGCTCAAAACCACCCAAATGTGTTTTTGGGCTTGAGATAACGTGTTTGGCGTCATTCGTTAGGAAAAACAATTTTTACACGAGTCTGTGGGCTCACTGGAATGTTTCCTTGGTTCAAAAATGAAATTGCTCCCAAAAGTGTTTTTGGGCATCTGCGAACGTGTTTGGCACCATTGGTTGCTTAAAACAATTTTTGCACAAGTCGGTGGGCTCACTGGAAAGTATTCATGGTATAAAAATGAAATCGCTCGGAACCACCCAAAAGTGTTTTTGGGCATCTGGAAACGTGTTTTGGTTGCTTAAACTAATTTTTACACGAGTCAGTGGGCCCGCTGGAAAGTTTCAATGGTGCAAAAATGAAATCGCTCGAAACCACCCAAAAGTGTTTTTGGGCATCTAAGAACGTGTTTGGCACCATTGGTTGCTTACAATAGTTTTTGCACGAATCGGTGGGCCCACCGGATAGTTTGCGCAGTGTGAAAATGAAACCACTCGAAACCACCTAAAAGTGTTTTTGGGCATCTGGGAACGTGTTTGGCACCATTGGTTGTGAAGAATAATTATTATACGAGTCGGTAGCCCTGCCAGAAAGTTTGCGTAGTGCGAAACCAAACGGTTCGAAACCACCCAAATGTGTTTTTGGGCTTATGGGAACGTGTTTGGCACCATTGGTTGCGAACAATTATTTTTACACAAGTCAGTGAGCCGCCGGAAAGTTTTCATGGTGCAAAAATGAAATCGCTCGAATCAACCCAAAAGTGTTTTTTGGGCATCTGGGAACGTGTTTGGCACCAATGGTTGTGAAAAATAATTGTTACGCGAGTCAGTAGCCCTGCCAGAAAGTTTGCGTAGTGCGAAAACAAAACGGCTCGTAACCACCCAAATGTATTTTTGGGCTTGTGGGAACGTGTTTGGCACCATTGGTTGTGTAAACCAATTTTTAAACGAATATGTGGGCACACTGCAAAGTTTCCATGATGTAAAAATGAAATTGCTCGAAACCACCCAAACGTGTTTTTGGGCATCGGCAAACGTGTTTGACACCCTTGGTTGCTTAACATAATTTTTACACGAGTCGGTGGGCCCGCATGAATGTTTCCATGGTGCAAAAATGAAATTGCTCAAAACCACCCAAAAATATTTTTGGGCATCTAGCAAAGTGTTTGGCACCATTGGTTGCTTAAAATAATTTTTGCACGAGTCGGTGGGCCAGCCGAAAAGTTTGCGCAATGTGAAAAAACCGCTCGAAACCTCCCAAAAGTGTTTTTGGGCATCTAGGAACCTGTTTGGCACCTTTGGTTGCTTAACACAATTTTTATTCGAGTCGGTGGGCCCACTGGAAAGTTTCCATGGTGCAATAATGAAATCACTCGAAACCACCCAAAATTGTTTTTGGGCATCTAGGAACGTGTTTGGCACCATTGGTGGCTTAAAATAGTTTTTACACGAGTCAGTGGGCCCATCGTTAAGTTTGAGTAGTGCGAAAATGAAACTGCTCGAAACCACCCAAATGGGTTTCTGGGCTTGAGGGAACGTTTTTGGCACCGCTGGTTGTGTAAAACAATTTTTACATGAGTCGGTGGGCCCGCTAGAAAGTTTCCATGGTGCAAAAATGAATCGTCTCGAAACCAGCCAAAAGTGTTTTTGGGCATCTGGGAACTTGTTTGGCACCATTGGTTGGTTAACACAATTTTTATACGAGTCGGTGGGCCCACTGGAAAGTTTCCATGGTGCAATAATGAAATCACTCGAAACCACCCAAAATTGTTTTTGGGCATCCAGGAACGTGTTTGGCACCATTGGTGGCTTAAAATAGTTTTTACACGAGTCAGTGGGCCCATCGTTAAGTTTGCATAGTGCGAAAATGAAACCGCTCGAAACCACCCAAATGGATTTTTGGGCTTGAGGGAACGTTTTTGGCACCGTTGGTTGTGTCAAACAATTTTTACATGAGTCGGTGGGCCCGCTAGAAAGTTTCCATGGTGCAAAAATGAATCGTCTCAAAACCAGCCAAAAGTGTTTTTGGCCATCTAGGAACATGTTTGGCACCATGGGTTGCTTAAAACAATTTTTATACCAGTCGGTGGGCCCGCTGGAAAGTTTCCATGGTGCAAAAATGAAATCGCTCCAAACAACCCAAAAATGGTTTTGGGCATCTAGAAACGTGTTTGCCACCATTGGTTGCTTAAAATAGTTTATACACAAGTCATTGGGCCCGTCGGAAATTTGCGTAGTGCGCAAACGAAATCGCTCGAAACCACCCAAATGTGTTTTTGGGCTTGAGAGAACGTGTTTGGCACCATTGGTTATGAAAAAAAATTTTTACACGAGTCGGTGGGCCTGCCGGAAAGTTTCCATGGTGCAAAAATGAAATCACTCGAAACCACCCAAAAGTGTTTTTGGGCATCGAGGAACGTGTTTCGCACCATTGGTTGCTTAAAATAATTTTTACACGACTCGGTGGGCCCGGTGGAAAGCTTTCATGGTGCAAAAATGAAATTGCTCGAAACCACCCAAAAGTGTTTTTGGGCATCTAGGAACGTGTTTGGCACCAATGGTTGTGAAAAATAATTGTTACGCGAGTCGGTAGCCCTGCCAGAAAGTTTGCGTAGTGCGAAAACAAAACGGCTCGAAACCACCCAAATGTATTTTTGGGCTTGTGGGAACGTGTTTGGCACCATTGGTTCCTTAAAACAATTTTTACACGAGTCAGTGGGCCCGCCGGAAAGTTTTCATGGTGCAAAAATGAAATCGCTCGAAACAACCCAAACATGTTCTTCGGGCATCTGGGAATGTGTTTGGCACCATTGCTTTTGTACAACAATTTTTATACGAATCTGTGGGCACGCTGGAAAGTTTCCGTGGTGTAAAAATGAAATTGCTCGAAACCACCCAAAAGGGTTTTTGGGCATCTGGGAACGCGTTTGGCACCTTTGGTTGTGAAAAATAATTATTACATGAGTCGGTAGCCCTGCCAGAAAGTTTGCGTAGTGCGCAAACAAAACGGCTTGAAACCAGCCAAATGTGTTTTTGGGTTTGTGGGAACGTGTTTGGCACCATTGGTTGAGAAAAACAATTTTTACATGAGTCGGTGGGCCCGCTGGAAAGTTTCCACGGTGCAAAAATGAAACATCTCGAAACCAGCCAAGAGTGTTTTTTGGAATCTATGAACGTGTTTGGCACCATTGGTGGCTTCAAACTATTTTTACACGAGTCGGTGGGCCCCCTCGCAAGTTTCCAAGGTGCAAAAATGAAATTGCTCGCAACAACCCAGATGTAATTTTGGGCATCTGGGAACGTGTTTGGCACCCTTGGTTGCTTAAAATAGTTTTTACACGAGTCAGTGGGCTCGTCGGAAAATTTGCGTAGTGCGGAAACGAAACCGCTCGAAACCACCCAAATATGTTTTTGGGCTTAAGGGAACGTGTTTGGCACCATTGGTTGAGAAAAACAATTTTTACACGAGTCGGTGGGCCCGCTGGAATGTTTCCATGGTGCAAAAATGAAATCGCTCGAAACCACGCAAAAGTGTTTTTGGGCAACTGGGAACGTGTTTGGCACCATTGGATACTTAAAACAATTTTTACATGAGTCGATGGGCCCGCTGCAAAGTTTCCATGGTGCAAAAATGAAATCACTCAAAACAACCCAAAAATGTTTTTGGGTGCCTGGGAACGTGTTTGGCACCATTGGTTGCTTAAAATAGTTTTTACACGAGTCATTGGGCCCATCGGAAAGTTTGTGCAGTGCGAAATCGAAACCGCCCGAAACCACCCAAATGTGTTTTTGGGCTTGAGATAACGTGTTTGGCGTCATTGGTTAAGAAAAACAATTTTTACACGAGTCTGCGAGATCACTGGAAAGTTTCCTTGGTTCAAAAATGAAATCACTCAAAAACACCCAAAAGTGTTTTTGGGCATCTACAAACATGTTTCGCACCATTGATTGCCTAAACAATTTTTGCACGAGTCGGTGCGCTCACTGGAAAGTATTCATGGTACAAAAATGAAATCGCTCGAAACGCTTAAAAAAGTGTTTTTGGGCATCTGGAAACGTGCTTTGGTTGCTTAAAATAATTTTTACACGAGTCGGTGGGCCCGCTGGTAAGTTTCAATGGTGCAAAAATGAAATCGCTCGAAACCACCCAAAAGTGTTTTTGGGCATCTAAGAACGTGTTTGGCGCCATTGGTTGTGTAAACCAATTTTTATACGAATCTGTGGGCACACTGCAAAGTTTCCATGGTGTAAAAATGAAATTGCTCAAAACCACCCAAACGTGTTTTTGGGCATCTGGGAACGTGTATGACACCCTTGGTTGCTTAACACAATTTTTACATGAGTCGGTGGGCCCGCTGGAATGTTTCCATTGTGCAAAAATGAAATTGCTCAAAACCACTCAAAAATAATTTTGGGCATCTAGCAAAGTGTTTGGCACCATTGGTTTCTTAAAATAATTTTTGCACGAGTCGGTGGGCCAGCCGAAAAGTTTGCGCAGAGTGAAAAAACCACTCGAAACCACCCAAAAGTGTTTTTGGGCATCTGGGAATGTGTTTGGCACCGTTGGTTGCGAAAAACAATTTTTACACGAGTTGGTGGGCCCGCCGAAAAGTTTTCATGGTGCAAAAATGAAATCGCTCGAGGCAACCAAAAAGTGTTTTCTGGGGTCGGGTAACGTGTTTGGCACCATTGGTTGTGTAAAACAATTTTTATACGAATATGTGGGCACGCTAGAATGTTTTCATGGTGTAAAAATGAAATCGCTAGAAACCACCCAAAAGTGTTTTTGGGCATCCGGGAACGTGTTTGGCACCAATGGTTGTGAAAAATAATTGTTACGCGAGTCGGTAGCCCTGCCAGAAAGTTTGCGTAGTGCGAAAACAAAACGGCTCGAAACCACCCAAATGTATTTTTGGGCTTGTGGGAACGTGTTTGGCACCATTGGTTTTGTAAACCAATTTTTATACGAATCTGTGGACACACTGCAAAGTTTTCATGGTGCAAAAATGAAATCGCTCAAAACAACCCAAACGTGTTTTTCGGGCATCTAGGAATGTGTTTGGCACCATTGGTTTTGTACAACAATTTTTATACGAATCTGTGGGCACGCTGGAAAGTTTCCATGGTGTAAAAATGAAATCGCTCGAATCCACCCAAAAGTGTTTTTGGGCATCTGGGAACGCGTTTGGCACCATTGGTTGCTTGACACGATTTTTACATGAGTCGGTGGGCCCGCTGGAAAGTTTCCATGGTGCAATAATGAAATCGCTCGAAACCACCCAAAATTGTTTTTGGGCATCTAGGAACGTGTTTGGCGCCATTGGTTGCTTAAAATAGTTTTTGCACGAGTCAGTGGGCCCGTCGGAAAGTTTGCCTAGTGCGAAAACGAAATCGCTCGAAACCACCGAAATGTGTTTCTGGTCTTGAGGGAATGTGTTTGGCACCATTGGTTGAGAAAAACAATTTTTACATGAGTCGGTGGGCCCGCTGGAATGTTTCCATGGTGCCATAATGAAATCACTCCAAACCAACCAAAAGTGTTTTTGGGCATCTGGGAACGTGTTTGGGAACATTGGTTGCTTAAAATTATTTTTACACGAGTTGGTGGGCCCTCTAGAAAGTTTTCGTGGTGCAAAATTGAAATCGCTCTAAGCAACCCAAAAGTGTTTTTGGGCATCTGGGAACAAGTTTGACACCATTGGTTGCTTAAAATAATTTTTACACGAGTTAGTGGGCCCGTCGGAAAGTTTGCCTAGTACGAAGACAAAATCGTTCGAAACCACCCAAATGTGTTTCTGGGCTGGAGGGAACGTGTTTGGTACCATTGGTTGAGAAAAACAATTTTTACACGAGTCGGTGGGGCCGCTGGAAAGTTTCCATGGTGCCATAATGAAATCGCTCGAAACCAACCAAAAGTGTTTTTGGGCATCTGGGAACGTGTTTGGCACCATTGGTTGCCTAAAATTATTTTTACACGAGTTGGTGGGCCTGCTAGAAAGTTTTCGTGGTGCAAAAATGAAATCGCTCGAAGCAACCCAAAAGTGTTTTTGGGCTTCTGGGAACAAGTTTGACACCATTGGTTGCTTAAAATAATTTTTACACGAGTCAGTGGGCCCGTCGGAAAGTTTGCCTAGTACGAAGACAAAATCGTTCGAAACCACCCAAATGTGTTTCTGGGTTGGAGGGAACGTGTCTGACACCATTGGTTGAGAAAAACAATTTTTACACGAGTCGATGGGCCCACTGGAAAGTTTGCATGGTGCCATAATGAAATCGCTCGAAACCAGCCAAAAGTGTTTTTGGGCATCTGGGAACGTGTTTGGCACCATTGGTTGCTTAAAACAATTTGTACACGTGTCGGTGGGCCCGCCGGAAAGTTTCCATGGTGCAAAAATGAAATCGCTCGAAGCAACCCAAAAGTTGTTTTTGGGCCTCTGGGAACAAGTTTGACACCATTGGTTGCATAAAATGGTTTTTGCACGAGTCAGTGGGCCTGTCGAAATATTTGCCTTGTGCGAAAACAAAATCGCTCGAAACCACCCAAATGTGTTTCTGGGCTTGAGGGAACGTGTTTGGCACCATTGGTTGAGAAAAACAATTTTTACACGAGTCGGTGGGCCCGCTGGAAAGTTTCCATGGTGCCATAATGAAATCACTCGAAACCAGCCAAAAGTGTTTTTGGGCATCTGGGAATGTGTTTGGCACCATTGGTTGATTAAAACAATTTTTACACGAGTCGGTGGGCCCACTGGAAAGTTTCCATGGTGCAAAAATGAAATCATTCGAAGCAACCCAAAAGTGTTTTTGGGCCTCTGGGAACAAGTTTGACACCATTGGTTGCTTAAAATAGTTTTTACACGAGTCAGTGGGCCCGTCGGAATCTTTGCCTACTACGAAAACAAAATCGCTCGAAACCACCCAAATGTGTTTCTGGGCTTGAGGGAATGTGTTTCGCACCATTGGTTGAGAAAAACAATTTTTACACGAGTCGGTGGGCCCGCTGGAAAGTTTCCATGGTGCAAAAATG
Source organism: Oryza officinalis (assembly GCA_008326285.1). Taxonomy (NCBI): domain Eukaryota; kingdom Viridiplantae; phylum Streptophyta; class Magnoliopsida; order Poales; family Poaceae; genus Oryza; species Oryza officinalis. The sequence continues at coordinate 5,430,689 of BDMV01000003.1, read as the reverse complement.
AAATCGTTCGAAGCAACCCAAAAGTGTTTTTGGGCCTCTGGGAACAAGCTTGACACCATTGGTTGCTTAAAATAGTTTTTACACGAGTCAGTGGGCCCGTCGAAATGTTTGCCTAGTGCGAAAACGAAATCGCTCGAAACCACCCAAATGTGTTTCTGGGCTTGAGGGAATGTGCTTGGCACCATTGGTTGAGAAAAACAATTTTTACACGAGTCGGTGGGCCCGCTGGAAAATTTCCATGGTGCAAAAATGAAACATCTCGAAATCAGCCAAAAGTGTTTGGCACCATTTGTTGTGTAAAACAATTTTTACACAAGTCGGTGGGCACGTTGGAAAGTTTGTGTAGTTCAAAAACAAAACGACTCGAAACCACCCAAAAGTGTTTTTGGGCTTCTTGGAAAATATTTGGCACCATTGGTTGTGTAAAATAATTTTTACATGAGTCGGTGGGCCCGTAGGAAAGTTTCCATGGTGTAAAAAGGAAATCGTCGCAACCACCCAAAAGTGTTTTTGGGCATGTGGGAACGTGTTTGGCACCGTTGGTTGCATAAAACAATTTTTAAACGAGTCGGTGGGTCCGCTGGAAAGCTTCCTAGGTGCAAAAATGGAATGGCTCGAAACCACCCAAAAGTGTTTTTGGGAATCTAGGAACGTGATTGGCACCATTGGTTGCGATAAACAATTTTTACACGAGTTGGTGGGCACGCCGGAAAGTTTCCATGGGGTAAAAATGAAATCACTCGAAACCACCCAAAAGTGTTTTGGGGCATGTGGGAACGTGTTTGGCACCATTGTTTGCTTAAAATAATTTTTACATGAGTCGGTGGGCCCGCTGGAAAGCTTCCTACGTGCGAAAATGAATTCGCTCGAAACCAGCCAAAAGTATTTTTGGGCATCTGGGAACGAGTTTGGCACCATTAGTTGCGTAAAACAATTTTTACACGAGTCGGTGGGTGCGCTGGAAAGTTTCCATTGCGTAATAAAGAAATCGCTCGAAACCTCCCAAAAGTGTTTTTGCGCATTTGGGAACGTATTGGCACCATTAGTTGCTTAAAACAATTTTTACACGAGTCGGTGGGCCCACTGGAAAGTTTCCATGGTGAAAAAATAAAATCGCTCGAAGCAACCCAAAAGTGTTTTTGGGCATCTGGGAACAAGTTTGACACCATTGGTTCCTTAAAATAGTTTTCACACGAGTCAGTGGGCCCGTCGGAAAGTTTGCCTTGTGCGAAAACGAAATCGCTCGAAACCACCCAAATGTGTTTCTGGGCATGGGGGAACGTGTTTGGCACCATTGGTTGAGAAAAACAATTTTTACACGAGTCGGTGGGCCCGCTGGAAAATTTCCGTGGTGCAAAAATGAAACGTCTCGAAACCAGCCAAAATTGTTTGGCACCATTGGTTGTGTAAAACAATTTTTATACAAGTCGGTGGGCACGCTGTAAAGTTTGTGTAGTTCGAAAACAATACGGCACGAAACCACCCAAAAGTGTTTTGGGGCTTCTTGGAACTTGTTTGGCACCATTGGTTGTGTAAAACAATTTTTACACCAGTCGATGGGCCCGCAGGAAAATTTCCATGGTGTAAAAATGAAATCGCTCGGATCCACCCAAAAGTGTTTTTGGGCATCTGGGAACATGTTTGGCACCATTGATTGCCTAAAATAATTTTTACATGAGTCGGTGGGCCCGCTGGAAAGCTTCCTACGTGCAAAAATGAATTCGCTCGAAACCAGCCAAAAGTATTTTTGGCCATCTGGGAACGAGTTTGGCACCATTAGTTGCGTAAAACAATTTTTACACGAGTCGGTGGGTGCGCTGGAAAGTTTCCATTGCGTAATAAAGAAATCGCTCGAAACCACCCAAAAGTGTTTTTGGGCATTTGGGAACGTGTTTGGCACCATTGGTTGAGAAAAACAATTTTTACACGAGTCGCGAGCCCGCTGGAAAGTTTCCATGGTGCAAAAATAAAATCGCTCGAAGCAACCCAAAAGTGTTTTTGGGCATTTGGGAACAAGTTTGACACCATTGGTTGCTTAAAATAGTTTTTACACAAGTTAGTGGGCCCGTCGGAAAGTTTGCCTAGTGCGAAAACGAAATCGCTCGAAACCACCCAAATGTGTTTCTGGGCTTGAGGGAACGTGTTTGGCACCATTGGTTGAGAAAAACAATTTTTACACGAGTCGGTGGGCCCGCTGGAAAATTTTCGTGGTGCAAAAATGGAACGTCTCGAAACCAGCCAAAAGTGTTTGGCACCATTGGATGTGTAAAACAATTTTTATACAAGTCGGTGGGCACGCTGGAAAGTTTGTGTAGTTCAAAAACAATACAGCACGAAACCACCCAAAAGTGATTTTGGGCTTCTTGGAACTTGTTTGGCACCATTGGTTGTGTAAAACAATTTTTACACGAGTCGGTGGGCCCACAGGAAAATTTCCATGGTGTAAAAATGAAATCGCTCGGATCCACCCAAAAGTGTTTTTGGGCATCTGATAACATGTTTGGCACCATTGGTTGCTTAAAACAATTTTTACACAAATCGGTGGGCCTGCTGGAAAGTTTCCATGGTGCAAAAATGAAATCGCTCGAATCCACCCAAAACTGCTTTTGGGCATTTCGGAACATGTTTGGCACCATTAGTTTTGAAAAATTATTATTACATGAGTCGTTAGGCCTGTCAGAAAGTTTGTGTAGTGCGAAAACGAAACGGCTCGAAACCAGTCAAAAGTGTTTTTGGGCTTCTTGGAACTTATTTGGCACCATTGGTTGTGTAAAACAATTTTTACCTGAGTCGGTGGGCCCGCTGGAAAGTTTCCTTGGTGTAAAATAGAAATCGCTCGAAACCACCCAAAAGTGTTTCTGGGCATGTGGGAACGTGTTTGGCACCATTGGTTGCTTAAAACAAATTTTACACGAGTCGGTGGGCCCGCTGGAAAGCTCCCATGGTGAAAAAATGAAATTGCTCGAAACCACCCAAAAGTGTTTTTCGGCATTTGGGAACGTGTTTGGCACCATTGGTTGCTTAAAACAATTTTTAAATGAGTCGGTGGGTCCGCTTGAATGGTTCCTAGGTGCAAAAATGAAATCGCTCGAAACCACCCAAAAGTGTTTTTGGGCATCTGATAACATGTTTGGCACCATTGGTTGCTTAAAACAATTTTTACACAAGTCGGTGGGCCCGCCGGAAAGTTTCCATGGTGCAAAAATGAAATCGCTCGTATCCACCCAAAACTGTTTTTGGGCATTTCGGAACATGTTTGGCACCATTGGTTTTGAAAAATTATTATTACATGAGTCGTTAGGCCTGTCAGAAAGTTTTTGTAGTGCGAAAACGAAACGGCTCGAAACCAGCCAAAAGTGTTTTTGGGCTACTTGGAACTTATTTGGCACCACTGGTTGTGTAAAACAATTTTTACCTGAGTCGGTGGGCCCGCTGGAAAGTTTCCTTGGTGTAAAAATGAAATCGCTCGAAACCACCCAAAAGTGTTTCTGGGCGTGTGGGAATGTGTTTGGCACCATTGGTTGCTTAAAACAATTTTTACACGAGTCGGTGGGCCCGCTGGAAAGCTTCCATGGTGCAAAAATGAAATTGCTCGAAACCACCCAAAAGTGTTTTTGGGCATGTGGGAATGTGTTTCGCACCATTGGTTGCTTAAAACAATTTTTAAACGAGTCGGTGGGTCCGCTTGAAAGCTTCCTAGGTGCAAAAATGAAATCGCTCGAAACCACCCAAAAGTGTTTTTGGGCATCTAGGAACGTGTTTGGCACAATTAGTTGCTTAAAACAATTTTTACAGAATTCAGTGGGCCCGCAGGAAAATTTCCATCGTGTAAAAATGAAATCGTTGGGATCCACCCAAACGTGTTTTTGGGCATCTGGGAACATGTTTTGCACAATTGGTTGCTTAAAACAATTTTTACACGAGTCGGTGAGACAGCTGGAAAGCATCCTAGGTGCAAAAGTGAACTCGCTCGAAACCACCCAAAAGTATTTTTGGGCATCTGGGAACGTGTTTGGCACCATTGGTTGCGTAAAACAATTTTTACACGAGTCGATGGATGTGCTGGAAAGTTTCCATGGTGTAAAAATGAAATCGCTCGAAACCACCAAAAAGTGTTTTGGAGCATGTGGGAACGTGTTTTGCACCATTGGTTGCTTAAAATAATTTTTACACGAGTCGGTGGGCCCGCTGGAAAGCTTCCTAGGTGCAAAAATGAAATCGCTCGAAACCACCAAAAAGTATTTCTGGGCATCTGGGAACGTGTTTGGCTCCATTGGTTGCGTAAAACAATTTTTACACCAGTCGATGGGTGCGCTCGAAACTTGCCATGGTGTAAAAATGAAATCGCTCAAAACCACCCAAAAGTGCTTTTCGGCATCTGGGAACGTGCTAGGCACCATTGGTTGCTTAAAACAATTTTTAAATGAGTCGGTGGGTCCACTGGAATGGTTCCTAGGTGCAAAAATGAAATCGCTCGAAACCACCCAAAAGTTTTTTTGGGCATCTGGGAACGTGTTTGGCACCATTGGTTGCGAAAGACAATTTTTAAACGAGTCGGTGGGCAAGCTGGAAAGTTTTCATGGTGTAAAAATGAAATCGCTCGAAATCACCCAAAAGTGTTTTGATGCATGTGGGAACGTGTTTTGCACCATTGGTTGCTTAAAACAATTTTTACACGAGTCGGTGGGCCCGCTGGAAAGCTTCCTAGGTGCAAAAATGAAATCGCTCGAAACCATCCAAAAGTATTTTTGGGCATCTGGGAACGTGTTTGGCACCAATGGTTGCGTAAAACAATTTTTACACGAGTCGATGGGTGCGCTGGAAAGTTTCCATGGTGTAAAAATGAAATCGATCGGAACCACTGAAAAGTGTTTTTGGGCATGTGGAAACGTGTTTGGCACCACTGGTTGCTTAAAATAGTTTTTGCATGAGTTGGTGGGCCAGCCGAAAAGTTTGCGCAGCCTGAAAATGAAACCGCTCGAAACCACCCAAAAGTGTTTTGGGCATTTGGGAACTTGTTTGGCACCATTGGTTGCTTAAAACAATATTTACACAAGTCGGTGGGCCCGCTGGAAAGTTTCCATGGTGCAAAAATGAAATCACACGGAACCACCCAAAAGTATTTTTGGGCATCTGGGAAGGTGTTTGGCACCATTGGTTGTGTAAAACATTTTTTATACGAGTCAGTGGGGACGCTGGAAATTTTCCATGGTGTAAAAACGAAATCGATCGAAACCACCCAAAAGTATTGTTGGGCATGTGGAAACGTGTTTGGCACCACTGGTTGCTTAAAATAGTTTTTGCATGAGTTGGTGGGCCTGCCGAAAAGTTTGCGCAGTCTGAAAATGAAACCGCTCGAAACCACCCAAAAGTGTTTTTGGGCATCTAGGAACATGTTTGGCCCCAATGGTTGCTTAAAATAGTTTTTACACAAGTCAGTGGGCCCGTGGAAAGTTTGCCTACTGCGAAAACAAAACCGCTCGAAACCACCCAAATGTGTTTTTGGGCTTGAGGGAACGTGTTTGGCACCATTGGTTCAGAAAAACAAGTTTTACACGAGTCGGTGGGCCTGCTGGATAGTTTCCGTGCATCAAAAATGAAACCGCTCGAAACCACCCCAAAGTGTTTTTGGGCATCTGGGAACGTGTTTGGCACCACTGCTTGCGAAAAACAATTTTTACACGAGTCGGTGGGCACGCTGGAAAGTTTCCATGGTGTAAAAATGAAATCGCTCGAAACCACCCAAAAGTGTTTTGGTGCAAGTGGGAATGTGTTTTGCACCATTGGTTGCTTAAAACAATTTTTAGACGAGTCGGTGGGACAGCTAGAAAGCATCCTAGGTGCAAAAGTGAACTCGCTCGAAACCACCCAAAAGTATTTTTGGGCATCTGGGAACGTGTGTGGCACCATTGGTTGCGTAAAACAATTTTTACACGAGTCGATGGATGCGCTGGAAAGTTTCCATCGTGTAAAAATGAAATCGCTCGAAACCACCCAAAAGTGTTTTTCAGCATATGGGAACTTGTTTGGCACCATTGGTTGCTTAAAATAAATTTTAATCGAGTCGGTGCGTCCGCTGGAAAGCTTCCTAGGTGCAAAAATGAAATCACCCGAAACCACCCAAAAGTGTTTTTGGGCATCCGGGAACGTGTTTGGCACCATTGGTTGCGAAAAACAATTTTTCCACGAGTCGATGGGTGCGCTGGAAAGTTTCCATGGTGTAAAAATGAAATCGCTCGAAACTACCCAAAAGTGTTTTGGTGCATGTGGGAATGTCTTTTGCACCATTGGTTGCTTAAAACAATTTTTACACGAGTCGGTGGGACAGCTAGAAAGCATCCTAGGTGCAAAAGTGAACTCGCTCGAAACCACCCAAAAGTGTTTTTGGGCATCTGGGAACGTGTGTGGCACCATTGCTTGCGTAAAACAATTTTTACACGAGTCGATGGATGCGCTGGAAAGTTTCCATCGTGTAAAAACAAAATCGCTCGAAACCACCCAAAAGTGTTTTTCGGCATATGGGAACTTGTTTGGCACCATTGGTTGCTTAAAATAAATTTTAATCGAGTCGGTGCGTCCGCTGGAAAGCTTCCTAGGTGCAAAAATGAAATCACCCGAAACCACCCAAAAGTGTTTTTGGGCATCCGGGAACGTGTTTGGCACCATTGGTTGCGAAAAACAATTTTTCCACGAGTCGATGGGTGCGCTGGAAAGTTTCCATGGTGTAAAAATGAAATCGCTCGAAACTACCCAAAAGTGTTTTGGTGCATGTGGGAACGTGTTTTGCTTAAAATAATTTTTACAAGAGTCGGTGGGCCCGCTGGAAAGCTTCCTAGGTGCAAAAATGAAATCGCTCGAGACCACCAAAAAGTATTTTTGGGCATCTAGGAACGTGTTTGGCACCATTGGTTGCGTAAAACAATTTTTACACCAGTCGATGGGTGCGCTGGATACATGCCATGGTGTAAAAATGAAATCGCTCAAAACCACCCAAAAGTGTTTTTCGGCATCTGGGAACGTGTTTGGCACCAATGGTTGCTTAAAACAAGTTTTAAATGAGTCGGTGGGTCTGCTGGAATGGTTCCTAGGTGCAAAAATGAAATCGCTCGAAACCATCCAAAAGTGTTTTTGGGCATCTGGGAACGTGTTTGGCACCATTGATTGCGAAAAAACAATTTTTACACGAGTCAGTGGGCAAGCTGGAAAGTTTCCATGGTGTAAAAATGAAATCGCTCGAAATCACCCAAAAGTGTTTTGATGCATGTGGGAACGTGTTTTGCACCATTGGTTGCTTAAAACAATTTTTACACGAGTCGGTGGGCCCGCTGGAAAGCTTCCTAGGTGCAAAAATGAAATCGCTCGAAACCATCCAAAAGTGTTTTTGGGCATGTGGAAACGTGTTTGGCACCAATGGTTGCTTAAAATAGTTTTTGCATGAGTTGGTGGGCCTGCCGAAAAGTTTGCGCAGTCTGAAAATGAAACCGCTCGAAACCACCCAAAAGTGTTTTTGGGCATCTAGGAACGTGTTTGGCCCCAATGGTTGCTTAAAATAGTTTTTACACGAATCAGTGGGCCCGTCGGAAAGCTTGCCTAGTGCGAAAACGAAACCGCTCGAAACCACCCAAATATTACACGAGTCGATAGCGCTTCCAGAAAGTTTGCGTAGTGCGAAAACAAAACGGCTCAAAACCAGCCAAATGTGTTTTTGGGCTTGTGGGAACGTGTTTGGCACCATTGGTTGCGAAAAACAATTTTTACACGAGTCGGTGGGCCCGCTGGAAAGTTTCCATGGCGCAAAAATGAAATCGCTCCAAACAACCCAAAAGTGTTTTTGGGCATCTGGGAACGTGATTGGCACCATTGGTTGCGAAAAACAATTTTTACACGAGTCGGTGGGCACGCTGGAAAGTTTCCATGGTGTAAAAATGAAATCGCTCGAAACCACCCAAAAGTGTTTTTGGGCATCTAGGAACGTGTTTGGCACCATTGGTTGCTTAAAATAGTTTTTACACGAGTCGTTGCGCCCGTCGTTAAGTTTGCCTAGTGCGAAAACGAAACCGCTCGAAACCACCCAAATGTGTTTTTGGGCTTAAGGGAACGTGTTTGGCACCATTGGTTCAGAAAAACAATTTTTACACGAGTCGGTGGGCCCGCTGGATAGTTTCCGTGCTTCAAAAATGAAATCGCTCGAAACCACCCCAAAGTGTTTTTGGGCATCTGGGAATGTGTTTGGCACAATTGGTTGCTTAAAACAATTTTTACACGAGTCGCTGGTCCCGCTGCAAAGTTTCCATGGTGCAAAAATGAAACGTCTCGAAACCAGCCAAAAGTGTTGGGCACCATTGGTTGTGTAAAACAATTTTTATACAAGTCGTTGGGCACGCTAGAAAGTTTGTGTAGTACGAGAACGAAACGGCTCGAAACCACCCAAAAGTGTTTTTGGGCTTCTTGGAACGTGTTTCGAACCATTGGTTGCTTAAAACAATTTTTACACGAGTCGTTGGGCCCGCTGGAAAGTTTCCATGGTGCAAAACTGAAATCGCTCGAAACCACCCAAAAGTGTTTTCGGGCATCTGGGAAAGTGTTTGGCACCATTGGTTGCTTAAAATAGTTTTTATATGGCTCGGTGGGGCCGTCGGAATGTTTCCATGGTGCAAAAATGAAATCACTCAAAACCACCCAAAAGTGTTTTTGGGCATTTGGAAAAGTGCTTGCAACCATTGGTTGCTTAAAATAGTTTTTGTACGAGTCGGTGGGCCCGCCGAAAATTTTGCGCAGTGTGAAAAAACCGCTCGAAACCACCCAAAAGTGTTTTTAGGCATCTAGGAACGTGTTTGGCACCATTGGTTGTGAGAAATAATTTTTACTCGAGTCGGTGGGCCCACTGGAAAGTTTCCTTGGTGCAAAAATGAAATCGCTCGAAACCAGCCAAAAGTGTTTTTGGGCATCTGGGAATGTGTTTGGCACCATTGGTTGCTTAAAACAATTTTTGCACGAGTCGGTGGTTCCGCTGGAAAGTTTTCATGGTGCAAAAATGAAATCGCTCGAAACCACCCAAAAGTGTTTTTCGGCATCTAAGAACGTGTTTCGAACCATTGGTTGCTTAAAAAAATTTTTACACGAGTTATTGGGCCCATCCGAAAGTTTGCGTAGTGCGAAAACGAAACCGCTCGGAACCACCCAAAAGTGTTTTTGGGCATCTGGGAACGTGTTTGGCAACATTGGTTGCTTAAAATAATTTTTACTCGAGTCGGGGGGCCGCTGGAAAGTTTTCATGGTGCAAAAATGAAATCGCTCGAAACCACCCAAACGTGTTTTTGGGCATCTAAGAACGTGTTTGGCACCATTGGTTGCTTAAAATAGTTTTTGCATGAGTCGGTGGGCCCGCCAGATAGTTTGCGCAGTGTGAAAATGAAACCGCTCGCAACCACCTAAAAGTGTTTTTGGGCATCTGGGAACGTGTTTGGCACCATTGGTCGTGAAAAATAATTACTACACGAGTCGGTAGCCCTGCCAGAATGTTTGCGTAGTGCGAAAACAAAACGGCTTGAAACCACCCAATTGTGTTTTGGGGCTTGTGGGAACGTGTTTGGCACCATTCGTTGCGAAAAATAATTTTTACACAAGTCGGTGGGCCCGCCGAAAAGTTTTCATGGTGCAAAAATTAAATCGCTCGAAACAACCCAAAAGTGTTTTTTGGCCATCTGGGAATGTGTTTGGCACCATTGGTTGTGTAAACCAATTTTTATACGAATCTGTGGGCACACTGCAAAGTTTCCATGGTGTAAAAATGAAATCGCTCGAAACCACCCAAAAGTGTTTTTGGGCATCTGGGAACGTGTTTGACACCCTTAGTTGCTTAACACAATTTTTACACGAATCGGTGGGCCCGCTGGAATGTTTCCATGGTGCAAAAATGAAAATGCTCAAAACCACCCAAAAGTGTTTTTGGGCATCTAGCAAAGTGTTTGGCACCATTGGTTGCTTAAAATAATTTTTACACGACTTGGTGGGCCCACCGAAAAGTTTGCACAGTGTGAAAAAACCGCTCGAAACAACCCAAAAGTGTTTTTGGGCATCCGGGAATGTGTTTGGCACCATTGGTTGTGAAAAACAATTTTTACACGAGTGGGTGGGCCCTGTTGGCAACTTTTTCGGTCAAAAGCCGCTAACACTACTGACACCTAAACGCCTTGCGGTGTATGGAGTCGCCAACCACCTTGATCTAGCAAAAAGCCAAATCAAGATGGGTTTTGTAGAAAACGGCTAAACCGGCTAGCGAAGCCGATTTAGAGATCAAAATCAGCCTCTCGGCCGATTTAAATGGATACGAGGATAACTACCCGTCTCGTGGGCAAACGGAAGGTTTACGGGACAAACCTACAAAGGGGAATCACACTCTCGCAGCGATGGCGGACGGTTTATGGCGCAAACCGACAAAGATGGACGAAACTAGGGTAAAGTAGAAAACATGGCTGAAAGTAAAAGTAAAAGAACGATTCGATTGTATAGATTGAAATTGTGTGGGAGTTAAAATCGAACCGGCCTTAGCCCTTATAAAGGGGTTGGGCTTGCCTTCTACAGGTCCTCCTCCACGTCCAACTCAAGGTAGTAACCAATGGAAACTCTAAAATCACCTTCCCGAGCAAGGAAACCCGAGACCTGACGAAATTCGTCTCGGTCTCGGACTCTGCCGGTCTGACCGGCCACATGCCGCCGGTCAGACCGGCCCCACTGTCCGGTCTGACCGGCCTATACACGGCGGTCTGACTGGCCTTTGCGAAGGAAACCGGATCCTTTTCAAATTCGGCCATATTTTCTTATTTCGATTCTAGGTGCTAAATTTGGGTGTAAACACATGCCCCCCTGCCTTTTTGATGAACTTTGTGAATCTAAAAGCATAAGCACGTGATCTTAGGGCGATAATCCAATTACCGGCCATATTATTCTTCAAGCATTTCACCAAACACTTGGAAAATATTTCTTTTTAATAGTAACGACCTTTGGAGTCTTAGTTTCTTTCCTCACCCACACCTTCTTCACCTTTTTCACCTTTGGTCCACCGGATCGATTCTTTTGTAGGAAACGATCTTGTCTAGAGCTAGATGAACTATTTGGTATTGACCTAGGTGATTCCTTCCATCCTTGATGATTCGGCATATGGGATTGAGGCATCCATGGCATGTAATATATAAAAGGATAGCCAAACGGTGGCATTGGATATGAATACCATGGCATCACAACCGGAGGTTTGTATGGAGTTGATAGTTTAGATGGCTCCGGTTGTTTTGACATTTGATCAACTCTCTTCCAAGGAGACAATCATGATCTTTTTGAATTACTAGGCTGACTATCAAATCGTTGACCGGCCAATCCCCTCTTGTACTTAGCCATAAGCATCTCAAAAGTGAGCTTTGGCTTTTTAGTCTTAGTAGAACTAGATAACTCATCATTTTCAACCATATGATTTTCGGCCTTGTCATTGTTGAATTTAACCACTTCATGCCGAAGATCCCCAATAACAACACTCTTCCCTCTTGTGGATTCGGCTTGACTTGGCCGAATCAACACTCTCTTGTTGTCAAAGTCTATAGGACTAATAAGGAGAAGATTAGTAGCAATTCCTGTCTTAGACATAGGTGTGACCGAAATAGATTTACAAGTGACCGATGAATTATCAATCGGTCTTTGCTCTATTAAGCTCGCATCTTTAAAATAATCATGAAATTCATGCTCCATTTGTGACCAAGTAGAAATTGAATTAGGAGCAAGTAAATCAAACCATATAGATGCAAAATTTGATAAAGAAAGAGGAAACAACTTTAACTTAAATAAATCATCGCTACCGGCCTCTCCACATTGATTAATAAATTGGCCGATATGCTCCATTGTTGTTCTAGCATCCTCACCTGTAAATTTCGTGAAGTTGGGTACCTCAAATCCTCGCGGGTACATGACCGAATCTATGTGTTAAGGATACGGCCTTTCATATGTATGCGATGTTGCTTTAGACTCTATCTCACCACTATCCCACAAGGCATTGTCAATCTCTTTTCCAACACTCACATGACCGATCTGTGGTTCGGTCTTAGGTGACAACGCTATCTCACTTTCGCTCATAGTACAATCCGAACCGTCACTTAGTTTGGCTATTCTTTCATTTGTAATATTTTCTAAGCTAGTAACACAATCCGAACCAAAACTATTGCATACATTAGTAATACACTCTGAACCATCACTTGGTTCGGCTGTATGTATTATTGTATCATCATCCAAACTAACAGTTAAACTATTACCGGTATCTTCAGGCCTTAATTGATTATCCACTTGATCTAGTAGCCTAAAATGTGTAGAATCGACTACATAAATATCATGATTATTATTATCATCATCCGAATCATCACTAGGACAATCAACAATACTATCACTAGGCCTTTTGTCATTAGTTCTAACAAATCTTTTAACCTCTTTAACCCGGCTTTCTTGAGCCAGAGCCTTTTGCATGAGCTGACTAACATCAAGAAATTGTTGGCCATCCAACTTCTCTTTTAAAGTAGCAAGTAAACCATTATAAGCAAGATCAGCCAAATCTCTTTCAGTTATATTCAAATTAAAACATCGGTTTCTAGTATCTCTAAACCTTTTAATATATTCGGTGACAGTTTCATTAAACTTTTGCTTAACCGATGTTAAGTCAGATAACCTAAGCTCAGTTTCTCCAGTATAAAAGTAATCATGAAATTTCTCTTCTAATTGAGCCCAAGTATAAATAGAATTTGCCGGCAAAGAAGTAAACCATGTAAAAGCAGTGCCTGACAAAGATAAAGAAAATAAACGCAACTTAAGAGCATCCATGTTACTAGCTTCACCACATTGTGCAAGGAATTGGCCTATGTGTTCCCAAGTGGTCCTACCATCATCTCCACTAAACTTAGTGAATTCCGGGACTCTAAAACCACGAGGGTATGGGATGTTATCAAAATAATCCGGATACGGCTTTTGGTAAACCTTAGCACGATTCCTTGGCTCAATTCCAAATGCTTCCCTAATCATGGTTCTCACACGCTCCTCTAAATTATCAGGCCTTTGTTGTTGTGGTCTAAAAGGAGGTTGCGGCGCAATATTATTATACTGACCATATCTAACATCTTGTGGATACCCACCATGAGCTTGATCATTGTATACATTGTGTACAGGTGGGGGTATATGAGGGATAGGATTACTAACAGGAGCTGCCAGTGAAGTAGGCACATGATACAACACACTATTATTAGTAATAGGGTCTGACTCCTGTACGGGTACTACTGCGCCGGTCTGACTGGCCCAGAACCCGCTCTGACCGACGGTCAGAGGTGCGGTCTGACCGGCCCAAGGCCCGGTCTGACCGGATGGTATAGCTGCGGTCAGACCGGCGCAAGGCCCGATCTGACCGGATGGCAGGGGTGCGGTCAGACCGGCCCAAGGCCCGGTCTGACCGGTGGGAAGTGGTGTGGTCAGACCGGCCTGAAGGTCGGTGTGACCCGAGACTGATTGGCCGATCAGACCGGCCGAGGGCACGGTCGGACCGGCTGCAGAACTAGAATTCTCAGCATTTTGAGGAATCAATCCATCGGTCCTGCTAGAAATTTGATGAATAGATGCTTTACTGGTGCTAGGGACAGAATCAAGTGACAAATTGGCCATAAGAGAGCTCAATTTATCATCAATTTGTGTTTTGTATCTATTATCAAAAAACGTACTCATAAGATGCTCCAATTTGTTATTAAAAGTGGCATTAACAGTTTCATCTACAGAGCTTACCACAAGTTTTTGCAGCGGGAGAGTAACGTCATCAGAATTTATCTTATCAGTGGAAAATTGATGAAGCGGTCCCGGCTTGCGAGCAACTCCCTTGCGTGTCTTGATGAACGATCTCGTCAAGATTTCTTCCCGCATTGCCTTGACTTGTTCCTCCACCTCTCAATGCTCCTCCTCGCTTAGATCCTCCAACGAGATTGGTAGGATGTTCTCTGGATCAACTCCGTGCTTGGACATGATGTTGATGTAGTCTTTGCAGTCGTTCCCCAGCGGAGTCACCAATTCGTGTTGGCAACTTTTTCAGTCAAAAGCCGCTAACACTACTGACACCTAAACGCCTTGCGGTGTATGGAGTCGCCAACCACCTTGATCTAGCAAAATGCCAAATCAACATGGGTTTTGTAGAAAACGGCTAAACCGGCTAGCGAAGTCGATTTAGAGATCAAAATCAGCCTCTAGGCCGATTTAAATCGATACGAGGATAACTACCCGTCTCGTGGGCAAACGGAAGGTTTACGGGACAAACCTACAAAGGGGAATCACACTCTCGCAGCGATGGCGGACGGTTTACAACGCAAACCGACAAAGATGGACGAAACTAGGTAAAGTAGAAAACATTGCTGAAAGTAAAAGTAAAAGAACGATTCGATTGTATAGATTGAAATTGTGTGGGAGTTAAAATCGAACCGGCCTTGGCCCTTATAAAGGGGTTGGGCTTGCCTTCTACAGGTCCTCCTCCACGTCCAACTCGGGGTAGTAACCAATGGAAACTCTAAAATCACCTTCCCGAGCAAGGAAACCCGAGACCTGACGAAATTCGTCTCGGTCTCGGACCCTGCCGGTCTGACTAGCCACATGCCGCCGGTCAGACCGGCCGCTAGTCAGACCGGCCCCACTGTCCGGTCTGACCGGCCTATACACGGCGGTCTGATCGGCCTTTGCGAAGGAAACCGGATCCTTTCCAAATTCGGCCATATTTTCCTATTTCAATTCTAGGTGCCAAATTTGGGTGTAAACAGGCCCGCCGAAAAGTTTTCATGGTGCAACAATGAAATCGCTTGAGACAACCCAAAAGTGTTTTTTGGGCATCTGGTAAAACAATTTTTATACAAATCTGTGGGCACGCTGGAATGTTTCCATGGTGTAAAAATGAAATCACTCGAAACAACCCAAAAGTGTTTTTGGGCATCTAGGAACGTGTTTGGCACCATTGGTTGCTTTAAACAATTTTTACATGAGTCGGTAGCCCTGACAAAAAGTTTGCGTAGTGCAAAAACAAAACGGCTCGAAACCACCCAAATGTGTTTTTGGGCTTGTAGGAACATGTTTGGCTACAGTGGTTGCGAAAATCAATTTTTACACGAGTCGGTGGGCCCGCCGGAAAGTTTTCATGGTGCAAAAATGAAATCGTTCGAAACAACCCAAAAGTGTTTTTCGAACATCTGGGAACGTGTTTGGCACCATTGGTTTTGTACAACAATTTTTATACGAATCTGTGGGCCCGCCGAAAAGTTTTCATGGTGCAAAAATAAAATCACTCGAAACAACCCACAAGTGTTTTTCGAACATCTGGGAACGTGTTTGGCACCACTGGTTTTGTCAACAATTTTTATACGAATCTGTGGGCACGCTGGAAAGTTTCCATGGTGCAAAAATGAAATCGCTCGAAACCACCCAAATGTGTTTCTGGGCATGAGGGAACGTGTTTGGCACCATTGGTTGAGAAAAACAATTTTTACACGAGTCGGCGGGCCCGTTGGAAATTTTCATGGTGCAAAAATGAAACGTCTCGAAACCAGCCAAAAGTGTTTGGCACCATTGGTTGTGTACAACAATTTTTATACAAGTCAGTGGGCACGCCGGAAAGTTTGTGTAGTTCGAAAACAAAACGGCTCGAAACCACCCAAAATTGTTTTCGGGCTTCTTGGAACTTGTTTGTCACCATTGGTTGTGTAAAATAATTTTTACATGAGTCGATGGGCCCGCTGGAAAGTTTCCATGGTGTAAAAATGAAATCGCTCGAGACCAGCCAAAAGTGTTTTTGGGCATCTGGGAACGTGTTTGGCACCATGGGTTGCTTAAAACAATTTTTACACCAGTCGGTGGGCCCGCTGGAAAGTTTCTATGGCGCAAAAATGAAATCGCTCGAAACAACCCAAAAGTGTTTTTGGGCATCTGGGAACGTGATTGGCACCATTGGTTGCGAAAAACAATTTTTACACAAGTCGGTGGGCACGCTGGAAAGTTTCCATGGTGTAAAAATGAAATCGCTCGAAACCACCCAAAAGTGTTTTGGGGCATGTGGGAACGTGTTTGGCACCATTGGTTGCTTAGAATAGTTTTTGCACGAGTCGGTGGGCCTGCCAAAAAGTTTGCGCAGTCCGAAAATGAAACCGCTCGAAACCACCCAAAAGTGTTTTTGGGCATCTAGGAACGTGTTTGGCACCATTGGTTGCGTAAAAAAGTTTTTAGACGAATCAGTGGGCCCGTCGGAAAGCTTGCCTAGTGCGAAAACGAAACCGCTCGAAACCACCCAAATATTACACGAGTCGATAGCGCTTCCAGAAAGTTTGCGTAGTGCGAAAACAAAACGGCTCGAAACCAGCCAAATGTGTTTTTGGGCTTGTGGGAACGTGTTTGGCACCATTGGTTGCGAAAAACAATTTTTACACGAGTCGGTGGGCCGGTCGGACAGTTTTCATGGTGCAAAAATGAAATCGCTCGAAACAACCCAAAAGTGTTTTTGGGCATTTGGGAACGTGTTTGGCACCATTGGTTGCTTAAAATAATTTTTACACGAGTCGGTGGGCCCGCTGGAATGTTTCCACGGTGCAAAAATGAAATCGCTCGAAACCACCCAGAATTGTTTTTGGGCATTTTGGAACGTGTTTGGCACCATTGGTTGCTGAAAATAGTTTTACACGAGTCGGTGGACCCGCTGGAATATTTCCGTGGTGCAAAAATGAAATCGCTCAAAACCACCCAAAAGTGTTTTTGGGCATCTGGGAACGTGTTTGGCACCATTGGTTGCTTAAAATATATTTTACACGAGACGCTGGAATGTTTCCGTGGTGTAAAAATGAAATCGCTCGAAACCACCCAAAATTGTTTTGAGGCATGTGGGAATGTCTTTGGCACCATTGGTTGCTTAAAATAGTTTTTACACGAGTCAGTGGGCCCGTCGGAAAGTTTGCCTAGTGCGAAAACGAAACCGCTCGAAACCACCCAAATATTACACGAGTCGGTAGCGCTTCCAGAAAGTTTGCGTAGTGCGAAAATAAAACGGCTCGAAACCAGCCAAATGTGTTTTTGGGCTTGTGGGAACGTGTTTGGCACCATTGGTTGCGAAAAACAATTTTTACACGAGTCGGTGGGCCCGCCGGACAGTTTTCATGGTGCAATAATAAAATAGCTCGAAACAACCCAAAAGTGTTTTTGGCAATCTGGGAACGTGTTTGGCACCATTTGTTGCTTACAATAGTTTTTACACGAGTCGGTGGGCCCGCTGGAATGTTTCCGTGGTTCAAAAATGATATCGCTCAAAACCACCCAAAAGTGTTTTTGGGCATCTGGGAACGTGTTTGGCACCATTGGTTGCTTAAAATAATTTTTACACGAGTCGGTGGGCCCGCTGGAATGTTTCCACGATGCAAAAATGAAATCGCTCAAAACCACCAAAAAGGGTTTTTGGGCATCTAGGAACGTGTTTGGCATCATTGGTTGCTTAAAACAAGTTTTACACGAGTCGGTGGGCCCGCTGGAAATTTTCCACGGTGCAAAAATGAAATCGCTCGAAACAACCCAAAAGGGTTTTTGGGCATCTAGGCTTAAAATAGTTTTTACATGACTCGATGGTACCGTCAGAAAGTTTGCGTAGTGCGGAAACGAAAGTGCTCGAAACCACCCAAATGTGTTTTTGGGCTTGAGGGAACGTGTTTGGCACCATTGGTTGAGAAAAATAATTTTTACACAAGTCGGTGTGCCTGTTGGAATGTTTCCATGGTGCAAAAATGAAATCGCTCGAAACCACCCAAAAGTGTTTTTGGGCATCTAGGAAAGTGTTTGGCACCATTGGTTGCTTAAAATAGTTTTTGCATGAGCCGGTGGGCCCGCCGAAAAGTTTGCGCAGTGTGAAAATGAAACCGCTCAAAACCACCCAAAAGTGTTTTTGGGCATCTGGGAATGTGTTTGGCACCATTGGTTGTGAAAAATAATTTTTACACAAGTCGGTGGTCCCGCTGGAAAGTTTGCATGGTGCAAAAATGAAATCGCTCGAAATCACCGAAAAGTGTTTTTGTGTATCTGGGAACGTGTTTGGCACCATTGGTTGCTTAAAATAATTTTTACACGAGTCGGTGGGCCCGTTGGAAAGTTTCCATGGTGCAAAAATGAAATCACTCAAAACCACCCAAAAGTGTTTTTGGGCATCTAAGAACGTGTTTGGCACCATTGGTTTGCTTAAAATAGTTTTTACATGACTCGATGGGACCGCCAGAATGTTTCCATGGTGCAAAAATGATATCACTCGAAACCACCCAAAAGTGTTTTTGGGCATCTGGGAAAGTGTTTGGCACCATTGGTTGCTTAAAATAGTTTTTCCATGAGTCGATGGGCCCGCCAAAAAATTTGCACAGTGTGAAAATGAAACCGCTTGAAACCACTGAAATGTATTTTTAGGCATCTGGGAATGTGTTTGGCACCATTGGTTGTGAAAAATAATTATTACATGAGTCGGTAGGCCTGCCAGAAAGTTTGCATAATGCGAAAACAAAACGGCTCGAAACCACCCAAATGTGTTTTTGGGCTTGTGGGAACGTGTTTGGCACCATTGGTTGCGGAAAACAATTTTTACACGAGTCGGTAGTCCCGCCGAAAAGTTTTCCTGGTGCCAAAATGAAATCGCTCGAAACAACCCAAACGTGTTTTTTGGGCATCTGGGAACGTGTTTGGCAACAGTGGTTGTGTAAAACAATTTTTATACGAATCTGTGGGCACGCTGAAAAGTTTCCATGGTGTAAAAATGAAATCGCTCGAAACCACCCAAAAGTGTTTTTGGGCATCTAGGAACGTGTTTGGCACCATTGGTTGCTTAACACAATTTTTACACAAGTCGGTGGGCCCGCCGGACAGTTTTCATGGTGCAATAATAAAATAGCTCGAAACAACCCAAAAGTGTTTTTGGCAATCTGGGAACGTGTTTGGCACCATTGGTTGCTTAAAATAGTTTCTGCATGAATCGGTGGGCCCGCTGGAATGTTTCCGTGGTGCAAAAATGATATCGCTCAAAACCACCCAAAAGTGTTTTTCGGCATCTGCGAACGTGTTTGGCACCATTGGTTGCTTAAAACAATTTTTACACGAGTCGGTGGGCCCGCTGNGCCACCAATTGGTTGCTTAAAACAATTTTTACACGAGTCGGTGGGCCCGCTGGAAAGTTTCCATGGCGCAAAAATGAAAGCGCTCGAAACCACCCAAGAGTGTTTCTGGGCATCTAGGAACGTGTTTGGCATCATTGGTTGCTTAAGACAATTTTTACACGAGTCAGAGGGCCGCTGGAAAGTTTCCATGGTGCAAAAATGAAATCGCTCGAAACAACCCAAAAGGGTTTTTGGGCATCTGGGCTTAAAATAGTTTTTACATGACTCGATGGGACCGTCGAAAAGTTTGCGTAGTGCGGAAACGAAAGTGCTCGAAACCAATCAAATGTGTTTTTGGGCTTGAGGGAACGTGGTTGGCACCATTGGTTGTGAAAAATAATTTTTACACAAGTCGGTGTGCCCGTTGGAAAGTTTCCATGGTGCAAAAATGAAATCGCTCGAAACAACCCAAAAGTGTTTTTGGGCTTAAGGGAACGTGTTTGGCACCATTGGTTGAGAAAAATAATTTTTACACAAGTCGGTGTGCCCGTTGGAAAGTTTCCATGGTGCAAAATTGAAATCGCTCGAAACAACCCAAAAGTGTTTTTCGGCATCTGGGAACGTGTTTGGCACCATTGGTTGCTTAAAATAGCTTTTACATGACTCGATGGGCCCATCGAAAAGTTTGCGTAGTGCGGGAACGAAACTGCTCGAAACCACCCAAATGTGTTTTTGGGCTTGAGGGCACGTGTTTGGCACCATTGGTTGAGAAAAACAATTTTTACACGAGTCGGATGGGCCCGCTTGAATGTTTCCATGGTGCAAAAATGAAATCGCTCGAAACCACCCAAAAGTGTTTTTGGGCAACTGGGAACGTGTTTGGCACCATTGGTTACTTAAAACAATTTTTACACGAGTCGGTGGGCCCGCTGGAAAGTTTCCATGGTGTAATAATGCAATCGCTCGAAACCACCCAAAAGTGTTTTGGGGCTTGTGGGAACGTGTTTGGCACCATTTGTTGCTTAAAATAGTTTTTGCATGAGTCGGTGGGCCTGCCAAAAAGTTTGCGCAGTCTGAAAATGAAACCGCTCGAAACCACCCAAAAGTGTTTTTGGGCAACTAGGAACGTGTTTGGCACCATTGGTTGCTTAAAATAGTTTTTACACGAATCAGTGGGCCCGTCGGAAAGCTTGCCTAGTGCGAAAACGAAACCGCTCGAAACCACCCAAATATTACACGAGTCGATAGCGCTTCCAGAAAGTTTGCGTAGTGCGAAAACAAAACGGCTCGAAACCAGCCAAATGTGTTTTTGGGCTTGTGGGAACGTGTTAGGCACCATTGGTTGCGAAAAACAATTTTTACACGAGTCGGTGGGCCCGCTGGAAAGTTTCCATGGCGCAAAAATGAAATCGCTCCAAACAACCCAAAAGTGTTTTTGGGCATCTGGGAACGTGATTGGCACCATTGGTTGCTTAAAATAGTTTCTACATGAGTCGGTGGGCCCGCTGGAATGTTTCCGTGGTGCAAAAATGATTTCGCTCAAAACCACCCAAAAGTGTTTTTGGGTATCTGGGAACGTGTTTGGCACCATTGGTTGCTTAAAACAATTTTTACACGAGTCGGTGGGCCCGCTGGAAAGTTTCCATGGCGCAAAAATGAAAGCGCTCGAAACCACCCAAGAGTGTTTTTGGGCATCTAGGAACGTGTTTGGCATCATTGGTTGCTTAAAACAATTTTTACACGAGTCAGTGGGCCGCTGGAAAGTTTCCATGGTGCAAAAATGAAATCGCTCGAAACAACCCAAAAGGGTTTTTGGGCATCTGGGCTTAAAATAGTTTTTACATGACTCGATGGGACCGTCGGAAAGTTTGCGTAGTGCGGAAACAAAAGTGCTCGAAACCACCCAATGTGTTTTTTGGATTGAGGGAACGTGTTTGGCACCATTGGTTGAGAAAAATAATTTTTACACAAGTCGGTGTGCCCGTTGGAAAGTTTCCATGGTGCAAAAATGAAATCGCTCGAAACAACCCAAAAGTGTTTTTGGGCTCAAGGGAACGTGTTTGGCACCATTGGTTGAGAAAAATAATTTTTACACAAGTCGGTGTGCCCATTGGAAAGTTTCCATGGTGCAAAATTGAAATCGCTCGAAACAATCCAAAAGTGATTTTGGGCATCTGGGAACGTGTTTGGCACCATTGGTTGCTTAAAATAGTTTTTACATCACTCGATGGACCCATCGAAAAGTTTGCGTAGTGTAGGAACGAAACTGCTCGAAACAACCCAAATGTGTTTTTGGGCTTGAGGGCACGTGTTTGGCACCATTGGTTGAGAAAAATAATTTGTACACGAGTCGGTGGGTCCACTGGAATGTTTCCATGGTGCAAAAATGAAATCGCTCGAAACCACCCAAAAGTGTTTTTGGGCATCTGGGAACGTGTTTGGCACCATGGGTTGCTTAAAACAATTTTTACACCAGTCGGTGGGCCCGCTGGAAAGTTTCCATGGCGCAAAAATGAAATCGCTCGAAACAACCCAAAAGTGTTTTTGGGCATCTGGGAACGTGATTGGCACCATTGGTTGCGAAAAACAATTTTTACACGAGTCGGTGGGCACGCTGGAAAGTTTCCATGGTGTAAAAATGAAATCGCTCGAAACCACCCAAAAGTGTTTTGGGGCATCTGGGAACGTGTTTGGCACCATTGGTTGCTTAAAATAGTTTTTGCATGAGTCGGTGGGCCTGCCAAAAAGTTTGCGCAGTCTGAAAATGAAACCGCTCGAAACCACCCAAAAGTGTTTTTGGGCATCTAGGAACGTGTTTGGCACCATTGGTTGCTTAAAATAGTTTTTACACGAATCAGTGGGCCCGTCGGAAAGTTTGGCTAGTGCGAAAACGAAACCGCTCGAAACCACCCAAATATTACACGAGTCGGTAGCGCTTCCAGAAAGTTTGCGTAGTGCGAAAATAAAATGGCTCGAAACCAGCCAAATGTGTTTTTGGGCTTGTGGGAACGTCTTTGGCACCATTGGTTGCGAAAAACAATTTTTACACAAGTCGGTGGGCCCGCCGGACAGTTTTCATGGTGCAATAATAAAATAGCTCGAAACAACCCAAAAGTGTTTTTGGCAATCTGGGAACGTGTTTGGCACCATTGGTTGCTTAAAATAGTTTTTACACGAGTCGGTGGGCCCGCTGGAAAGTTTCCATGGTACAAAAATGAAATCGCTCAAAACCACCCAAAAGTGTTTTTGGGTATCTAGGAACGTGTTTGGCACCATTGGTTGCTTAAGACAATTTTTACACGACTCGGTGGGCCCGCTGGAAAGTTTCCATGGTGTAATAATGCAATCGCTCGAAACCACCCAAAAGTGTTTTTGGGCATCTGGGAACGTGTTTGGCACCAATGGTTGCTTAAAATAATTTTTACACGAGTCGGTGGGCCCGCTGGAATGTTTCCACGGTGTAAAAATGAAATCGCTCGAAACCACCCAAAAGTGTTTTTGGGCATCTGGGAACGTGTTTGGCATCATTGGTTGCTTAAAACAATTTTCACACGAGTCGGTGGGCCCGCTGGAAAGTTTCAATGGTGCAAACATGAAATTGCTCGAAACAACCTAAAAGGGTTTTTGGGCATCTGGGCTTAAATTAGTTTTTACATGACTCGATGGGACCGTCGAAAAGTTTGCGTAGTGCGGAAACGAAAGTGCTCGAAACCACCCAAATGTGTTTTTGGGCTTGAGGGAACGTGTTTGGCACCATTGGTTGAGAAAAATAATTTTTACACAAGTCGGTGTGCCCGTTGGAAAGTTTCCATGGTGCAAAAATGAAATCGCTCGAAACAACCAAAAAGTGTTTTTGGGCTTAAGGGAACGTGTTTGGCACCATTGGTTGAGAAAAATAATTTTTACACAAGTCGGTGTGCCCGTTGGAAAGTTTCCATGGTGCAAAATTGAAATCGCTCGAAACAATCCAAAAGTGTTTTTGGGCATCTGGGAACGTGTTTGGCACCATTGGTTGCTTAAAATAGTTTTTACATGAGTCGGTGGGCCCGCTGGAAAGTTTCCATGGTGCAAAAATGAAATCGCTCGAAACCACCCCAAAGTGTTTTTGGGCACCTAGGAAAGTGTTCGGCACCATTGGTTGCCTAAAATAATTTTTACACGAGTCGATGGGCCCGCTGGAAAGTTTCCATGGTGCAAAAAAGAAATCGCTCGAAACAACCCACAAATGTTTTTGGGCATCTCGAAACGTGTTTGACACCATTGGTTGCTTAACATAGTTTTTAGATGACTCGATGGGCCCGTCGGAAAGTTTGCGTACTGCGGAAACGAAACCGCTCGAAACCACCCAAATTTGTTTTTGGGCTTGAGGGAACGTGTTTGGCACCATTGGTTGAGAAAAACAATTTTTACACAAGTCGGTGTGCCTGTTGGAATGTTTCCATGGTGCAAAAATGAAATCGCTCGAAACCACCCAAAAGTGTTTTTGGGCATCTAGGAAAGTGTTTGGCACCATTGGTTGCTTAAAATAGTTTTTGCATGAGCCGGTGGGCTCGCCGAAAAGTTTGCGCAGTGTGAAAATGAAACCGCTCGAAACCACCCAAAAGTGTTTTTGGGCATCTAGGAATGTGTTTGGCACCATTGGTTGTGAAAAATAATTTTTACACAAGTCGGTGGTCCCGCTGGAAAGTTTGCATGGTGCAAAAATGAAATCGCTCGAAACCACCGAAAAGTGTTTTTGTGTATCTGGGAACGTGTTTGGCACCATTGGTTGCTTAAAATAATTTTTACACGAGTCGGTGGGCCCGTTGGAAAGTTTCCATTGTGCAAAAATGAAATCACACAAAACCACCCAAAAGTGTTTTTGGGCATCTAAGAACGTGTTTGGCACCATTGGTTGCTTAAAATAGTTTTTACATTACTCGATGGGACCGCCAGAATGTTTCCATGGTGCAAAAATGATATCACTCGAAACCACCCAAAAGTGTTTTTGGGCATCTGGGAAAGTGTTTGGCACCATTGGTTGCTTAAAATAGTTTTTCCATGAGTCGATGGGCCCGCCAAAAAATTTGCATAGTGTGAAAATGAAACCGCTCGAAACCACTGAAATGTATTTTTAGGCATCTGGGAATGTGTTTGGCACCATTGGTTGTGAAAAATAATTATTACATGAGTCGGTAGGCCTGCCAGAAAGTTTGCATAATGGGAAAACAAAATGGCTCGAAACCACCCAAATGTGTTTTTGGGCTTGTGGGAACGTGTTCGGCACCATTGGTTGCGAAAAACAATTTTTACACGAGTCGGTAGTCCCGCCGAAAAGTTTTCATGGTGCCAAAATGAAATCGCTCGAAACAACCCAAACGTGGTTTTTGGGCATCTGGGAACGTGTTTGGCAACAGTGGTTGTGTAAAACAATTTTTATACGAATCTGTGGGCACGTTGAAAAGTTTCCATGGTGTAAAAATGAAATCGCTCGAAACCACCCAAAAGTGTTTTTGGGCATCTAGGAACGTGTTTGGCACCATTGGTTGCTTAACACAATTTTTACACCAGTTGGTGGGCCCGCTGGAAAGTTTCCATGGTGTAATAATGAAATCGCTCGAAACAACCCAAAAGTGTTTTTGAGCATCTGGAAACATGTTTGGCACCATTGGTTGCTTAAAATAGTTTTTACACGAGCCAGTGGACCCGTCGGAAAATTTGCGTAGTGCGGAAACGAAACTGCTCGAAACCACCCAAATGTGTTTTTGGGCTTGAGAGAACGTGTTTGGCACCATTGGTTGAGAAAAACAATTTTTACACGTGTCGGTGGGCCCGCTTGAAAGTTTTTATGGTGCAAGAATGAAATCGCTCGAAACCTCCCAAAAGTGTGTTTGGGCATCTGGGAACGTATTTGTAACATTCCAAAAATTCGAATTTCGAATTTTAATTTTACCTAAATACTAAAAATGAGTTTTAAGGTTAATGACAAAAAATTTTCAATTTTAAAACCTAAGTAAGGTTAATCTGGTCAGTGATTATGTGCAAAGTTACAACTGACCTAGAACTTTTTTCTGTTCAAAATAATTCGACATGTAAAATAATTTCACATTTGCATAAAAACAAGTTGTGGTGTGTAACTTAGTCTTTTAAATGTTTTTGGATCTTGGATGTATTGCATATTGAATCTCATGAGCATAAGTACAGATGCATAATAATCATTTATAATAAAAAAACATCTCTCTAAATTCCACCGTAAGTACCACTAGTCTAACTCAAATCAGTATAAGTTAGGGCATAAGAACCTTTTGAGTTTGAGCATGGTGAAAGTGAAGTAAAATAAAAAAAACATTATCTCTGGCTAATTACCACTCAAAGTATAACTCTATAAACATTTAAATAAGTTTTTGAAATAGGAATACTTAAAGGTTTATAAGCTCACCGAATATTTAAAAAATAAATGGTGCAATATAAAATCATGGGGAAATTCATGTGAGTACTATTCAATACATATAACTCACTGGAATTATGGTACAATTTAATTTGTTCATCTGATACCTCAATTAATTAGGTCAAAACGGTCAAACTATAGATTAATTCTAAACCCTAATCGGCAAATCGGAAACTCATCTCATAAGTGCATTTTTTCATATGAAAGTGTGTAGGGGATATAATTTTTTCAAATACTACTCTATTTATCATGAATTAATATAATTTTTACAGATTTTATTTCATAGGTTTTGGTCTTCTAAAAATTCAAACTAATTTCGGCCAGACTGGAATTGTCTATTTTCCTGGGAATAAAATATTGATAATTTTTGTATGGAACCAAAGAAAATGGAATCTAGATATTTTTATCTATCTCCAGAAAAATACACACTATTTTATCATGCACAGAAAATGAGTTATAGAATTTCAAAGAAGGGAGAAAGAAAGAAATAGAGAAAAAACCCTAGAATACATATATACAGCAGTTCACCAATAGTTTTACCCTCTCCTCTCACTCTAGCATCTTCAGCACCGCCCTGGACCCACCTGGCAGTGGCATGCGCTAGCTCTACCTCGGTGCAAAATTTTTCACCGCTCAAGCCCTCCGAGAGAGAGACAGAGAGCACGGGAGAAAGCGGCGCCGGCGGGTGCTCGACGCGTGGACCCGACGTGGCAACGCCGGCCTTCTCCTCTACTTCCTCCCAGCTGCATCGCTGCCCTTCCATTTCACCCTTGAGCAGTCGAGAGGGGGAGCTTGTCTCACCTTCACTCCCCTCTATTTCCCTCACCGGCCGTGAAGATGACGACCGCCGCCAGCGTCGATTGAGCCACGATCGTCCCTCTTTTTCTTGTGTTCTGTCACCTACCCAGTGCACCAATCCCAACTCCCTCAACCCCGCGCCGTGTCTTGCAGTGGTCTTGCCGGAACACCGCCGCGCCCACGGAAGCGCCAGAGCGCCGCCGCCAAGGCACCATCGTAGTCCGGCCGATTCCAACCAAGCCAAGCCAAGCCGCCACGCCACAGTCCTCGTCTCGACCCAAGGAGCTCGCCTGCCAAAGGAATTGGATCAAAGCGCCATGAAACCAGAGATCGGCTTCATCTTTCCCTAATTCCGGCCGCCGGACTTCATTGGCGATTCCTCTTTTCCCGGTGAGTTCCAGAGCGATTCCTCGCGCGTGGAGCATTCTTGTGTGATTGTTAAGCGATTCCCCTCTTCCACCTAGCTTCCTATCGACCGGAGCAAGTTATCGCCGTGGAGCGTCGATCCTCTGCCGCCGCCGGGACTTTTCTCCATCGCCATCACCATTCAAGCTTCACCGGACCTCGTGCGCTACTCGGCGAGTTCCCAGGACCCCCGTGGAGTCACATGCATGCATCCGTTCGCGCTAAATCAAGCCGAACCTCAAACTGCGTCGTCAACCCGAGAGTCACCGCCGCCTGCATCGCCGTCGCCATTGATTCCGGCCACTGCAGCCAGCAAGACCACCACCGTTGGCTTCGCAATAAACTCCCCTCCATTTCTCTCTTTGGTCGCCCACGGAGATCGGCCGCCGTTTCCCCTTGCCGCCGGCGAGAAGCCACCGGAGCGCCGCTGCTTGCCTCCCCACGCCATCAAGCCACTGGCAAGCGGGCCCGACTTCATTAGCGCCTAAATAACTAGCTTAGCAATAATTTAAAAGTTGCAAGGTTTAATATGTAAGATTCTATAGCATGACAAGTGGGACCTGGACCTAATTAAAAATATCTAGAACCACAGGGACTCCTAATGAAATCTGTTTTACCACGTGCAAAAGGACTGCGGGTTGAATTCCCTAAACCCTAGGGACCTATCTGCTTAATGCCAGAGGCTGACCAGTGGACCCCCCAGTATTTATATTTTGGATATATGATAAGAAATGGTTAAATCAATATCTTTTCAATAGAAAATTAGGTCAAACTTGTAAAATCCATATTAAATCAAGTATAGCTCATTTTCAGATGAAA
Organism: Oryza officinalis; assembly: GCA_008326285.1. Classification (NCBI taxonomy): domain Eukaryota; kingdom Viridiplantae; phylum Streptophyta; class Magnoliopsida; order Poales; family Poaceae; genus Oryza; species Oryza officinalis. The sequence continues at coordinate 5,403,086 of BDMV01000003.1, read as the reverse complement.
CCAACTCGAGTAGATTCATAAAACTGTGAACCTTAATGTTGTAGAATAAAATCATATGCCCACAGTATGATATTTATTTCTAAAATTACATAGAAGGAATAATTAACATAGAACTTATAAAACTTGTAGAAAATTCACTCTAAATGAAGTGAACTAAATTTCTATAGAATCACAAAAGGATGAACTTTAATTTGGTAAAATAAAATATTATACTTTCTGTAGCAGAATTAACAGTAATAATTGGTTTAGTAAAACAACCACTATATACACAATTTAATTTCTAGAATTTATAAGAAATTCATACTAGCTCTAAAAATTATGAAACCAATTGCATTAATCTTAGAAAATCATCCTCTGCATCTCAGTAAGGTCAATTTGATCAAAATCATATATTTAAAATATGTCACAACAATATATAAGTAAATGATACTATAGGTTAACATAAACTTGAGAAATTCATAACTCCCAAATAAAAAGAGATAAAATAGGAATTATTTCATCTAAATTCAACATAGACCAGAACCTACCCATTGTGCACAAATCATGCATTTTAGAGCATTTTGTATCTTTTGCATAATTTGGTATTTATATGCATATCGTGTTATTTATATAGATAAATTGCATTGACGATAACGGAGTGATCTAGGTGGTATTCCTATTGTTCAAGATCAAGGCAAGTTTATTCCTCTCCTCTCCTTCGATCACATTGAAACCCATGATTTGGGAGATGAAATGTGTTGTTTGAAAAACTGCATATGTATTTAATTAAAAACGGTATTTGAAACTTAGTAAATGGTAGCTATGACCTTATTGCTGCATAATCTACCTTGATATATTGTTACCCTTCCATTTGTAACCATAGGATGAATTTGAATACTTCATAGATGCTCATGGGAGTGTCTACATATGCTTTTATGTATGCCATTTGCTTAGCCATGCCTAGAACTATACAAATGACAAATATTATGATTTGATAAATGGGATTTTGGCTATTTGATTAATGTTGGTTTGAAAAGGGAAAAGTTAATTATTTGTGAACTAAAGGTGTGAGTAAATGATTTTGGACTTGGGCGACAAGTGGTGTGCATATGGTGGTAGTTGTACACCGATAGAGGGAGTGTTCGCCTGAGTTGGTTAAGGACTAAACTTCGTGTCACCATCTTAAGTATACCGTACAACCACATGTGCTATTTATGGGGGTAGCCTTAGCTAATTAAGTTACTTAAAGTCTAGTCTTGCATATTGGTAGGCCGGAGTAGAATGAATTAGTCTGAGCGATGATTCATAGGAACTACCCATGAGTGTATGTTGATGATGATGCTAACGAATACTACTGGCTGTGTGTGATTCTGTGAAGGGACGGATGGTCCGCTTCACAGCATGGGCGTCTAAGTCTGTCCAATTCAACGGTTAAGTGCCTCGTGGGGGAACGGATGTGTTCGCCGCCACGGCGTTAGGTTTAAGGCGTGGGCCCGCCACCTAACGATTCTGGGTCATTCCCAGGACGGATTCACACTTGCCGTCGCTAATGCAAGGCTAGGCTTAAGTAATGTAAAGGCTACGTTATGACCTCTAGACCACACTCAATGTGTAGAGTGTGGTAGTGCTTTGGCTGGCACAAGACAAACTAGAGTGTTCATATCATGTGGGTAAACCTATACAAACTCTGCAGAGTCTAAAACTAATCGATTAGCCGTGCTCAAGGTCATGAGCAACTTGGTGAAGTGTCATGAGTATAGATCTTTGATTTACGTTTTCAAATGATGCTTTGTGAACTATGGATGGGAGGTGGTAACTCGGGTTGAATTATAATGATTATGTTGTTGATGATGAATGTGAGACTTGATGCCGATTGGGCAGTCAAGTATATTATGACCTGTTGCCAGTGTGGGCAACAGGAGTATTTTTATGATGTTAATATGGTAATTATTACAAAATAATTTCATAAATGTTTTATTAATTGAATCATCAACTCTTTTACAAATGATTGAGAACTAAAATCTGCTTTATGCTAAATAAGCCACAAATAGCTTCTCTTTGATTAAAAGCCATGCATGTAGTATGTTAGGATTGTTTTATGCTTGCCGGTACATTAACTTGTTTAATGTACTGACTTTTGTTATATTGGAATATCCATTTTGCAGGTTGTGTGCCTAGTTTGATCTGAGTGATTCGGGTAATCGTTGGTTCTTCTAGGACTGGATCTGAAATAGGTATCTCCCAGTCAGCTGCTTGTGGTTTGGGTAGCCAAGCTTTCGCGGATCAGTAAATATCTGGCCGATAGGCCTATGCATTTAAATAAATATGTAAAGTAAAGTTTAATTATGTTTATTCCTTATTATGCTGATTTTCATCGCTTAGATGAAAGTGTGGAACTAGAGCTTTTCCTGGGATCTAGTTCTATACCGGTATGGGTATTGAGCATTTGTGATGTCGTAGAGCTTTAGCGTATTTTGTCAAGTCTCCTGAGATGTGTAACACATCTGGTCGCCATCTTCGTATGGTTTGACGGGCATTTCTCAGGCTGAAGTTGACTGGCAGTCTAAACTCTCAGCAATATCCCCTATGCTCTTTACTTGGCGTTTTAGGTTTTATATTATGTATGTTATTTGACTTGATAGAACAGTGATGAGGTTGGATGGGCCCGCTGGAAAGTTTCCATGCTGCAAAAATGAAATCGCTCAAAACTACCCAAATGTGTTTTTGGGCATCTAAGAACATGTTTGGCACCATTGGTTGCTTTAAATAGTTTTTACATGACTCGATGGGGCCGCCGGAATGTTTCCATGGTGCAAAAATGATATCGCTCGAAACCACTCAAAAGTGTTTTTGGGCATTTGGGAAAGTGTTTGGCACCATTGGTTGCTTAAAATAGTTTTTGCATGAGTTGATGGGCCCGCCGAAAAATTTGCGCAGTGTGAAAGTGAAACCGCTCGAAACTACCCAAAACTATTTTTAGGCATCAGGGAATGTGTTTGGCACCATTGGTCGTGAAAAATAATTATTACATGAGTCGGTAGCCCTGCCAGAAAGCTAGCGTAGTGCGAAAACAAAACGGCTCGAAAGCACTCAAATGTGTTTTTGGGCATCTGGGAACGTGTTTGGCACCATTGTTTGCTTAACACAATTTTTACACAAGTCGATGGGACAGCTGGAAAGTTTCCATGCTGCAATAATGAAATCGCTCGAAACCAGCCAAAAGTGCTTTTGGGCATCTTGGAACGTGTTTGACACCATTGGTTGCTTAAAACAATTTTTACACGAGTCGGTGGGCCCGCTGGAAAGTTTCCATGGTACAAAAATGAAATCGTTCAAAACCACCCAAAAGTATTTTTGGGCATCTAGGAACGTGTTTGGCACCATTGGTTGCTTAAGACAATTTTTACACGAGTCGGTGTGCCCGCTGGAAAGTTTCCATGGTGTAATAATGCAATCGCTCGAAACCAGCCAAAAGTGTTTTTGGGCATCTCGGAACGTGTTTGGCACCATTGGTTGCTTAAAACAATTTTTACACGAGTCGGTGGGCCCGCTGGAAAGTTTCCATGGTACAAAAATGAAATCGCTCAAAACCACCCAAAAGTGTTTTTGGGCATCTAGGAACGTGTTTGGCACCATTGGTTGCTTAAGACAATTTTTACACGAGTCGGTGGGCCCGCTGGAAAGTTTCCATGGTGTAATAATGCAATCGCTCGAAACCACCCAAAAGTGTTTTTGGGCATCTTGGAACGTGTTTGGCACCATTGGTTGCTTAAAATAATTTTTACACGAGTCGGTGTGCCCGCTGGAAAGTTTCCATGGTGCAAAAATGAAATCACTCGAAACAACCCAAAAGTGTTTTGGGGCATCTAGGAACGTGTTTGGCACCATTGGTTGCTTAAAATAATTTTTACACGAGTTGGTGGGCCCGCCGAAAAGATTTCATGGTGCAAAAATGAAATCGCTCGAAACAACCCAAAAGTGTTTTTGGGCATCTGGGCTTAAATTAGTTTTTACATGACTAGATGGGACCGTCGAAAAGTTTGCGTAGTGCGGAAACGAAAGTGCTCGAAACCACCCAAATGTGTTTTTGGGCTTGAGGGAACGTGTTTGGCACCATTAGTTGAGAAAAATAATTTTTACACAAGTCGGTGTGCCCGTTGGAAAGTTTCCATGGTGTAAAAATGAAATCGCTTGAAACAACCCAAAAGTGTTTTTGGGCTTAAGGGCACGTGTTTGGCACCATTGGTTGAGAAAAATAATTTTTACACAAGTCGGTGTGCCCGTTGGAAAGTTTCCATGGTGCAAAATTGAAATCGCTCGAAACAACCCAAAACTATTTTTAGGCATCAGGAAATGTGTTTGGCACCATTGGTTGCTTAAAACAATTTTTACACGAGTCGGTGGGCCCGCTGGAAAGTTTCCACGGTGCAAAAATGAAATCGCTCGAAACAACCCAAAAGTGTTTTTGGGCATCTGGGAACGTGTTTGGCACCATTGGTTGCATAAAATAATTTTTACACGAGTCAGTGGGCCCGTCAGAAAGTTTGCGTAGTGCGAAAACGAAATCGCTCGAAACCACTCGAATGTGTTTCTGGGCTTGAGGGAACGTGTTTGGCACCATTGGTTGAGAAAAATAATTTTTACACGAGTCGGTGAGACCGCTGGAAAGTTTTCATTGTGCAAAAATGAAATCGCTCTAAACCACCCAAAATTGTTTTTGGGCTTGTGGGAACGTGTTTGGCACCATTGGATGCTTAAAACCATTTTACACGAGTCGGTGGACCCGCTGGAAAGTTTCCATGGTGCAAAAATGAAATCGCTCGAAACTACCAAAAAGTGTTATTTGGGCTTCTGTGAATGTGTTTGGCACCATTGGTTGTGTAAAACCATTTTTAGACGAATCTGTGGGCACGCTGGAAAATTTCCATGGTGTAAAATTGAAATCGCTCGAAACCACCCAAAAGTGTTTTTGGGCATTTGGGAACGTACTTGGCACCATTGGTTGCTTGACACAATTTTTACATGAGTCGGTGGGCCCGCTGGAAAGTTTCCATGGTGCCATAATGAAATCGCTCGAAACCAGCCAAAACTGTTTTTGGGCATAAAACAATTTTTACACGAGTCGGTGGGCCCGCTGGAAAGTTTCCGTGGTGCAAAAATGAAAGCGCTCGAAGCAACCCAAAAGTGTTTTTGGGCATCTGGGAACAAGTTTGACACCATTGGTTGCTTAAAATAGTTTTTATACGAGTCAGTGGGCCCATCGGAAAGTTTGCGTAATGCGGAAACGAAACCGCTCGAAGCCACCCAAATGTGTTTTTGGGCTTGAGGGAACGTGTTTGGCACCATTGGTTGAGAGAAACAATTTTAAAAAAAGTCGGTGGGCCCGTTGGAAAGTTTGCATGGTGCAAAAATGAAATCGCTCGAAACAACCCAAATGTGTTTTTTGGGCATCTGGGAACGTGTTTGGTACCATTGGTTGCTTAAAATAGTTTTTACATGACTCGGTGGGGCCGTCGGAGTATGTCCATGGTGCAAAAAAGAAATCGTTCGAAACCACCTAAAAGTGTTTCTGGGCATTTGGGAATTGTTTGGCACCATTGGTTGCTTAAAATAGTTTTTGCATGACTCGGTGGGGCAGTCGAAAACTTTGCGCAGTGTGAAAATGAAACGCCTCGAAACCACCCAAAAATGTTTTTGCGCATCTGGGAATGTGTTTGACACCATTGGTTGTGAAAAATAATTATTACCCGAGTCGGTAGCCCTGCCAGAAAGTTTGCGTAGTGCGAAAACAAAACGGCTCGAAACGACCCAAATCCATTTTTGGGCATGTGGGAACGTGTTTGGCACCATCGGATGCCAAAAAACAATTTTTACACGAGTCGGAGGGCCCGCCAAAAAGTTTTTTTCGTGCAAAAATGAAATCGCTCGAAACAACCCAAAAGTGTTTTTTGGGCAACTGGGACCGTGTTTGGCACCATTGGTTGTGTAAAACAATTTTTATACGAATTTGTGGGCACGTTGGAAAGTTTCCATGGTGTAAAAATGAAATCGCTCGAAACCACCCAAAAGTGTTTTTGGGCATCTGGGAACGTGTTTGTCTCCATTGGTTGCATAACACAATTTTTACACGAGTCGGTGGGCCTGCTGGAAAGTTTCCATAGTGCAATAATGAAATTGGTCGAAACAACCCAAAAGTGTTTTTGGGCATCTGGGAACGTGTTTGGCACCATTGGTTGCTTAAAATAGTTTTTACACGAGTCAGTGGGCCCATCGAAAAGTTTGCGTAGTGCGGAAACGAAATGGCTCGAAACCACCCAAAAGTGTTTTTGGGCTTCTTGGAACAAGTTTGGCACCATTGGTTGAGAAAAACATTTTTTACACGAGTCGGTAGGCCTGCTGGAAAGTTTGCATGGTGCAAAAATGAAATCGCTCGAAACCACCAAAAAATGTTTTCGAGTATCTAAGAACGTGTTTGGCACCATTGGTTGGTTAAAATAGTTTTTACATGACTCGATGGGACCGCCGGAATGTTTCCATGGTGCAAAATGATATCGCTCGAAACCACCCAAAAGTGTTTTTGGCATCTGGGAATGTGTTTGGCACCATTGGTTGTGAAAAATATTTATTACACGAGTCGGTAGCCCTGCCAGATACTTTGCGTAGTGCGACAACAAAATGCCTCAAAACCACCCAAATGTGTTTTTGGGCTCGTGGGAACGTGTTTGGCACCATTGGTTGCGAAAAACAAGTTTTACACGAGTCGATGGGCCCGCCGGAAAGTTTCCATGGTGCAAAAGTGAAATCGCTCGAAACAACCCAAAAGTGTTCTTTGGGCATCTGGGAACGTGTTTGGCACCATTGGTTGTGTAAAACAATATTTATACGAATCTGTGGGCACGCTGTAAAGTTTCCATGGTGTAAAAATGAAATCACTCGAAACCACCCAAAAGTGTTTTTGGGCATCTGGGAACGTGTTTGGCACCATTGGTTGCTTAACACAATTTTTACACGAGTCGGTGGGCCCGCTGAAAAGTTCCCATGGTGCAATAATGAAATCGCTCGAAACCACCCAAAAGTGTTTTTGGGCATCTGGGAACGTGTTTGGCACCATTGGTTGCTTAAAACAATTTTTTCACGACTCGATGGGCCCATTGGAAAGTTTCCATGGTGCAAAAATGAAATCGCTCGAAACAACCCAAAATAGTTTTTGGGCATCTGGGAACGTATTTGGCACCATTGGTTGTTTAAAATAGTTTTACACGAGTCAGTGGGTGTCGAACACGCCGAATTTATACCGTTCAATGTTATTTGTGATCACCATATATTTTGGGTGACTGGGATTCATACACGGATAAATAGCCACTCAAACCTCAATGTGTCCATGATCAGAAAATAACTCCATTTGATATAAACTCTGCGATGCCGAATAATGAGCAAAGGAGATATTGCTGGGACTCAGCGTGCCAGTCAACTTCAACCTGAGACATGCCCGTCAAACCACACGAAGGCGGCGACCAAATGTGTTACACATCTCAGGAGACTTGACTCAAATCGCTAGAGCTCTACAACATCTCAATTGCTCAACATTCATACTCATGCTCAACTAATCCTAGGAAGTTGCTAGCTTTGCACTTCATCTAAGCAATGATATACAGAAATTAAGGCCTTAACTTAAATTAAAATTCAGATTACAACTACTTTAAACTTACATAGGCCGACCAACCAGATATAATTAGATTCGCGGAAGCTTGTCTACCCAACCCACAAGCAAGCCGGCTAGGGGTAGTCCCCGAATAGAATCATCCTAATGAAACAATTGTCAAGCATGCTGAATTTATACTGTCTAGTGTTATTTATGATTACCACATGATCTTGGATGAGTGGGATCCATACACGCATAAAAAGCCACTCAAACCTCAATGTATTCATGATCACAAGGTAACACCATTCAATATAAACTCTGCAATGCCGAATAATGAGCATGGGAGATATTGCTGGGACTCAGTGTGCCAGTCAACTTTAGCCTGTGACATGCCCGTCAAACCACTCAAAGATGGCGACCAGATGTGTTACACATCTTAGGAGACTTGACTCAAATTGCTGAGCTCTACAACATCTCAATTGCTCAAAATCCTTACTCATGCTTAGCTAGCCCTAGGAAGTTGCTAGCTTTGCACTTTCATCTAAGTCATGATATTAACTCAGATACATAAAGGGTGACTTAGACATAACTAGATACAAATAACAACCTTACTTACATATAGCCATCCGGCTAAATAGTTAACGTCCTTCGGAAGCATGTCTACCCAAAATTCCCACAAGCAACCGACTAGAGATAGACCCCTAGATTGGACCAGTCCTGAAGAAACAACGATTTCCATAACACTCAACTACCTGCAACAAATTCTAAACAACAACATATACACAAGGCAAGAGTCAGTACATTAATCAAATTAATGTACTGGCAAGCGCACAATCAAACCTACTTACATGAAGGCTATATTCAATGAAAGGCTTGCATGTAGTCTAGGTTTTCAGCATAAAGCTAATTTTAGTTCACAACCCATTTGCAACGCAATTGAACAAAGTATTTTAACAATATGTAAAATGTAATAGTCATGGCATGATACCAACATAAATAGATAAATAGATAGTAGCATTTCATTACGATCCAACTAGATGTAGGGCGATCATAACACATATATCAATCTCATTATCATTCCAAAACATTTAGTTTCAAACGCATTTAGGAAAACACAAAAGTATACCCACATCACATCACTTTGCCGCTCATGACCGTGAGCACGGCTAATCGATTAGTTTTTAGAACTCTGCAGAGTTTGTACAGCTTTACCCACATGGCATTAACTCTCTAGTTTGTCTTGTGCCGGCCAAAGCACTACCACACTCTACATGTTGAGTGCGGTCTAGAGGTCATAACGAGGCTTTTACATTAAGTATTGTCTAACCTTGCATGAGCACGATAAGTGTGAATCCACCCTAAGCTTAAGTCCTAGAGCCGTTAGGTGGCGGGCCCACGCCTTAAACCCAACGCTATGGCGGCGAACACATTCATTCCCCCACAAGGCACGTTATCGTTGTATTGGACAGACTTAGACGCCCATGCCGTGAGGCGGATCATTACACTCGTCCCCTCACAGTAACCACACACAGCTAGTAATATTCACTAGCCTTAAATTCAACACAATCATTAACACATACTTGGGTAGTTCCTATAGATAGCCCACAGTACACTCGTGGCCACTATCTCTACTACAACGGCCTCCCGAATGCAAGGTCAGACAAATGCTTAACTTAATAGGCCAAGGTTACCCCATAAATAACGCATGTGGATGTACGGTAAACATAAGTGGGTGAAATGTAGTTCGGTCCTTAAACGACTCAGGCGAACACTCCCCCTATCGATATGCAACTACCACCATATGCACACCACTTGCCGCCTAAGTCTGAAATTCACATTCATTTCTTTTTAGTTCGCAAATAAACAGAGAAATCATCTCTGTTCATAAGTTTTGAAATGATTCAAATAGTATAGTAAGTGATCCATAACCATGATTTATCTGTTACAAAGCAGGGCTAAACATTTGCACTTTATAAAAGCTTAGGTGTTTTCATTTGAGTACAATTAGGGTACTCTAATTAGTCTTAAGGTTTCAAACAGTAAGGTGTTGGAGTTTTTAGAAGGATATATGCAATTTTTAGGATATAACTATCATGTACATCTTTGGAAATACCAATAGTTGGAATTACGCGTGCAAATTTATAAAATAACACATTTAGCCCAAAAAACATGGTATTCAATATGTTCAAAGGGTGAGGGTAAACTTGCCTTGATTGATGTCCTTACTGGGGTCAGCAATAGGACAAATCTCCTCACAAACAATGAATTCGTCTTCTAAAAGAAATATCGATAATCAAATAAATACCGAAACATACAAATATTCAAAATGCTCTAAAATGCACGAATTCACTAGTGTGGTTAGATACTGTGTGTATATAATTTGTGGTGCAGGAATTTCTATTTTATCACATTGCATTGGTGAGTTATTAATTTTTAAAGTTCAATACTAGTAATAGATTAATTAAGCTCTATTAGGCTTTAAGTGCATTTTAGGTCCAAAACTTGTGAAGATTTAGGTTACTGCAGTGATGGCTATGTTCTTAGGAGTTCAACAAAAATTAGTTTCAACATATATGGAGTTGGCATGAGTTTATTATGAATTTTACAAGTTACATGACATATTATAAGTCTTATTTACTATACAAATTTTAAATATGTTTCTGGTACTATATGTGCCACATCTTAATTTATAGAAACCAAGTCTATGAAATTAACAACTCAACCCATTTGGAATTATATTATTTCGAGTTAGAATGAATTTTGTATGGATTTTATGAATTGGTGAATGCTATATGTCAAGTATTCCATATACTAATTTTTAGAGACATTTCTTCTACTGTAAGCATAATGTTTTATCTTACCATATTAAAGTTTATAATTTTTTGAGTCCATAGAAATTTGATTCACCTCAAATGGAGTTAAAATGAATTTTATATGTATTTTACAAGTTTCACTCATTTTTTTGTTGTATAATTATTAATTTGAGTATTTTCTTTAGTATTTTCAGATTTTAAACATGAGGGGTCCACTGGTCAGTCTCTGTGACTTTTGCAGAAAGGTCCCTGGGTTTCTAAAGATTCAACTCGAAGTCTCTAGCACATTTTTCAGTACATCTTCATTAAGAGTGCTCAAGTTTTTACATATTTACAAGGAAGTCCCATGGTCCACATGTCATAGGTTACATATTTATAAATCAATACAGAAAGTTTTGGTTTCCTTACTAATCAAATCCCTGCTACTTAGATGAAGTGGGGCCCGCATGTCAGCGGCTTGGTGAGGGAGAAATCGGAGGCAGCGGCTGGGCATGGCGGCCGACGAACTTGTCGTCGACGCCGGCGGCAAACGGTGGGGTTTCGCGAGGTGCGGCCAAAAGAGAAAAGGTGGAGGGGAAACTGGCGAACCCATCGGTGGTTGGCTTGTTGACTGTGGTGGTCGGAGTCAATGCCAGCGACGATGTGAGCGGCGGAGTGCCTCGGCATGCTAGTGCATCTCAAGCTCTAGCTCGATTCAATGCAAATTCATGCATGCACATGTGCCTACGGGGTTCGTGGGTGCTCACTTGAGGTCGCGCTTGGCTTGGCGAAGCTTGGACAGCGGCGGCGATGTGAAGAAAGCTCCGGCGGTGGCAGAAATGGCAGGGCGACGGCGCCAGCGAGAAGCGGCCAACCTACTGACAAGGAGACATATGCATGAGGTTAGTGATGCCCTAGGATTGCTACACGTGAGAGGAATTGGTCGGGGACCTACCGTTGCGATCGGAATCACAAAGGGGGTGATGGTCGGAGTGGAGGAAGACGATGCTCGATCTCGCGATTGGAAGCTCCTTGGCTTGATGTGCAACGGCCACAGGGTCGTGGTGAGGAGGCGACGACGATGGTCAAACGGCTTGGTGTGATTCGCACAGTGTGTCGAGAACGTGGCTTGTGCGGCGATAGTGCCGGCGGAGTCCGAGAGCGTGAACTCGGTGGCGCGGCGAACTCGATCTGCATGGTAAGGAAAAAGTTGGACATGGCTATGTTAGGCATCGATAGGGGATCATGTTCCCACGGTTGGTCTGCAGCGAAGCTCACCAGAGTAGGATGGCGATGGTGGTGGATCTTGACGGTGCCGAAGAAGATGGGTTCGCTCCTGGAGCTCTCGAGGTGATCCCGCTAGGGTTTTGGGTGGAACGCGATGAGGATGAAAGGTTTCGTCGGTGGGTAGAGCGGCGCTATTTAAGGTGGAGCTCGGGGAGGCGGTGGACGGCGAGGTGGCACACTGGCGGCGTGGCGCGTGTCCGACGCGTGTTAGTTGTTCCTGGGCTTGGAGGAGGAGGTGGCAGGGTTATGTGACCGACAGGTGGGTCCCACAGGGACTGGGCCCCACATGGCAGAGAGAGAAATGGAGTGGGAGGCCTAGTAGCTTCAATTTTTTTCTAAGTGTTGGCACTATTCTAATGTATTGATTTATTCTCTTCATCTCCTCTAATTATGTTGAGATTTAGTGGGAGACAAAAATACAGAGGGTAGACAAGAATGTCATCCTATTAATAATTCAAGTCCCAAGGTTAGACCACTTTTAGTTTTACCATAGTAATTCTATAAAGTAACCTAAGTTACTAGGTTGACTGCAGTCCAAAACTGTTTAAGTAACTTGTGGCTTTTCATGTGGTTATATTTCGAATTAGGATTAATCTGAGACACCTGTCATTAGAGTACAATTTAGTTAACATGCTCACCGAAGGGTTTTGCTAGATAAATTATGGTTTAATTTTGGTGAATGTGCAAAGTAGGTTAATTTTGCTGAGTTGGAGGATTTATTTGAGGCACCAAATTATTTGATAAATTCAAACCAATATTACCGTAAGGTCATGGTGTTGAATAGTATTTATGAGAATTTTTGTAGGGTTTAAAGTTGCACCATTAAGTTTTAATATTTCCCCTAACCATTTCAAACTAATGAGTCCTATTATGAGATGCACAATAAAATCCAAAAACAATCCCAAGATAATAAAATGCACATATGACCAAGTGTATCTTATAACAATTTGGGTTTACATATTTTTAAAACCTATATTCCCATTTGTTTGCATTTAAATTAAATATGATGATCAAGTCCTAAGTAAAAATCAAGATAATTAAAATTTAAATTAAGGTTAAACTTATTTTATTTGAATTGGATTATGTCAACACATAATTTATAATTTATGTTTTGGTCTTACTTCTGACTTGACCCAAGAAAATCTATGTGTTTATTTTTATTAAATGAGTTAAGCCCTAGAATGAGCTTCAATATTTTTGAAAATTTCAGAACTCAAAAAGTTTTTAAATGATCCATGTGTATTCTTCCTAAGTGAATTTTCGGTATGTTACAACAATAGAACCCGCAACACTCGTTTACCTGCAACACAATCTAAACACCACATATATACAAGGCAAGAGTCAGTACATTAATCAAATTAATGTACTGGCAAGCACACAATCAAACCTACATACATGAAGGCTCTACTTCAAAGAGAGGCTATATGTGGACTCATATTTGCATAGAGCTAACTTTGTTTCACAAACAATTTGCAACGGAATTTAGATAAACATTTGCAATTATTTAGCATAACTAGCATGACATGGTATCATATTAGTAGCATAATAACATCATATACTTCATCATCATATTATGCTTGCCCCATCCACGACAGCAAGCAACACGTTTCATTTTCAGTCCACACCGGGCAAAATCATCATCGTAATCATCAGAACTCAACACATTTCACCACTCCCATTGCCCATTTTCATAAATACATTTATAAATCACAAGTCTATACCCATGACAATTCACTATGTCGCTCATGACCGTGAGCATGGCTAATCGATTAGTTTTAGACTCTGCAGAGTTTATACAGCTTTACCCACATGATGTGAATCACTCTAGTTTATCCGATACCCGTCGGTACCACCACACTCTACACATTGAATGCGGTCTAGAGGTCACAACGTAGCCTTTACATTACTTAACGCCTAGCCTTGCATTAGGGACGACAAGTGTGAATCCGCCCTGGGAATGACCCAAAACCGTTAGGTGGCGGGCCCACGGCTTAAACCTAACGCCGTGACAGCGAACACATCCGTTCCCCCACGAGGCACTATACCATTGAATTGGACAGACTTAGACACCCATGCTGTTAGGCGGACCATCCGCCCCTTCATAGAATCACATACAGCTAGTAATATTCAGTAGCATTAAATTCAACACACACACATGGGTTGTTCCTATGAATAATCGCTCAGACTAATTCATTCTACTCTGGTCTACCAATATGCAAGGCTAGACTTTAAGTAACTTAATTAGCTAAGGCCACCCCATAAATAGCACATGTGGATGTACGATAAACAATAGTGAAAGACACAAAGTTCGGTCCTTAATCAACCCGGGCGAACACTCCCCCTATCGGTGCACAACTAACACCATATGTGCACCACTTGCCGCCCAAGTCTAAAAACATGTTTATCTCCATTTTTGTTCACAAATAATCATAGTTTTCATATCTATCCAGAAGTTAAATATTACCCAAAATCTCATTTATAAAGTGATCACAATATTATTTAGCGAATTGCTAAGCATCGCTAAGCATATGGCACATATAAAGCTTAATTAGACCCATTAGAGTACAACCAATGTACTCCAATTATTCCTATGGTTACAATCAGCAATGAGTGAAATTTATCAAGGAGGTTCATGTAACAAGTGGGTTATAACTACCATCTTCTCAACAAAATACAATTTTCTACCAAATAGCGCATGCAAAGTTATAAACAAAACATTTGCCCATAAAACATAGGATTCAATGTGTTGAAAGGAAAGGGCACTTGCCTCACTTGTAGAAGTCCCTAATATGAATATGAAAACCAATTCCACTCCTTCACTGTCAACGAATTCGCAATCTATATAATCATATCGTACAAATCGAATAAACATCCAAATAATGCGAAAAATCCGAACTGCTCTAAAATGCATGAATTCTTCACAGTGGGGTGATACTGTCTTAAAATGAATTTATGTGATGAAATTTCTATTTTATCACTTCTATTTTGAGAGTTATGAATTTTGTAAGTTCGATTCTAGACATAGGCTAATTAAGCTCTATTAGTATTCAGGTGCATTTTAGGTCCAAGATTTGTGAAGTGTTGGACTGCTGCAGTGAGGGCTTGGTACCCAGGAGTTTAACAAATTTGGTTTCACAATTTTTAGAGTTAGCATGATTTTATTATGAATTTTACAAGCTAGGTGATATACTATAGTCTTTATTAGGTATACCAAATTTTAGAGATGATTCTAGTACTGTATGTGCTACATTTTAATTCACAGAAACTAAGTCCATGAGATTACTAACCTAACTCATCAGGAATTATATTATTTTGAGTTAGAATAAATTTTGTATGTATTTCATAGTTTGTAGTTTGCACTATAGTAATTATTTTACTACACAACTATTTAGTGATGATTTGTTACTTAAAGTGTCAAGTTTTAGTTCATGACATTTGAGAGCATGATCTATGAGTATTCTGGAACTTAGTTCACCTCTAAATGAGTCAACGTGAATTATGGATTTTATAAATTAGTGTATGCTATATGTCAATTATTTCATATACAAATTTTTAGAGGCATTTCTTGTACTGTAAGCAGCATGTTTTATCTTACCATATTAAAGTTCATAATTTTGTGTGTCTTCTGGAATTTGGTTCACTCAAAATGAAGCTAGGATGAATTTTCTACTGATTTACAAAGTTTGCACAATTTTCAGTCTAACTATTAATGCTTTAGTTATTTCCTTTATACTTTCCAGATTTTAAAAGGATGGGGTCCACTGGCAGTGACCGGCTGTTTTGCATGAAGGTCCTCAGATTCTCATTAAATCAACCCGCAGTTTAGAGGCACATGTCCTAAAACATTTCCATTAAGAGTCCCTGGGTTTTCAAGCTATTACATCTAGGTCCTAGGCCCATATGTCATTGAGGAGGGAAGTTACACATTGAACTCTGGATTTAGTCGAATTTATAAATCATAGTCACTGGGCATTAGTTTTGCCGATTAGGGTTTAGGATTAAATCAGATTTTTACTTTTTTGACCAATTTTATTGAGGGTTTAGATGTAGAGATAAAATCATTCCAAAATTCCAGTGAGTATACTCATTGAGACGAATCCACATGTATTTTTTCATGATTTTATCCTACACCAATTATTTTTGAAAATTCACTAAGCTTAAAAATATAAATCGGTTGCTACTATGAAAATGCATTTCAGTGTTTATAAAATTATATTTAGATGATTCTTGACCTGAGATGATGTTGTTGAGCATGATTTATACTTTTAGTTACTCAACTTCATATATTACATGTATACACATTCTTATTAATATATATTAAGTACTTGCTTCAAATTTTTAAATAAATGCTCATAAGTCCTATTATGAAATGCTAGTAAAATCCAAAAACAAGAAAAAGGACTCAAGTCACAACAATACATTATGCAAATACATGCACACACTATGTTGTATTTTTTTCCTTTGAGCTATCAAGAAAAATGTTTTAAATTATTCACAGATTTGTATAATAAAACTTGCCATATTAGACTCACCTAGGTCTTTAGTTGAAAAATATTAGTATTCCTATTTAGAAAAAATATTTTTGACATTTTTAGATGCCAAATTTGGAATTCAAATTTTGGGTATGTTACAGGAGGCCCGTCGGAACGTTTAAGTAGTGCGAAAACGAAACCGCTCGAAACCACCCAAATGTATTTTTGGGCTAGAGAGAACGTGTTTGGCACCATTGGTTGAGAAAAACAATTTTTACATGAGTCAGCGGCCCGCTGGAAAGTTTCCATTGTGCAAAAATGAAATTGCTCGAAACCACCCAAAATTGTTTTTGGGCTTGTGGGAACGTGTTTCGCACTATTGGTTGCTTAAAACAATTTTTACATGAGTCGGTGGGCCCGTCGAAAAGTTTACATGTGCAAAAATGAAATCGCTTGAAATGACCCAAAAGTGTTTTTTGGGTATCTAGGAACGTGTTTGGCACCATTGGTTGTGTAAAACAATTTTTATACGAATCTGTGGGTACGCTGGAAAGTTTCCATGGTGTGAAAATGAATTCGCTCGAAAGCACCCAAAAGTGTTTTTGGGCATTTGGAACATGTTTGGCACCATTGGTTGCTTAACACAATTTTTACACGAGTCGGTGGGCCCGCTGGAAAGTTTCCATGGTGCAAAAATAAAATCGCTCGAAACCACCGAAAAGTGTTTTTGGGCATCTAAAAACGTGTTTGGCACAATTGGTTGCTTAAAATAGCTTTTACATGACTCGGTGGGGCCACCGAAATGTTTCCATGGTGCAAAAAAGAAATCGCTCGAAACCACCCAAAAGTGTTTTCGGGCATCTAGGAAAGTGTTTGGCACCATTGGTTGCTTAAAATAGTCTTTGCATGAGTCGGTGTGCCCACCGGAAAGTTTGCGCAGTGTGAAACTGAAACCGCTCGAAACCACCCAATAGTATTTTCGGGCATCTGGGAATGTGTTTGGCACCGTTGGTTGTGAAAAATAATTATTACACGAGTCGGTAGCGCTGCCAGAAAGTTTGCGTAGTGCGAAAATAAAACGGCTCGAAACAACCCAAATGTGTTTTTGGGCTTGTGGGAACGTGTTTGGCATCATTGGTTGTGAAAAACTATTTTTACATGAGTCGGGGGGCCCACCGGGAAGTTTTCATGGTGCAAAATGAAATCGCTCGAAACAGCCCAAAAGTGTTTTTTGGGCATCTGGGACCGTGTTTGGCACCATTGGTTGTGTAAAACTATTTTTATACGAATCTGTGGGCACGCTGGAAAGTTTCCATAGTGTAAAAATGAAATTGCTCGAAACCACCCAAAAGTGTTTTTGGGCATCTGGGAACGTGATTGGTACCATTGGTTGCTTAACACAATTTTTACACGAGTCGGTGGGCCCGCTAGAAAGTTTCCATGGTGCAATAATGAAATCGCTCGAAACAACCCAAAAGTGTTTTTGGGCATCTGGGAACGTGTTTGGCACCATTGGTTGCTTAAAATAGTTTTTACACGAGTCAGTGGGCCTGTCGAAAAGTTTGCGTACTGCGGAAACAAAACCACTCGAAACCACCCAAATGTGTTTTTGGGCTTGAGGGAACGTGTTTGGCACCATTGGTTGAGAAAAAGAATTTTTACAGGAGTCGGTGGGCTCGCTGGAAAGTTTCCATGGTGCAAAAATGAAATCGCTCGGAACCACCCAAAAGTGTTTTTGGGTATCTGGGAACGTGTTTGGCACCATTGGTTGCTTAAAATAATTTTTACATGAGTCGGTGGGCCCGCTGGAAAGTTTCCATTTTGCAAAAATGAAATTGCTCGAAACCACCAAAAAGTGTTTTTGGGCATCTAAGAATGTGTTTGGCACCATTGGTTGCTTAAAATAGTTTTTACATGACTCGGTGGGGCCGTCGGACTGTTTCCATGGTGCAAAAATGAAATCGCTCGAAACCACCCAAAAGTGTTTTTGGGCATCTAACAACGTGTTTGGCTCCATTGGTTGCTTAAAATAGTTTTTACATGAATCGGTGGGGCCGCCGGACTGTTTTCATGGTGCAAAAATGAAATCGCTCGAAACCACCCAAAATTGTTTTTGGGCATCTAGGAACGTGTTTGGCACCATTGGTTGCTTAAAATAGTTTTTGCATGAGTCGGTAGGCCTGCCGGAATGTTTGTGCAGTGTGAAAATGAAACCGCTTGAAACCACCCAAAAGTGTTTTTGGGCATCTGGGAACGTGTTTGGCAACATTGGTTGTGAAAAATAATTATTACATGAGTCGGTAGCACTGCTAGAAAGTTTGCGTAGTGCGGAAACAAAATGGCTCAAAACCACCCAAATGTGTTTTTGGGCTTGTGGGAACTTGTTTGGCACCATTGGTTGCGAAAAACAAGTTTTACACGAGTCGGTGGGCCCGCCAGAAAGTTTTCATGGTGCAAAAATGAAATTGCTCGAAACAACCCAAAAGTGTTTTTTGGGCATCCAGGAACGTGTTTGGCACCATTGGTTGTATAAAACAATTTTTATACGAATCTGTGGGCACGCTGGAAAGTTTGGATGGTGTAAAAATGAAATCGCTTGAAACCACCCAAAAGGGTTTTTGGGCATTTGGGAACGTGTTTCGCACCATTGGTTGCTTAACACAATTTTTACACGAGTCGGTGGGCCCGCTGGAAAGTTCCCATGGTGCAATAATGAAATCGCTTGAAACAACCCAAAAGAGTTTTTGGGAATCTGGGAACGTGTTTGGCACCATTGGTTGCTTAAAATAGTTTTTACACGAGTCTGTGGGCCTATCAAAAAGTTTGCGTCGTGCCAAAATGAAACTGCTCGAAGCCACCCAAATGTGTTTTTGAGCGTGAGGAAACATGTTTGGCACCTTTGGTTGAGAAAAACAATTTTTACACGAGTCGGTGGGCCCGCTGGAAAGTTTCCGTGGGGCAAAAATGAAATCGCTCGAAACCACCCCAAAGTATTTTTGGGCATCTGGAAAAGTGTTTGGCACCATTGGTTGCTTAAAACAATTTTTACACGAGTCGGTGGGCCCCCTGGAAAGTTTCCATGGTGCCAAAATGAAATCGCTCGAAACAACCCAAAAATGTTTTTGAGAATCTGGGAACGTGTTTAGAACCATATGTTGCTTAAAATAGTTTTTACACGAGTCATTGGGCCCATCGAAAAGTTTGCGTAGTGCGAAAACGAAACCGCTCGAAACCACCCAAATGTGTTTTTGGGCTTGAGAGAACATGTTTGGCACCATTGGTTAAGAAAAACAATTTTTACACGAGTTGGTGGGCCCGCTGGAAAGTTTCCATGGTGCACTCTTTATTGGTGGCCCAGCTTAAGACGTGACATAGCGGCATAAGTTGCCATTTGTGATCCATGTCAACGTATCAAAGCCAAACATCAATGGCCTGCAGGGTTACTTCAGCCATTAAAGATACCCGAATGGAAATTTGATGAAGTTGGAATGGATTTTATCACAGGCCTTCCAAAAACATCTAATGGACATGATTCCATATGGGTCATCGTGGATCGGTTAACTAAAGTAGCTCATTTTATTCCAGTACACATGACCTATAATGGGGCAAAGCTTGCTGATCTCTATCTCACCTACATTGTAAGACTACACGGAGTACCGAAAATAATAGTTTCAGACCGGGGCTCACAATTCACATCACGATTTTGGGAGAAATTGCATGAGCTTCTCGGAACCAAACTATTCTTTAGTACTGCTTTTCATCCTCAAACCGGAGGTCAAACTGAGCGCACAAATCAAATTCTCGAAGATATGCTCCGAGCTTGTGTACTAGTGCATAGCACCAATTGGGAAAAATGTCTAACTTTCGCTGAATTCTCCTATAATTACAGTTATCAATCTAGCCTTCAGATGTCACCATTTGAAGCGTTATATGGAAGAAAATGCAGAAACACCTCTTTATTGGTCCGAGGTAGGCGAAAGACAATTTTATGGACCCTCTATAATTAATGAGGCCGAAAAGAATGTTACCCTTATTCGTGATCGGCTTAAGGAGGCTCAATCCCATCAAAAGAGCTATTCAGATCACCATCGTCGTGACCTAAGTTTCAAAGTGGGTGATTATGTTTATCTTAAAGTATCTCCGCTACGGGGTACTCGTCGTTTTCAGATTCGAGGTAAATTGGCACCTCGTTATATCGGTCCTTATCAAATCCTTGCAAGACGAGGAAAGATAGCCTATCGGTTGGAATTTCCAGAACAACTTTCAGACGTTCATGATGTATTCCATGTCTCACAACTCAGGAAATGTTTACGACTCCCCACACAGCTTACACCAATAGAACACATAAACCTTCTACCCGATCTTTCATATCAAGAATATCCGATACGAGTCTTGGATGAAAGTGAACGTCATACTCGCAATTGTTGCATCAAAATGCTCAAGGTTCAATGGAGTAACCATACAGCTGATGAGGCTACCTGGGAAAGAGAAGATCACCTTAGAGCCAAATTTCCTAATTTCCTTTAGACTATTAAATCTCGGGGACGAGATTTCTTTGTAAGGGGGGGAGACCTGTAACATACCGCTAAATCCGCTTAGGAGGATTTGTAATATTAAGGGCTAATAAAATAAAAATTTCCTCCTTTGTGATTGATATAAATTCTTTTCCATAAGTTCTTGTTTCTTTTATGCATATGCATCAGGGATTAGCTAGGAAAAAAAAATTAAATGATTCAACAAACAAAAATAATAATTCAAAGTATTATATATGAAGTAAGAGTTTGAAATAGCTCCACTTTGATGTGTGGAGTAAAATAGGATTTTTGCTAGGTTATATCAACCCATTTAAGTTGTCACACAATTTGCATAACAAAACTATAAGTTGGAAAAATTCAGATTCTTTGGAGCCTACTTTGGCACTTCATGAAAATTTGATCAAAAATATTTAGGGTTGGGAAAATGGTTCAGAACCTAGAGTAAATAATACTTTACCATCTTGCCATTGAACCCTACCCCAAAAACCATTGGAAATTGATTAAACTAAAGGGCAAAGTAGGAAATCAAAACAGCAGTTTGGACTTGGAGAAATTTCCAGCTTTTACTCTCCTTCACATAGCTCTCACTGCCAGGTGGGCCCAGACCTCGATGGGACCCACATGTCAGTTGCACAGGAGTACCCACGTCACCAGGCACCGCTTCCACCGCGCCTACGCGAGTACCACGCGTCGACGCCGCCGAGCGCCGCTCAAGCTGTGATTTGTTGTCGACCGCCATATAAATTCGAGCTGGCCGACATCCATCTTCTCCTTCTAGCCACGGTTCCATTTTTGCGGAGAAAACGAGGGAGACCATCTCGGGAGGTAGAGGAGCGGAGGTGTCTTCTCCGGCACCGGCAAAGTTGTCACCGTGTTTCTGCTTCATCGGGTACGCTCTAGACCAAGTTAGCCCATGTTCCGAGCTCCCCGTTTGATGTCGTTTCTAACCCCTCAAAGTATCGTTGCTTTGGTGTAGCCGATCTCCGAGAACGCGTACCGCGTCAACTGGAGCCAATGGCGAACTCCGGGCGCCGCCGTGAAGGACATCATCGTCGCCCGGCCTCAAGACTCCAAATCTGGCAGAGTTGCTTCGGCAGCACGTCCATCCCTTCTCAACGACCGTGAACCCGAGAGGAATTGGATCGGGAAGCCCTGAATCGGAAAACCCCCTTCCATCTTCCCCATCTCCGGCCGCCGCTAGTCCCCAGCTCCACCGCCTTCTCTGGTGAGTCTCGGGACGATTGATCGCGCCTTGAGCTACCATGTACCACCACTAACCATTGCATGATCTCCTCCTAGACCGTGGAAGCAGGGGGTGCTCTGTCGACGACGACCACCAAGCCTGGGTGCTTGGGAGCTTGCCGAGCTTTGTCCACGCGTTGGTAAGTTTCCTAGATGCCGTTAGCCTCATGTGCATGCTCTCGCGCGCGCAGATCGGGCCGCAAGCTAGCTAAGTGCATGTAAGCCGAAGCGGTTCGCTGCCTCCCCTGACGCTGCCATCACTATAGATCACCGTAGCTCGCATGATGGACCTCGATAGCTTTGTCTAGGAACCCTCTACCATTTACCTAATGGCCGCATCGACCGAAATCTAGCCATTCGCCGCTGGAGCCGCCATGAATCTCGCTGCCGCGCTGCTGCTCAGCCGTAGCTGCTTTGCAAGGTTATAACCGCGAGCTAACAGAAACCCTAGGGAGGTTTTAGCAAGTTAGACAGCCACCTACATGTGGGGACAGAACCTCGATGTAAATAAGCAAAAACCCGGGCCCTATTTTGATTAAAAGCCAGTGTCACGTGCTTAGGGACCGCGGGATCCATTTGCTGGAAACTTAGGGGCTTTAGCGCAAAGATGTAGTCACTGACTGGTGGACCCGAGCCCATTTGAATTTTGTAAAATCTTGGATAAATGATTAAAAGGTTTTCTGTTTATTTGAAAATAGATCCTAACTTTGAAAATTCATAGTAAATTCATTACTAAACTTAATAGCACTTTAGGAAAAATATGTCCTAAATATTTAAAATTCACCCATAGGCTTTAATTAATTAGTTGCAACTTTAAAAATTCATAACTCTCATATGGAACCTGATAAAATAGAAATTCTTGAACCTAGAATCCAATCAACCCAGTACCCATTCACCCTAGGGGCAGCATTTATTTTAGAGCATATTAAATTTTCCTATTGCATATTTATAATTCGGGTTTTACGTATATTTATAGACGACGATCAGGGGCTCGTTGAAGAGGTGCATTATTTAGCCGAGCAGGGTGTGGAACAAGAACAAGGCAAGCCACCTTCCCTTGTCCTTTGACCATATTGATCCTATATTTGAAGGTAAAAAATGTTGTTTGCGAAGTTGCATGATTAATTTATAAATCAAACAGATGAGTAATTTAAATTGCATAGTTATGCCCAAAACTTGCATGTTACCCATTTGAAAAACACCTTTTAATCTTTGATACCTTAGGATACTATGTATATACTGATTCCTTTTGATATATCTAATGTACATCAGGTAATGATATGCTAGCTTAGCAATGCTTAGATTAAATTAGTAATATCATTATGGGCATTCTATATTTTGAAAACTTGTTGAATTTAAATAATTACTCCCCAGAAACAAATGTATATTTATTTGTGAACTAAATGAAAAGACTATTTAAGTCTTGGGCAGCAAGTGATACACATATGGTACTTAGTTGTGTATCGATAGGGGGAGTGTATGCCTGAGATATTTAAGGACTTCACTCGATGTCAGTCACTTGTGCTTTATAGTACGACCACATGTGCTATTATGGGGTAGCCATAGCTCACTAAGTTGTCCATGGTTTGGTCTTGCATTTTGGTAGGCCGGTGTAGTATGAATTAGTCTTACCGATAATTCATAGGAACTACCTAATTACCTGTATGGTAGTTTAGGCGTCTAAGTCTGTCCAATACAATGATACGGTGCCTCGTGGTAGGAAGGGATGTCTTCGCTACCATGGTGTTACGTTCAGGCGTGGGCCCGCCTCCTAACGGTTCTAGGTCATATGACTAGGACGAAATCACACCTATCGTGCTGGTGCAAGACTAAATCATGGGTATTGTAACAGCTATGTTGTGAGTAGTAAATCGGGTACTTCGGTATCGCGTGGCATTTTTTACATGATTACTATTTCACATCATGTGGGTACAGTGTACGAGCTCTGCAGAGTTTTAAACTAACCGGTTAGCTGCGCTCTCGGTTATGAGCGACATAAGGATTTGAGTTGAGTATAGACTAATGGTTTTAAGTTTTTGCACTTATTTTTGTGGAAATTCAAGTCTTATGAAATGATGTTGAAAAATGATTTGAAGTGATTTACATACTGGATGTTTTGGATGGTACCAAGTAGTATATAATATTGGTTATGATTACTTTGATATGATGCCATAATGATATACCTAGTTTTGCTGAAATTTAATGATTTCAAACTTTTTGGGAAATATCTTATGGGAATAAATCTTGCTTTATGCTGAAATTGAACCAACTTAGACCTTTCCTTTGATTAAGCCATGCATGTATGTTAGGATTGGCGATGCCAGTACATTATTCGTAATGTACTGACTCGGGATATTATTGTTGTGTTTTGTTTCGTAGAGTCTTTTAGATTCAGACACAGGTGAAGCCCTGAATGATGACGTGTATCTTGTTGAAGATGGTTCTGAGTTTCAGGACGGTTCTAACTAGGGTCTACCCTAGTCGGTTGCAAAAGGTCTTGGGTAGAATAATGCTTCCGCTGAACCACTAACTATTGGGCCGGTCGGCCATATGTATAATTATTATGAATTCTATGTAACATGTAAAAAATTGAACTACCTTGTTGGATACCAAATGCTAGATGAAAGTGTGTTGGTGAGTTCTATGTTTCTAGGACTCTCCGGGACACGAGTAAGAATTTTTGATCATTGGAGATGTTGTAGAGCTCATGCACTTTGTCAAGTCTCCTGGTTGTGTAACACATCTGGTCGCCACCTTCGAGTGGTTTGATGGGCACATCCCAGGCTGAAGTTGACTGGCACGTGTGAGTCCCAGCAATGTCTCCTATGTTCAATATTCGGTACTTCAGAATTTATACTAACAATGTTAGTTGTGATTTACTTTCACATTGAGGTTGAATGGCTAATATGCGTGTATGAATCCCATTCGCCGAGACTATGTGATAATCACAAATGGCATTGGAAAGTATAAGTTTCGGCGTGCCCGACAGCGTTGGTATCAGAGCCAAGACTGACTGTAGGAACCCTTCTATTTGGAATTTAAATTGTTAGAATGTCTTCAAAAGAAAAGTATTTTGGGAACCTTGTTCTCAACTACAAACTATTTGTGAAAGCTTAATCAATCTTAAATCCTTATCCCTCTTTGGTTAAGATTCTTCCCTATGACTTTTATGTTGATTTTCAAATCCTATACTAAATCTTTAGGATCATGGCTATTTGTGAAAGTGATACTTTGGTTGAATTACTTCAGGCGGAAATTTTTGATTTAACTAAATCAAGATGGAGTTTGAAAGGTTTTGAAAATGTTTCTGATTAGTTCTGTTTTCAAAGTTTCCTTACCCCTCCTAATTGTAAAGAAATTTTTGAATTTTTTTCTCTTCTCCCCTTAAAGCCCTAGTGTGGGTAGATGTGGGGTAGGATGGTTTGGTTGTGTTTAAACCAATAGATTGATTGTTTAGAAGTGACTTCCCCTGACTTGAGTTGTTTCGGACCAGCATGTTGAAAAAAATATATTAAAGAGCGAGACCTTGCCTTGGCTGCCACATGTTTTTGAAAACTTAAATTTGATAGACTTAAGTTGCAACTAAAGCGTGTATTCCACATTTTGTTTAGATCTGAATCTAATTACTAGAATTCTGTTCCTTTGCAAGTTTCAACTAGGTCAATGTAGGATGCATCATGACTTCTTCTGTATGTGGGAAAATTTAGGAAGAGGACTAGGAAACATTACCTCTGTTAAATCAACCATGTTAGGGAGTGATTCTAAAATAGGAAAATTAATGGGGAATTACCTTGCTTCCTGTAGCATTAAGGTAAATGCCTGGCAAATATTTAAAAATTTGTTTAGCTTATTCCACAATGAGCAGGACTTGTTCCCTGGAACTTCACTTAAGGTTGCTAACTAGTTCTTGTTGTTGTAGATGACAATCATTTGGCAATCATTGGGATATTCCGGAGGTTATGAAGAAGGGACCCTATCTCACACTTTATGGCTTATGCTACAGCACCTTGGTTACACTTACCAACTTGAGTATCATTTCTTCTCGGCCGAGCGAAGCTCTTCACTTAGGGTTTACAAATCGGAGTTGTATATTCGTGGGAGATGGGCACATGAAACACCTCTTTGTTTCCTTGGTTATGGTTGGGATGCACCCTCAGCTATGCTGAAGTAGCCTATCAAGCTATTGCATACTTTTGACACCACATGCCAATGATTTCAGGACTCTTTCACTACTTCCCGGATCGTACTGATAATGCCACTTCTAGTTACTATCCAGGATTAGAAGGTCGATCAGGAGACATCAATACGCCTATACTCTACCTTGCTGAATTGGTCCGATCTATGGATAAATATCTCACATCGGTTCTCAATGAGCTAGACAGGCTTCAGACTAGAGTTGCCACACTTGATAGGCGAGTTGAACCATTGGGTCATCAAGGGTATTTTGATACTGCCTTTATCTATGGTAGCTATGTCATGCAGCCAATTACTGAAACTTTGCCACCTCCATCAGCAGATAAATTGTAGGCCCCGAATGAGAGTAGGATATCATCGTAACAATCGTACTATGGCTGATCCTGCAACTGTTGGTAACCCAGAACTGCTCGGACCGACTTTTGTGTATGAAAGGGATGGCCAACGTTATCGCTTGACCATGGCTACTCCAACTACTATGGTGCCAAATCCTCTAGTTGGCTATTCCGAATATGTCTAGAATGTGTAATAAGTTCTCTTAAGAATTTCGATTCCCTTGTACTAGTATGTAATAAATTCTGGATGGAACCTGTTGGTGGTCAAATTTTGTAAGGTCAAGTTCTGTACTTGATTGTTATGACTGCTGAACATCGTTATGTAAGAGAAATCTATCTGAATCAACGAGAAGTCGTGTGATCTTTTAGGATTTCTCATTTTGAATTCATCTACTTGCTGTCCAAAAATTTCCATCAAATCAATTTGGATCTTGTTTACATACAATCTGTATTGTTGGAACATGAACTTAGTATCCTGTCCAAATATTTAAAATTTCATTATGCTCATGCGCAGCCAGCTCATGTACTTCTTGTACCTTGGGTGCAGGATGACAAATACTCGATCCATGGCTGCGGCAACTGGAGGTCA
Organism: Oryza officinalis; assembly: GCA_008326285.1. Taxonomy (NCBI): domain Eukaryota; kingdom Viridiplantae; phylum Streptophyta; class Magnoliopsida; order Poales; family Poaceae; genus Oryza; species Oryza officinalis. The sequence goes on along the minus strand of BDMV01000003.1, from coordinate 5,376,019 downwards.
CGGCTCTGAGGCGACCCCTCCCAATCCAAATCGTTCTGGTACCCAGTCAATGGGTCATGCTAGCGGAAGTCGTCGAGCCGCTGATAGAGATCACCAGGAAGACGAGCCTTCTTTAGCTCGCATTTTGGCCACCCAAAATCAGCTGTTTGAACGGATGATAGCAAACGCCAAAAATATGAGTGCTGCTATGGCACGTAATGCTAATCAAGGGCATTCAAAATTGGCGGATGTTCAGCGCACTCATCTTCCACATTTCTCCTCTGCTACGGATCCACTTGTTGCAGATGATTGGCTACGTGATATTGAATCCAAACTCGATCTATGTGGGTGCAACGATGTGGAAAAAGCTTCTTATGCTGCCTATTATCTTCAGGGTGCAGCATCTACTTGGTGGGAGATATACAAAACTCTTATTCCTCCTGATGAACCTATCACTTGGGTGGTGTTTAAAGAAGGTTTTAGATCGGCTCATATTCCTGCCGGCATCATGGAAATGAAAAAGAAGGAGTTTTATAATTTGAAACAAGTAAATATGTCCTTTATGGAATTCCTGGACCATTTCAATTTTCTGGGTCGCTATGCAACTTCTGAAATGCCCACTGAAGCTAAGAAAGTGGAGTTATGACGTGATCGACTTAATCCTGAAATTAAGCATGCTCTTGCTGCTCATGAGATTTATAGTATGAAGACCTTGGTGGACAAAGCTCTCCGAGTGGAATCTAGTGAAAAGGAGGTAATAGAAGATCTTAAATGCAAATGGGTTGCAAGGAGGGCAGCGAGCAGCAGTAGCTCTACTCGGCCGCGTTTGTCGCAGCCCACTGTGGTTCGATATGTGGCTTCGCAACCACCACGACCACAGAATGCTACTTCTCGTCCCCCAATTTCAGCAGCTCAGACCTACAACCATGATGCTTTATCACAAGGAAAACAGAATAGAGCTGCTAATGTCACTTGTTTCAACTGTGGCAAGGTGGGCCACTATTCTAACAATTGTCCAATTCCAAGAACTGCGATTTCAGTGCCACGCCTTCAAGGGTCACAGCCACAGCCACGTGGTCCTCCCCAAGGTCATGGAGGCCAGCGAGGTGGTCGCAATCCGGTTAGGCCGACTCAACCTTTTGGATGGGGCCGAGTCAACCATGTGACTGCCGAGGAAGCTATTAATGCATCTGATGTCGTACTGGGTACTTTTCTTGTCCATTCCATTCCTACATTAGTTCTTTTTGACTCTGGTGCATCACACTCTTTTATGTCTACCAAGTTAGTGAACCAACTAAATCTGAAAACCAATTTGTTAAGCAATGCTATGTTAGTGAAATCTCCCGATGCCACAATCGGAACTAATTTAGTTTGTAACGATGTCGAGATTTTGATTAAGGGAATACTATTCATAGCCAGTCTCATCCAAATAAACTCCCCTGGATTAGACATTATCTTAGGTATGGATTGGTTGTCAAAACATAAAGGGACTATAGATTGCGCCAAGAAAACCATTTCTTTGGAAAATACCGATGGCCAACCTATTACGTTCACCTCTGATCATGACATCACCACCCAACAACCAACGCTTCATGCCTTAACAATTCTGGAGCTCAAAACAGTACCCATAGTAAATGAGTATCCTGATGTCTTTCCCGATGAATTACCGGGGATGCCTCCTGATCGAGACATTGAGTTTGTGATAGATCTACTTCCTGGGACAGCACCTATAGCAAAAAGACCTTATTGTATGTCCTCTGATGATTTAGTAGAACTTAAGAAACAGATTAATGAGCAACTAGCCAAAGGATTCATTCGTCCTAGCTCATCTCCATGGGGGTGTCCGGTGTTGTTTGCCCCAAAGAAAGATGGTACTATGCGAATGTGCGTAGACTATCGTCCTCTTAATGAGGTTACTATCAAGAATAAATATCCACTTCCTCGAATCGATGATCTCTTTGATCCAATGACCGGCGCTCGTATTTTCTCAAAAATTGATCTGAGATTAGGATATTTCCAACTCAAAATCAGACCGGAGGATATTCCAAAAACTGCATTCACTACTCGCTATGGTTTATTTGAATATACCGTGGTTTCCTTTGGATTAACTAATGCTCCAGCTACATTCATGAACATGATGAATAAGATCTTTATGGAATATCTTGATAAGTTCGTGGTGGTTTTTATCAATGACATCCTTATCTATTCTAAGAATGAAGTGGAACACGCACAACATTTGCGTATGGTACTGGATAAACTTCGAGAACATCGACTCTATGCCAAATGTTCCAAATGTGAATTTTGGTTGAAGGAAGTTACTTTTCTTGGGCATGTCCTTTCTGAAGGAGGAATTGCGGTCAATCCAAGCAATGTACAAAATGTACTGAATTGGAAACAACCTCAGAATGTTCCTGAAGTCAGGAGTTTCCTTGGACTAGCAGGATATTATCGTCGTTTCATCAAAAACTTTTCCAAGGTTGCAAAGCCCATAACCCAACTCCTTAAAAAGGATCATAAATTTATTTGGACTGAGGCATGTGAATCAAGTTTCCATGAATTACGAAAAAGGCTTACCTCAGCCCCAGTGCTAGTCATGCCAGACATTCACAAAAGTTTTTATGTATACTGTGATGCCTCTCACCAAGGACTTGGTTGTGTATTGATGCAAGAGGGCAAGGTGGTGGCCTATGCATCACGTCAACTACGGCCTCACGAAGCCAACTATCCGACACATGATCTGGAGTTAGCGGCCGTAGTTCATGCCTTAAAGATCTGGCGTCATTATCTTGCTTGCAGCCGATGCGAGATCTTCATTGATCATAAAAGTTTGAAATATTTCTTTACCCAATCAGATCTGAACTTGAGGCAAAGACGATGGTTAGAACTCATTAAGGATTATAATCCGGGTGTCCATTACCATCCTGGTAAAGTTAATGTAGTAGCGGATGCTCTAAGCCGTAAACTACATTGTATCACTGCTACCGTTTTGATTGATCAACTGGAGTTACTTTCCGAGCTACAGAGATTTAATATGGAGATTGTAAATGAAGGTTATGTTGCTGCTCTGGCAATACAACCTACACTCTACTCTCAAATTCAAGCCGTTCAATCATTGGACAAGGATGTGACCAAAATAAAGGACGAGATTCGGAAAAATCCAAAATCCTTATTTTCCCTCAATCCCGATGGATTAATAATTAGGGGAAAACAAATCTTTGTCCCTAATGATCAAGATCTTCACGGGACTATTCTCTCGGAAGCCCATCATTCTCCTTTATCCATCCACCCGGGATGTACGAAAATGTATCATGACATTCGCACTCATTATTGGTGGCCCAGCTTAAGATGTGACATAGCGGCATAAGTTGCCATTTGTGATACATGTCAACGTATCAAAGCCGAACATCAATGGCCTGCAGGGTTACTTCAGCCATTAAAGATACCCGAATGGAAATTTGATGAAGTTGGAATGGATTTTATCACAGGCCTTCCGAGAACATCTAATGGACATGATTCCATATGGGTCATTGTGGACCGGTTAACTAAAGTAGTTCATTTTATTCCAGTACACATGACCTATAATGGGGCAAAGCCTGCTGATCTCTATCTCACCCACATTGTAAGCCTACACGGAGTACCGAAAATAGTAGTTTCAGACCAGGGCTCACAATTCACATCACGATTTTGGGAGAAATTGCATGAGCTTCTCGGAACCAAACTATTCTTTAGTACTGCTTTTCATCCTCAAACCAGAGGTCAAACTGAGCGCACAAATCAAATTCTCGAAGATATGCTCCGAGCTTGTGTACTAGTGCATAGCACCAATTGGGAAAAATGTCTAACTTTCGCTGAATTCTCCTATAATTACAGCTATCAATCTAGCCTTCAGATGTCATCATTTGAAGCGTTATATGGAAGAAAATGCAGAACACCTCTTTATTGGTCCGAGGTAGGCGAAAGACAATTTTATGGACCCTCTGTAATTAATGAGGCCAAAAAGAATGTTACCCTTATTCGTGATCGACTTAAGGAGGCTCAATCCCGTCAAAAAGGCTACACAGATCACCGTCGTCGTGACCTAAGTTTCGAAGTGGGTGATTATGTTTATCTTAAAGTATCTCCGCTACGGGGTACTCGTCGTTTTCAGATTCGAGGTAAATTGGCACCTCGTTATATCGGTCCTTATCAAATCATTGCAAGACGAGGAAAGGTAGCCTATCGTTTGGAATTACCAGAACAACTTTCAGGCGTTCATGATGTATTCTATGTCTCACAACTCAGGAAATGTTTATGACTCCCCACAGAGCTTACACCAATAGAACACATAAACCTTCAACCCGATCTTTCATATCAAGAATATTCGATACAAGTCTTGGATGAAAGTGAACGTCATACTCGCAATCGTTGCATCAAAATGCTCAAGGTTCAATGGAGTAACCATACAGCTGATGAGGCTACCTGGGAAAGAGAAGATCACCTTAGAGCCGAATTTCCTAATTTCCTTTAGACTATTAAATCTCGGGGACGAGATTTCTTTGTAAGGGGGGAGACCTGTAACATACCGCTAAATCCGCTTAGGAGGATTTGTAATATTAAGGGCTAATAAAATAAAAATTTCCTCCTTTGTGATTGATATAAATTCATTTCCATAAGTTCTTGTTTCTTTTATGCATATGCATCAGGGATTAGCTAGGAAAAAAAATTGAATGATTAAACAAACAAAAATAATAATTCAAAGTATTATATATGAAGTAAGAGTTTGAAATAGCTCCGCTTTGATGTGTGGAGTAAAATAGGATTTTTGCTAGGTTATATCAACCCATTTAAGTTGTCACACAATTTGCATAACAAAACTATAAGTTGGAAAAATTCAGATTCTTTGGAGCCTACTTTGGCACTTCATGAAAATTTGATCAAAAATATTTAGGGTTGGGAAAATGGTTCAGAACCTAGAGTAAATAATACTTTACCATCTTGCCATTGAACCCTACCCCAAAAACCATTGGAAATTGATTAAACTAAAGGGCAAAGTAGGAAATCAAAACAGCAGTTTGGACTTGGAGAAATTTCCAGCTTTTACTTTCCTTCACATAGCTCTCACTGCCAGGTGGGCCCAGACCTCGATGGGACCCACATGTCAGTTGCACAGGACTACCCACGTCACCAGGCACCGCTTCCACCGCACCTACGCGAGTACCACGCGTCGACGCCGCCGAGCGCCGCTCAAGCTGTGATTTGTTGTCGACCGCCATATAAATTTGAGCTGGCCGACATCCATCTTCTCCTTCTAGCCACGGTTCCATTTTTGCGGAGAAAACGAGGGCGATCATCTCGGGAGGTAGAGGAGCGGAGGTGTCTTCTCCGGCACCGGCGTAGTTGTCATTGTGTTTCTGCTTCATCGGGTACGCTCTAGACCAAGTTAGCCCATGTTCCGAGCTCCCCGTTTGATGTCGTTTGTAACCCCTCAAAGTATCGCTGCTTTGGTGTAGCCGATCTCCGGGAACGTGCACCGCGTCAACTTGAGCCAACGGCGAACTCCGAGCGCTGCCGTGAAGGACATCATCGTCGCCCGGCCTCAAGACTCCAAATTCGGCCGAGTTGCTTCGCCAGCACGTCCATCCCTTCTCAACGACCGTGAACCCGAAAGGAATTGGATCGGGAAGCCCTGAATCGGAAAGCCCCCTTCCATCTACCCCATCTCCGGCCGCCGCTAGTCCCCAGCTCCACTGCCTTCTCTGGTGAGTCCCGGGACGATTGATCGCGCCTTGAGCTACCTTGTACCACCACTAACTATCGAAACCTAATTTCGGCAATAAGAAACTGTGGGTAGCAGTCAAGCGCCTAATACGATGGGTTAGTGAACAAGAAAGATATAGACAGGTTCAGGCCTTCCCTAAAGAAGTAATACCCTACTCCTGTTTCGGTGGTTTAGTTCCGCCGAGTGATTTATTGATCTCTTGATCGGGATGTATGAAGAAAACCTAGCTATTGCTATGATCTTCAATCTGAAGTCTCCTATGTCTCCTGTCCCTCAAAGGACGTCCTACCCTCCTTATATAGGTTTAAAGAGTAGGCTCACAAGTCGGAGTCTTAATCTCATACGATATCAAACTCCACAATAATCCCGACTGAGACTATGAGCCATACCTTATTACAAAAGGTAATGTAACACTCAAGTCCTAGTCGGTTACATAATCACAACACATAACCTATCCCCTACATCCAGTCGGATAAGCTAGCCGTGTGGATATGTGGTACCCATAATCTCCACAGTAGCCCCTGAGACCTTCACAGTCGACAAGATAATATTGCCTCAAACAAATTAAAACACAGCCGAATTCCTCCAAAGCCAAGTGCCTCCATTGCCGAGTGCTTTCATCATCTCTACCCAGGTCTCCCGAGTGCTTAATTCCCCAATAACAAGGCTGTGAAGGGCTATCAAAAAATAATCAAAAATTTAAACTTAGGTGCATCGACTAGATGCACCTAATTAGGTGTAGCCCCCGACTATGTGTTTAGTTAAACAAACTAAGCATATAGTCAAGAACTATAATAATCATACTCTCCTGAGTAAAATAAATATCTAGCCAAAACCAAAACAATCATAAAAAATCATATAACACTAACCAAAGCATAGTGTATAATAATCCCGAGTACTGGCAAGCTCATACTGTCCGAATCATTCTGCCCAAGTCATCTGAAAGCAATCAACTCCGCCATCCTCAGTGATTAAGAAAACCCGAGTCAATCAAACTCATGAAAATTTGACCAAAAAACAAGCAGCCTAAGCCAGGATGTTTGGTCTTAATAAAAAGTAGTCACCAAAGTGATAAGATATATTGACATCATATAAAGTCAATTACCTTTGATAAACCAAACAGCTTTAGCAACTTATGAAAAAGTTACTAAAATAGTCATAAAAAACTTCACAGTTTGCCACCTTCCAAAGTGCATCGCATCAACTCCTAAAAGTTGTATGACCGCTATATGAAAGGATTTTAAAGGTATTAGGCAAATTACACGCGCATATTGCCTGAGCAAATTTGCTTAAGTCTCGAAAGACACGTGCAAAGCCTCACCAGATTAATGGGCTGTAAGTTCCTCGTGGGACTCGGCCCAAAACGAGAAAACCTACCGATACCCTAAAAATCACCGTCATCTTCTTCCCCGCCGCTTCATCTTTCCAAATTTTCCCCATTTGTGGTCCTGTTCATCAACGCATCCGAGGAAACCTAGGGCTCAAACTCCTCCAAATCCATCCATCCGAAAACTTCAAATTCTTCAAAAATCCACCGCGCGCATCTCATTCCCAACATCCTTTCCAAAAATCTCCAATCCCACCATCATATTCACTCCTCCACAACCGGCATCCATGGCAGAAGAGAGAGAAATCCCCTTCGACCAATGGGCGACCTCCGACGTGAAGGAATCCACGCTGAAGGAAATGGTGAAGGACGGAGTCCTCCCGGCGAAGGAAATCATCGGTTGGCGGCCGGCATGCGGGGAAGAGTTCCTGACTCCCAACACTGGTGAGATCGTCGTCTTTACGCATTTCTTTTACTGCGGATTCGGTCTTCCTACCTCCGATTTCTTCCGTGGTCTTCTAGAGTATTATGATCTCCAAATCTACCACTTAAATCCCAACTCTATTCTGCACATTGCCATCTTTATCCATGTGTACGAAGCTTTCTTGGGGATTCATCCTCATTTCAATCTGTTCCGGCAAATGTTCTCTATCAAAGCCCACCCGACTAAAGATAACCCCTGCGTCATCGGTGGCACCGGATTCCAACTCCGCGGAACTCTCCGCAGAGATTATTTCCCTCTTCCCTTGAAATGTTCCAACAAAGGCTGGCACGCGAACTGGTTTTATATTTGAAACCCAACCCCCAGCCTACCCAACTTCGTCGGCCTTCCACCGATCCAGCGGGCAAACTGGAACTCCATGCCCGAAGGCAACGACTGGATCACCGCGAACAACCTCCTGGCAAAAATCCTTGAGATGAAGAATCAGGGTTTGCAAGGAGAGCAAATCACTTAGCATTTTATAAAGTCCCGATTGGCGCCAATCAAACAAAGATCCAAACCGGCGTTGGAGTATGAAGGTCAAAGTGACCCCAATCGGTAGGACAAGACATCCCTGGAATTCTAGGTGTTATGCTCCCGGATGTACAAGGTCTTCTCCTCCGGGATCGCCATCGACTATAGTCACAAGCTGTCGGTTCCTCCATTCAGCCTCTTCCGGCCACCTCCAGCAGAAAGACATCTCCTTGCGCAATTCATCTTTCAATTTTGCTAAAGTCTGTAATTTCTCCAAATAAATTCTGGTTTGCAGGCAAACGCTCTAATCATCTCTCGGCCATTTAAAGTCCACCATGACTATGTGCCTGCCCAGCCGGCTATCAAGAAGTCAACTGGAGGCCCGAAGATCAAGCCCCAAATCAAGGGCAAAAGGGCTGCAGCTGCTGTTGAAGAGCCTAGCAAACGTGCTAGCAAGCAGAGAAAACTGATCATGATCGACTCGGACGATGACGCCGAGGAAATCTCAATTCCTGCCACTACCAGAAGCTCTCCCAGGCTGGCCACTAGATCTGCTCCAAAGATCAGGCTATCTAACAAGTATCTCTCAAACAATCGAATCATTTTAGTCTCAAGAAATTTTCTGGAACTTAGCCGTGAACATTATCTTCTTTTGCAGGAAACCCCCGTACATAGATCCTACCGGGCAAACAGAGCAATCATCAGAACAAGGATCTCAAAGAACGATTCCTGAAGAGCCTATCCCAGCCCAAGAGCCCCCGACTGCCAGCCAGGCTATGCCGACTGGAAACTAGTCGGAGTGAACCAACCAAGCAACCGTCGAAGAAACTCCAGCCGAAAAACAGCCGGAAGCGAAAGTACAAGCACCAACAATCGAAGAAGCTCCGGCTGAGGACCCAACGTCGAGAAGTGAAGAAATCATTAGGGGTCAATCGTCTGGGGATGCCGCTGTCAAGGAAAATCAGTCCCCTGCTGAACCCGGTAACTTCCAAAATCTTACCAGACTATCGATTCCAACATACTTTATCTGTTGCCTTTATTTATCGTCCTTGAGTCCAATAGGTGAAGAAGAAGTCCCCCAACTGAAACCAGTTGAAGACTTGGTGCCTCCAATAAAAATCGAGTGGGAGGATGCAGAAGGCAAGAGGCAAGGCATCGTGCTCAATAAGCAAAAGGAGCTCGAAGAATGAAATGCCCTTGTTGCCAACCTCAAAGAAACCACTCAGATGTTGAATGTAAGTGAAAGCTTATCTATACCTTGCTTGTACAAGTTGTTGTGTTTTGACTAACTCGGCCTTTGTAATGTAGAGAATATACCGTCAATCGATGGCCAAGTCAGAGGCCTTAGAAAAGCTGGTGCCTCATATCAATTCCTTGGAGAATATCCAACAGAATCTCAACCAGACCAAGGAAGAGGCCGTAGCCCAGGAGATCGTACTCCGAACCAAAATTATGAAACTTCGTGATGCGAATCGGTAACTGCGCAGCTCAGTCAGGAGTAAGATAGAAACCAACTCTCCTATTTGCATTTTATTCAGTCGACTTCTAACAACTTCATGTCATCTATGTTGTAGTTAATGCTTCTGAGATCGAGGCCCTGAAGGCTCAGCTGAAGAAAGCGGAAACAGACAACGCCAAGCTTGAGTCTGACAAAAACAAGGCTCTCGAAGAAATTGAAGGTAATTCCCAAAGCTTCTTCTCCATGATCTTGAATGATCCTGTTGTATAATCTGAGTCATATTAAAACTTGTAGCTAATAAGATTAAATCCCATGCTCAATTTGAAGTCATCGCCGAGAAAGTGCAACGAGCGGAGAAGGTCAGGGACGACATCGCCAATGCCGCTACACCAATATTGACTGCCATATATGAAAGCGGTGTCGGCCCGAGTGACATAGACACAGTCGAGATCTTCGACAAGCTCAGGAAAGCTCCAGAAATATACATAGATAATATCACCGATGCTGCTGTTATGAGCGCAAGCCAAACCTTAGCGATGACCAAGTCCCTGTATCCCCGAGTGGATATAAATTCTAATGCGGACGGCTTTGCAGACGGCACATCAGAGGAACAAGCTCTAGAGTTAATCAGCGAAGTACAAGAGTCGGTGAAGAAGATTGCAGCAGACGTAGTTGAAAACTTTCAATCTTGAGCTGCTGGATGTAAATACCTTGTAATGCTGATCTTGTAAATATTTAACTTATTTATGCTCATGCATTAATCTGAGTCTTCGCATCTGAATTTCTTAAAAATTTCGCCCGACTGTTACCAAGCCAAAACTTGATTAAGCCATCCAAAATTTTCAGTCTTTTTCTGCTTGACTCAGACTAAAACACTAACAATGATAAACTAAATATGAACAAGTCGTGATTTTGTCAAAGCATCATACTTTACTGATATATATGTAGCCCCCGACTGACGACTTAAGAAGACAACTTACTTGAAGTCGGCAGTCGAGAAGATTGTGATACAAGAACTTATGAATAATATCGACGAAGGTGCTCAATGTTCCATGAATTCTCCAGTATGGTTCCATCTTCTCGCTTCAAATGATATGCGCCTGGCCGAGTGACTTCGGCAATTATATAGGGTCCTTCCCATAGCGGAGATAACTTGTGTCGATCTTTTGTGGTCTGAATTTTCCGTAGAACCATGTCGCCAACAATAAAGGCGCGGGACCGAACATTGCGATTGTGATAGCGTCGAAGTCCTTGAAGATACCGAGCCGACTGAATCAATGCTGCCTCGCGAACTTCTTCCAGTCGGGTCAAGTCGTCAACTCGGTCTTGATCATAGCGCTCGTCGTTGAAACTTCGAACTCGTAGAGATTCGAACTCCATCTCACTCGGCAACATGGCTTCGGCCCCATAAACTAAATAAAAAGGAGATTGTCCAGTAGCCCGACTGGGCGTAGTGCGCAATGACCATAATACCGAAGGCAACTCTTGAACCCACTTTCCAACATAGGAACTAAGCCTGTCCAACACTCGGGCCTTGATACCTTGAAGAACCATGCCATTAGCGCGTTCGACCTGTCCATTGCTTCTGGGATGCGCAACTGACGCGTAGCAGATCTTGATTCCGAAGTCTTCACAAAACTCTTTGAAAATGCCTCCGGTGAATTGAGTTCCATTGTCAGTTATAATTCTGTTGGGCACACCAAACCGATGCATAATACTCAGGATGAAGTCCCGTGCTTTGTCTGCAGTTATTGTAGCAACTGGGTTAGCCTTGATCCACTTGGAAAACTTGTCAATCGCAATGAATAAATGAGTGAATCCTCCCAGAGCCTTTTTGAAAGGGCCGACCATGTCCAAGCCCCACACCGCGAACGGCCACGACAGCGGGATTGTTTGTAACTCTTGGGCCGGTACATGAATCTGCCGAGCAAAGAACTGACAACCTTCATAGGTGCGAACCACTTTGTCTGCGTCAGAAACCACCGTGAGCCAGTAAAATCCCTGTCTGTAAGCCTTGCCGACCAGCGTGCGCGCTACGGCATGACTGCCACATATTCCCGAGTGAATATCTTGTAAAAGCTGTCGTCCTTCCTCAGGCGTGACACATCTCAGCAGAACTCCGGATGGGCTTCTCTTGTATAATTCGGAATTAACCATGACATAGGCTTGACTACGGCATTTGATGCGTTCAGCTTCGTCTCGGTCATCGGGCAACTCCTGCCGAGTCAAAAAATTAATAACCGGTGTTCTCCAATCGGTGTTGAGTGTGACGATCTGATCCGTAGCTTCTTCGTTAGGAGTTAGTTTTTTAACAGTCGGCTCATAAAGGTGCTCGACAAAAACGCCACTCGGGGCTACCTCGCGCCTAGAATCGAAGTTAGCCAACTCATCAGCGGCCTCGTTGTTATGTCTCAGGACATGGGATAACTCCAATCCGTCAAACTTGTCTTCGAGCTTACGCACTTCCTGATGATAGGCTGCCATATTGTCGTCCTGGCAAGACCAATCCTTCATCACTTGATTTACCACCAATTGAGAATCTCCTCGAACGATCATCCGACGTATGCCGAGTGAAACAGCAAGCCGTAGTCCGTTAAGTAAGGCTTCGTATTCAGCCACATTGTGTGAAGCGGGAAAATGTATATGGAGAACATACCGTAGCCTCTCCCCAGTCGAGGAAATCAAGACGACTCCAGCTCCCAAACCAGTGACTCGTTTGGACCCATCAAAATGCATGGTCTAGTATTGCAGCTCCTCCCTTGGTACATCTTCTTGTCGCTCGGTCCACTCGGCCACAAAGTCAGCCAAGATTTGAGATTTTATCGACATTCTGGCTTTGAAAGAAATATCCAGCGGCATCAACTCCAAGGCCCACTTCGCGATGCGCCCAGTAACCTCCCAATTATTGATGACATCGCCGAGTGGAAAAGATGTGACCACGGTGACCGAGTGAGTTTGAAAATAATGGGCTAACTTCCTGACGGTGATTAGAACTCCATATAGTAACTTTTATATCTGGGGATAGCGTGTCTTGGATCCAGCCAGCACCTCGCTAACGAAGTATATCGGCCTTTGGATTTTTTGTGCTCGTCCTTCTTCCTCACGTTCGATGACTAAAACCGTGTTGACCACCTAGAAAGTTGCAGAGACGTAGAGCAACAAGGGCTCTTGAGGGTGGGGTGACGCCAGCACGGGCGGTGTTGTGAGGAAGTCCTTGAAGTCTTCAAAAGCTTGTTGGGCCTCCGGAGTCCATTGAAATCCGTCCGTCTTCTTGAGCAGCCTGAAAAAGGGCATACCTCGCTCTCGAAGTCTGGAAATGAAACGACTTAATGCTGCCATGCAACCAGTAAGCTTCTGGACGTCTTTTTGCGTACTCGGCGGCTTCATGTTCCGGATAGCATTAATCTTTTCAGGATTGGCCTCGATGCCTCGATGAGATACCATAAAGCCGAGTAACTTGCCTGACGGCACGCCGAAAGTATACTTCTCCGGATTCAACTTCATCCTGAATGCTCGAATGTTCGCAAAAGTTTCCTCGAAGTCGGCGATTAGATCCTGCTTTTGCTTGGTCTTGATAACGACGTCGTCGATATAAGCTTCCACGTTCCTCCCGAGTTGGGTCTGAAGGCATCTCTGGATCATGCGCTGATAAGTCGCCCCAGCGTTCTGGAGCCCAAAAGGCATTGTAATATAGCAATAAGCTCCGAACGGGGTGATGAATGATGTCTTCAGGCAGTCAGACTCCTTCAGGCTGATTTGGTGATATCCCGAGTAACAATCCAGGAAGCTCAGAAGTTCACAGGCGGCTGTTGAGTCGACGACTTGATCAATTCGGGGCAGACCAAACGGATCCTTGGGGCAAGACTTGTTGAGGTCGGTGTAGTCTACACACATGCGCCACTGCCCTGTCTTCTTACGAACCAGGACCGGGTTGGCTAACCAGTCGGGGTGGTAAATCTCCTTGATAAATCCGACAGCCAAGAGCTTGGCGAGTTCTTCCTTAATAGCATCCCTTCGATCTTGGGTGAATCGGCGAAGTCGTTGTTTGATAGGTTTCGCATCCTCTTTAACATTCAATGAGTGCTCAATCACCTCTCTAGGAATACCCGGCATATCGGACGATTTCCAAGCAAATATATCTTTATTGGATTGAAGAAAGGTGATGAGCGTGCTTTCCTATTTGGGATCTAACTCGGCGCCTATTACAGCAGTTTTAGAAGGATCAGAAGGATCAAGGGGAATCTTCTTTGTCTTGGCATCGCCGTCCCCCGACTTGGGAATCTTTTTGAAGGGATCTCTACTTCTCCTGATGTTGACGCAGCCAGACGGACTTCACGTTGGCCAATCAACCTCTCACGAGTTTGGGCCATGTCGCAGCTTTCCTTATCGCAGGTGAAGGCTTGCTTGACGTCGCTGCGCAAGGAGATAACTCCATTGGGACCGGGCATCTTCATCATGAGATAGGTGTAGTGGGGGATTGCCATGAACTTGGCGAGCGCAGGTCTTTCGATGATTGCGTGATAAGCCACCTCAAAATCGGCAACCTCAAAGCTGATGTTCTTTGTTCAGAAGTTGTCCTGAGTGCCGAAGGTAACCGGGAGAGTGATTTGTCCGAGTGGCGTAGAAGATAGCCCTGGGACGACTCCGTGAAGGGCCGCTGAACTCGGCTTCAACTCTGACCTCGGGATCTGCATCTCGTCCAAAGTTTTGGCAAAGAGGATGTTGAGGGCACTGCCACCATCGATGAGTACGCGCTTGAGCTTGACATTGCGGACCACCAGGTCTAGTACCAGGGGATACCGCCCCAGGTGAACCACTCGGTCGGGATGATCCGAGCGGTTGAACGTGATAGCCACCTCCGACCATCGCAAGTACCGCGGGACGTCTGGTTGTACGGCATTGATCTCTCTGTCAGTCAGTTTTTGCTTCCTCTTTGACTCATAAGCAAGCGGGCCTCCATAAATGTGGTTTAACTCAGTCCTGTGATCTTGAAAGGGTTCTGTACCTCCGGCTTGGTCATCTTTCTTGGTTCCTGAGGGGCCGGCTCCATCAGACGGCTTCTGGTGTGTTTGAGTCACGTACTGCTCGGCGAACTGCTTGTAAATGAAGCAATCTTTTGCTGCATGCTTGTGATTGGGGTGATGAGTGCATTGGGCGTTCATGATCTTGTCGTAGGCAGTGACTCGGGGACACTATTGCAGGTAGTTTGAAGCTACGGCGACCAGATCCTCGGGCTTACGCTTGCGATCTTTTTGGTTGTTGTTGCCGTTGCCACCACCATTGTCTTTCTTGGGGCGCCAATTACTCCTGGATTGCTTGTCGTGCCCCGACTGACGTGCAGCCTTGATCGCATCATCTGACTTGGCATAGGAATTTGCTGTTTCGAACATCTGCTTGACCGTCCTTGGAGGCTTACGCTCGAACTTGCCGATCAGCAACTCGTCACGGACTTCCTTCTGGAACGCGGCGATGATAACGTCGTCAGTGATGTCAGGAATCTTGTTGCATTTCTCTGAGAAGCGTCGTATGTAGTCTTTCAGTGACTCGTCGGGCTTCCGGATAATGTTGTATAGGTCAAAGTGGGTCCCAGGCCTCTCGAAAGTGCCTTGGAAGTTGGCGATGAAGTGGTCCCAAAGCTCGCTCCATGAATCAATCGAACCTCTTGGTAAGCTTGTGAGCCAATTCCTGGCTGAGTTGGCGAGAGCGACGGGCAGATAGTTTGCCATAGCCTTGCTGTCTCCTCCTGCTGCGCGGATGGCGAGAGTGTAGACGGTCAACCATGACTCGGGGTCAGTTTTGCCGTCGTACTTATAAATCCCAGTGGGGTTGAATCCACTCGGCCAATCTACTCGATGCAGGTTCCGAGTGAACGCGGGTACTCCATCGTCGTAGTTGTCGGGTGAACTCCTTCGGTCTTCGTGGTGAGCTTTGTTGCGCTCGCGGTGACGTTGGTCAAGTATCTCCTGCAGGTCATTCAGCGCGGGTCTTTGTGAGCCACTTGGATAGTTGGAATTACTTCCATAACGAATCTTAACGTGGACAGCTAGACGACCGTGAACTCTCTCGTGAGAGTCGGCTGACTGTTCCAAACGTCTCCAGGTTTGTTGATGTCGAGGAGCGTTGGATCTGACTGACGTCTTACTGAGCTTGGGCCTCCGGTAGTCTTTGGATTGCAACGGCGGAAGCCGGCTGCCCTCGGGTGTTTGGGCAATGGACTCGGTAGCTTTGCGGGTAGAGCCTGCTGGAGCGCCGGTAGCTGCTGCCGCGACGATGGTCTTGACTTTGTCCAAGATGGGGTTATGTCGGGGGTGCTCGATCGATGACCGTGTCGATGAGGGTAAGAGCGGCAACAGCGTTTTGCTGAGGCGTGAGGAAGATGTTGGTGTTGTCGACTCGGGTTTGAAGTATGGCCTCGTGGGCTGAGCGCCCGGCGGCCCTCAGATCTCGTTTCCTCTTGTCAGCATCTTCTCTCCGCTTGAGCTCCTCCTCCTTGTGCCTGTTTGCGTCTTCTATGCGCTTGCGTTCCTCCTCTTGATGCTTGCGCTCCTCTTCGAATCTGGCTCGTTCCTCTTCTGCTACCCTACGGGCCGTAGCTGAGTCGGTCTCCTCGACTTCGGCCATAAGGATGTTGAAGAATTGCGGGTTGTAGTCGTTGTCGAAGTCGGAGTCGGCAAGCTCGTTTGTGGAGATGTCGTAGAGGTCGTCGAAGTCAGAAGAGCTGAGGTAGTCGACGATCTCAGTAGACGAACACGATCCGAGTGATTGAAGAATGACGGCGATCTCCCGGCTACTCGAACCGCTACATGACGAAGATGAAGGAAATTTTCCCATGGAAATTGATCTTAGATTAGAAGATAGGAGATTAGAACATATCTTAGCGTCATTCGGTAACCCAAACGGCGCCGAGTGGTTTCCCTCCCTCGACTGGTTCGTATCCGAGTCGAGGAAAGAGAGCTTGCCGAATTTGTCGTTGAAGAAGTCGAGGCTGCCGAAGCGGAACGTTTGCCCAGGAGGGAAGACGAAGTCGTCGATGCCTGTTGAAGATCCCATCGCACCAGTCGGCGAGATGAAGAAGAAAGCTTGACGCTTTGCCCCTACCTGGCGCGCCAACTGTCGAAACCTAATTTCGACAATAAGAAACTGGGGGTAGCAGTCAAGCACCTAATACGATGGGTTAGTGAACAAGAAAGATTTAGACAGGTTCATGCCTTCCCTAAAGAAGTAATACCCTACTCCTGTTTCGGTGGTTTAGTTCCGCCGAGTGATTTATTGATCTCTTGATCGATATGTATGAAGAAAACCTAGCTATTGCTATGATCTTCAATCTGAAGTCTCCTATGTCTCCTGTCCCTCAAAGGACGTCCTACCCTCCTTATATAGGTTTAAAGGGTAGGCTCACAAGTCGGAGTCCTAATCTCATACGATATCAAACTCCACAATAATCTCGATTGAGACTATGAGCCATACCTTATTACAAAAGGTAATGTAACACTCAAGTCCTAGTCGGTTACATAATCACAACACATAACCTATCCCCTACATCCAGTCGGATAAGCTAGCCGTGTGGATATGTGGTACCCATAATCTCCACACTAACAGTTGCATGATCTCCTCCTAGACCACGGAAGCAGGGGGTGCTCTGTCGACGACGACCACCAAGCCCAAGCCCTGGGTGCCTGGGAGCTTGCCGAGCTTTGTCCACGCGTTGGTAAGTTCCCTAGATGCCCTTAGCCTCATGTCCATGCTCGCGCGCGCGCAGATCAGGCCGCAAGCTAGCTAAGCGCATGCCAGCCGAAGCGGGTCGCCGCCTCCCCAGACGCTGCCATCGCTATAGATCACCGTAGCTCGCATGATGGACCTCGATAGCTTCGTCTAGGAACCCTCTACCGTTTACCTAATGGCCGCATCGACCGAAATCTAGCCATTCGCCGCCGGAGCCGCCGTGAATCTCGCTGCCGCGCTGCTGCTCTGCCGTAGCTGCTTCGCAAGGTTATAACCGCGAGCTAACAGAAACCCTAGGGAGGTTTTAGCAAGTTAGACAGCCACCTACATGTGGGGACAGAACCTCGATGTAAATAAGCGAAAACCCGGTCCCTATTTTTATTAAAAGCCAGTGCCATGTGCTCAGGGACCGCGGGATCCATTTGCTGGAAACTTAGGGGCTTTAGCGCAAAGATGCAGTCACTAACTGGTGGGCCCGAGCCCATTTGAATTTTGTAAAATCTTGGATAAATGATTAAAAGGTTTTCTGTTTAATTGAAAATAGACCCTAACTTTGAAAATTCATAGTAAATTCATTATAACTCGAAAAATTGCAAACTAAATTTTGTTGGTTTCATATTTTCATGCCCTACCATCTGTAGATACTAAACTTAATAGCACTATAGGAAAAATATGTCCTAAATATTTAAAATTAACCCATAGGCTTTAATTAATTAGTTCCAACTTTAAAAATTCATAACTCTCATATGGAACTTGATAAATTAGAAATTCTTGCACCTAAAATCCAATCAACCCAGTACCCATTCACCCTAGGGCCAGCATTTATTTTAGAGCATATTAAATTTTCCTGTTGCATATTTATAATTCGGGTTTTACATATATTTATAGACGACGATCAGGGGCTCGTTGAAGAGGTGCATTATTTAGCCGAGCAGGGTGTGGAACAAGAACAAGGTAAGCCACCTTCCCTTGTCCTTTGACCATATTGATCCTATATTTGAAGGTAAAAAATGTTGTTTGCGAAGTTGCATGATTAATTTATAAATCAAACAGATGAGTAATTTAAATTGCATAGTTATGCCCAAAACTTGCATGTTACCCATTTGAAAAACACCTTTTAATCTTTGATACCTTAGGATACTATGTATATACTGATTCCTTTTGATATATCTAATGTACATCAGGTAATGATATGCTAGCTTAGCAATGCTTAGATTAAATTAGTAATATCATTATGGGCATTCTATATTTCGAAAACTTGTTGAATTTAAATAATTACTCCCCGGAAACAAATGTATATTTATTTGTGAACTAAATGAAAAGACTATTTAAGTCTTGGGCAGCAAGTGATACACATATGGTACTTAGTTGTGTATCGATAGGGGGAGTGTATGCCTGAGATATTTAAGGACTTCACTCGATGTCAGTCACTTGTGCTTTATAGTACGACCATATGTGCTATTATGGGGTAGCCATAGCTCACTAAGTTGTCCATGGTTTGGTCTTGCATGTTGGTAGGCCGGTGTAGTATGAATTAGTCTTTGCGATAATTCATAGGAACTACCTAATTACCTGTATGGTAGTTTAGGCGTCTAAGTCTATCCAATACAACAATACGGTGCCTCGTGGTAGGAAGGGATGTCTTTGCTACCATGGTGTTAGGTTCAGGCGTGGGCTCGCCTCCTAATGGTTCTAGGTCATATGCCTAGGACGGAATCACACCTATCATGCTGGTGCAAGACTAAATCATGGGTAATGTAACGGCTATGTTGTGAGTAGTAAATCGGGTACTTCGGTATCGCGTGGCATGTTTTACATGATTACTATTTCACATCATGTGGGTACAGTGTACGAGCTCTGCAGAGTTTTAAACTAACCGGTTAGCCGCGCTCTTGGTTACGAGCGACATAAGGATTTGAGTTGAGTATAGACTAATGGTTTTAAGTTTTTGCACTTATTTTTGCGGAAATTCAAGTCTTCTGAAATGATGTTGAAAAATGATTTGAAGTGATTTACGTACTTGAGATGATAGCGCGAATCATTTAGTTGGATGGGGTCTAGTAATAATTAAGGAAAACGGTAACCATCCAACCTGATCACAGTTCTATCAAGTCAAATAATATACATAATATCAAACCTGAAGCGCCAAGTAAAGAGCATAGGGGATATAGCTGGGACTTTAGCTTGCCAGTCAACTTCAGCCTGAGACATGCCCGTCAAACCATACGAAGATGGCGATCAGATGTGTTACACATCTCAGGAGACTTGACAAAATTTGCTAAAGCTCTACGACATCCTAAATGCTCAATACCCATATCGT
Source organism: Oryza officinalis (assembly GCA_008326285.1). NCBI lineage: Eukaryota > Viridiplantae > Streptophyta > Magnoliopsida > Poales > Poaceae > Oryza > Oryza officinalis. The sequence goes on along the minus strand of BDMV01000003.1, from coordinate 5,356,499 downwards.
TGTAGAGCTAGATCCTAGGAAAAGCGCTAGTTCCACACTTTCATCTAACGATGAAAATCAGAATAATAGGGAGTAATCACATATAAGCTTTACTCTACATCCTTATTTAAATATGTGGGCCTATCGGCCAGATAGTTACTGATTCGCGGAAGCTTGGCTACACAAAACCACGAGCAGCCGACTGGGAGATACCCCTTTTGATCCGGTCCTAGAAGAAACAATGATCACCCGATTCACTCAAAACAGACTAGGCACACAACCTACAAAATGGATATTCCAGTATAACAAGAGTCAGTACACTTAACAAGTTAATGTACCGGCAAGCATAAGACAATCCTAATAAACTACATGCATGGCATATAATCAAGAAAGGCTATATATGTAGCTCATTTTAGCGTAAAGCAGGTTTTAGTTCACAATCATTTGTAAAGGAGTTGATGATTCAATTATCAAAGCATTTACGAAGATATATCATAATAGTTACCATATTAACATCATAAAAATACTCTTGTTGCTCACACTGGCAATTAGTCATAATCCCATCATACAAAATATTTCATAACCATAGTCTTGTTGCCCATACCGGCAACAAGTCATAATATACTTGACTGCCCACCCGCATCAACTTTCACATTCATCATCAACATAACATAATCATCGTAACTCAGCCCAAGTTACCATTTCCAAATTCATAGTTCACAAACATCATTTGAAAACATAAATCAAAGATCATAGTCTATACTCATGACACTTCACCAAGTCGCTCATGACCGTGAGCACGGCTAATCGATTAGTTTTAGAGAACTCTGCAGAGTTTGTACAGCTTTACCCACATGATATGAACATTCTAGTTTGTCCGGTACCCGTCGGTACCACCACACTCGACACATTGAATGCGGTCTAGAGGTCACAACGTAGCCTTCACATTATTTAACGCCTAACCTTGCACCAGCGACGGCAAGTGTGAATCCGTCCTGGGCATGATCCAGAACCGTTAGGTGGTGGGCCCACGCCTTAAACCTAACGCCGTGGCAGCGAACACATCCGTTCCCCCACGAGGCACTGTACCATTGAATTAGACAGACGTAGACACCTAAACTACCCCCATTAATCTGTGGGGTAAATAGGTAGTTCCTATGAATCATCGCTCAGACTAATTCATTGTACTTCAGCCTACCAAAATGCAAGGCTAGACTTTAAGTAACTTAATTAGCTAAGGCTACCCCATAAATAGCACATGTGGATGTACGGTATACTTAAGATGGTGACACGAAGTTTAGTCCTTAATTAACTCAGGCGAACACTCTCCCTATCGGTGTACAACTACCACCATATGCACACCACTTGTCGCCCAAGTCCAAAACCATTTTACTCACACTTTAATTCACAAATACTTAGCATTCTCATTTTCAATCCAACATTTACCAAATATCCAAAATCCCAGTTATAAGTCCATAAAAGTGATTATTTTGCTTAACTCTAAGTATGGCTAAGCATATAGAAATATAATAAGCATGATTAATCCCAAATGAGCACAATTAAAGTACTCTACCCAATGCTAAGGTTACAAAGAAAGGGAATCACAATTAGTCAAGGTGGTACATGCAGCAATAAGGACATATCTACCATTTACCAAGTTTCAAATATCGTTTTTACTCAAATACATATGCAGTTTTGCAAACAACACATTTCATCTCCCAAAACATAGGTTTCAATGTGATCAAAGAAGAGGGGAAGAATAAACTTGCCTTGATCTTGAACAATAGGAATACCACCTAAACACTTCTTCACCGTCAATGCAAGTTATCTATACAAATGATACGATATGCACATAAATACCAAATTATGCGAAAGATACAAAATGCTCTAAAATGTATGATTTGTGCACAATGGGTAGGTTTTGACCTATGATGAATCTAGGTGAAATAATTCCTATTTTATCTCTTTTCATCTGGGAGTTATGAATTTTCCAAGTTTGTATTAACCTATAGTATTATTTACTTATATATTGTTGTGAAACATTTTAAATATAGGATTTTGATCAAATTAACCTTACTGAGGTGAAGAGGATGGTTTTCTAAGATTTATGCAATTGGTTTCATAATTTTTAGAGTTAGTATGAATTTCCTATAAATTTTAGAAAGTATATTGTACATATAATGGTTGTTTTAGTAAACCAATTATTAATGCCATTTCTGTTATGGAAAGTATAATACTTTATTTTACCAAATTAAAGTGCATACTTTTGTGATTCTACAGAAATTTAGTTCACTCTATTTAAAGTACAAATGAATTTTCTACAAATTTTGCAAGTCTTATGTTATCTATTTCTTATTTGAAGTTTTAGAAATAAAAGTCATACTGTAAGCATAGTATTTTATTCTACAATATTAAAGTACACAATTTTATGAATCTACTGGAGTTGGTTTCAACTCAAAATGAGTTATATTTGATTTAGTATGGATTTTACAAGTTTGACCTAATTTTCAGTTGAAAAGATATTGATAGAGCTATTTTCTTTTATATTTCCAAATTAAAAACACTGAGGGTCCACAGGTCAGCCTCTAACATTAAGCAGAAAAGTCCCTAGGGTTTTGGGAATTAAACCCGAGCTCCAAAAGCACGTGCTAAAGCAAAGTTCATTAAGAGTCCGTGAGGTTCTAGTTATTTATAATTAGATCCAGGTCCCACTTGTCAAGCTAAGGAGTCTTTCAAATTAACCCTTACAAGTTTTAAAGTTTTGCTAACCGGTTTCTTAGGCGCTAATTGAATGGGGCCCGCATGTCAGTGTATTGGTGGCTGGGAGAGAAGCAGTAGCGGCTCCGGTGAGCTTCTCACTGGCGGCAAGGGCAAGCGGCAGCCGATCCCGGTGGGCAACCAAAAAGGAAATCAGAGAGGAGTTCGCGGTGAAGCCGGTGGTAGTTTTCCCGCAGCCAATGGTGACCGGAATCGAGGGCGACAACGATGCAAGCGGCGGTGGCTCTCAGGGTGACATCGCTTGTTGAGCCTCGGCTCGAATCCGCGCGAAGGGATGCATGCATGCGTACCTACAGGTGTCCTGGAGACTTACCGTCGAGTGCTCGAGGATCGGCGATGCCTGTACAGCGAAGGCGGCTTGAAAAATCCCTGGTGGCAGCAGGAACTATAGGGTAATGGCGGCGGCGATCGTTGAGCTTTGATCTACTAAGAGGAATGGAGGAATAACTCGAGGATCTCACGAGGATGCTCCACATGTGAGGAATTTGTTTGGGGCTCACCAAAGAAGGAGAATTCGGCGGTGAAGCCCGGTGGCCGGAGTTGGAGAAGAAGGGATCGATCTCCGGGTCCATTGTGTCCTAGCTCGATTTCTTTCGTCGGCGAGCTCCTGGGGTCAAGACGAAGATGATGGCACCGAGGTGTGGACTGATTTGGTCGAGGATGGCCGGACGACGTTGAGGCCAAGGCGGCGGCGTTCTGGCACTCCTATGGGTGCGACGATGTTTCGGCTTGATCGCTGTATGAAATGGAACGGGGTTAGGGGGATCAGGCGCGGTGCCTTGCGTAGATGATGGAACGCAGGAAGAGGAGGGATGACCATGGCTCAACGGCGGTGGCGAAGGTCGTCGTCCTCACGGCCGGTGGCGCAATTAGGAGCAATGGAGAGGCTGGGCTTCTCTCTCTCTCGGCTAGCTCAGCTCCGGAGTGTAATGGGAGAGGAGGCGATGCAGCCAGGAGGAAGTAGAGGAGGAGCTCGGCATCGACACGTCAAGCCCACGCGTCAAGCACCTCCAGTGCCGCTTTCTCCCGTGCTCTCTGCCTCTCTCTCGGATGGCTTGAGCGGTGGAATGTTTTGCACCGATGTGGAGCTAGTCAATGAGACCGACAGGTGGGTCCAGGCGATGCAAATAGAGGCAGTGTGAGAGGGATGGGTAGATCTCCTGGTGAACTTGAACTTGTGCGCATGCGAATTTTAGGGTTCATTCCTATTCTCTTTCTTTTCCCATCTTTGAAATTCTATATCTTAATTTCTGTGTATGATAAAATAATGTGTATTTTTCTGGAGGTAAATAAAAATACCTAGATTCCATTTTCTTTGGTTCCATAAAAAATTTCCTATATTTTATTCTCAGGAATATCGATAAATTCAGTCTAGCCGAAATTAGTTTGAATTTTTAGGAGGCCAAAACCTGTAAAATAAATTCTGGAAAACTTATATTAATTCATGATAAATAGAGTAGTATTTGAATAAATTATATACTCTGTACAACTTTCATGTGATAAAATACACATGTGAGAAGTGTATCCGTTTTGCCAATTAGAGTTTGAAAATAATATATAGTTTGACTGTTTTGACCTAATTAGTTGGAGTATCAAATGTTCATATTAAATTATACCAAAATTCCAGTGAGATATGCATATTGAATAGTATCTTCATGAATTTCCCCATGATTTTATATTGCACCAATGTATATGTAAATGATTGGAAAATCGTATTCTTAATTTATCATTATCCAGAAATGATGTGTTTACACCTTACTCCTTGTTTACCATGCTTAACTCACAAACTACTTAAGCATGGGTGCACCTAGGGTGATGACTAGTGTAGTGCTGGTATTATGTATATATATGAATTAACCCATAGGTATACTTGTTGTGTTCATGAGGCCTAGTATGTTATGCATCAAAGATCCAAAAACATTTAAAAGACTCAAATTACACATCACAACTTGTGTTTATGCAATTGTAAAAATATTTTACATGTCGAATTATTTTGAAAAGGAAGAAGTTCTAAGTCATTTATAACTATGCATTTAATCACGGGCTAAATAAACCTCACCGAGGTTTAAAATTTGAAAATTCTTGGTCATTAACCTAAAAACACATTTTTATTATTTAGGTGAAATCAAAATCCGAAATTCGAATTTTTGGTATGTTACATTACACTGACAATGTTAGTTGTGATTTACTTTCACATTGAGGTTGAATGGCTAATATCTGTGTATGAATCCCATTCGCCGAGACTATGTGATAATCACAAATGGCAGTGTGAAACAACCGCTCGAAACCACCCAAAGGTGTTTTTAGGTATCTAGGAACGTGTTTGGCACCATTGGTTGTGAAAAATAATTATTACACGAGTTGGTAGCCATGCCAGAAAGTTTGCGTAGTGCGAAAACAAAACGGCTCGAAACCAGCCAAATGTGTTTTTGGGCTTGTGGGAACGTGTTTGGCACCATTGGTTGCGAAAAAAATTTTTACACTAGTCGATGGGCCCACCGGAAAGTTTTCATGGTGCAAAAATGAAATCGCTCGAAACAACCCAAAAGTGTTTTTTGGGCATCTGCGACCATGTTTGGCACCATTGGTTGTGTAAAACAATTTTTATACGAATCTATGGGCACGCTGGAAAGTTTCCATGGTGTAAAAATGAAATCGCTCGAAACCACCAAAAAGTGTTTTTGGGCATCTGGGAATGTGTTTGGCACCATTGGTTGTGAAAAATAATTATTACACGAGTCGGTAGCCCTACTAGAAAGTTTGTGTAGTGCGAAAACAAAACGGTTCAAAACCACCCAAATGTGTTTTTGGGCTCGTGGGAACGTGTTTGGCACCATTGGTTACGAAAAAAAAGATTTACATGAGTCGGTGGGCCTGCCGGAAAGTTTTCATGGTGCAAAAATGAAATCACTCGAAACAACCCAAAAGTGTTTTTTGGGCATCTGGGAACGTGTTTAGCACTATTGGTTGTGTAAAACAATTTTTATATGAATGTGTGGGCACGCTGGAAAGTTTGCATGGTGTAAAGATGAAATTGCTCGAAACCACCCCAAAAATGTTTTTGGGCATCTGGGAACGTGTTTGGCACCATTGGTTGCTTAACACAATTTCTACACCAGTCGGTGGGCCCGCTGGAAAGTTTCCATGGTGCAATATTGAAATCGCTCAAAACCACCCAAAAGTGTTGTTGGGCATTTGGGAACGTGTTTGGCACCATTGGTTGCTTAAAACAATTTTTACACGAGTCGGTGGGCCCGTTGAAATGTTTCCATGGTGCAGAAATAAAATCGCTTGAAACAACCCAAAAGTGTTTTTGGGCATCTGAGAACGTGTTTGGCACCGTTGGTTGCTTAAAATAGTGTTTACACGAGTCAGTGGGCTCGCTGGAAAGTTTGCATTGTGTGAAAACGAAACCGCTCGAAACTACCCAAATGTGTTATTGGGCTTGAGGGAACGTGTTTGGCCCCATTGGTTGGGAAAAACAATTTTTACACGAATCGGCGGGCCCGCTGGAAAGTTTCCATGGTGCAAAAATGAAATCGCTCGAAACCACGCAAAACTGTTTCCGGGCTTCTGGGAACGTGTTTGGCACCATTGGTTGCTTAGAACATTTTTTACACGAGTCGGTGAGCCCGACGGAATGTTTCCATGGTGCAAAAATGAAATCGCTCGAAACAACCCAAAAGTGTTTTTTGAGCATCTGGGAACGTGTTTGGCACTGTTGGTTGTGTAAAACAATTTTTATACGAATCTGTGGGCACGCTGGAAAGTTTAAATGGTGTAAAAATGAAATCGTTCGAAACGACCCAAAAGTGTTTTTGGGCATCTGGGAACGTGTTTGGCTCCATTGGTTACTTAACACAATATTTACACGAGATGATGGGCTCGCTGGAAACTTTCCATGGTGCAATAATGATATCAATCGAAACCACCCAAAAGTGTTTTTGGGCATCAGGGAACTTGTTTGGCACCATTGGTTGCTTAAAGCAATGTTTACACGAGTCGGTGGGCCCACTAGAAAGTGTTCATGGTGCAAATATGAAATCGCTCAAAACCACCCAAAAGTGTTTTTGGGCATCTGGGAACGTGTTTGGCACCATTGGTTGCTTAAAAAAATTTTTACACGAGTCGCTGGGCCCGCTGGAAAGTTTTCATGGTGCAAAAATGAAATCGCTCGAAACCACCCAAAAGTGTTTTTGGGCATCTGGGAACGTGTTTGGCACCATTGGTTGCTTAAAACAATTTTTACACAAGTCGCTGGGCCCGTTGGAATGTTTTCAAGGTGCAAAAATGAAATCACTCGAAACCACCCAAAAGTGTTCTTGGGCATCTGGGAACGTGTTTGGCATCATTGGTTGCTTAAAGTATTTTTTACACGAGTCGGTGGGCCCACCGAAAAGTTTGCGCAGGGTGAAAAAACCGCTCGAAACCAACCAAAGGTGTTTTTGGGCTTCTTGGAACTTGTTTGGCACCATTGGTTGTGAAAAATAAATATTACACGAGTCGGTAGCCCTGCCAGAAAGTTTGCGTAGTGCGAAAACAAAACGGCTCGAAACCAGCCAAATATGTTTTTGGGCTTGTGGGAACGTGTTTGGCACCATTGGTTGCGGAAAACAAATTTTATACGAGTCGGCGGGCCCGTCGGAAAGTTTTCGTGGTGCAAAAATGAAATTGTTCGAAACAACCCAAAAGTGTTTTTTGGGCATTTGGGAACGTGTTTGGCACCATTGGTTGTATAAAACAATTTTTATACGAATCTGTGGGCACGCTGGAAAGTTTGCATGGTGTAAAAATGAAATCGCTTGAAACCACCCAAAAGTGTTTTTGGGCATCTGGGAACGCGTTTGACACCCTTGGTTGCTTAACACAATTTTTACACGAGTCGGTGGGCCCGCTGGAATGTTTCCATGGTGCAAAACCACCCAAAAGTGTTGGCACCATTGGTTGCTTAAAATAATTTTTGCCCGAGTTAGTGGGCCCACCGAAAAGTCTGCGCAGTGTGAAAAAACTGCTCGAAACCACGCAAAAGTGTTTTTGGGCATCTGAGAACGTGTTTGGCATCATTGGCTGTGAAAAATAATTATTACACGAGTCGGTAGCCCTGCCAGAATGTTTGCGTAGTGCGAAAACAAAACGGTTCGAAACCAGGCAAAAGTGTTTTTGGGCATCTGGGAATGTATTTGGCACCATTGGTTGCTTAAAACAATTTTACACGAGTCGGTGGGCCCGCTGGAAAGTTTCCATGGTGCAAAAATGAAATCGCTCGAAACAACCCAAAAATGTTTTTGGGCATCTGGGAACGTGTTTGGCACCATTGGTTGCTTAAAATAGTTTTTACACGAGTCATTGGGCCCATCAGAAAGTTTGCGTAGTGCGAAAACGAAACCGCCCGAAACCACCCAAATGTGTTTTTGGGCTTGAGAGAACGTGTTTGGCACCATTGGTTAAGAAAAACAATTTTTACACGAGTCGGTGGGCCCGCTGGAAAGTTTCCATTGTGCAAAAATAAAATCGCTCGAAACCACCCAAAATTGTTTTTGGGCATCTGGGAACGTGTTTGGCATCATTGGTTGCTTAAAACAATTTTTACACGACTCGGTGGGACCTTTGGAAAGTCTCCATTGTTCAAAACTGAAATCGCTCGAAACCACCCAAAAGTGTTTTTGGGCATCTAAGAACTTTTTTGCCACCATGGGTTGCTTAAAATAGTTTTTATATGACTCGGTGGGGCCACAGGAATGTTTCCATGGTGCAAAAATGAAACCACTCGAAACCACCCAAACGTGTTTTTGGGCATCTTGGAACGTGTTTGCAACCATTGGTTGTGGAAAATAATTATTACACAAGTTGGTAGCCCTGCCAGAATGATTGCGTAGTGCGGAAACAAAACGGCTCGAAACCACCCAAATGTGTTTTTGGGCTTTGGGGAACGTGTTTGGCACCATTGGTTGCGAAAAACAATTTTTACACAAGTCGGTGGGCCTACCGGAAAGTTTTCATGGTGCAAAAATGAAATCGCTCGAGACAACCCAAAAGTATTTTATGGGCATCTCGGAACGTGTTAGGTACCACCGGTTGTGTAAACCAATTTTTGTACGAATCTATGGGCACGCTGGAAAGTTTCCATGGTATAAAAATGAAATCGCTCGAAACCACCCAAAAGTGTTTTTGGGCATCTGGGAACGTGTGTGACACCCTTGATTGCTTAACACAATTTTTACACGAGTCGGTGGGCCCGTTGGAATGTTTTCATGGTGCAAAAATGAAATTGCTCAAAACCACCCAAAAGTGTTTTTGGGCATCTATCAATGTGTTTGGCACCATTGGTTGCTTAAAATAATTTTTGCACGAGTCGGTGGGCCCGCCGGAAAGTTTGCGCATTGTGAAAAGACCGCTCGAAACCACCCAAAAGTGTTTTTGGGCATCTGGGAACGTGTTTGGCACCATTGGTTGCGAAAAACAATTTTTACACAAGTTGGTGGGCCCGCGGGAAAGTTTTTGTGGTGCCAAAATGAAATCACTCGAGACAACCCAAAAGTGTTTTTTGGGCATCTGGTAACGTGTTTGGCACCATTGGTTGTGTAAAACAATTTTTATACGAATCTGTGGCCGCGCTGGAATATTTCCATGGTGTAACGATGAAATCGCTCGAGACAACCCAAAAGTGTTTTTTGGGCATTTGTCAAAGTGTTTGGCACCATTGGTTGTGTAAAACAATTTTTATACGAATCTGTGGCCACGTTGGAATGTTTCCATGGCGTAAAAATGAAATCGCTCGAAACCACCCAAAAGTGTTTTTGGGCATCTGGGAACGTGTTTGGCACCATTGGTTGTGAAAAATAATTGTTACACGAGTCGGTAGCCCCGCTAGAAACTTTGCGTAGTGCGAAAACAAAACGTCTCAAAAGCACCCTAATGTGTTTTTGGGCTTGTGGGAACGTGCTTGGCTACAATGGTTGCGAAAAACCATTTTTACACGAGTCGGTGGGGCCACCGGAATGTTTTCATGGTGCAAAAATGAAATCACTCGAAACAACCCAAAAGTGTTTTTCGGGCATCTGGGATCTTGTTTGGCACCATTGGTTTTGTAAATCAATTTTTATACGAATCTGTGGGCACGTTGGAAAGACTTCATGGTGTAAAAATGAAATCACTCGAAACCACCCAAAAGTGTTTTTGGGCAACTGGGAACGTGTTTGATACCCTTGGTTGCTTAACATAATTTTTACACGAGTCGGTGGGCCCACTGGAATGTTTCCATGGTGCAAAAATGAAATAGCTCAAAACCACCCAAAAGTGTCTTGGGCATCTGGCAAAGTGTTTCGCAGCATTGGTTGCTTAAAATAATTTTTGGACTAGTCGGTGGGCCCGTCGGAAAGTTTACGCAGTGTGAAAAAACCACTCGAAACCACCCAGAAGTGTTTTTGGGCATCTGCGAACATGTTTGGCACCATTGGTTGCGAAAAACAATTTTTACACGAGTTGGTGGGCCCACCGGAAAGTTTTCATGGTGCAAAAACGAAATCGCTTGAGACAACCCAAAAGTGTTTTCTGGGCATCTGGTAACGTGTTTGACACCGTTGGTTGTGTAAAAAAATTTTAATATGAATCTGTGGGCACGCTGGAATGTTTCCATGGTGTAAAAATGAAATCGCTCGAAACCACCCAAAAGTGTTTTTGGGCATGTCGGAACGTGTTTGGCACCATTGGTTGCTTAAAACAATTTTTACACGAGTCGGTAGCCCCGCCAGAAAGTTTGCGTAGTGCGAAAACAAAATGGCTCGAAACCACCCAAATGTGTTTTTGGGCTTGTGGGAACGTGTTTGGCTACCTTGGTTGCGAAAAACAATTTTTACACGAGTCGGTGGGCTTGCCGGAAAGTTTTCATGGTGCAAAAATGAAATCGCTCGAAACAACCCAAAAGTGTTTTTCGGGCATGTGGGAACATGTTTGGCCCCATTGGTTTTGTAAATCAATTTTTATACGAATCTGTGGGCATGCTGGAAAGTCTCCATGGTGTAAAACTGAAATCGCTCGAAACCACCCAAAAGTGTTTTTGGGCATCTGGGAACGTGTTTGGCACCCTTGGTTGCTTAACACAATTTTTACCCGAGACGCTGGGCCCGCTAGAATGTTTCCATGGTGCAAAAATGAAATCGTTCGAGACAACCCAAAAGTGTTTTTTGGGCATCTGGGAACGTGTTTGGCAGCATTGGTTTTGTAAAACAATTTTTATACGAATCTGTGGCCACGCTGGAAAGTTTCCATGGTGTAAAAATGAAATCGCTCGAAACCACCCAAAAGTGTTTTTGGGCACCTGGGAACGTGTATAGCACCGTTGGTTGCTTAACACAATTTTTACATGAGTCGGTGGGCCCGCTGGAAAGTTTCCTTGGTGCAATAATGAAATCGCTTGAAACCACCCAAAATTGTTTTTGGGCATCTAGGAACGTGTTTGGCACCATTGGTTGCTTAAAATAGTTTTTACACGAGTCAATGGGCCCGTCGGAAAGTTTGCGTAGTGCGAAAACGAAACCGCTTGAAACCACCCAAATGTGTTTTTGGGCTTGAGGGAACATGTTTGGCACCATTGGTTGCTTAAAACAATTTTTACACGAGTCGGTGGGCCCGCTGGAAATCTTCCTAGGTGCAAAAATGAAATCGCTCGAAACCACCCAAAAGTATTTTTGGGCATCTAGGAACGTGTTTGGCACCATTGGTTACGTAAAACAATTTTTACACGAGTCGGTGGGTGCACTGGAAAGTTTCCATGGTGTAAAAGTGAAATCGCTCGAAACCACCCAAACGTGTTTTTGAGCATCTACGAACATGTTTGGCACTATTGGTTGCAAAAAACAATTTTTACACGAGTTTGTGGGCCCGCCGGAAAGTTTTCATGGTGCAAAAACGAAATCGCTTGAGACAACCCAAAAGTGTTTTCTGGGCATCTGGTAACGTGTTTGACACCATTGGTTGTGTAAAACAATTTTTATAAGAATCTGTGGGCACGCTGGAATGTTTCCATGGTGTAAAAATGAAATCGCTCGAAACCACCCAAAAGTGTTTTTGGGCATCTGGGAACGTGTTTGGCACCATTGGTTGTGAAAAATAATTGTTACACGAGTCGGTAGCCCCGCCAGAAAGTTTGCGTAGTGTGAAAACAAAATGGCTCGAAACCACCCAAATGTGTTTTTGGGCTTGTGGGAACGTGTTTGGCTACATTGGTTGCCAAAAACAATTTTTACACGAGTCGGTGGGCTCGTCGGAAAGTTTTCGTGGTGCAAAAATGAAAGCGCTCGAAACAACCCAAAAGTGTTTTTCGGTCATGTGGGAACATGTTTGGCCCCATTGGTTTTGTAAATCAATTTTTATACGAATCTGTGGGCATGCTGGAAAGTCTCCATGGTGTAAAAATGAAATCGCTCGAAACCACCCAAAAGTGTTTTTGGGCATCTGGGAACGTGTTTGGCACCCTTGGTTGCTTAACACAATTTTTACCCGAGTCGCTGGGACCGCTAGAATGTTTCCATGGTGCAAAAATGAAATCGTTCGAGACAACCCAAAAGTCTTTTTTGGGCATCTGGGAACGTGTTTGGCAGCATTGGTTTTGTAAAACAATTTTTATACGAATCTGTGGCCACGCTGGAAAGTTTCCATGGTGTAAAAATGAAATCGCTCGAAACCACCCAAAAGTGTTTTTGGGCACCTGGGAACGTGTATAGCACCGTTGGTTGCTTAACACAATTTTTACATGAGTCGGTGGGCCCGCTGGAAAGTTTCCTTGGTGCAATAATGAAATCGCTTGAAACCACCCAAAATTGTTTTTGGGCATCTAGGAACGTGTTTGGCACCATTGGTTGCTTAAAATAGTTTTTACACGAGTCAATGGGCCCGTCGGAAAGTTTGCGTAGTGCGAAAACGAAACCGCTCGAAACCACCCAAATGTGTTTTTGGGCTTGAGGGAACATGTTTGGCACCATTGGTTGCTTAAAACAATTTTTACACGAGTCGGTGGGCCCGCTGGAAATCTTCCTAGGTGCAAAAATGAAATCGCTCGAAACCACCCAAAAGTATTTTTGGGCATCTAGGAACGTGTTTGGCACCATTGGTTACGTAAAACAATTTTTACACGAGTCGGTGGATGTGCTGGAAAGTTTTCATGGTGTAAAAGTGAAATCGCTCAAAACCACCCAAACGTGTTTTTGAGCATCTGGGAACGTGTTTGGCACCATTGGTTGCTTAAAAGAATTTTTACACGAGTCGGTGGGCCCGCCGAAAAGTTTCCATGGTGTAAAAATGAAATCGCTCGAAACTACCTAAAAGTGTTTTTGGGTATGTGCGAACATGTTTGGCACCATTGGTTGCTTAAAACAATTTTTACACAAATCGATGGGTGTAACATACCAAAAATTCAAATTTTGAATTTTTATTTCACCTAAATAATAAAAATGTGTTTTCTAGTTGATGACCAAAATTTTTCCAATTTACAACCTAGGTAAGGTTAAAATTAGTTGGTGCCTATTTGCAAAGTTGCGAACAAATTTAAAATTTTTCTTCCCTAATTTAAATTGACATGCAAAACATGTCAAAGCTTGCATGAACACAAGTTGTGGTGTATGATTTGAGTCATTTTAAATGTTATGGATCTTGGATGCATTACATGCTAGGCCTTATGAACACAAGTATACATACGTGCAATTTCATATAAATATGAACACCCATGCTCAAGTATTTTGTGAGTTTTGCATGGTGAATAGAAAGTAAGATCTAAACACATCATCTCTGGTTTATTACAAATTAAGAATATAATTTTATAATCATTTACATCTACATTTATAATAGGAACATTTAAAGGTTGATAAGCTCACCGAATATTTAAAAATAAATGATGTAATATAAAATCATGGGGAAATTCATGTAGATACTATTCAATATGCATACCTCACTGGAATTTTAGTATAATTTAATATGTTCATTTGTTACCTCAACTAATTAGGTCAAAACGGTCAAACCACGAATTATTTCTAAACCCTAATTGACAAAACGGATACATATGTTATATGTGCATTTTATCACATAAAAATGTATAGAGAATATAATTTATTCAAATACTACTCTATTTATCATGAATTAATATAACTTTTCCAGAATTTATTTTAAAGGTTTTAGACTCCTAAAAATTCAAAGTAATTTCGACTGGACTGAATTTATCTATTTTCCTGAGAATAAAATATAAACAGTTTTTGGGTGAAACAAAAGAAAATGGAATCTAGGTATTTTTGTCTACCACCAGAAAAATCCACATTGTTTTATCATGCATAAAAATTAAGTTATGGAATTACAAAGATGGGAGAAGAAAGAAAATAGGAAGAAACCCTGAAAACACACATACATAGTGAGACCACCAGATTTTCTACCCATCTCTCTCACACTGCCTCTATTTGCATCGCCCTGGACCCCACTTGGCAGCCATATGCGCTAGCTCCCACCTCTGTGTACCATCTCCACCGCTCAAGGAAAAGCTGAGAGAGAAAGAAAGAGTGGGAGGAAGCGACGCCGGCATGCTCGACACGTGGCCGGGACGTGTCCGCCGCCAAGCTCACCCATATCATCTCCCGGACGTGTCGCCCTTCCATCTACCTCCTTCTAGAACCTAGCCAGCCGAGAGAGGAGGTCTTTTGCCGCTGCATCACCCTCCATCTCCACCGTCGGCCGTGAGGACGACGACTGTCGCCACCGTCTTTGAGCCACGGTCCTCCCTCTTCTTTCTGTGTTCTGTCACCCCCATACGATACCGATCCCGTTCCCCCTAACCCCGTCCATGTCATGCAGTGGTGACCCTGGAACGCTGTCGCGCCCACGGGAGCGCCAGAGAGCCGCCGCCTTGGCATCACCGTTGACCGGCCATCCTCGACCAAGACAGACCAAACCACCGCGCCATCATCTTCGTCGTGATCCCAGGAGGCCGCCGACCGAAGGAATTGATCTACGACGCCGTGAAACCGGAGATCGACCTCCTCTTCTCCAACTCCGGCCGCCGGACTTCATCTCAAAATCCTTCTACTCCGGTGAGCCTTTATTTGATTCCTTGCTCATGAGCCATCCTAGAGACCTCAGAGACCTCATGGATGTCCTCTTTTAGTTATTGATCAACCGGAGCGAGCTGACGCCATGGAGCCTCCATCTACTGACGCCGCCGGAGATTTCTCAAGTCGCCCTCGGTATACAAGCTTCGCCAAACCTCGTGCACCCCTCGGTAAGTCTCCAAGACCCTAGTAGATACACATGCATGTACCCATTCGCGCTAAACCGAACCGAAGCCCAATTTGCGATGTCAACCCGAGAGCCACCGCCGCTTCTACCATCGTCGCCATCGATTCCGGCCACCATTGGTTGCGAGAAAACCACCATCGGCTTCACCGTGAACCCCTCTCCATTTTATCTTATGACTGCCCACGGAGATCGGCCGCCGTTCGCCCTTGCCGCTGGTGTGAACCACGCCAGAGCGCTGCGGCCTCACCTCTCCTAGCAGCCGAGCCACTGACAAGCGGGCCCCACTCCATTAGCGCTTAAGAATCGGGCTTAGCAAAGATTTAAAACATGCAAGGTTTAATTTGTAAGATTACTTAGGTTGACAAGTGGGACCTGGATCTAATTATATATACCTAAAACCTCAGGGACACTTAGTGATAATTGTTTTAACACGTGTTATGGACTGCGGGTTAATTCCTGAGAACTCTAGGGGCCTTTCTGCATATCACCTGAGGCTGACCTGTGGACCCGAAGGAGTTATACTTTGAAAATATAAAAAAAATGAGTAAACCTTTATCTTTTCAATTGAAAATTATGTCAAAATTGTAAAATCCATATAAAATCAAATATAACTCATTTTGAGGTGAAACCAAATTCAGTAGGTTCACAAAATTGTGAAATTTAATGTTGTAAAATAAAATCCTATGCTTACAGTATGATATTTATTTCTAAAATTTTATATAAAAATAGTTAACATAAAACTTGTAAGATTTATAGAAAATTCATTTATACTCTAGATGGAGTGAACTAAACTTCTGTAGAATCAGCAAAGTATAAACTTTAAATTAGTAAAATAAAATATGACACCTTCTCTATAGGAAACAGCACTAATAATTTGTATAGTAAAAATAACCACCACATGTACAATTTAATTTCTAAAATTTATAGGGAAATCATACTAGCTCTAAAAATTATGAAATCAATTGTGTCAACCTTAGAAAACAAACCTCTTCATCCCAAAAGGGTTAACATGGTCAAAATTATATATTAAAGTTGTTTCACAACAATTCAAAGGTAAATAATACTATATGTCAAAACAAACTTGGAAAATTCATAACTCTCAAATGAAAAGAGATAAAATAGGAATTCTTTCGCCTAGATTCATCTTAGGTCAGAACCTATCCATTGTGCACAAATCATGCCTCTTAGAGCATTTTGTATTTTTCGCATAATTTGGTATTTATTTGCATATCGTGTCTTTTGTATAGATAAATTGCATTAACGGTGAAGGAGTGACTTAGGTGGTATTCACATTGTTCAAGATCAACGCAAGTTATTCCTCCCCATTCCTTTGATCACATTGAAACCCATGTTTTGGGAGATGAAATGTGTTGTTTGTAAAACTGCATATGTATTTGATTAAAAACGATACATGAAATTTTGTAAAGGGTAGTGTCGATGCAAAAAACACACACTGGCCTAGGAGATCTGCTTAACTCCAGTGCAGGTCCAAAGATTTCTTTCGGGTTCTGGGCGTGCCAATTGGTTTGGTCCTGCAACCAATAAGAAACAAAGAAAGAAAACGCAGTTAAATCCACCAATGATAGCCGATCGGCTGGCTTGCCGATGACATATCATTGAGCATTAAGCCGATGCGAAGTGCATTAAATCGGCTATAATAGATAACGTGAGGTTAAGCTAAATTTACTCTATTGGCTGTAGATATCAATAAAATATAATCTAAGTCTCAAAATATACTTAAACCAAGTGATTGGGATAGATCGGACAGGGCGCCGAGACAGTATAAATCACTTGTATCTAAATATATTACAAGACATACATTATATACATTCATAGCATAGCCGATTGGGCAAACTTAACATGTATTGGCTAGTACTCCGATACTACTTTATACAGAGATATTACCAGAAGCAAAATATATTGAACAACTGTCAAACTAACGTTAAGATGATCCTAAACAGATTTGACAACAAGCTCAATATGTTTTATTACGTTAATATCTCGATATAAAGGGCAGATTTAATATATCAAGATAACAAGATAATTAAACCAGATAAGATTGGCTGAAACCCCGATACTATCTCTATTAGCAGTCATAGACAGGCTAAAGATAATGGTTCTAAACATGATTTAGTAGGTCAAACCTAACTGATGCAGCACCAAATATGTAAAGAAACGTAATATCTAGATGATCAAGTCGACGAAAACCTTTTCGAGATGGTAGATATACTATATAATCTAGATCAATAGTAATATATAGCTCTATCGGCTGCTTTCTATGAAATAGACATCAACCGATCTAAGTTATATACCAGTATCAATTCAGATTATATAGTATATATGATAACTCGACGATTTACACTAACAAGATTAGAGTGTCATGAAGATGGAAGCACTAATTCCGAGAGCGCAAGCCGCCATAACAAGTTTTACCTCTTGCCGGAGATCGAAACCGATGCAGCCCAACTCGAAAGCAAGAACTCGTCGAAAACAGTAAAAGAGTAAAAGGTGGCGATGCGCCAAAGTTGTTGTATTGATTGATATCTCCTTTTACACAAACCTGGGTTCAATTTATACCCAAAATTACACAATATGTCCTTGTCGGACACAACTCTTATCTCTATTACAACTCATACTAAAGACAATTCCCTAATACAAACTCTAACCGACAATATCCATTAGGAAACTAACATTATATCCTAATTAATAGATACAATTCCCTCTTCGGACCCAATCCATACGTGGGAATCTCCATGAAGCTCATCAACCGAACCCGACAATGATTCTGTCATCTTCTCATCGGAATCGGCTACATCGGCTAACCTTGTCTGACTCTGTCTCAGTCGATGGACACGATAGCCGACTCGGTTACCAGTTGATACACACCGTAGCCGATTCGATCACCAACCGATCCTTGCTCTGCTTTGACAAACGCCGGCTTCCTCCAAATCCGCTTCGGTTTTATCTTCGATTTCAATACTTGATCTTACCAAATTTGGTCGTTAACACATGCCCCCCAAGTCCGTGATATTTGAAATGTTGCGGATTTGCTCAAACCTCCTCCGAATCGATCTAGGGTTTTGTTTCCATTTCAACCGCTAGCTCGCATCCTTTAAATAGCAACCACCACTTGAAGTTCTTCACGCCGTTACTCCCGTCTTCACCGCTTCAGCCATAATCGCCTTGAACTCTCGCAATAGCTTCATTGGATTCTCCGGCAACCAAGCAGGCGATTCCCCTGTCAGCAACAACTCCATCTCCGACGATGTCGATCTCCACCGCTCCTTCAAGTGCTCCGGTCATTGAGTTCCCTGAGGTAACCCCATCAGCCGAATCCCATCTCTTATTACAGATTAGATATCTTTTGCGATTTATTCCTTCTCTCCTTTCTTCTCTGTAGCATCTCTCTCATCAAGTTGCAATCCCAAGCTTGGTTTACCCCAACCGATACTTCTTAGGCCCAATCGGCAACAAAGACCCCATTGAGTTTATCAATGCCAAAAAAAATAGGATCCCTTTTAAGTTAACCAATCCTAATTTGAGCCACTGGAACAATACTTTTAAATCCTGGCCATCGGCTGTCAAGGCTTGGTCTGAATGGTATAAAAGGATGTCGGCCAGCAAACAAACTCATTGGGAAGAAATCGGCATTGCTCAGTGCTTAGCCCTAACTAGAGCCGATTTAGCCAAAGATGAGCCCATGCTATCGGCTGCCAGCTATTTCTGGTCCAATACCCTGAATGCCTTCATCTTCAACCAAGGACCAATGACTCCAACTCTTTTGGACATCACCATGATAACTGGGCTGGATATCACCTCATCGGCTAACCCTATCAGCTTGAACAGCAAGAATCAGTTCACTTTCAAAACCAGAAGTATTGGAGGTTGGAGTGGATTCATCTCTCTAAACATGGGATCTGGCCCTGTCACCCCTAAAGAGCGCACAGCCTTTCTCTTGATGTGGCTGGAAAAATTCTTATTTTGTGGTTCAAGCTGCGGTCCAACCACCAACTGGCAACATATAGCCGAAGCCTTAGTCAACAAAAAACAATTCCCACTAGGCAAATACCTCCTGGGTTATTTATATCAAATTTTGAACAATGCATCGGCTAAGCTTGCCACCAACTCAGTAATCGGCACAAGTGGACCTTGGTGGTTACTGCAATTGTGGCTTAATCTACATATAATCAAAGTCGCCAAGAGATCAGCACTGCCTGAGGCTGATTTCCCATTAGTTGAGCCGACCAAGGATGATGAAGAGGACGAAGTCACGACCAGAAAATGTATGTCCTTTGGAGAAGCAGCATCTTCATATCCTGGATCAGAATTATCAGCTGAACTCTTTGTCAACTGGTTTGGCAACTTCTATGATGGATTCCCCAAGGACTCTAGAAATTGGTTTGCATATGAATGTTCTGCAGATTTTGAACTGCCAGCCGATTTCAGATTTGATGAAATAAACTCTGAAAAATTTGAGAAATCCAGAGAAGTTTTCACAACAGCTATCACCCCCTGTATTCTTCCTATCGGCATTCATCAAGGCAGGAATATCCAAATAACTTATGACTTCTATCATCCTATGAGTGCTGCCAGACAACTAGGAATGGGGAAAATGTCAATCGGCTTGTACTTCTCAAGGAAAATCCAAACCAGAGGAGAAATCTCATCAGCTCTGATGATGGACAGACTATTGAGCATAGAAGGACCTCCCCTTGGAAAACATAGAGTTGGCTATGCTAAGGAGCTCCACTTTTGGAAAACATAGAGTTTGGAAAACATTGAAGACCAGCCGACTCCTGCTATTCCTGTAAGTATTTATTTATAAATATGAATCGGCCATTAATATTCTAGTGACTAACAATCCTCTCTCTTTCAGGCCTTAGCCGACATGTTCTCCTTTGACATTAGGCAACTCATGGATGAAGAGGAAGAAACATCTAGCAAGGCTATTGCTCTTCTAGCCGATGACTTAAAAGCTACCCTCAAGGATATTGCTCATCGGCTTGAAGGTTCTCTTGATGCTTTGGTCGTCAACTGTGGATCAATCAGGGCAAGATTTGAAGACATTCAAGATCAGATCCCAGACGATGCAGCTGAAATCATCTCTCCAGCAGTTTTCCTTGAACAATATCGTGACAGGCTGGAAAGATCAAGACAAAGGATAGCCGATAGGCGAGAATGAAAAGACCTCGAAGCAACCATCCATGCCAATCGGCAATCCATAAACGAGGAAAAAGCCAAACTTGATCAGATGATTTCTGGGCCAAGTTCTATCCAAAGCAACATAGATCGGCTGAAGAATAGGAAGATTGAACTATTGGCTGAGTTAGAAGCCTGCAACGCTGAGTTGTCACTGGAAGAACAGAAGCTTGTCAATTTGCCAAGAGCCATTGAAGAACAGAAATCCAAGCTGAAGTCTTCGATCAAACATTTAGCCGATCTGAGCAAATCCATGAAGGTCATCCCAGGCAGTGATGCAGCCGATGCTCAGGCCATAGAAGAAATAGAACAAATTAGGCAAAGGGCCATATCGGCTATTCAAAATCTTGTATCATGAATCTGTTGATGAGAATAAAACTCCGATACTTCTATTTGTGCTCGGAAACTGTGAAATTTTTGCTTGAAATTTTTGCTGGGAAATTCAATGACTTGAAATTTTTGCTGGGAAATTCAATGGAACTCCATATATATATATGTATATGCCCCCTAATTTTGTTATGGAAAACGAAACATCACAAAATTACAATCGGCTAAGAACAATTACCATGAAACAACCGATTATACTAAGAAAATTGTACTAAGGGCGATATAACTTATATCGGCCATCTAAAGGTGATGTCAACACATTGGCTACCATGTTTCGGCAAGATACAGCCGAATCATGAATTAATCCAAACACTTGGGTAATACCTTTTCAAATACTTTCCATTAAGAGCTCGTCCAAATATTTCTCCATCAAGTCCTTGCAACATGTAAGCTCCTTTAGATACAGATTTGTAAATCCGAAAAGGTCCTTCCCAATTTGGTGACCACTTGCCAAATTTATTATCACGAGTTCCAATCGGCAGAATCAACTTCCAAACCAATTCTCCTTCCTCAAAGGATTTCGATACAACCTTCTTATTATAGTGTCGCGCAACACGCTCCTTATCCTTTGTTATCTTCTGCAAAGCATACATTCTGGATTGAACCAAATCTTCTGACTCATCTACCATAAGATTATAATAGTCATCGGCTCTCAATTCATCTTGTAAATCAATCCTCCTTGAGCCGATGACATGCTCCCATGGCAAAACTGCTTCATGCCCATAAACTAACTTATATGGAGGAACTTGAATTGATCCATGACAATGCCTCAGCCAATTGGTTATGCCACTGCTTTGGAAAATCGGCAATCTTTCTCTTAATCAACTTAATCAAGCTTTTGTTAGATGCTTCTGCCTGCCCATTAGCTTGCGCATAATATGGTGAAGAATTCAACAATCTGATTCCCATACTTTCCATAGATTGAACAAACTCATCTGACACAAAAATAGATCCTTGATCAGTTGTAATTGTTTGTGGAAAACCAAATCGGTACACAATATGCTCTTCAACAAATTGAATTGCATCTCCAGAATCAACTTTCTTCAATGGGACTGCTTCTACCCATTTTGTAAAGTAATCAGTTGCCACCAATATGTACTTATGTTCTTTACTCGATGGTGGATTAATCTGGCCGATCATATCAATTCCTCAGCCTCTGAACGGCCATGGCTTGATTATAGGATTCATAACTGATGCTGGTGCTCTCTGAATGGATCCAAATTGCTGGCAATCTCGACATCCCTTGTAATATCTAAAGCAATCCTCCAACATTGTTGGCCAAAAATACCCAACTCTTCGAAGCAACCACTTCATTTTATGAGCCGATTGATGAGTACCACAAATACCTTCATGAACTTCTTCCATCACAACTTTGGTTTGATCAGAACTTAGACATTTGAGCAACACCCCATCAATCGTCCGATAATACAATTCATCGTCTAACAAGACATATCTTAAGGCCTTATACCTCAATTTTCTTGAAGCTGATTGAGAAGGATTCTTCAAATAATGAAACACATCATACCTCCAATCATCGGCTGCAATTGTAGCAATCCCCATCTCAACATCTGTCACCATTAGTTTGTATCCCGATGCCCCCTGAGCCAAAGCATTAGCTTCCAAATTCTGCTCCCGACGAACATATCTCAACGTCACCAGCCGAAACTCATCTATTAATGCCCGACACTTTTCATAATAAGCCATCAATACATCACTCTTGCATTCATATTCTTCGGCCAGTTGACTATTTACCAACAACGAATCACCCATAACTTCAATAGCATCGGCTTCAAATTCCTTCAAAAGTTGCAAACCTTTGAGTATCGCCTCATACTCAGCTTGATTATTTGTAGCATATGGCTTGATGGTAAAAGCAAATTCAAAACTTGCCCCTCTTGGTGATATGATAACCAGACCGATGCCACAACCATGGGTACAAACCGATCCATCAAAAAATAACGTCTAAGGTACAATATCCACTGAGCCGATCGAGTCATCACGATGTTCTACAATAAAATCGGCTATCGCTTGTCCTTTAATAGCTTTAAGTGACTCATACTTAAGATCAAATTCTGTTAAGGCATAAATCCATTTTCCAACCCTTCCTTTCAATACTGGAGCCGATAGCATATATTTGACCACATCGGCTTTGCAAATTACAGTACATTCATTGGATAACAAATAATGCCTCAACTTTGTACATGAAAAATACAAGCATAAGCACAACTTCTCCACCGAAGAATGCCTGGTCTCTGCATCCAAAAGTCTTCTGCTTAAATAAAAGATTACCCTTTCTTTACCTTCGAACTCCTGGATTAAGATCGAGCCGATTGACCTCTCATCGGCTGACAAGTATAATTTGAAAGGCACCCCTTTCTGTCGAGAAATTAAAACTTTAGGAAAACTTAAATACTCTTTAATATTGTCCAAAGCCTTCTGCTGTTGTGCCCCCCATGTAAACTCCTGATCGGCTTTAAGTCTGAGCAAAGGTGTGAACGGCTCTAATCTTCCAGACAAATTAGAAATAAACCTTCTGATAAAATTTATCTTGCTGATCAAAGATTGCAACTGTTTCTTGTCTTCAGGAGGTTGGATTTTCCGTATTGCATTAATACTCCTTTGTGGCACTTCAATACCCTCTCATGCACAAGAAAACCTAAAAATTGTCCAGCCGATACACCAAAAGCACACTTAGTAGGATTCATCTTTAAGCCATATTTCCTTGTTCTCTCAAACACCTTCCTTAAATCGGCTATATGGTCAACAATCTCCTTGGATTTCACTACCACATCATCAATATAAATCTCAACCAACAAACCGATCAGATCATGAAAGATATAATTCATGGCTCTTTGATATGTAGCTCCAGCACTTTTTAATCCAAAAGTCATCACAATCCATTCATACAAGCCGATTGCACCAGGACACCTGAAAGCAGTCTTGTGAATGTCTTCTTCTGCCATTAAAATCTGATTATATCCAGCATTACCATCCATAAAACTTATAATTTTATGTCCTGAAGCAGCATCTACCAATTGATCAGCAACCGGCATTGGGTATTCATCCTTAGGAGTAGCCTTATTTAAATCTCTGAAATCAATGCAAACCCTAAGCTTGCCATTTTTCTTAATTACTGCAACTATATTAGAAACCCACTCGGCATATCAGCATGGACGAATAAAACCAGCATCATACAAACAAGTAATTTCAGCTTTGATCGCATCATACATATCGGCTTTACATCTCCTAGGAGGTTGTTTATACGGCCGATATCCTGGTTTGATAGGAAGCCGATGTTCAACAATCGATCGGCTAAGTCCTGGCATCTCAGAATACTCCCAAGCAAAGCAATCGCTGTACTCTTTCAAAAGCTTTAACAATGTTGTTTTGAATTCAGATGACAGATTCCTACTGATGAATGTCGGCCTAGGCCTATCTCCTGACCCAATGTCAACTTCTTCCAAATCATCAGCCGACATGAAACCCTGACCTAGCTTACCATCGAGATCTTCTACAGCATCTTTAGTATAGAAATCGGAACCCTCCACAACACCCTCAAAGTAACAACTGGGGTTCTCCATCTCCAATCAGCTGTATATCACAATCAGATACTTTTAGATAATCTCCTTGCCAGATTTTTCCTGATAAACAATCAATTCCATCCATCTCCCAAACGAATAAATCGGCATTAGCAACATGTACTGACCTGTCGGCTGGAACAACCTCTATCTTGTCACCTTGCCATTGGATTAAGCTCTGATGCATGGTTGAAGGAATACAACAATTAGCATGAATCCAATCCCTTCCAAGCAGTAAGCTATATGAACCTTTCCCATCAATGACAGAAAATGTAGTAGGAACAGTCTTGCTGCCGATTGTCAATTCTACATTAAGGACTCCTTTGGCCTCTGAAGGATTGCCACCAAAATCTTTAAGAACCATATTAGTCTTGATGAGGTCATCCGAACTCCTTCCCAATTTCTTAAATGTTGCATATGGCATCAGATTTACTGCAGCCCCACCATCAACTAACATTTTAGATATCGGCTTGCCATTAACAAATCCCTTGACATACAATGGCTTGAGGTGCCGATTCTCTGTTCCCTCTGGTTTTTCAAAAACAGCTTGCTCTGGTGACAATACCCATCTAGCACAGGATTCTTCCATGATATCTGCATCGCCTTGATTAGCCTCAAACTCTGCGGGTAACACAAATACCATGTTGACTGATGAAGAAGCAATAACCTTTCCTTTAATCAATCTCTTTGCTTCATCGGTTTTACTCTCATCAGCTGATACTATCTTACTCTTGACACACCATTCTTGTTTTGTTTTTGTTTTCTTTAGCCAATGACCGATTTCCTGTTCAACTTCATGAAATTGCTCCCTGCTCCTCATCCTTTGAACCCTTCTCTTCTGACTTTTAGAAAAAATCCCAGAAGGACACCATTGAGCTCTTGAAGTGTCTTCAGCAACCTCCTCCTGAAAATAATCTTGATGAATCGGGCCCAACCTCTGATGAACAGGCAGCTTCCCTTGTACTAGCCGATTCTCTTTAGGATGAAATCGGCTAAAACTGTCATTATAGTTTTCTTCGATATTAGCACAACCTGGGCAGTCTTCTATCCATGGCAGTCTCATCCCTTTATTCCAACAAAATATGAAAAATTCGCAGTTCCAATGTAGATCAAAACTATCATCATCATAATACTGCCTTTCCTGCCGATCATGCCTCCTTTGATATTTATTAATCATGCTTGTAGAATCAAACTTATTGAGCCGATTGTGACTTCTGTCGGCTGCCCTCCCACATGTATGGACCATGTTGACAAGAAAAGGATTACCATCAATCTTCATCGGCTTCTTAGAGTCATCAAATTTTATCCTTCCTTGCTCAATGGCCACCTGGATCTGTTGTCGAAATACTTTACATTCATTAGTACTATGAGACCCTGTATTGTGCCACTTGCAGTATTTCCTTCTTCCTAATTCCTTAGCCGATGGAATCACATGACCAGTAGGCCATTGAATTTGTTTCTCCCGAAGTAAAAGATCAAAAATTTTATCAGCCTTATTGACATCAAAATCATATTTCTCCTCCTTTCCAGAGCTCTTGACCCATTGACATGGAATCACCTTCTTATTCCTTGCCCACTCGGCTGCTGCTACTTCGGGATCATATTCTTCCTCAGAGTCAGAAATATAAGAATTGATGAAATTCACCTTTTTGAATGCTCTATTGGCCTCTTGAAATCTTTGCTCGTGTGCCGATATCTTCTGAGCCAAATAAGCCAAATTGTGAAAGTCTTGAGCCAAAAACCTTTCCTTGATTGGTGTTAATAAACCTTGGAAGGCTAAATCGGCTAACTGAGAATCTGTCAACGCCAGGCTGTAACACCTGTTTATGATATCGCTGAACCTTTGAATATAATCTTGGACAGATTCTTCTCGTTTTTGCCTAATGTTTGTCAAATCAGATAATTTCATCTCATGAACCCCGCTGTAGAAATATTTGTGAAACTGTTTTTCCAGATCGGCCCAGCTGTGAACAGAATTATAAGGTAGAGATGAAAACCATGTGAAAGCCGATCCAAACAGAGACAGCGGGAATAACCTGACTCTTAAAGCGTCAATGGTCGATGCTTCACCACATTGAGCTAAAAATCGGCTAACATGCTCATAAGTTGATACACTGTCTTGTCCTGAGAATTTTGAAAAATCTGGGACCTTGTATCGGCTTGGCAACGGAACTCTTTCAAAATACTCTAGGTATGGATGTCGATACAGGTTGTCACCATCCCTTGGTTTTAATCCAAATTGTTCCCTCATCACGTCGGCTATCATATCGGCCCAAGGTTTCTGCCGAGATCCATCTTGAGGCTGCGGCTGTATCGGCTTGTCTTGATAAAATTGTGGTTGAAGATATGGTTGAGGGGACGTTCTGTGCCGATATTGCACCTGTGGTGAATGAGGCTGATACTGATAATTGAAATTGCCACCTGTGTGGGTCTGAGGCATTCGTGGAACACTAAAACCTTGCTAATCAGGAACAAATTGGGCAGTAGCATTCTGTTGTGGTAAGACTGGTACTTGCTGCCTTGCTGGTGTATGCAGAATCGGTTGAACAACTGGCGGATGAGGATTGAACATAGCTGTAACTTGCTCATCTAATACTTGAGGTATGTTTTGCCCTATATGCTGAGACTGTTGTCGGACCAGTACATGAGGATTAAACTCTACTTGCTATTGCACCGGCATTTCCTGCTGAGTTGTAGCCGATGTTGACGCCATCGGCTGTCCTGGGGCTGTATTTGTGGCAGGTTTCGGCTGGCTGGTCATAAGCGACCTATATTGTGGGAAGACCCCATCTGGTAAGAAAGTTGGTCCTTTGGCTTGGTGTTCAGCAATGGTACCGTCAACCACAGACTTGATCATATTTGTTAAAGTGTTGACAAGCACTCCTGATTAGTTGATCAAAGCACGATACACAGCATAGTCAATTCGATCCTACAGATTCCTGGGTTCTTCAGGAGACTCCTCTTGCTTCACCCCTGTGTCCTTTCCAGAACTTGACTCTGGCTCTTCATCGTTGGGCAAAGCTATTTTGTACCTCTGGACCACCATTCCCGATCTGGTTTGAACAAAAGAATGCAAGTACTGATTTTGAAGCTTGTTCATTATATCTTCCAGTTCTGCCTTTTGTTCCAATGTCAACTTGTCCATTGCCATTGGGATGATATTCTCTGGATCAACATCAGTTGTCTTGAGGTCTACCATGATGAAAATTCTTGAGGTCCCACCGGGCGTGTCAAAAGCGCGTCGATGCAAAAAACACACACTGGCCTAGGAGATCTGCTTAACTCCAGTGCAGGTCCAAAGATTTCTTTCGGGTTCTGGGCGTGCCAATTGGTTTGATCCTGCAACCAATAAGAAACAAAGAAAGAAAACACAGTTAAATCCACCAATGATAGCCGATCAGCTGGCTTGCCGATGACATATCATTGAGCATTAAGCCGATGCGAAGTGCATTAAATCGGCTATAATAGATAACGCGAGGTTAAGCTAAATTTACTCTATCGGCTATAGATATCAATAAAATATAATCTAAGTCTCAAAATATACTTAAACCAAGTGATTGGGATAGATCGGACAGGGCGCCGAGACAGTATAAATCACTTGTATCTAAATATATTACAAGACATACATTATATACATTCATAGCATAGCCGATTGGGCAAACTTAACATGTATTGGCTAGTACTCCGATACTACTTTATACAGAGATATTACCAGAAGCAAAATATATTGAACAACTGTCAAACTAACGTTAAGATGATCCTAAACAGATTTGACAACAAGCTCAATATGTTTTATTACGTTAATATCTCGATATAAAGGGCAGATTTAATATATCAAGATAACAAGATAATTAAACCAGATAAGATCGGCTAAAACCCCGATACTATCTCTATGAGCAATCATAGATAGGCTAAAGATTACGATTCTAAACTTGATTTAGTAGGTCAAACCTAACTGATGCAGCACCAAATATGTAAAGAAACGTAATATCTAGAAGATCAAGTCGATGAAAACCTTTTCGAGATGGTAGATATACTATATAATCCAGATCAATGGTAATATATAACTCTATCGGCTGCTTTCTATGAAATAGACATCAACCGATCTAAGTTATATACCAATACCAATTCAGATTATATAGTATATATGATAACTCGATGATTTACACAAACAAGATTAGAGCGTCATGAAGATGGAAGCACTAATCCCGAGAGCGCAAGCCGCCATAACAAGTTTTACCTCTTGCCGGAGATCGAAACCGATGCAGCCCAACTCGAAAACAAGAACTCATCGAAAACAGTAAAAGAGTAAAAGGTGGCGATGTGCCGAAGTTGTTGTATTGATTGATATCTCCTTTTACACAAACCTGGGATCAATTTATACCCAGAATTACACAATATGTCCTTGTCGGACACGACTCTTATCTCTATTACAACTCATACTGAAGACAATTCCCTAATACAAACTCTAACCGACAATATCCATTAGGAAACTAACATTATATCCTAATTAATAGATACAATTCCCTCTTCGGACCCAATCCATACATGGGAATCTCCATAAAGCTCATCAACTGAACCCGATAATGATTCTGTCATCTTCTCATCGGAATTGGCTACATCGGCTAACCTTGTCTGACTCTGTCTCAGCCGATGGACACAATAGCCGACTCGGTTACCAGCCGATACACACCGTAGCCGATTCGATCACCAACCGATCCTTGCTCTACTTTGACAACCGTCGGCTTCCTCCAAATCCGCTTCGGTTTTATCTTCGATTTCAATACTTGATCTTACCAAATTTGGTCGTTAACAGGTAGCTATGACCTAAAACAATTTTTAGGTCATAGCTACCCTTGGTTGTGTAAAACAATTTTTACACGAGTCGGTGGGCCCGCCGAAATGTTTTTAGGGTGCAAAAATGAAATCACTCGAAACCACCCAAAACTGTTTTTGGGAATCTGGGAACGTGTTTGGCACCATTGGTTGTGTTAAACAATTTTTACACGAGTCGGTGGGCACGCTGGAAAGATTCCATGGTGCAAAAATGAAATCACTCGAAAGCACCCAAAAGTATTTTTGGGCATCTGGGAAAGTGTTTCGCACCATCCGTTGCGAAAAACAATTTTTACACGAGTTGGTGGGCACGCTGGAAAGTTTCCATGGTGTAAAAATCAAATCACTCGAAACCACTCAAAAGTGTTTTTGGGCATCTGGGAACATGTTTGGCACTATTGGTTGTGTAAAACAATTTTTATACGAGTCGATGGGCACGCTGGAAAGTTTGTGTAGTGCGAAAATGAAACGGCTCGAAACCACCCAAAAGTGCTTTTGGGCATCTGGGAAAGTGTTTGGCACCATTGGTTGTGTAAAACAATTTTTACACGACTCGGTGGGCCAGCTGGAAAGTTTCCATGGTGTAAAAATGAAATCGCTCGAAACCACCCAAAAGTGTTTTTGGGCATCTGGGAACGTGTTTGGCACCATTGGTTGCTTAAAACAATTTTTACACGAGTCGGTGGGCCCACTGAAATGTATCCATGGTGCAAAAATGAAATCGCTCGAAACAACCCAAAAATGTTTTTGGGCATCTGGGAACAAGTTTGGCACCATTGGTTGCTTAAAATAGTTTTTACACGAGTCATTGGGCCCATCGGAAAGTTTGCGTTGTGCGAAAACAAAACTGCTCAAAACCGCCCAAATGTGTTTTTGGGCTTAAGAGAACGTGTTTGGCACCATTGGTTGAGAAAAACAATTTTTACACAAGTCGGTGGGCCTGCTCGAAAGTTTCCGTGCTGCAAAAATGAAATCACTTGAAACCACCCAAAAGTGTTTTTGGGCGTCGGGAAAAGTGTTTGGCATCTTTGGTTGCTTAAAATAGTTTTTGCACGAGTCGGTGGGCCCGCCGGAAAGTTGGCGCAATGTGAAAAAACCGCTCGAAACCACCCAAAAGTGTTTTTGGGCATCTGAGAACGTGTTTGGCACCATTGGTTGTGAAAAATAATTAATACACGAGTCGGTAGCCCCGCTAGAATGTTTGCGTAGTGCGAAAACAAAAAGGCTCGAAACCAGCCAAATGTGTTTTTGGGCTTGTGGGAACGTGTTTGTCACCATTGGTTGCGAAAAACAATATTTATACGAGTCGATGGGCACGCTGGAAAGTTTGTGTAGTGCGAAAACGAAACGGCTCGAAACCACCCAAAAGTGTTTTTGGGCTTCATGGAACTTGTTTGGCACCATTTGTTCTATAAAACAATTTTTACACGAGTCGGTGGTCTAGCTGGAAAGTTTCCAGGCTGTAAAAATGAAATCGCTCAAAACCATCCGAAAGTGTTTTTGGGCATCTGAGAACGTGTTTGGCACCATTGGTTGCTTAAAACAATTTTTACATGAGTCGGTGGCCCGCTGGAAAGTTTCCGTTGTGCAAAAATGAAATCGCTCGAAACAACCCAAAAATCTTTTCGGGCATCTGGGAACGTGTCTGGCACCATTGGTTGCTTAAAGTAGTTTTTACATCATTGGGCCCATCGAAAAGTTTGCGTAGTGCGAAAACAATACCGCTCGAAACCACCCAAATGTGTTTTTGGGCTTGAGAGAATGTGTTTGGCACCATTGGTCCAGAAAAACAATTTTTACACGAGTCGGTGGGCCCGCTGGAAAGTTTCCATGGTGCAAAATTAAATCGCTCGAAACCACCCAAAAGTGTTTTTGGGCATCTGGGAAAGTGTTTGGCACCATTGATTGCTTAAAACAATTTGTACACGAGTTGCTGGGCCCGCTGGAAAGTTTCCATGGTGCAAAACTGAAATCGCTTGAAACCAACCAAAAGTGTTTTTGGGCATCTGAAAAAGTGTTTGGCACCTTTGTTTGCTCAAAATAGTTTTTGCACGAGTCAGTGGGCCCACCGAAAAGTTGGCACAGTGTGAAAAAACCGCTCAAAACCACCCAAAAGTGTTTTTGGGCATCTGAGAACGTGTTTGGCACCATTGGTTGTGAAAAATAATTATCACACGAGTCGGTAGCCCCGCTTGAAAGTTTGCATAGTGCGAAAACAAAACGGCTCGAAACCAGCCAAATGTGTTTTTGGGCTTGTAGGAACGTGTTTGTCACCATTGGTTGTGAAAGACAATTTTTATACGAGTCGATGGGCACGCTGGAAAGTTTGTGTAGTGCGAAAATGAAACGGCTCGAAACCACCCAAAAGTGTTTTTGGGCTTCTCGGAACTTGTTTGGCACCATTTGTTCTATAAAACAATTTTTACACGAGTCGGTGGTCCAGCTGGAAAGTTTCCATGCTGTAAAAATGAAATCGCTCAAAACCACCCGAAAGTGTTTTTGGGCATCTGAGAACGTGTTTGGCACCATTGGTTGCTTAAAACAATTTTTACATGAGTCGGTGGCCCGCTGGAAAGTTTTCGTTGTGCAAAAATGAAATCGCTCGAAACAACCCAAAAACCTTTTCGGGCATCTGGGAACGTGTCTGGCACCATTGGTTGCTTAAAGTAGTTTTTACATCATTGGGCCCATCGAAAAGTTTGCGTAGCGCGAAAACAATACCGCTCGAAACCACCCAAATGTGTTTTTGGGCTTGAGAGAACGTGTTTGGCACCATTGGTTCAAAAAAACAATTTTTACACGAGTCGGTGGGCCTGTTGGAAAGTTTCCATGGTGCAAAATTAAATCGCTCGAAACCACCCAAAAGTGTTTTTGGGCATCTAGGAAAGTGTTTCGCACCATTGATTGCTTAAAACAATTTGTACACGAGTCGCTGGGCCAGCTGGAAAGTTTCCATGGTGCAAAACTGAAATCACTTGAAACCAGCCAAAAGTGTTTTTGGGCATCTGAAAAAGTGTTTGGCACCTTTGTTTGCTTAAAATAGTTTCTGCACGAGTCAGTGGGCCCACCGAAAAGTTGGCACAGTGTGAAAAAACCGCTCAAAACCACCCAAAAGTGTTTTTGGGCATCTGAGAACGTGTTTGGCACCATTGGTTGTGAAAAATAATTATCACACGAGTCGGTAGCCCCACTTGAAAGTTTGCGTAGTGCAAAAACAAAACGGCTCGAAACCAGCCAAATGTGTTTTTGGGCTTGTAGGAACGTGTTTGTCACCATTGGTTGTGAAAAACAATTTTTATACGAGTCGATGGGCACGCTGGAAAGTTTGTGTAGTGCGAAAACAAAACGGCTCGAAACCACCCAAAAGTGTTTTTGGGCTTCTCGGAACTTGTTTGGCACCATTTGTTCTATAAAACAATTTTTACACGAGTCGGTGGTCCGCTGGAAAGTTTCCGTGGTGCAAAAATGAAATCGCTCGAAACAACCCGAAAATGTTTTTGGGCATCTGGGAACGTGTTTGGCACCATTGGTTGCTTAAAATAGTTTTTACACGAGTCATTGGGCCCATCCGAAAGTTTGCGTAGTGCGAAAACAAAACCGCTCGAAACCACCCAAATGTGTTTTTGGGCTTGAGAGAACATGTTTGGCACCATTGGTTAAGAAAAACAATTTTTACATGAGTCGCTGGGCCCGCTGGAAAGTATCCATGGTGCAAAATTAAATCGCTCGAAACCACCCAAAAGTGTTTTTGGGCATATGGGAACGTGTTTGGGACCATTGGTTGCTTAAAATAGTTTTCACACGAGTCAGTGGCCCCGTCGAAAAGTTTGCGTCGTGCGAAAACAAAACGGCCCAAAACCACCCAAATGTGTTTTTGAGCTTCAGGGAACGTGTTTGGTACCATTGACTGAGAAAAACAAATTTTACATGAGTCGGTGGGCCCGTTGGAAAGTTTCCGTACTACAAAAATGAAATCGCTCGATACCACCCAAAAGTGTTTTTGGGCATCTGGGAACGTGTTTGGCACCATTGGTTGCTTAAAACAATTTTTACACGAGTCGCTGGGCCCGCTGGAAAGTTTCCATGGTGTAAAACTGAAATCGTTTGAAACCATCCAAAAGTGTTTTTGGGCATCTGGAAAAGTGTTTGGCACTATTGGTTGCTTAAAATAGTTTTTGCACGAGTCGGTGGGCCCGTCGGAAAGTTTGCGTAGTGTGAAAAAACCGCTCGAAACCACCAAAAAGTGTTTTTGGGCATCTGGGAACGTGTTTTGCACCATTGGTTGTGAAAAATAATTATTACACGAGTCGGTAGCCCCGCTAGATTGTTTGCGTAGTGCGAAAAGAAAATGGCTCAAAACAAGCCAAATGTGTTTTTGGGCTTGTGGGAACGTGTTTGTCACCATTGGTTGCGAAAAACAATTTTTATACGAGTCGATGGGCACGCTGGAAAGTTTGTGTAGTACAAAAACGAAACGGCTCAAAACATCCCAAAAGTGTTTTTGAGCTTCTTGGAACTTGTTTGGCACCATTTGTTCTATAAAACAATTTTAACACGAGTCGGTGGGCCAGCTGGAAAGTTTCCATGGTGTAAAAATGAAATCGCTCGAATCCACCCAAAAGTGTTTTCGGGCATCTGGTAACGTGTTTGGCACCATTGGTTGCTTAAAATAGTTTTTACACGAGTCGCTGGGCTCATCGGAAAGTTTGCGTAGTGCGAAAACAAAACCGCTGAAAACCACCCAAATGTGATTTTGGGCTTGAGAGAACGTGTTTGGCACCATTGGTTAAGAAAAACAATTTTTACACGAGTCGGTGGCTGGAAAGTTTCCATGGTTGAAAATTAAATCGCTCGAAACCACCCAAAAGTGTTTTCGGGCATCTGGGAAAGTGTTTGGCACCATTGGTTGCTTAATACAATTTTTACACGAGTCGCTGGGCCCGCTGGAAGGTTTCCATGGTGCAAAACTGCAATCGCTCGAAACCACCCAAAAGTGTTTTTGGGCATATGGGAACGTGTTCGGCACCATTGGTTGCTTAAAATAGGTTTTACACGAGTCAGTTGGCCGGTCGAAAAGTTTGTGTCGTGCGAAAACGAAACAACTCGAAACCACCCAAATGTTTTTTTGAGCTTGAGGGAACGTGTTTGGCACCATTGGTTGAGAAAAACAATTTTTACACGAGTCGGTGGGCCCGCTGGAAAATTTCCGTTCTGCAAAAATGAAATCACTCGAAACCACCGAAAAGTGTTTTTGGGCATCTGGGAACGTGCTTGGCCCCTTTGGTTGCTTAAAACAATTTTTACACGAGTCGGTGGGCCTGCTGGAAAGTTTCCATGGTGTAAAACTGAAATCGTTTGAAACCACCCAAAAGTGTTTTTGGGCATCTGGAAAAGTGTTTGGCACCATTGGTTGCTTAAAATAGTTTTTGCACGAGTCGGTGGGCCCGCCGGAAAGTTTGCGCAGTGTGAAAAAAAAAGCTCGAAACCACCCAAAAGTGTTTTTGGGCATCTGGGAACGTGTTTGGCACCATTGGTTGTGAAAAATAATTATTACACGAGTCGGTAGCCCCGCTAGAATGTTTGCGTAGTGCGAAAACAAAACGGCTCGAAACCAGCGAATTGTGTTTTGGGGCTTGTGGGAACGTGTTTGACACCATTGGTTGCGAAAAACAATTTTTATACGAGTCGATGGGCATGCTGGAAAGTTTGTGTAGTGCGAAAACGAAACAGCTCGAAACCATTTGGGCTTCTTGGAACTTGTTTGGCACCATTTGTTCTATAAAACAATTTTTACACGAGTCGGTGGGCCAGCTGGAAAGTTTCCATGGTCTAAAAATGAAATCGCTCGAAAAAACCCAAAAGTGTTTTTGGGCGTCTGGGAACGTGTTTGGCACGATTGGTTGCTTAAAACAATTTTTACACGAGTCGGTAGCCCGCTGGAAAGTTTCCATGGTGCAAAAATGAAATCGTTCGAAAAAAACCCAAAAGTATTTTTGGGCATGCGGGAAAGTGTTTGGCACCATTGGTTGCGAAAAACAATATTGACACGAGTCATTGGGCCCATCGGAAAGTTTGCGTAGTGCGAAAACAAAACCGCTCAAAACCACCCAAATGTGTTTTTGGGCTTGAGAGAACGTGTTTGGCACCATTGGTTAAGAAAAATAATTTCTACACGAGTCGGTGGGCCCGCTGGAAATTTTCCATGGTGGAAAAATGAAATCGTTCGAAAAAACCCAAAAGTATTTTTGGGCATGTGGGAAAGTGTTTGGCACCATTTTTTGCGAAAAACAATATTGACACAAGTCATTGGGCCCATCGGAAAGTTTGCGTAGTGCGAAAACAAAACGGCTCGAAACCAGCCAAATGTTTTTTTGGGCTTGTGGGAACGTGTTTGTCATCATTGGTTGCAAAAAACAATTTCTACACGAGTTGGTGGGCCCGCCGGAAAGTTTTCATTTTGCGAAAATGAAATCGCTCGAAACAACCCAAAAGTTTATTTTGGGCATCTGGTAACATGTTTGGCACCATTGGTTGTGTAAAACAATTTTTATACGAATCTGTGGGCATGCTAGAAAGTTTCCTTGGTGTAAAAATGAAATCGGTCGAAACCACCCAAAAGTGTTTTTGGGCATCCGGGAACGTGTTTGGCACCATTGGTTGTGAAAAATAATTATTACACGAGTCGGTAGCCCTGCCAGAAAGTTTGCGTAGTGCGAAAACAAAACGGCTCGAAAGCACCCAAATGTGTTTTTGGGCTGCTAGGAACGTGTTTGGCACCATTGGTTGCGAAAAACAAATTTTACTCAAGTCGGTGGGCCCATCGGAAAGATTTCATGGTGCAAAAATGAAATCGCTGGAAACAACCCAAAAGTGTTTTTTGGCATCTAGGAACGTGTTTTGGCACCGTTGGTTGTATAAAACAATTTTTCTACGAATCTATGGGCACGCTGGAAATTTCGCATGGTGTAAAAATGAAATCGCTTGAAACCACCCAAAAGTGTTTTTGGGCATTTGGGAACATGTTTGGCACCATTGGTTGCTGAACACAATTTTTACATGAGTCAGTGGGCCCGCTGGAAAGTTTTCATGGTGCAACAATGAAATCGCTCGAAACAACCCAAAAGAGATTTTGGGCATCTAGGAACGAGTTTGGCACCATTGGTTGCTTAAAATAGCTTTTACACGAGTCAGTGGGCCCGTCGTTAAGTTTGCGTAGTGCGAAAATGAAACCACTCGAAACAACCGAAATGTGTTTCTGGGCTTGAGGGAACGTGTTTGGCACCATTGGTTGAGAAAAGCAATTTTTACATGAGTCGGTGGGCCCGCTGGAAAGTGTTCGTGCTGCAAAAATGAAATCGCTTGAAACCACCCAAAAGTGTTTTTGGGCATCTGGAAAAGTGTTTGGCACCTTTGGTTGCTTAAAATAGTTTTTGCACGAGTCGGTGGGCCGCCGGAAAGTTGGCGCAGTGTGAAAAAACTGCTCAAAACCACCCAAAATTGTTTTTTGGGCATCTGAGAACGTGTTTGGCACCATTGGTTGTGAAAAATAATTATTACACGAGTCGGTAGCCCCGCTAGAAAGTTTGCGTAGTGCGAAAACAAAAAGGCTCGAAACCAGCCAAATGTGTTTTTGGGCTTGTGGGAATGTGTTTGTCACCATTGGTTGCGAAAAACAATATTTATACGAGTCGATGGGCATGCTGGAAAGTTTGTGTAGTCCGAGAACTAAACGGCTCGAAACCACCTAAAAGTGTTTTTGGGCTTCTTGGAACTTGTTTGGCACCATTTGTTCTGTAAAACAATTTTTACACGAGTCGGTGGGCCAGCTGGAAAGTTTCCATGGTGTAAAAATGAAATCGCTCAAAACCACCCAAAAGTGTTTTTGGGCATCTGAGAACGTGTTTGGCACCATTGGTTGCTTAAAACAATTTTTACATGAGTCGGTGGCCCACTGTATAGTTTCCATGGTGCAAAAATGAAATCGCTCGAAACAACCCAAAAATCTTTTTGGACATCTGGGAAAGTGTTTGGCACCATTGGTTGCTTAAAGCAATTTGTACACGAGTCGCTGGGCCCGCTGGAAAGTTTCCATGGTGCAAAACTGAAATCGCTTGAAACCAACCAAAAGTGTTTTTGGGCATCTGGAAAAGTGTTTGGCACCTTTGTTTGCTTAAAATAGTTTTTGCACGAGTCGGTGGGCCCACCGAAAAGTTGGCGCAGTGTGAAAAAACCGCTCAAAACCACCCAAAAGTGTTTTTGGGCATCTGAGAACGTGTTTGGCACCATTGGTTGTGAAAAATAATAATCACACGAGTCGGTAGCCCCGCTTGAATGTTTGCGTAGTGCGAAAACAAAACGGCTCGAAACCAGCCAAATGTGTTTTTGGGCTTGTAGGAACGTGTTTGTCACCATTGGTTGCGAAAAATAATTTTTATACGAGTCGATGGGCACGCTGGAAAGTTTGTGTAGTGTAAAAATGAAATCGCTCGAAACCACCCAAAAGTGTTTTTGGGCATCAGGGAACGTGTTTGGCACCATTGGTTGCTTAAAACAATTTTTACACGAGTCGGTGGCCCGCTGGAATGTTTCCGTGGTGCAAAAATGAAATCGCTCGAAACAACCCAAAAATGTTTTTGGTCATCTGGGAACGTGTTTGGCACCATTGGTTGCTTAAAATAGTTTTTACACGAGTCATTGGGCCATCTGAAAGTTTTCGTAGTGCGAAAACAAAACCGCTCGAAACCACCCAAATGTGTTTTTGGGCTTGAGAGAACGTGTTTGGCACAATTGGTTAAGAAAAATAATTTTTACATGAGTCGGTGGGCCCGCTGGAAAGTTTCCATGGTGCAAAATTAAATCGCTCGAAACCACCCAAAAGTGTTTTTAGGTATCTGGGAAAGTGTTTGGCACCATTGGTTGCTTAAAACAATTTTTACACGAGTCGCTGGGCCCGCTGGAAAGTTTCCATGGTGCAAAACTGAAATCGCTCAAAACCACCCAAAAGTGTTTTTGGGCATATGGGGACGTGTTTGGGACCATTGGTTGCTTAAAATAGTTTTTACACGAGTCTGTGGGCCCGTCGAAAAGTTTGTGTCGTGCGAAAACGAAACAGCTCAAAACCACCCAAATGTGTCTTTGAGCTTCAGGGAACGTGTTTGGCACCATTGGCTGAGAAAAACAAATTTTACACGAGTTGGTGGGCCCGTTGGAATGTTTCCGTGCTGCAAAAATGAAATCGCTCGAAACCACCCAAAAGTGTTTTTAGGCATCTGGGAACGTGTTTGGCACCATTGGTTGCTTAAAACAATTTTTACACGAGTCGCTGGGCCCGCTGGAAAGCTTCCATGGTGCAAAACTGAAATTGCTCGAAACCACCCAAAAGTGTTTTTGGGCATATGGGAACGTGTTCCGCACCATTGGTTGCTTAAAATAGATTTTACACGAGTCAGTGGGCCTGTCGAAAAGTTTGTGTCGTGCGAAAACGAAACAGCTCGAAACCACCTAAATGTGTTTTTGAGCTTGAGGGAACGTGTTTGGCACCATTGGTTGAGAAAAACAATTTTTACACGAGTCGGTGGGCCCGCTGGAAAATTCCCGTGCTGCAAAAATGAAATCGCCCGAAACCACCCA
Organism: Oryza officinalis; assembly: GCA_008326285.1. Classification (NCBI taxonomy): domain Eukaryota; kingdom Viridiplantae; phylum Streptophyta; class Magnoliopsida; order Poales; family Poaceae; genus Oryza; species Oryza officinalis. The sequence goes on along the minus strand of BDMV01000003.1, from coordinate 5,317,839 downwards.
AAAGTGTTTTTGGGCATCTGGGAACGTGTTTGGCACCATTGGTTGCTTAAAATAGTTTTTGCACGAGTCGGTGGGCCCGCCGGAAAGTTTGCGCAGTGTGAAAAACCGCTCGAAACCACCCAAAAGTGTTTTTGGGCATCTGGGAACGTGTTTGGCACCATTGGTTGTGAAAAATAATTATTACACGAGTCGGTAGCCCCGCTAGAATGTTTGCGTAGTGCGAAAACAAAACGGCTCGAAACCAGCCAAATGTGTTTTTGGGCTTGTGGGTACGTGTTTGACACCATTGGTTGCGAAAAACAATTTTTATACGAGTCGATGGGCACGCTGGAAAGTTTGTGTAGTGCGAAAACGAAACGGCTCGAAACCTCCCAAAAGTGTTTTTGAGCTTATTGGAACTTGTTTGGCACCATTTGTTCTATAAAGAAATTTTTACACGAGTCAGTGGGCCAGCTGGAAAGTTTCCATGGTGTAAAAATGAGATCGCTCGAAAAAACCCAAAAGTGTTTTTGGGCATCTAGGAACGTGTTTGGCACCATTGGTTGCTTAAAACAATTTTTACACGAGTCGGTAACCCGTTGGAAAGTTTCCATGGTGCAAAAATGAAATCATTCGAAAAAACCCAAAAGTATTTTTGGGCTTGTGGGAAAGTGTTTGGCACCATTGGTTGCGAAAAACAATATTGAGACGAGTCATTGGGCCCAACAGAAAGTTTGCGTGGTGCGAAAACAAAACCGCTCAAAACCACCCAAATGTGTTTTTGGGCTTGAGAGAACGTGTTTGGCACCATTGGTTAAGAAAAACAATTTTTACACGAGTCGGTGGGCCCGCTGGAAAGTTTCCATGGTGCAAAAATGAAATCGCTCGAAACAACCCAAAAATGTTTTTGGGCATCTGGGAACGTGTTTGGCACCATTGGTTGCTTATAATAGTTTTTACACGAGTCATTGGGCCCATCGGAAAGTTTGCGTAGTGTGAAAACAAAACCGCTCAAAACCACCCAAATGTGTTTTTGGGCTTGAGAGAACGTGTTTGGCACCATTGGTTAAGAAAAATAAATTTTACACGAGTTGGTGGGCCCGCTGGAAAGTTTCCATGGTGCAAAATTAATTCGCTCGATACCACCCAAAAGTGTTTTTGGGCATCTGGGAAAGTGTTTAGCACCATTGGTTGCTTAAAACAATTTTTATACGAATCTGTGGGCATGCTAGAAAGTTTGCGTAGTGCGAAAACAAAACGGCTCGAAACCAGCCAAATGTGTTTTTGGGTTTGTGGGAACGTGTTTTTCATCATTGGTTGCGAAAAACAATTTTTACACGAGTCGGTGGGCCCGCCGGAAAGTTTTCATGGTGCGAAAATGAAATCGCTCGAAACAACCCAAAAGTTTATTTTGGGCATATGGTAACATGTTTGGCACCATTGGTTGTGTAAAACAATTTTTATACGAATCTGTGGGCATCCTAGAAAGTTTCCATGGTGTAAAAATGAAATCGGTCGAAACCACCCAAAAGTGTTTTTGGGCATCTGGGAACGTGTTTGGCACCATTGGTTGTGAAAAATAATTACTACACGAGTCGGTAGCCCTGCCATAAAGTTTGCGTAGTGCGAAAACAAAATGGCTCGAAACCACCCAAATGTGTTTTTGGGCTTCTAGGAACGTGTTTGGCACCATTGGTTGCGAAAAACAAATTTTACTCGAGTCGGTGGGCCCACCGGAAAGTTTTCATGGTGCAAAAATGAAATCGCTCGAAACAACCCAAAAGTGTTCTTTGGCATCTAGGAACGTGTTTTCGCACCATTGGGCATCAAAGAACGTGCTTGGCACCATTGGTTGCTTAAAACAATTTTTACACGAGTCGCTGGACCCGCTGAAAAGTTTTCATGGTGCAAAACTAAAATCGTTTGAAACCACCCAAAGGTGTTTTTGGGCATCTGGAAAAGTGTTTGGCACCTTTGGTTCCTTAAAATAGTTTTTGCACGAGTCGGTGGGCCCGCCGGAAAGTTTGCGCAGTGTGAAAAAACCGCTCGAAACCACCCAAAAGTGTTTTTGGGCATCTGGGAACGTGTTTTGCACCATTGGTTGTGAAAAATAATTATTACACGCGTCGGTATTGCCGCTAGATTGTTTGCGTAGTGCGAAAACAAAACGGCTCGAAGCCAGCCAAATGTGTTTTTGGGTTTGTGGGAATGTGTTTTTCATCATTGGTTGCGAAAAACAATTTTTACGCGAGTCGGTGGGCCCGCTAGAAAGTTTCCATGGTGCAAAATTAAATCGTTCGAAACCACCCAAAAGTGTTTTTGGGCATTCGGGAAAGTGTTTGGCACCATTGGTTGCTTAAAACAATTTTTACACGAGTCGTTGTGCCCGCTGGAAAGTTTCCATGGTGCAAAACTGAAATCGCTCGAAACCACCCAAAAGTGTTTTTGGGCATATGAGAACCTGTTTGGTACCATTGGTTGCTTAAAATAGGTTTTACACGAGTCGGTGAGCCCGTCGAAAAGTTTGCGTTGTGCGAAAACGAAACAGCTCGAAACCTCCAAAATGTATGTTTGAGCTTGAGGGAACGTATTTGGCACCATTGGTTGAGAAAAGCAATTTTTACACGAGGCGGTGGGCCCGTTGGAAAGTTTCTGTGCTGCAAAAATGAAATCGCTCGAAACCACCCAAAAATGTTTTTGGGCATCAAAGAACGTGCTTGGCACCATTGGTTAGTTAAAACAATTTTTACACGAGTTGTTGGACCCGCTGAAAAGTTTTCATGATGCAAAACTAAAATCGTTTGAATCCACCCAAAGGTGTTTTTGGACATCTGGAAAAGTGTTTGGCACCTTTGGTTCCTTAAAATAGTTTTTGCACGAGTCGGTGGGCCCGCCGGAAAGTTTGCGCAGTGTGAAAAAACCGCTCGAAACCACCCAAAAGTGTTTTTGGGCATTTGGGAACGTGTTTTGCACCATTGGTTGTGAAAAATAATTATTACACGAGTCGGTATTCCCGCTAGATTGTTTGCGTAGTGCGAAAAGAAAACGGCTCGAAACCAGCCAAATGTGTTTTTGGGCTTGTGGGAACGTGTTTGTCACCATTGGTTGCGAAAAACAATTTTTATACGAGTCGATGGGCACGCTAGAAAGTTTGTGTAGTGCGAAAACGAAACGGCTCGAAACCTCCCAAAAGCGTTTTTTAGCTTCTTGGAACTTGTTTGGCACCATTTGTTCTATAAAACAATTTTTACACGAGTCGGTGGGACAGCTGGAAAGTTTCCATGGTGTAAAAATGAAATCGCTCGAAACCACCCAAAAGTGTTTTTGGGCATCTGGTAACGTGTTTGGCACCGTTGGTTGCTTAAAACAATTTTTCTACGAGTCGGTGGCCCGCTGGAAACTTTCCATGGTGCAAAAATGAAATCGCCCGAAACAACCCAAAAATGTTTTTGGGCATCTGGGAACTTGTTTGGCACCATTGGTTGCTTAAATTAGTTTTTACACGAGTCACTGGGCACATCGGAAAGTTTGCTTAGTGTGAAAACAAAACCGCTCAAAACCTCCCAAATGTGATTTTGGGCTTGAGAGAACGTGTTTGGCACCATTGGTTAAGAAAAACAATTTTTACATGAGTCGGTGGGCCCGCTGGAAAGTTTCCATGGTTGAAAATTAAATCGGTCAAAACAACCCAAAAGTGTTTTTGGGCATCTGGGAAAGTGCTTGGCACCATTGGTTGCTTATAACAGTTTTTACACGAGTTGCTGGGCCCGCTGGAAAGTTTCCATGGTGCAAAACTGAAATCGCTCGAAACCACCCAAAAGTGTTTTTGGGCATCTGGGAAAGTGTTTGGCACCATTGGTTGCTTAAAACAATTTTTACACGAGTCGCTGGGCCCGCTGGAAAGTTTCCATGGTGCAAAACAGAAATCGCTCGAAACCACCCAAAAGTGTTTTTGGGCATATGGAACGTGTTCGGCACCATTGGTTGCTTAAAATAGGTTTTACACGAGTCAGTGGGCCCGTCGAAAAGTTTGTGTCGTGCGAAAACGAAACAGCTCGAAACCACCCAAATGTGTTTTTGAGCTTGAGGGAACGTGTTTGGCACCATTGGTTGAGAAAAACAATTTTTACACGAGTCGGTGGGCCCGCAGGAAAATTCCCATGCTGCAAAAATGAAATTGCTCGAAACCACCCAAAAGTGTTTTTGGGCATCTGGGAACGTGTTTGGCACCATTGGTTGCTTAAAATAGTTTTTGCACGAGTCGGTGGGCCCGCCGGAAAGTTTGCGCAGTGTGAAAAACCGCTCGAAACCACCCAAAAGTGTTTTTGGGCATCCGGGAACGTGTTTGGCACCATTTGTTGTGAAAAATAATTATTACACGAGTCGGTAGCTCCGCTAGAATGTATGCGTAGTGCGAAAACAAAACAGCTCGAAACAAGCCAAATGTGTTTTTGGACTTGTGGGAACGTGTTTGACACCATTGGTTGCGAAAAACAATTTTTATACGAGTCGATGGGCACGCTGGAAAGTTTGTGTAGTGCGAAAACGAAACGGCTTGAAACCTCCCAAAAGTGTTTTTGAGCTTCTTGGAACTTGTTTGGCACCATTTGTTCTATAATACAATTTTTACACGAGTCGGTGGGCCAGCTGGAAAGTTTCCATGGTGTAAAAATGAAATCGCTCGAAAAATCCCAAAAGTGTTTTTGGGCATCTAGGAACGTGTTTGGCACCATTGGTTGCTTAAAACAATTTTTATACGAATCTGTGGGCATGCTAGAAAGTTTGCGTAGTGCGAAAACAAAACGGCTCGAAACCAGCCAAATGTGTTTTTGGGTTTGTGGGAATGTGTTTTTCATCATTGGTTGCGAAAAACAATTTTTACACGAGTCGGTGGGCCCGCCGGAAAGTTTTCATGGTGCGAAAATGAAATCGCTCGGAACAACCCAAAAGTTTATTTTGGGCATCTGGTAACATGTTTGCCACCATTGGTTGTGTAAAACAATTTTTATACGAATCTGTGGGCATCCTAGAAAGTTTCCATGGTGTAAAAATGAAATCGGTCGAAACCACCCAAAAGTTTTTGGGCATCTGGAAAAGTGTTTGGCACCTTTGGTTCCTTAAAATAGTTTTTGCACGAGTCGGTGGGCCCGCCGAAAAGTTTGCGCAGTGTGAAAAAACCGCTCGAAACCACCCAAAAGTGTTTTTGGGCATCTGGGAACGTGTTTGGCACCATTGGTTGTGAAAAATAATTATTACACGAGTCGGTAGCCCTGCCATAAAGTTTGCGTAGTGCGAAAACAAAATGGCTCGAAACCACCCAAATGTGTTTTTGGGCTTCTAGGAACGTGTTTGGCACCATTGGTTGCGAAAAACAAATTTTACTCGAGTCGGTGGGCCCACCGGAAAGTTTTCATGGTACAAAAATGAAATCGCTCGAAACAACCCAAAAGTGTTCTTTGGCATCTGGGAACGTGTTTTCGCACCATTGGATGTATAAAACAATTTTTCTACGAATCTATGGGCACGCTGGAAAGTTCGCATGGTGTAAAAATGAAATCGCTCGAAACCACCCAAAAGTGTTTTTGGGCATTTGGGAACGTGGTTGGCACCATTGGTTGCTTAAAATAGTTTTTTACACGAGTCAGTGGGCCCGTCGTTAAGTTTGCGTAGTGCGAAAACGAAACCGCTCGAAACCACCCAAATGTGTTTCTACGCTTGAGGGAACGTGTTTGGCACCATTGGTTGAGAAAAACAATTTTTACACGTGTCGGTGGGCCCGCTGGAAAGTTTCCATGGTGCAAAAATGAAACTTCTCGAAACCAGCCAAAAGTGCTTTTGGGCATCTGTGAACGTGTTTGGCACCATTGGTGGCTTCAAACAATTTTTACACTGGTCGGTGGGCCCGCTGGAATGTTTCCGTGGAGCAAAAATGAAATCGCTCGGAACAACCCAAATGTGTTTTTGGGCATCTGGGAACGTGTTTGGTACCCATGGTTGCTTAAAATAGTTTTTACACGAGTCAGTGGGGCCGTCGAAAAGTTTGCGTAGTGTGGAAACGAAACCGCCCGAAACCACCCAAATGTGTTTTTGGGCATGAGGGAACGTGTTTGGCACCGTTGGTTGAGAAAAACAATTTTTACGTGAGTTGGTGGGCCCGCTGGAATGCTTCCATGGTGTAAAAATGAAATCGCTCGAAACCACCCAAAAGTGTGTTTGGGCATGTGGGAACGTGTTTGGCACCATTGGTTGCTTCACACAATTTTTACACGAGTCGGTGGGCTCGCTGGAAAGCTTCCATGGTGCAAAAATGAAATCGCTCGAAACCACCGAAAAGTGTTTTTGGGCATCTGGGAATGTGTTTGGCACCATTGGTTACTTAAAACAATTTTTACACAAGTCGGTGGGCCCGCAAGAATGTTTCCATGATGCAAAAATGAAATCGCTCGAAACAACCCAAAACTATTTTTGGTTATCTGGGAACGTGTTTGGCACCATTGGTTGCTTAGAATAGTTTTTACACGAGTCATTGGGCCCATCAGAAAGTTTGCGTAGTGCGAAAACCAAACCGCTCGAAACCACCCAAATGTGTTTTTGGACTTGAGATAACGTGTTTGGCACCATTTGTTGCTTAAAATAGTTTTTAGACGAGTCAGTGGGCCCGTCGCTAAGTTTGCGTAGTGCGAAAGCGAAATCGCTCGAAACCACCCAAATATGTTTCTGGGCTTGAGGTAACGTGTTTGGCACCATTGGTTGAGAAAAACAATTTTTACATGAGTCGGTGGGCCCGCTGGAATGCTTCCAAGGTGTAAAAATGAAATCGCTCGAAACCACCCAAAAGTGTGTTTGGGCATGTGGGAACGTGTTTGGCACCATTGGTTGCTTAACACAATTTTTACACAAGTCGTTGGGACAGCCGGAAAGTTTCCATGGTGTAAAAATGAAATCGCTCGAAACACCCAACAGTGTTTTTGGGCGTCTGGGAACGTGTTTCGCACCATTTGTTGCCTAAAATAGTTTTTACACGAGTCATTGGGCCGGTCGTAAAGTTTGCGTAGTGCAAAAACAAAACCGCTCAAGACCACCCAAATGTGTTTTTGGGCTTGAGAAAACGTGTTTGGCACCATTGGTTAAGAAAAACAATTTTTACACGAGTCGGTGGGCCCGCTAGAAAGTTTCCATGGTGCAAAATTAAATCGTTCGAAACCACCCAAAAGTGTTTTTGGGCATTCGGGAAAGTGTTTGGCACCATTGGTTGCTTAAAACAATTTTTACACGAGTCGTTGTGCCCGCTGGAAAGTTTCCATGGTGCAAAACTGAAATCGCTCGAAACCACCCAAAAGTGTTTTTGGGCATATGAGAACCTGTTTGGTACCATTGGTTGCTTAAAATAGGTTTTACACGAGTCGGTGGGCCCGTCGAAAAGTTTGCGTTGTGCGAAAACGAAACAGCTCGAAACCTCCAAAATGTATGTTTGAGCTTGAGGGAACGTATTTGGCACCATTGGTTGAGAAAAGCAATTTTTACACGAGGCGGTGGGCCCGTTGGAAAGTTTCTGTGCTGCAAAAATGAAATCGCTCGAAACCACCCAAAAATGTTTTTGGGCATCAAAGAACGTGCTTGGCACCATTGGTTAGTTAAAACAATTTTTACACGAGTTGTTGGACCCGCTGAAAAGTTTTCATGATGCAAAACTAAAATCGTTTGAATCCACCCAAAGGTGTTTTTGGGCATCTGGAAAAGTGTTTGGCACCTTTGGTTCCTTAAAATAGTTTTTGCACGAGTCGGTGGGCCCGCCGGAAAGTTTGCGCAGTGTGAAAAAACCGCTCGAAACCACCCAAAAGTGTTTTTGGGCATCTGGGAACGTGTTTGGCACCATTGGTTGTGAAAAATAATTATCACACGAGTCGGTAGCCCCGCTAGAATGTTTGCGTAGTGCGAAAACAAAACGGCTCGAAACAAGCCAAATGTGTTTTTGGGCTTGTGGGAACGTGTTTGACACCATTGGTTGCGAAAAACAATTTTTATACGAGTCGATGGGCACGCTGGAAAGTTTGTGTAGTGCGAAAACGAAACGGCTCGAAACCTCCCAAAAGTGTTTTTGAGCTTCTTGGAACTTGTTTGGCACCATTTGTTCTATAAAACAATTTTTACACGAGTCGGTGGGCCAGCTGGAAAGTTTCCATGGTGTAAAAATGAAATCGCTCGAAAAAACCCAAAAGTGTTTTTGGGCATCTAGGAACGTGTTTGGCACCATTGGTTGCTTAAAACAATTTTTACACGAGTCGGTAACCCGCTGGAAAGTTTCCATGGTGCAAAAATGAAATCATTCGAAAAAACCCAAAAGTATTTTTGGGCATGTGGGAAAGTGTTTGGCACCATTGGTTGCGAAAAACAATATTGTGACGAGTCATTGGGCCCATCAGAAAGTTTGCGTGGTGCGAAAACAAAACCGCTCAAAACCACCCAAATGTGTTTTTGGGCTTGAGAGAACGTGTTTGGCACCATTGGTTAAGAAAAACAATTTTTACACGAGTCGGTGGGCCCGCTGGAAAGTTTCCATGGTGCAAAAATGAAATCGCTCGAAACAACCCAAAAATGTTTTTGGGCATCTGGGAACGTGTTTGGCACCATTGGTTGCTTATAATAGTTTTTACACGAGTCATTGGGCCCATCGGAAAATTTGCGTAGTGCGAAAACAAAACCGCTCAAAACCACCCAAATGTGTTTTTGGGCTTGAGAGAACGTGTTTGGTACCATTGGTTAAGAAAAATAAATTTTACACGAGTTGGTGGGCCCGCTGGAAAGTTTCCATGGTGCAAAATTAATTCGCTCGATACCACCCAAAAGTGTTTTTGGGCATCTGGGAAAGTGTTTAGCACCATTGGTTGCTTAAAACAATTTCATACGAATCTATGGGCATGCTAGAAAGTTTGCGTAGTGCGAAAACAAAACGGCTCGAAGCCAGCCAAATGTGTTTTTGGGTTTGTGGGAATGTGTTTTTCATCATTGGTTGCGAAAAACAATTTTTACACGAGTCGGTGGGCCCGCCGGAAAGTTTTCATGGTGCGAAAATGAAATCGCTCGGAACAACCCAAAAGTTTATTTTGGGCATCTGGTAACATGTTTGCCACCATTGGTTGTGTAAAACAATTTTTATACGAATCTGTGGGCATCCTAGAAAGTTTCCATGGTGTAAAAATGAAATCGGTCGAAACCACCCAAAAGTGTTTTTGGGCATCTGGGAACGTGTTTGGCACCATTGGTTGTGAAAAATAATTATTACACGAGTCGGTAGCCCTGCCATAAAGTTTGCGTAGTGCGAAAACAAAATGGCTCGAAACCACCCAAATGTGTTTTTGGGCTTCTAGGAACGTGTTTGGCACCATTGGTTGCGAAAAACAAATTTTACTCGAGTCGGTGGGCCCACCGGAAAGTTTTCATGGTGCAAAAATGAAATCGCTCGAAACAACCCAAAAGTGTTCTTTGGCATCTGGGAACGTGTTTTGGCACCATTGGTTGTATAAAACAATTTTTCTACGAATCTATGGGTACTCTAGAAAGTTCGCATCGTGTAAAAATGAAATCGCTCGAAACCACCCAAAATTGTTTTTGGGCATTTGGGAACGTGGTTGGCACCATTGGTTGCTTAACATAATTTTTACATGAGTCAGTGGGCCCGTTGGAAAGTTTCCATGGTGCAACAATGAAATCGTTCGAAACAACCCAAAAGTGATTTTGGGCATCTAGGAACGTGTTTGGCACCATTGGTTGCTTAAAATAGTTTTTTACACGAGTCAGTGGGCCCGTCGTTAAGTTTGCGTAGTGCGAAAACGAAACCGCTCGAAACAACCCAAATGTGTTTCTGGGCTTGAGGGAACGTGTTTGGCACCATTGGTTGAGAAAAACAATTTTTACACGTGTCGGTGGGCCCACTGGAAAGTTTCCATGGTGCAAAAATGAAACGTCTCGAAACCAGCCAAAAGTGCTTTTGGGCATCTGTGAACGTGTTTGGCACCATTGGTGGCTTCAAACAATTTTTACACTGGTCGGTGGGCCCACTGGAAAGTTTCCGTGGTGCAAAAATGAAATCGCTCAGAACAACCCAAATGAGTTTTTGGGCATCTGGGAACGTGTTTGGTACCCATGGTTGCTTAAAATAGTTTTTACACGAGTTAGTGGGCCCGCCGAAAAGTTTGCGTAGTGTGGAAACGAAACCGCCCGAAACCACCCAAATGTGTTTTTGGGCATGAGGGAACGTGTTTGGCACCATTGGTTGAGAAAAACAATTTTGACACGAGTCGGTGGGCCCGCTGGAATGCTTCCATGGTGTAAAAATGAAATCGCTCGAAACCACCCAAAAGGGTGTTTGGGCATGTGGGAATGTGTTTGGCACCATTGGTTGCTTAACACAATTTTTACACGAGTCGGTGGGCTCGCTGGAAAGCTTCCATGGTGCAAAAATGAAATCGCTCGAAACCACCGAAAAGTGTTTTTGGGCATCTGGGAATGTGTTTGGCACCATTGGTTGCTTAAAACAATTTTTACACAAGTCGGTGGGCCCGCAGGAATGTTTCCATGGTGCAAAAATGAAATCGCTCGAAACAACCCGAAACTGTTTTTGGTTATCTGGGAACGTGTTTGGCACCATTGGTTGCTTAGAATAGTTTTTACACGAGTCATTGGGCCCATCAGAAAGTTTGCGTAGTGCAAAAACCAAACGGCTCGAAACAACCCAAATGTGTTTTTGGACTTGAGATAACGTGTTTGGCACCATTGGTTGCTTAAAATAGTTTTTAGACGAGTCAGTGGGCTCGTCGTTAAGTTTGCGTAGTGTGAAAACGAAATCGCTCGAAACCACCCAAATGTGTTTCTGGGCTTGAGGGAACGTGTTTGGCACCATTGGTTGAGAAAAACAATTTTTACATGAGTCGGTGGGCCCGCTGGAATGCTTCCATGGTGTAAAATGAAATCGCTCGAAACCACCCAAAAGTGTGTTTGGGCATGTGGGAACGTGTTTGGCACCATTGGTTGCGTAACACAATTTTTACACAAGTCATTGGGACAGCCGGAAAGTTTGCATGGTGTAAAAATGAAATCGCTCGAAACACCCAACAGTGTTTTTGGGCATCTGGGAACGTGTTTCGCACCATTTGTTGCCTAAAATAGTTTTTACACGAGTCATTGGGCCAATCGTAGAATTTGCGTAGTGCGAAAACAAAACCGCTCAAGACCACCCAAATGTGTTTTTGGGCTTGAGAAAACGAGTTTGGCACCATTGGTTAAGAAAAACAATTTTTACACGAGTCGGTGGGCCCGCTGGAAAGTTTCCATGGTGCAAAATTAAATCGCTCGAAACCACCCAAAAGTGTTTTTGGGCATTCGGGAAAGTGTTTGGCACCATTGGTTGCTTAAAACAATTTTTACACGAGTCGTTGTGCCCGCTGGAAAGTTTCCGTGCTGCAAAACTGAAATCGCTCGAAACCACCCAAAAATGTTTCTGGGCATCTAAGAACGTGTTTGGCACCATAGGTTGCTTAAAACAATTTTTACAGGAGTCGCTGGGCCCGCTGGAAAGTTTCCACGGTGTAAACTGAAATAGTTCGAAACCACCCAAAGGTGTTTTTGGGCATCTGGAAAAGTGTTTGGCACCTTTGGTTGCTTAAAATAGTTTTTGCACGAGTCAGTGGGCCCGCCGAAAAGTTTGCGCAGTGTGAACAAACCGCTCGAAACCACCCAAAAGTGTTTTCGGGCATCTGGGAACGTCTTTCGGAGCATTGGTTGTGAAAAATAATTATTACACAAGTCGGTAGCCCCGCTAGAAAGTTTGCGTAGTGCGAAAACAAAATGGCTCGAAACCAGCCAAATGTGTTTTTGGGCTTGTGGGAACGTGTTTGTCATCATTGGTTGCGAAAAATAATTTTTTCACGAGTTGGTGGGCCCATCGGAAAGTTTTCATGGTGCAAAAATGAAATCGCTCGAAACAAGCCAAAAGTGTTTTTTGGCATCTGGGAACTTGTTTTGGCACCATTGGTTGTATAAAACAATTTTTTTACGAATCTGTGGGCACGCTGGAAAGTTCGCATGGTGTAAAAATGAAATCGCTCGAAACCACCCAAAAGTGTTTTTGGGCATTTGGGATCGTGTTTTGCACCATTGGTTGCTTAAAACAATTTTTACACGAGTCGCTGGGCCCACTGGAAAGTTTCCAAGGTGCAAAACTGAAATCGGTCAAAACCACCCAAAAGTGTTTTATGGCATATGGGAACCTGTTTGGTACCATTGGTGTCTTCAAACAATTTTTACACTGGTTGGTGGGCCCGCTGGAAAGTTTCCGTGGTGCAAAAGTGAAATCGCTTGAAACAACCCAAAACTGTTTTTGGTTATCTGGGAACGTGTTGGCTCCATTGGTTGCTTAAAATAGTGTTTACACGAGTCATTGGGCCCATCAGAAGTTTGCGTAGTGCGAAAACCAAACCGCTCGAAACCACCCAAATGTGTTTTTGGACTTGAGATAACGTGGTTGGCACCAATGGTTGAGAAAAACATTTTTTACACGTGTCGGTGGGCCCGGTGGAAAGTTTTCTTGGTGCAAAAAATGAAACGTCTCGAAACCAGCCAAAAGTGCTTTTGGGCATCTGTGAACGTGTTTGGCACCATTGGTGGCTTCAAACAATTTTTACACGAGTCGGTGGGCCCGCTGGAAAGTTTCCATGGTGCAAAATTAAATCGCTCGAAACCACCCAAAAGTGTTTTTGGGCATCTGGGAAAGTGTTTCGCACCATTGGTTGCTTAAAACAATTTTTACAGGAGTCGCTGGGCCCGCTGGAAAGTTTCCATGGTGCAAAATTGAAATCGCTCGAAACCACCCAAAAGTGTTTTTGGGCATATGGGAACCTGTTTGGTACCATTGGTTGCTTAAAATAGGTTTTACACGAGTCAGTGGGCCCGTCGAAAAGTTTGCGTCGTGCGAAAACGAAACAGCTTGAAACCTCCCAAATGTATTTTTGAGCTTGAGGGAACGTATTTGGCACCATTGGTTGAGAAAAACAATTTTTACACGAGTCGGTAGGCCCGCTGGAAAGTTTCCGTGCTGCAAAAATGAAATCGCTCGAAACCACCCAAAAATGTTTGTGGGCATCTAAGAACGTGTTTGGCACCATTGGTTGCTTAAAACAATTTTTACACGAGTCGCTGGGCCCACTGGAAAGTTTCCACGGTGTAAACTGAAATCGTTTGAAACCACCCAAAGGTGTTTTTGGGCATCTGGAAAAGTGTTTGGCACCTTTGGTTGCTTAAAATAGTTTTTGCACGAGTCAGTGGGCCCGCCGAAAAGTTTGCGCAGTGTGAAAAAACCGCTAAAAACCACCGAAAAGTGTTTTCGGGCATCTGGGAACGTCTTTGGCAGCATTGGTTGTGAAAAATAATTATTACAGGAGTCGGTAGCCCCGCTAGAAAGTTTGCGTAGTGTGAAAACAAAATGGCTCGAAACCAGCCAAATGTGTTTTTGGGCTTGTGGGAACGTGTTTGTCATCATTGGTTGCGAAAAACAATTTTTACACGAGTCGGTGGGCCCACCGGAAAGTTTTCATGGTGCAAAAATGAAATCGCTCGAAACAACCCAAAAGTTTATTTTGGGCATCTGGTAACATGTTTGGCACCATTGGTTGTGTAGAACAATTTTTATACGAATCTGTGGGCATGCTAGAAAGTTTCCATGGTGTAAAAATGAAATCGGTCGAAACCACCCAAAAGTGTTTTTGGGCATCTGGGAACGTGTTTGGCAGCATTGGTTGTGAAAAATAATTATTACAGGAGTCGGTAGCCCTGCCAGAAAGTTTGCGTAGTGCGAAAACAAAACAGCTCGAAACCACCCAAATGTGTTTTTGGGCTTCTGGGAACGTGTTTGGCACCATTGGTTGCGAAAAACAAATTTTACTCGAGTCGCTGGGCCCACCGGGAAGTTTTCATGGTGCAAAAATGAAATCGCTCGAAACAAGCCAAAAGTGTTTTTTGGCATCTGGGAACTTGTTTTGGCACCATTGGTTGTATAAAACAATCTTTTTACGAATCTGTGGGCACGCTGGAAAGTTCGCTTGGTGTAAAAATGAAATCACTCGAAACCACCCAAAAGTGTTTTTGGGCATTTGGGAACGTGTTTGGCACCATTGGTTGCTTAAAACAATTTTTACACGAGTCGCTGGGCCCACTGGAAAGTTTCCATGGTGCAAAACTGAAATCGGTCGAAACCACCCAAAAGTGTTTTTGGGCATATGGGAACCTGTTTGGTACCATAGGTGGCTTCAAACAATTTTTACACTGGTTGGTGGGCCCGCTGGAAAGTTTCCGTGGTGCAAAAATGAAATCGCTTGAAACAACCCAAAACTATTTTTGGTTATCTGGGAACGTGTTGGCTCCATTGGTTGCTTAAAATAGTGTTTACACGAGTCATTGGGCCCATCAGAAGTTTGCGTAGTGCGAAAACCAAACCGCTCGAAACCACCCAAATGTGTTTTTGGACTTGAGATAACGTGGTTGGCACCAATGGTTGAGAAAAACATTTTTTACACGTGTCGGTGGGCCCGCTGGAAAGTTTTCTTGGTGCAAAAAATGAAACGTCTCGAAACCAGCCAAAAGTGCTTTTGGGCATTTGTGAACGTGTTTGGCACCATTGGTGGCTTCAAACAATTTTTACACGAGTCGGTGGGCCCGCTGGAATGTTTCCATGGTGCAAAATTGAAATCGCTCGAAACCACCCTGAAGTGTTTTTGGGCATATGGGAACCTGTTTGGTACCATTGGTTGCTTAAAATAGGTTTTACACGAGTCAGTGGGCCCGTCGAAAAGTTTGCGTCGTGCGAAAACGAAACAGCTCGAAACCTCCCAAATGTATTTTTGAGCTTGAGGGAACATATTTGGCACCGTTGGTTGCTTAAAATAGGTTTTACACGAGTCAGTGGGCCCGTCGAAAAGTTTGCGTCGTGCGAAAACGAAACAGCTCGAAACCTGCCAAATGTATTTTTGAGCTTGAGGGAACGTATTTGGCACCGTTGGTTGAGAAAAACAATTTTTACATGAGTCGGTGGGCCCGCTGGAAAGTTTCCGTGCTGCAAAAATGAAATCGCTCGAAACCACCCAAAAATGTTTTTGGGCATCTAAGAACGTGTTTGGCACCATTGGTTGCTTAAAACAATTTTTACAAGAGTCGCTGGGCCCGCTGGAAAGTTTCCACGGTGTAAACTGAAATCGTTTGAAACCACCCAAAGGTGTTTTTGGGCATCTGGAAAAGTGTTTGGCACCTTTGGTTGCTTAAAATAGTTTTTGCACGAGTCAGTGGGCCCGCCAAAAAGTTTGCGCAGTGTGAAAAAACCGCTCGAAACCACCCAAAAGTGTTTTTGGGCATCTGGGAACGTCTTTGGCAGCATTGGTTGTGAAAAATATTTATTACACAAGTCGGTAGCCCCGCTAGAAAGTTTGCGTAGCGCGAAAACAAAATGGCTCGAAACCAGCCAAATGTGTTTTTGGGCTTGTGGGAACGTGTTTGTCATCATTGGTTGCAAAAAACAATTTTTACACGAGTCGGTGGGCCCACCGGAAAGTTTTCATGGTGCAAAAATGAAATCGCTCGAAACAACCCAAAAGATTATTTTGGGCATCTGGTAACATGTTTGGCACCATTGGTTGTGTAGAGCAATTTTTATATGAATCTGTGGGCATGCTAGAAAGTTTCCATGGTGTAAAAATGAAATCGGTCGAAACCACCCAAAAGTGTTTTTGGGCATCTGGGAACGTGTTTGGCAGCATTGGTTGTGAAAAATAATTATTACACGAGTCGGTAGCCCTGCCAGAAAGTTTGCGTAGTGCGAAAACAAAACTGCTCGAAACCACCCAAATGTGTTTTTGGGCTTCTGGGAACGTGTTTGGCACCATTGGTTGCGAAAAACAAATTTTACTCGAGTCGCTGGGCCCACCGAAAAGTTTTCATGGTGCAAAAATGAAATCGCTCAAAACAAGCCAAAAGTGTTTTTTGGCATCTGGGAACTAGTTTTGGCACCATTGGTTGTATAAAACAATTTTTTTACGAATCTGTGGGCACGCTGGAAAGTTCGCATGGTCTAAAAATGAAATCGCTCGAAACCACCCAAAAGTGTTTTTGGGCATTTGGGAACGTGTTTGGCACCATTGGTTGCTTAAAACAATTTTTACACGAGTCGCTGGGCCCACTGGAAAATTTCCATGGTGCAAAACTGAAATCGGTCGAAACCACCCAAAAGTGTTTTTGGGCATATGGGAACCTGTTTGGTACCAATGGTGGCTTCAAACAATTTTTACACTAGTTGGTGGGCCCGCTGGAATGTTTCCGTGGTGCAAAAATGAAATCGCTTGAAACAAGCCAAAACTGTTTTTGGTTATCTGGGAACGTGTTGGCTCCATTGGTTGCTTAAAATAGTGTTTACACGAGTCATTGGGCCCATCAGAAAGTTTGCGTAGTGCGAAAACCAAACCGCTCGAAACCACCCAAATGTGTTTTTGGACTTGAGATAACGTGGTTGGCACCAATGGTTGAGAAAAACTTTTTTTACACGTGTCGGTGGGCCCGCTGGAAAGTTTTCTTGGTGCAAAAAATGAAACGTCTCGAAACCAGCCAAAAGTGCTTTTGGGCATCTGTGAACGTGTTTGGCACCATTGGTGGCTTCAAACAATTTTTACACGAGTCGATGGGCCCGCTGGAAAGTTTCCATGGTGCAAAATTAAATCGCTCGAAACCACCCAAAAGTGTTTTTGGGCATCTGGGAAAGTGTTTGGCACCATTGGTTGCTTAAAACAATTTTTACACGAGTCGCTGGGCCCACTAGAAAGTTTCCATGGTGTAAAAATGAAATCGGTCGAAACCACCCAAAAGTGTTTTTGGGCATCTGGGAACGTGTTTGGCAGCATTGGTTGTGAAAAATAATTATTACACGAGTCGGTAGCCCTGTCAGAAAGTTTGCGTATTGCGAAAACAAAACAGCTCGAAACCACCCAAATGTGTTTTTGGGCTTCTGGGAACGTGTTTGGCACCATTGGTTGCGAAAAACAAATTTTACTCGAGTCGCTGGGCCCACCGAAAAGTTTTCATGGTGCAAAAATGAAATCGCTCAAAACAAGCCAAAAGTGTTTTTTGGCATCTGGGAACTTGTTTTGGCACCATTGGTTGTATAAAACAATTTTTTTACGAATCTATGGGCACGCTGGAAAGTTCGCATGGTGTAAAAATGAAATCGCTCGAAACCACCCAAAAGTGTTTTTGGGCATTTGGGAACGTGTTTGGCACCATTGGTTGCTTAAAACAATTTTTACACGAGTCGCTGGGCCCACTGGAAAATTTCCATGGTGCAAAACTGAAATCGGTTGAAACCACCCAAAAGTGGTTTTGGGCATATGGGAACCTGTTTGGTACCAATGGTGGCTTCAAACAATTTTTACACTAGTTGGTGGGCCCGCTGGAAAGTTTCCGTGGTGCAAAAATGAAATCGCTTGAAACAACCCAAAACTGTTTTTGGTTATCTGGGAACGTGTTGGCTCCATTGGTTGCTTAAAATAGGGTTTACACGAGTCATTGGGCCCATCAGAAAGTTTGCGTAGTGCGAAAACCAAACCGCTCGAAACCACCCAAATGTGTTTTTGGACTTGAGATAACATGGTTGGCACCAATGGTTGAGAAAAACATTTTTTACACGTGTCGGTGGGCCCGCTGGAAAGTTTTCTTCGTGCAAAAAATGAAACGTCTCGAAACCAGCCAAAAGTGCTTTTGGGCATCTGTGAACGTGTTTGGCACCATTCGTGGCTTCAAACAATTTTTACACGAGTCGGTGGGACCGCTTGAAAGTTTCCATGGTGCAAAATTAAATCGCTCGAAACCACCCAAAAGTGTTTTTGGGCATCTGGGAAAGTGTTTGGCACCATTGGTTGCTTAAAACAATTTTTACACGAGTCGCTGGGCCCGCTGGAAAGTTTCCATGGTGCAAAATTGAAATCGCTCGAAACCACCCAAAAGTGTTTTTGGGCATATGGGAACCTGTTTGGTACCATTGGTTGCTTAAAATAGGTTTTACACGAGTCAGTGGGCCCGTCGAAAAGTTTGTGTCGTGCGAAAACGAAACAGCTCGAAACCTCCCAAATGTATTTTTGAGCTTGAGGAAACGTATTTGGCACCATTGGTTGAGAAAAACAATTTTTACACGAGTCGGTCGGCCCGCTGGAAGTTTTCGTGCTGCAAAAATGAAATCGCTCGAGACCACCCAAAAATGTTTTTGGGCATCTAAGAACGTGTTTGGCACCATTGGTTGCTTAAAACAATTTTTACACGAGTCGCTGGGCCCGCTGGAAAGTTTCCACGGTGTAAACTGAAATTGTTTGAAACCTCCAAAAGGTGTTTTTGGGCATCTGGAAAAGTGTTTGGCACCTTTGGTTGTTTAAAATAGTTTTTGCACGAGTCAGTGGTCCCGCCAAAAAGTTTGCGCAGTGTGAAAAAACCGCTCGAAACCACCCAAAAGTGTTTTCGGGCATCTGGGAACGTCTTTGGCAGCATTGGTTGTGAAAAATAATTATTACACAAGTCGGTAGCCCCGCTAGAAAGTTTGCGTAGCGCGAAAACAAAATGGCTCGAAACCAGCCAAATGTGTTTTTGGGCTTGTGGGAACGTGTTTGTCATCATTGGTTGCGAAAAACAATTTTTACACGAGTCGGTGGGCCCGCCGAAAAGTTTTCATGGTGCAAAAATGAAATCGCTCGAAACAACCCAAAAGTTTATTTTGGGCATCTGGTAACATGTTTGGCACCATTGGTTGTGTAGAGCAATTTTTATATGAATCTGTGGGCATGCTAGAAAGTTTCCATGGTGTAAAAATGAAATCGGTGGAAACCACCCAAAAGTGTTTTTGGGCATCTGGGAACGTGTTTGGCAGCATTGGTTGTGAAAAATAATTATTACACGAGTCGGTAGCCCTGTCAGAAAGTTTGCGTAGTGCGAAAACAAAACAGCTCGAAACCACCCAAATGTGTTTTTGGGCTTCTGGGAACGTGTTTGGCACCATTGGTTGCTTAAAACAATTTTTACACGAGTCGCTGGGCCCGCTGGAAAGTTTCCATGGTGCAAAATTGAAATCGCTCGAAACCACCCAAAAGTGTTTTTGGGCATATGGGAACCTGTTTGGTACCATTGGTTGCTTAAAATAGGTTTTACACGAGTCAGTGGGCCCGTCGAAAAGTTTGCGTCGTGCGAAAACGAAACAGCTCGAAACCTCCCAAATGTATTTTTGAGCTTGAGGGAACGTATTTGGCACCATTGGTTGAGAAAAACAATTTTTACACGAGTCGGTGGGCCCGCTGGAAGTTTTCGTGCTGCAAAAATGAAATCGCTCGAGACCACCCAAAAATGTTTTTGCGCATCTAAGAACGTGTTTGGCACCATTGGTTGCTTAAAACAATTTTTACACGAGTCGCTGGGCCCGATGGAAAGTTTCCACGGTGTAAACTGAAATCGTTTGAAACCACCCAAAGGTGTTTTTGGGCATCTGGAAAAGTGTTTGGCACCTTTGGTTGCTTAAAATAGTTTTTGCACGAGTCAGTGGTCCCGCCAAAAAGTTTGCGCAGTGTGAAAAAACCGCTCGAAACCACCCAAAAGTGTTTTCGGGCATCTGGGAACGTCTTTGGCAGCATTGGTTGTGAAAAATAATTATTACACAAGTCGGTAGCCCCGCTAGAAAGTTTGCGTAGCGCGAAAACAAAATGGCTCGAAACCATGGTGCAAAAATGAAATCGCTCAAAACAACCCAAAAGTTTATTTTGGGCATCTGGTAACATGTTTGGCACCATTGGCTGTGTAGAACAATTTTTATATGAATCTGTGGGCATGCTAGAAAGTTTCCATGGTGTAAAAATGAAATCGGTCAAAACCACCCAAAAGTGTTTTTGGGCATCTGGGAACGTGTTTGGCAGCATTGGTTGTGAAAAATAATTACTACACGAGTCGGTAGCCCTGCCAGAAAGTTTGCGTAGTGCGAAAACAAAACTGCTCGAAACCACCCAAATGTGTTTTTGGGCTTCTGGGAACGTGTTTGGCACCATTGGTTGCGAAAAGCAAATTTTACTCGAGTCGCTGGGCCCACCGAAAAGTTTTCATGGTGCAAAAATGAAATCGCTCAACACAAGCCAAAAGTGTTTTTTGGCATCTGGGAACTTGTTTTGGCACCATTGGTTGTATAAAACAATTTTTTAACGAATCTGTGGGCACGCTGGAAAGTTCGCATGGTGTAAAAATGAAATCGCTCGAAACCACCCAAAAGTGTTTTTGGGCATTTGGGAACGTGTTTGGCACCATTGGTTGCTTAAAACAATACCAATGGTGGCTTCAAACAATTTTTACACTGGTTGGTGGGCCCGCTGGAAAGTTTCCGTGGTGCAAAAATGAAATCGCTTGAAACAACCCAAAACTGTTTTGGTTATCTGGGAACGTGTTGGCTCCATTGGTTGCTTAAAATAGTGTTTACACAAGTCATTGGGCCCATCAGAAAGTTTGCGTAGTGCGAAAACCAAACCGCTCGAAACCACCCAAATGTGTTTTTGGACTTGAGATTACGTGGTTGGCACCAATGGTTGAGAAAAACATTTTTTACACGTGTCGGTGGGCCCGCTGGAAAGTTTTCTTGGTGCAAAAAATGAAACGTCTCGAAACCAGCCAAAAGTGCTTTTGGGCATCTGTGAACGTGTTTGGCACCATTGGTGGCTTCAAACAATTTTTACATGAGTCGGTGGGCCCGCTGGAAAGTTTCCATGGTGCAAAATTAAATCGCTCGAAACCACCCAAAAGTGTTTTTGGGCATCTGGGAAAGTGTTTCGCACCATTGGTTGCTTAAAACAATTTTGACACGAGTCGCTGGGCCCGCTGGAAAGTTTCCATGGTGCAAAATTGAAATCGCTCGAAACCACCCAAAAGTGTTTTTGGGCATATGGGAACCTGTTTGGTACCATTGGTTGCTTAAAATAGGTTTTACACGAGTCAGTGGGCCCGTCGAAAAGTTTGCGTCGTGCGAAAACGAAACAGCTCGAAACCTCCCAAATGTATTTTTGAGCTTGAGGGAACGTATTTGGCACCATTGGTTGAGAAAAACAATTTTTACACGAGTCGGTGGGCCCGCTGGAAAGTTTTCGTGCTGCAAAAATGAAATCGCTCGAAACCACCCAAAAATGTTTTTGGGCATCTAAGAACGTGTTTGGCACCATTGGTTGCTTAAAACAATTTTTACACGAGTCGCTGGGCCTGCTGGAAAGTTTCCACAATGTAAACTGAAATCGTTTGAAACCACCCAAAGGTGTTTTTGGGCATCTGGAAAAGTGTTTGGCACCTTTGGTTGCTTAAAATAGTTTTTGCACGAGTCAGTGGGCCCGCCGAAAAGTTTGCGCAGTGTGAAAAAACCGCTCGAAACCACCCAAAAGTGTTTTCGGGCATCTAGGAACGTCTTTGGCAGCATTGTTGTGAAAAATAATTATTACACAAGTCGGTAGCCCCGCTAGAAAGTTTGCGTAGTGCGAAAACAAAATGGCTCGAAACCAGCCAAATGTGTTTTTGGGCTTGTGGGAACGTGTTTGTCATCATTGGTTGCGAAAAACAATTTTTACACGAGTCGGTGGGCCCGCCGGAAAGTTTTAATGGTGCAAAAATGAAATCGCTCGAAACAACCCAAAAGTTTATTTTGGGCATCTGGTAACATGTTTGGCACCATTGGTTGTGTAGAACAATTTTTATACGAATCTATGGGCATGCTAGAAAGTTTCCATGGTGTAAAAATGAAATCGGTCGAAACCACCCAAAAGTGTTTTTGGGCATCTGGGAAAGTGTTTGGCACCATTGGTTGCTTAAAACAATTTTTACACGAGTCGCTGGGCCCACTGGAAAGTTTCCATGGTGCAAAACTGAAATCGGTCGAAACCACCCAAAAGTGTTTTTGGGCATATGGGAACCTGTTTGGTACCATTGGTTGCTTAAAATAGGTTTTACACGAGTCAGTGGGCCCGTCGAAAAGTTTGCGTCGTGCGAAAACGAAACAGCTCGAAACCTCCCAAATGTATTTTTGAGCTTGAGGGAACGTATTTGGCACCATTGGTTGAGAAAAACAATTTTTACACGAGTCGGTGGGCCCGCTGGAAAGTTTTCGTGCTGCAAAAATGAAATCGCTCGAAACCACCCAAAAGTGTTTTTGGGCATTTGGGAACGTGTTTGGCAAAATTGGTTGCTTAAAACAATTTTTACACGAGTCGCTGGGCCCACTGGAAAGTTTCCATGGTGCAAAACTGAAATCGGTCGAAACCACCCAAAAGTGTTTTTGGGCATATGGGAACCTGTTTGGTACCATTGGTTGCTTAAAATAGGTTTTACACGAGTCAGTGGGCCCGTCGAAAAGTTTGCGTCGTGCGAAAACGAAACAGCTCGAAACCTCCCAAATGTATTTTTGAGCTTGAGGGAACGTATTTGGCACCATTGGTTGAGAAAAACAATTTTTACACGAGTCGGTGGGCCCGCTGGAAAGTTTTCGTGCTGCAAAAATGAAATCGCTCGAAACCACCCAAAAATGTTTTTGGGCAGCTAAGAACGTGTTTGGCACCATTGGTTGCTTAAAACAATTTTTACACGGGTCGCTGGGCCTGCTGGAAAGTTTCCACAATGTAAACTGAAATCGTTTGAAACCACCCAAAGGTGTTTTTGGGCATCTGGAAAAGTGTTTGGCACCTTTGGTTGCTTAAAATAGTTTTTGCACGAGTCAGTGGGCCTGCCGAAAAGTTTGCGCAGTGTGAAAAAACCGCTCGAAACCACCCAAAAGTGTTTTCGGGCATCTAGGAACGTCTTTGGCAGCATTGTTGTGAAAAATAATTATTACACAAGTCGGTAGCCCCGCTAGAAAGTTTGCGTAGTGCGAAAACAAAATGGCTCGAAACCAGCCAAATGTGTTTTTGGGCTTGTGGGAACGTGTTTGTCATCATTGGTTGCGAAAAACAATTTTTACACGAGTCGGTGGGCCCGCCGGAAAGTTTTCGTGGTGCAAAAATGAAATCTCTCGAAACAACCCAAAAGTTTATTTTGGGCATCTGGTAACATGTTTGGCACCATTGGTTGTGCAGAACAATTTTTATACGAATCTATGGGCATGCTAGAAAGTTTCCATGGTGTAAAAATGAAATCGCTCGAAACAAGCCAAAAGTGTTTTTTGGCATCTGGGAACTTGTTTTGGCACCATTGGTTGTATAAAACAATTTTTTTACGAATCTGTGGGCACGCTGGAAAGTTCGCATGGTGTAAAAATGAAATCGCTCGAAACCACCCAAAAGTGTTTTTGGGCATTTGGGAACGTGTTTGGCAAAATTGTTTGCTTAAAACAATTTTTACAAGAGTCGCTGGGCCCACTGGAAAGTTTCCATGGTGGAAAACTGAAATCGGTCGAAACCACCCAAAAGTGTTTTTGGGCATTTGGGAACGTGTTTGGCAAAATTGGTTGCTTAAAACAATTTTTACACGAGTCCCTGGGCCCACTAGAAAGTTTCCATGGTGCAAAACTGAAATCGGTCGAAACCACCCAAAAGTGTTTTTGGGCATATGGGAACCTGTTTGGTACCAATGGTGGCTTCAAACAATTTTTACACTGGTTGGTGGGCCCGCTGGAAAGTTTCCGTGGTGCAAAAATGAAATCGCTTGAAACAACCCAAAACTGTTGTTGGTTATCTGGGAACGTGTTGGCTCCATTGGTTGCTTAAAATAGTGTTTACACAAGTCATTGGGCCCATCAGAAAGTTTGCGTAGTGCGAAAACCAAACCGCTCGAAACCACCCAAATGTGTTTTTGGACCTGAGATTACGTGGTTGGCACCAATGGTTGAGAAAAACATTTTTTACACGTGTCGGTGGGCCCGCTGGAAAGTTTTCTTGGTGCAAAAAATGAAACGTCTCGAAACCAGCCAAAAGTGCTTTTGGGCATCTGTGAACGTGTTTGGCACCATTGGTGGCTTCAAACAATTTTTACATGAGTCGGTGGGCCCGCTGGAAAGTTTCCATGGTGCAAAATTAAATCGCTCGAAACCACCCAAAAGTGTTTTTGGGCATCTGGGAAAGTGTTTCGCACCATTGGTTGCTTAAAACAATTTTGACACGAGTCGCTGGGCCCGCTGGAAAGTTTCCATGGTGCAAAATTGAAATCGCTCGAAACCACCCAAAAGTGTTTTTGGGCATATGGGAACCTGTTTGGTACCATTGGTTGCTTAAAATAGGTTTTACACGAGTCAGTGGGCCCGTCAAAAAGTTTGCGTCGTGCGAAAACGAAATGGCTCGAAACCAGCCAAATGTGTTTTTGGGCTTGTGGGAACGTGTTTGTCATCATTGGTTGCGAAAAACAATTTTTACACGAGTCGGTGGGCCCGCCGGAAAGTTTTAATGGTGCAAAAATGAAATCGCTCGAAACAACCCAAAAGTTTATTTTGGGCATCTGGTAACATGTTTGGCACCATTGGTTGTGTAGAACAATTTTTATACGAATCTATGGGCATGCTAGAAAGTTTCCATGGTGTAAAAATGAAATCGGTCGAAACCACCCGAAAGTGTTTTTGGGCATCTGGGAACGTGTTTGGCAGCATTGGTTGTGAAAAATAATTATTACACGAGTCGGTAGCCCTGCCAGAAAGTTTGCGTAGTGCGAAAACAAAACAGCTCGAAACCACCCAAATGTGTTTTTGGGCTTCTGGGAACGTGTTTGGCACCATTGGTTGCGAAAAACAAATTTTACTCGAGTCGCTGGGCCCACCGGAAAGTTTTCATGGTGCAAAAATGAAATCGCTCGAAACAAGCCAAAAGTGTTTTTTGGCATCTGGGAACTTGTTTTGGCACCATTGGTTGTATAAAACAATTTTTTTACGAATCTGTGGGCACGCTGGAAAGTTCGCATGGTGTAAAAATGAAATCGCTCGAAACCACCCAAAAGTGTTTTTGGGCATTTGGGAACGTGTTTGGCAAAATTGGTTGCTTAAAACAATTTTTACACGAGTCGCTGGGCCCACTGAAAGTTTCCATGGTGCAAAACTGAGATCGGTCGAAACCACCCAAAAGTGTTTTTGGGCATATGGGAACCTGTTTGGTACCATTGGTTGCTTAAAATAGGTTTTACACGAGTCAGTGGGCCCGTCGAAAAGTTTGCGTCGTGCGAAAACGAAACAGCTCGAAACCTCCCAAATGTATTTTTGAGCTTGAGGGAACGTATTTGGCACCATTGGTTGAGAAAAACAATTTTTACACGAGTCGGTGGGCCCGCTGGAAAGTTTTCGTGCTGCAAAAATGAAATCGCTCGAAACCACCCAAAAATGTTTTTGGGCATCTAAGAACGTGTTTGGCACCATTGGTTGCTTGAAACAATTTTTACACGGGTCGCTGGGCCTGCTGGAAAGTTTCCACAATCTAAACTGAAATCGTTTGAAACCACCCAAAGGTGTTTTTGGGCATCTGGAAAAGTGTTTGGCACCTTTGGTTGCTTAAAATAGTTTTTGCACGAGTCAGTGGGCCCGCCGAAAAGTTTGCGCAGTGTGAAAAAACCGCTCGAAACCACCCAAAAGTGTTTTCGGGCATCTAGGAACGTCTTTGGCAGCATTGTTGTGAAAAATAATTATTACACAAGTCGGTAGCCCCGCTAGAAAGTTTGCGTAGTGCGAAAACAAAATGGCTCGAAACCAGCCAAATGTGTTTTTGGGCTTGTGGGAACGTGTTTGTCATCATTGGTTGCGAAAAACAGTTTTTACACGAGTCGATGGGCCCGCCGAAAAGTTTTCATGGTGCAAAAATGAAATCGCTCGAAACAACCCAAAAGTTTATTTTGGGCATCTGGTAACATGTTTGGCACCATTGGTTGTGTAGAACAATTTTTATACGAATCTATGGGCATGCTAGAAAGTTTCCATGGTGTAAAAATGAAATCGGTCGAAACCACCCAAAAGTGTTTTTGGGCATCTGGGAAAGTGTTTGGCACCTTTGGTTGCTTAAAATAGTTTTTGCACGAGTCAGTGGGCCTGCCGAAAAGTTTGCGCAGTGTGAAAAAACCGCTCGAAACCACCCAAAAGTGTTTTCGGGCATCTAGGAACGTCTTTGGCAGCATTGTTGTGAAAAATAATTATTACACAAGTCGGTAGCCCCGCTAGAAAGTTTGCGTAGTGCGAAAACAAAATGGCTCGAAACCAGCCAAATGTGTTTTTGGGCTTGTGGGAACGTGTTTGTCATCATTGGTTGCGAAAAACAGTTTTTACACGAGTCGGTGCGCCCGCCGGAAAGTTTTCGTGGTGCAAAAATGAAATCTCTTGAAACAACCCAAAAGTTTATTTTGGGCATCTGGTAACATGTTTGGCACCATTGGTTGTGTAGAACAATTTTTATACGAATCTATGGGCATGCTAGAAAGTTTCCATGGTGTAAAAATGAAATCGCTCGAAACAAGCCAAAAGTGTTTTTTGGCATCTGGGAACTTGTTTTGGCACCATTGGTTGTATAAAACAATTTTTTTACGAATCTGTGGGCACGCTGGAAAGTTCGCATGGTGTAAAAATGAAATCGCTCGAAACCACCCAAAAGTGTTTTTGGGCATTTTGGAACGTGTTTGGCAAAATGGTTTGCTTAAAACAATTTTTACACGAGTCGCTGGGCCCACTGGAAACTTTCCATGGTGCAAAACTGAAATCGGTCGAAACCACCCAAAAGTGTTTTTGGGCATTTGGGAACGTGTTTGGCAAAATTGGTTGCTTAAAACAATTTTTACACGAGTCGCTGGGCCCACTAGAAAGTTTCCATGGTGCAAAACTGAAATCGGTCGAAACCACCCAAAAGTGTTTTTGGGCATATGGGAACCTGTTTGGTACCAATGGTGGCTTCAAACAATTTTTACACTGGTTGGTGGGCCCGCTGGAAAGTTTCCGTGGTGCAAAAATGAAATCGCTTGAAACAACCCAAAACTGTTATTGGTTATCTGGGAACGTGTTGGCTCCATTGGTTGCTTAAAATAGTGTTTACACAAGTCATTGGGCCCATCAGAAAGTTTGCGTAGTGCGAAAACCAAACCGCTTGAAACCACCCAAATGTGTTTTTGGACTTGAGATAACGTGGTTGGCACCAATGGTTGAGAAAAACATTTTTTACACGTGTCGGTGGGCCCGCTGGAAAGTTTTCTTGGTGCAAAAAATGAAACGTCTCGAAACCAGCCAAAAGTGCTTTTGGGCATCTGTGAACGTGTTTGGCACCATTGGTGGCTTCAAACAATTTCTACATGAGTCGGTGGGCCCGCTGGAAAGTTTCCATGGTGCAAAATTAAATCGCTCGAAACCACCCAAAAGTGTTTTTGGGCATCTGGGAAAGTGTTTCGCACCAATGGTTGCTTAAAACAATTTTGACACGAGTCGCTGGGCCCGCTGGAAAGTTTCCATGGTGCAAAATTGAAATCGCTCGAAACCACCCAAAAGTGTTTTTGGGCATATGGGAACCTGTTTGGTACCATTGGTGGCTTCAAACAATTTTTACACTGGTTGGTGGGCCCGCTGGAAAGTATCCGTGGTGCAAAAATGAAATCGCTTGAAACAACCCAAAACTGTTTTTGGTTATCTGGGAACGTGTTGGCTCCATTGGTTGCTTAAAATAGTGTTTACACGAGTCATTGGGCCCATCAGAAAGTTTGCGTAGTGCGAAAACCAAACCGCTTGAAACCACCCAAATGTGTTTTTGGACTTGAGATAACGTGGTAGGCACCAATGGTTGAGAAAAACATTTTTTACACGTGTCGGTGGGCCCGCTGGAAAGTTTTCTTGGTGCAAAAAATGAAACGTCTCGAAACCAGCCAAATGTGCTTTTGGGCATCTGTGAACGTGTTTGGCACCATTGGTGGCTTCAAACAATTTTTACACGAGTCGGTGGGCCCGCTGGAAAGTTTCCATGGTGCAAAATTAAATCGCTCGAAACCACCCAAAAGTGTTTTTGGGCATCTGGGAAAGTGTTTGGCACCATTGGTTGCTTAAAACAATTTTTACTCGAGTCGCTGGGCCCGCTGGAAAGTTTCCATGGTGCAAAATTGAAATCGCTCGAAACCTCCCAAAAGTATTTTTGGGCATATGGGAACCTGTTTGGTACCATTGGTTGCTTAAAATAGGTTTTACAAGAGTCAGTGGGCCCGTCGAAAAGTTTGCGTCGTGCGAAAACGAAACAGGTCGAAACCTCCCAAATGTATTTTTGAGCTTGAGGGAACGTATTTGGCACCATTGGTTGAGAAAAACAATTTTTACACGAGTCGGTGCGCCCGCTGGAAAGTTTCCGTGCTGCAAAAATGAAATCGCTCAAAACCACCCAAAAATGTTTTTGGGCATCTAAGAACGTGTTTGGCACCATTGGTTGCTTCAAACAATTTGTACACGAGTCGCTGGGCCCGCTGGAAAATTTCCACGGTGTAAAATTGAAATCGTTTGAAACCACCCAAAGGTG
Organism: Oryza officinalis; assembly: GCA_008326285.1. Taxonomy (NCBI): domain Eukaryota; kingdom Viridiplantae; phylum Streptophyta; class Magnoliopsida; order Poales; family Poaceae; genus Oryza; species Oryza officinalis. The sequence continues at coordinate 5,289,340 of BDMV01000003.1, read as the reverse complement.
TTTTTGGGCATCTAGAAAAGTGTTTGGCACCTTTGGTTGCTTAAAATAGTTTTTGCACGAGTCAGTGGGCCCGCCGAAAAGTTTGCGCAGTGTGAAAAAACCGCTCGAAACCACCCAAAAGTGATTTCGGGCATCTGGGAACGTCTTTGGCAGCATTGGTTGTGAAAAATAATTATTACACAAGTCGGTAGCCCCGCTAGAATGTTTGCGTAGTGCGAAAACAAAATGGCTCGAAACCAGCCAAATGTGTTTTTGGGCTTGTGGGAACGTGTTTGTCATCATTGGTTGCGAAAAACAATTTTTACACGAGTCGGTGGGCCCGCCAGAAAGTTTTCCTGGTGCAAAAATGAAATCGCTCGAAACAACCCAAAAGTTTATCTTGGGCATCTGGTAACATGTTTGGCACCATTGGTTGTGTAGAACAATTTTTATACGAATCTATGGGCATGCTAGAAAGTTTCCATGGTGTAAAAATGAAATCGGTCGAAATCACCCAAAAGTGTTTTTGGGCATCTGGGAACGTGTTTGGCAGCATTGGTTGTGAAAAATAATTATTACACGAGTCGGTAGCCCTGCCAGAAAGTTTGCGTAGTGCGAAAACAAAACAGCTCGAAACCACCCAAATGTGTTTTTGGGCTTCTGGGAACGTGTTTGGCACCATTGGTTGCGAAAAACAAATTTTACTCGAGTCGCTGGGCCCACCGGAAAGTTTTCATGGTGCAAAAATGAAATCGCTCGAAACAAGCCAAAAGTGTTTTTTGGCATCTGGGAACTTGTTTTGGCACCATTGGTTGTATAAAACAATTTTTTTACGAATCTGTGGGCACGCTGGAAAGTTCGCATGGTGTAAAAATGAAATCGCTCGAAACCACCCAAAAGTGTTTTTGGGCATTTGGGAACGTGTTTGGCACCATTGGTTGCTTAAAACAATTTTTACACGAGTCGCTGGGCCCACTGAAAAGTTTCCATGGTGCAAAACTGAAATCGGTCGAAACCACCCAAAAGTGTTTTTGGGCATATGGGAACCTGTTTGGTACCATTGGTGGCTTCAAACAATTTTTACACTGGTTGGTGGGCCCGCTGGAAAGTTTCCGTGGTGCAAAAATGAAATCGCTTGAAACAACCCAAAACTGTTTTTGGTTATCTGGGAACGTGTTGGCTCCATTGGTTGCTTAAAATAGTGTTTACACGAGTCATTGGGCCCATCAGAAAGTTTGCGTAGTGCGAAAACCAAACCGCTCGAAACCACCCAAATGTGTTTTTGGACTTGAGATAACGTGGTTGGCACCAATGGTTGAGAAAAACATTTTTTACACGTGTCGGTGGGCCCGCTGGAAAGTTTTCTTGGTGCAAAAAATGAAACGTCTCGAAACCAGCCAAAAGTGCTTTTGGGCATCTGTGAACGTGTTTGGCACCATTGGTGGCTTCAAACAATTTTTACACGAGTCGGTGGGCCCGCTGGAAAGTTTCCATGGTGCAAAATTAAATCGCTCGAAACCACCCAAAAGTGTTTTTGGGCATCTGGGAAAGTGTTTGGCACCATTGGTTGCTTAAAACAATTTTTACACGAGTCGCTGGGCCCGCTGGAAAGTTTCCATGGTGCAAAATTGAAATCGCTCGAAACCACCCAAAAGTGTTTTTGGGCATATGGGAACCTGTTTGGTACCATTGGTTGCTTAAAATAGGTTTTACACGAGTCAGTGGGCCCGTCGAAAAGTTTGCGTCGTGCGAAAACGAAACAGCTCGAAACCTCCCAAATGTATTTTTGAGCTTGAGGGAACGTATTTGGCACCATTGGTTGAGAAAAACAATTTTTACACGAGTCGGTGGGCCCGCTGGAAAGTTTCCGTGCTGCAAAAATGAAATCGCTCGAAACCACCCAAAAATGTTTTTGGGCATCTAAGAACGTGTTTGGCACCATTGGTTGCTTAAAACAATTTTTACACGAGTCGCTGGGCCCGCTGGAAAGTTTCCACGGTGTAAACTGAAATCGTTTGAAACCACCCAAAGGTGTTTTTGGGCATCTGGAAAAGTGTTTGGCACCTTTGGTTGCTTAAAATAGTTTTTGCACGAGTCAGTGGGCCCGCCAAAAGTTTGCGCAGTGTGAAAAAACCGCTCGAAACCACCCAAAAGTGTTTTCGGGCATCTGGGAACGTCTTTGGCAGCATTGGTTGTGAAAAATAATTATTACACAAGTCGGTAGCCCGCTAGAAAGTTTGCGTAGTGCGAAAACAAAATGGCTCGAAACCAGCCAAATGTGTTTTTGGGCTTGTGGAACGTGTTTGTCATCATTGGTTGCGAAAAACAATTTTTACACGAGTCGGTGGGCCCGCCGGAAAGTTTTCTGGTGCAAAAATGAAATCGCTCGAAACAACCCAAAAGTTTATTTTGGGCATCTGGTAACATGTTTGGCACCATTGGTTGTGTAGAACAATTTTTATAGAATCTGTGGGCATGCTAGAAAGTTTCCATGGTGTAAAAATGAAATCGGTCGAAACCACCCAAAAGTGTTTTTGGGCATCTGGGAACGTGTTTGGCAGCATTGGTTGTGAAAAATAATTATTACACGAGTCGGTAGCCCTGCCAGAAAGTTTGCGTAGTGCGAAAACAAAACGCTCGAAACCACCCAAATGTGTTTTTGGGCTTCTGGGAACGTGTTTGGCACCATTGGTTGCGAAAAACAAATTTTACTCGAGTCGCTGGGCCCACCGAAAAGTTTTCATGGTGCAAAAATGAAATCGCTCGAAACAAGCCAAAAGTGTTTTTTGGCATCTGGGAACTTGTTTTGGCACCATTGGTTGTATAAAACAATTTTTTTACGAATCTGTGGGCACGCTGGAAAGTTCGCATGGTGTAAAAATGAAATCGCTCGAAACCACCCAAAAGTGTTTTTGGGCATTTGGGAACGTGTTTGGCACCATTGGTTGCTTAAAACAATTTTTACACGAGTCGCTGGGCCCACTGGAAAGTTTCCATGGTGCAAAACTGAAATCGGTCGAAACCACCCAAAAGTGTTTTTGGGCATATGGGAACCTGTTTGGACCATTGGTGGCTTCAAACAATTTTTACACTAGTTGGTGGGCCCGCTGGAAAGTTTCCGTGGTGCAAAAATGAAATCGCTTGAAACAACCCAAAACTGTTTTTGGTTATCTGGGAACGTGTTGGCTCCATTGGTTGCTTAAAATAGTGTTTACACGAGTCATTGGGCCCATCAGAAAGTTTGCGTAGTGCGAAAACCAAACCGCTCGAAACCACCCAAATGTGTTTTTGGACTTGAGATAACGTGGTTGGCACCAATGGTTGAGAAAAACATTTTTTACACGTGTCGGTGGGCCCGCTGGAAAGTTTTCTTGGTGCAAAAAATGAAACGTCTCGAAACCAGCCAAAAGTGCTTTTGGGCATCTGTGAACGTGTTTGGCACCATTGGTGGCTTCAAACAATTTTTACACGAGTCGGTGGGCCCGCTGGAAAGTTTCCATGGTGCAAAATTAAATCGCTCGAAACCACCCAAAAGTGTTTTTGGGCATCTGGGAAAGTGTTTGGCACCATTGGTTGCTTAAAACAATTTTTACACGAGTCGCTGGGCCCGCTGGAAAGTTTCCATGGTGCAAAATTGAAATCGCTCGAAACCACCCAAAAGTGTTTTTGGGCATATGGGAACCTGTTTGGTACCATTGGTTGCTTAAAATAGGTTTTACACGAGTCAGTGGGCCCGTCGAAAAGTTTGCGTCGTGCGAAAACGAAACAGCTCGAAACCTCCCAAATGTATTTTTGAGCTTGAGGGAACGTATTTGGCACCATTGGTTGAGAAAAACAATTTTTACACGAGTCGGTGGGCCCGCTGGAAGTTTTCGTGCTGCAAAAATGAAATCGCTCGAAACCACCCAAAAATGTTTTTGGGCATCTAAGAACGTGTTTGGCACCATTGGTTGCTTAAAACAATTTTTACACGAGTCGCTGGGCCCGCTGGAAAGTTTCCACGGTGTAAACTGAAATCGTTTGAAACCACCCAAAGGTGTTTTTGGGCATCTGGAAAAGTGTTTGGCACCTTTGGTTGCTTAAAATAGTTTTTGCACGAGTCAGTGGGCCCGCCGAAAAGTTTGCGCAGTGTGAAAAAACCGCTCGAAACCACCCAAAAGTGTTTTCGGGCATCTGGAACGTCTTTGGCAGCATTGGTTGTGAAAAATAATTATTACACAAGTCGGTAGCCCCGCTAGAAAGTTTGCGTAGTGCGAAAACAAAATGGCTCGAAACCAGCCAAATGTGTTTTTGGGCTTGTGGGAACGTGTTTGTCATCATTGGTTGCGAAAAACAATTTTTACACGAGTCGGTGGGCCCGCCGGAAAGTTTTCATGGTGCAAAAATGAAATCGCTCGAAACAACCCAAAAGTTTATTTTGGGCATCTGGTAACATGTTTGGCACCATTGGTTGTGTAGAACAATTTTTATACGAATCTAGTGGGCATGCTAGAAAGTTTCCATGGTGTAAAAATGAAATCGGTCGAAACCACCCAAAAGTGTTTTTGGGCATCTGGGAACGTGTTTTGGCAGCATTGGNAGTTTCCGTGCTGCAAAAATGAAATCGCTCAAAACCACCCAAAAATGTTTTTGGGCATCTAAGAACGTGTTTGGCACCATTGGTTGCTTAAACAATTTTTACACGAGTCGCTGGGCCCGCTGGAAAGTTTCCACGGTGTAAACTGAAATCGTTTGAAACCACCCAAAGGTGTTTTTGGGCATCTGGAAAAGTGTTTGGCACCTTTGGTTGCTTAAAATAGTTTTTGCACGAGTCAGTGGGCCCGCCGAAAAGTTTGCGCAGTGTGAAAAAACCGCTCGAAACCACCCAAAAGTGTTTCGGGCATCTGGGAACGTCTTTGGCAGCATTGGTTGTGAAAAATAATTATTACACAAGTCGGTAGCCCCGCTAGAAAGTTTGCGTAGTGCGAAAACAAAATGGCTCGAAACCAGCCAAATGTGTTTTTGGGCTTGTGGGAACGTGTTTGTCATCATTGGTTGCGAAAAACAATTTTTACACGAGTCGGTGGGCCCCCGGAAAGTTTTCGTGGTGCAAAAATGAAATCGCTCGAAACAACCCAAAAGTTTATTTTGGGCATCTGGTAACATGTTTGGCACCATTGGTTGTAGTTTATAGATCTGGAGCAATTCTTTATAATGGTCGATATCTAAGTGTGGCATTGTGCTACCATCGAAGTATGTGCTGAATTCGACACACAAGTATTTTGGCATTGTAACAGTTTGCACATGGTTAGACATTTATACGAATCTATGGGCATGCTAGAAAGTTTCCATGGTGTAAAAATGAAATCGGTCGAAACCACCCAAAGTGTTTTTGGGCATCTGGGAACGTGTTTGGCAGCATTGGTTGTGAAAAATAATTATTACACGAGTCGGTAGCCCTGCCAGAAAGTTTGCGTAGTGCGAAAACAAAACAGCTCGAAACCACCAAATGTGTTTTTGGGCTTCTGGGAACGTGTTTGGCACCATTGGTTGGAAAAACAAATTTTACTCGAGTCGCTGGGCCCACCGGAAAGTTTTCATGGTGCAAAAATGAAATCGCTCGAAACAAGCCAAAAGTGTTTTTTGGCATCTGGGAACTTGTTTTGGCACCATTGGTTGTATAAAACAATTTTTTTACGAATCTGTGGGCACGCTGGAAAGTTCGCATGGTGTAAAAATGAAATCGCTCGAAACCACCCAAAAGTGTTTTTGGGCATTTGGGAACGTGTTTGGCAAAATTGTTTGCTTAAAACAACTTTTACACGAGTCGCTGGGCCCACTGGAAAGTTTCCATGGTGCAAAACTGAAATCGGTCGAAACCACCCAAAAGTGTTTTTGGGCATTTGGGAACTGTTTGGCAAAATTGGTTGCTTAAAACAATTTTTACACGAGTCGCTGGGCCCACTAGAAAGTTTCCATGGTGCAAAACTGAAATCGGTCGAAACCACCCAAAAGTGTTTTTGGGCATATGGGAACCTGTTTGGTACAATTTTTACACTGGTTGGTGGGCTCGCTGGAAAGTTTCCGTGGTGCAAAAATGAAATCGCTTGAAACAACCCAAAACTGTTTTTGGTTATCTGGGAACGTGTTGGCTCCATTGGTTGCTTAAAATAGTGTTTACACGAGTCATTGGGCCCATCAGAAAGTTTGCATAGTGCGAAAACCAAACCGCTTGAAACCACCCAAATGTGTTTTTGGACTTGAGATAACGTGGTAGGCACCAATGGTTGAGAAAAACATTTTTTACACGTGTCGGTGGGCCCGCTGGAAAGTTTTCTTGGTGCAAAAAATGAAACGTCTCGAAACCAGCCAAAAGTGCTTTTGGGCATCTGTGAACGTGTTTGGCACCATTGGTGGCTTCAAACAATTTTTACACGAGTCGGTGGGCCCGCTGGAAAGTTTCCATGGTGCAAAATTAAATCGCTCGAAGCCACCCAAAAGTGTTTTTGGGCATCTGGGAAAGTGTTTGGCACCATTGGTTGCTTAAAACAATTTTTACACGAGTCGCTGGGCCCGCTAGAAAGTTTCCATGGTGCAAAATTGAAATCGCTCGAAACCTCCCAAAAGTGTTTTTGGGCATATGGGAACCTGTTTGGTACCATTGGTTGCTTAAAATAGGTTTTACACGAGTCAGTGGGCCCGTCGAAAAGTTTGCGTCGTGCGAAAACGAAAAAGCTCGAAACCTCCCAAATGTATTTTTGAGCTTGAGGGAACGTATTTGGCACCATTGGTTGAGAAACACAATTTTTACACGAGTCGGTGCGCCCGCTGGAAAGTTTCCGTGCTACAAAAAAGAAATCGCTCGAAACCACCCAAAAATGTTTTTGGGCATCTAAGAACGTGTTTGGCACCATTGGTTGCTTAAAACAATTTTTACACGAGTCGCTGGGCCCGCTGGAAAGTTTGCGTAGTGCGAAAACAAAATGGCTCGAAACCAGCCAAATGTGTTTTTGGGCTTGTGGGAACGTGTTTGTCATCATTGGTTGCGAAAAACAATTTTTACACGAGTAGGTGGGCCCGCCGGAAAGTTTTCGTGGTGCAAAAATGAAATCGCTCGAAACAACCCAAAAGTTTATTTTGGGCATCTGGTAACATGTTTGGCACCATTGGTTGTGTAGAACAATTTTTATACGAATCTATGGGCATGATAGAAAGTTTCCATGGTGTAAAAATGAAATCGGTCGAAACCACGCAAAAGTGTTTTTGGGCATCTGGGAACGTGTTTGGCAGCATTGGTTGTGAAAAATAATTATTACACGAGTCGGTAGCCCTGCCAGAAAGTTTGCGTAGTGCGAAAACAAAAAAGCTCGAAACCACCCAAATGTGTTTTTGGGCTTCTGGGAACGTGTTTGGCACCATTGGTTGCGAAAAACAAATTTTACTCGAGTCGCTGGGCCCACCGAAAAGTTTTCAGGGTGCAAAAATGAAATCGCTCGAAACAAGCCAAAAGTGTTTTTTGGCATCTGGGAACTTGTTTTAGCACCATTGGTTGTATAAAACAATTTTTTTACGAATCTGTGGGCACACTGGAAAGTTCGCATGGTGTAAAAATGAAATCGCTCGAAACCACCCAAAAGTGTTTTTGGGCATTTGGGAACGTGTTTGGCACCATTGGTTGCTTAAAACGATTTTTACACGAGTCGCTGGGCCCACTGGAAAGTTTCCATGGTGCAAAACTAAAATCGGTCGAAACCACCCAAAAGTGTTTTTGGGCATATGGGAACCTGTTTGGCACCATTGGTGGCTTCAAACAATTTTTACACTGGTTGGTGGGCCCGCTGGAAAGTTTCCGTGGTGCAAAAATGAAATCGCTTGAAACAACCCAAAACTGTTTTTGGTTATCTGTGAACGTGTTGGCTCCATTGGTTGCTTAAAATAGAGCTTACACGAGTCATTGGGCCGATCAGAAAGTTTGCGTAGTGCGAAAACCAAACCGCTCGAATCCACCCAAATGTGTTTTTGGACTTGAGATAACGTGGTTGGCACCAATGGTTGAGAAAAACATTTTTTACACGTGTCGGTGGGCCCGCTGGAAAGTTTTCTTGGTGCAAAAAATGAAACGTCTCGAAACCAGCCAAAAGTGCTTTTGGGCATCTGTGAACGTGTTTGGCACCATTGGTGGCTTCAAACAATTTTTACACGAGTCGGTGGGCCCGCTGGAAAGTTTCCATGGTGCAAAATTAAATCGCTCGAAACCACCCTAAAGTGTTTTTGGGCATCTGGGAAAGTGTTTGGCACAATTGGTTGCTTAAAACAATTTTTACACGAGTCGCTGGGCCCGCTGGAAAGTTTCCCTGGTGCAAAATTGAAATCGCTCGAAACAACCCAAAAGTGTTTTCGGGCATATGGGAACCTGTTTGGTACCATTGATTGCTTAAAATAGGTTTTACACGAGTCAGTGGGCCCGTCGAAAAGTTTGCGTCGTGCAAAAGCGAAACAGCTCGAAACCTCCCAAATGTATTTTTGAGCTTGAGGGAACGTATTTGGCACCATTGGTTGAGAAAAACAATTTTTACATGAGTCGGTGGGCCCGCTGGAAAGTTTCCGTGCTGCAAAAATGAAATCGCTCGAAACCACCCAAAAATGTTTTTGGGCATCTAAGAACGTGTTTGGCACCATTGGTTGCTTAAAACAATTTTTACACGAGTCGCTGGGCCCGCTGGAAAGTTTCCACGGTGTAAACTGAAATCGTTTGAAACCACCCAAAGGTGTTTTTGGGCATCTGGAAAAGTGTTTGGCACCTTTGGTTGCTTAAAATAGTTTTTGCACGAGTCAGTGGGCCCGTCGAAAAGTTTGCGCAGTGTGAAAAAACCGCTCGAAACCACCCAAAAGTGTTTTCGGGCATCTGGGAACGTCTTTGGTAGCATTGGTTGTGAAAAATAATTATTACATGAGTCGGTAGCCCTGCCAGAAAGTTTGCGTAGTGCGAAAACAAAACAGCTCGAAACCACCCAAATGTGTTTTTGGGCTTCTGGGAACGTGTTTGGCACCATTGGTTGCGAAAAACAAATTTTACTCGAATCGCTGGGCCCACCGGAAAGTTTTCATGGTGCAAAAATGAAATCGCTCGAAACAACCCAAAAGTGTTTTTTGGCATATGGGAACTTGTTTTGGCACCATTGGTTGTATAAAACAATTTTTTTACGAATCTGTGGGCACGCTGGAAAGTTCGCATGGTGTAAAAATGAAATCGCTCGAAACCACCCAAAAGTGTTTTTGGGCATTTGGGAACGTGTTTGGCACCATTGGTTGCTTAAAACAATTTTTACACGAGTCGCTGGGCCCACTAGAAAGTTTCCATGGTGCAAAACTGAAATCGGTCGAAACCACCCAAAAGTGTTTTTGGGCATATGGGAACCTGTTTGGAACCATTGGTGGCTTCAAACAATTTTTACACTGGTTGGTGGGCCCGCTGGAAAGTTTCCGTGGTGCAAAAATGAAATCGCTTGAAACAACCCAAAACTGTTTTTGGTTATCTGGGAACGTGTTGGCTCCATTGGTTGCTTAAAATAGAGCTTACACGAGTCATTGGGCCCATCAGAAAGTTTGCGTGTGCGAAAACCAAACCGCTCGAAACCACCCAAATGTGTTTTTGGACTTGAGATAACGTGGTTGGCACCAATGGTTGAGGAAAACATTTTTTACACGTGTCGGTGGGCCCGCTAGAAAGTTTTCTTGGTGCAAAAAATGAAACGTCTTGAAACCAGCCAAAAGTGCTTTTGGGCATCTGTGAACGTGTTTGGCACCATTGGTGGCTTCAAACAATTTTTACACGAGTCGGCGGGCCCGCTGGAAAGTTTCCATGGTGCAAAATTAAATCGCTCCAAACCACCCTAAAGTGTTTTTGGGCATCTGGGAAAGTGTTTGGCACCATTGGTTGCTTAAAACAATTTTTACACGAGTCCCTGGGCCCGCTGGAAAGTTTCCATGGTGCAAAATTGAAATCGCTCGAAACCACCCAAAAGTGTTTTTGGGCATATGGGAACCTGTTTGGTACCATTGGTTGCTTAAAATAGGTTTTACACGAGTCAGTGGGCCCGTCGAAAAGTTTGCGTCGTGCGAAAACGAAACAGCTCGAAACCTCCCAAATGTATTTTTGAGCTTGAGGGAACGTATTTGGCACCACTGGTTGAGAAAAACAATTTTTACACGAGTCGGTGGGCCCGCTGGAAAGTTTCCGTGCTGCAAAAATGAAATCGCTCGAAACCACCCAAAAATGTTTTTGGGCATCTAAGAACGTGTTTGGCACCATTGGTTGCTTAAAACAATTTTTACACGAGTCGCTGGGCACGCTGGAAAGTTTCCACGGTGTAAACTGAAATCGTTTGAAACCACCCAAAGGTGTTTTTGGGCATCTGGAAAAGTGTTTGGCACCTTTGGTTGCTTAAAATAGTTTTTGCACGAGTCAGTGGGCCCGCCGAAAAGTTTGCGCAGTGTGAAAAAACCGCCCGACACCACCCAAAAGTGTTTTCGGGCATCTGGGAACGTCTTTGGCAGCATTGGTTGTGAAAAATAATTATTACACAAGTCGGTAGCCCTGCTAGAAAGTTTGCGTAGTGCGAAAACAAAATGGCTCGAAACCAGCCAAATGTGTTTTTGGGCTTGTGCGAACGTGTTTGTCATCATTGGTTGCGAAAAACAATTTTTACACGAGTCGGTGGGCCCGCCGGAAAGTTTTCGTGGTGCAAAAATGAAATCGCTCGAAACAACCCAAAAGTTTATTTTGGGCATCTGGTAACATGTTTGGCACCATTGGTTGTGTAGAACAATTTTTATACGAATCTGTGGGCATGCTAGAAAGTTTCCATGGTGTAAAAATGAAATCGGTCGAAACCACCCAAAAGTGTTTTTGGGCATCTGGGAACGTGTTTGGCAGCATTGGTTGTGAAAAATAATTCTTACACGAGTCGGTAGCCCTGCCAGAAAGTTTGCGTAGTGCGAAAACAAAACAGCTCGAAACCACCCAAATGTGTTTTTGGGCTTCTGGGAACGTGTTTGGCACCATTGGTTGTGAAAAACAAATTTTACTCGAGTCGCTGGGCCCACCGGAAAGTTTTCATGGTGCAAAAATGAAATCGCTCGAAACAAGCCAAAAGTGTTTTTTGGCATCTGGGAACTTGTTTTGGCACCATTGGTTGTATAAAACAATTTTTTTACGAATCTGTGGGCACGCTGGAAAGTTCGCATGGTGTAAAAATGAAATCGCTCGAAACCACCCAAAAGTGTTTTTGGGCATTTGGGAACGTGTTTGGCAAAATTGTTTGCTTAAAACAACTTTTACACGAGTCGCTGGGCCCACTGGAAAGTTTCCATGGTGCAAAACTGAAATCGGTCGAAACCACCCAAAAGTGCTTTTGGGCATATGGGAACCTGTTTGGCACCATTGGTGGCTTCAAACAATTTTTACACTGCTTGGTGGGCTCGCTGGAAAGTTTCTGTGGTGCAAAAATGAAATCGCTTGAAACAACCCAAAACTATTTTTGGTTATCTTTGAACGTGTTGGCTCCATTGGTTGCTTAAAATAGAGCTTACACGAGTCATTGGGCCCATCAGAAAGTTTGCGTCGTGCGAAAACCAAACCGCTCGAAACCACCCAAATGTGTTTTTGGACTTGAGATAACGTGGTTGGCACCAATGGTTGAGAAAAACATTTTTTACACGTGTCGATGGGCCCGCTGGAAAGTTTTCTTGGTGCAAAAAATGAAACGTCTCGAAACCAGCCAAAAGTGCTTTTGGGCATCTGTGAACGTGTTTGGCACCATTGGTGGCTTAAACAATTTTTACACGAGTCGCTGGGCCCGCTGGAAAGTTTCCATGGTGCAAAATTGAAATCGCTCGAAACCACCCTAAAGTGTTTTTGGGCATATGGGAACCTGTTTGGTACCATTGGATGCTTAAAATAGGTTTTACACGAGTCAGTGGGCCCGTCGAAAAGTTTGCGTCGTGCGAAAACGAAACAGCTCGAAACCTCCCAAATGTATTTTTGAGCTTGAGGGAACGTATTTGGCACCATTGGTTGAGAAAAACAATTTTTACACGAGTCGGTGGGCCCGCTGGAATGTTTCCGTGCTGCAAAAATGAAATCGCTCGAAACCACCCAAAAATGTTTTTGGGCATCTAAGAACGTGTTTGGCACCATTGGTTGCTTAAAACAATTTTTACACGAGTCGCTGGGCCCGCTGGATAGTTTCCATGGTGTAAACTGAAATCGTTTGAAACCACCCAAAGGTGTTTTTGGGCATCTGGAAAAGTGTTTGGCACCTTTGGTTGCTTAAAATAATTTTTGCATGAGTCGGTGGGCCCGCCGAAAAGTTTGCGCAGTGTGAAAAAACCGCTCGAAACCACCCAAAAGTGTTTTCGGGCATCTGGGAATGTCTTTGGCAGCATTGGTTGTGAAAAATAATTATTACACAAGTCGGTAGCCCCACTAGAAAGTTTGCGTAGTGCGAAAACAAAATGGCTCGAAACCAGCCAAATGTGTTTTTGGGCTTCTGGGAACGTGTTTGTCATCATTGGTTGCGAAAAACAATTTTTACACGAGTCGGTGGGCCCGCCGGAAAGTTTTCGTGGTGCAAAAATGAAATCGCTCGAAACAACCCAAAAGTTTATTTTGGGCATATGGGAACATGTTTGGCACCATTGGTTGTGTAGAACAATTTTTATACGAATCTGTGGGCATGCTAGAAAGTTTCCATGGTGTAAAAATGGAATCGGTCGAAACCACCCAAAAGTGTTTTTGGGCATCTGGGCACGTGTTTGGCAGCATTGGCTGTGAAAAATAATTATTACACGAGGCGGTAGCCCTGCCAGAAAGTTTGCGTAGTGCGAAAACAAAACAGCTCGAAACCACCCAAATGTGTTTTTGGGCTTCTGGGAACGTGTTTGGCACCATTGGTTGCGAAAAACAAATTTTACTCGAGTCGCTGGGCCCACCGGAAAGTTTTCATGGTGCAAAAATGAAATCGCTCGAAACAACCCAAAAGTGTTTTTTGGCATCTGGGAACTTGTTTTGGCAACATTGGTTGTATAAAACAATTTTTTTACGAATATGTGGGCACGCTAGAAAGTTCGCATGGTGTAAAAATGAAATCGCTCGAAACCACCCAAAAGTGTTTTTGGGCATTTGGGAACGTGTTTGGCACCATTGGTTGCTTAAAACAATTTTTACACGAGTCGCTGGGCCCACTGGAAAGTTTCCATGGTGCAAAACTGAAATCGGTCGAAACCACCCAAAAGTGTTTTTGGGCATATGGGAACCTGTTTGGCACCATTGGTGGCTTCAAACAATTTTTACACTGCTTGGTGGGCCCGCTGGAAAGTTTCTGTGGTGCAAAAATGAAATCGCTTGAAACAACCCAAAACTATTTTTGGTTATCTGGGAACGTGTTGGCTCCATTGGTTGCTTAAAATAGAGCTTACACGAGTCATTGGGCCCATCAGAAAGTTTGTGTAGTGCGAAAACCAAACCGCTCGAAACCACCCAAATGTGTTTTTGGACTTGAGATAACGTGGTTGGCACCAATGGTTGAGCAAAACATTTTTTACACGTGTCGATGGGCCCGCTGGAAAGTTTTCTTGGTGCAAAAAATGAAACGTCTCGAAACCAGCCAAAAGTGCTTTTGGGCATCTGTGAACGTGTTTGGCACCATTGGTGGCTTCAAACAATTTTTACACGAGTCGGTGGGCCCGCTGGAAAGTTTCCATGGTGCAAAATTAAATCGCTCGAAACCACCCTAAAGTGTTTTTGGGCTTCTGGGAACGTGTTTGGCACCATTGGTTGCGAAAAACAAATTTTACTCGAGTCGCTGGGCCCACCAGAAAGTTTTCATGGTGCAAAAATGAAATCGCTCGAAACAACCCACAAGTGTTTTTTGGCATCTGGGAACTTGTTTTGGCACCATTGGTTGTATAAAACAATTTTTTTGCGAATATGTGGGCACGCTAGAAAGTTCGCATGGTGTAAAAATGAAATCGCTCGAAACCACCCAAAAGTGTTTTTGGGCATTTGGGAATGTGTTTGGCACCATTCGTTGCTTAAAACAATTTTTACACGAGTCGCTGGGCCCACTGGAAAGTTTCCATGGTGCAAAACTAAAATCGGTCGAAACCACCCAAAAGTGTTTTTGGGCATATGGGAACCTGTTTGGTACCATTGGTGGCTTCAAACAATTTTTACACTGGTTGGTGGGCCCGCTGGAAAGTTTCCATGGTGCAAAAATGAAATCGCTTGAAACAACCCAAAACTGTTTTTGGTTATCTGGGAACGTGTTGGCTCCATTGGTTGCTTAAAATAGTGTTTACACGAGTCATTGGGCCCATCAGAAAGTTTGCGTCGTGCAAAAACCAAACCGCTCGAAACCACCCAAATGTGTTTTTGGACTTGAGATAACGTGTTTGGCACCATTCGTTGCTTAAAATAGTTTTTACACGAGTCAGTGGGCCCATCGTTAAGTTTGCGTAGTGCGAAATCGAAACCGCTCGAAACGACCCAAATGTGTTTCTGGGCTTGAGGGAACGTGTTTGGCACCATTGGTTGAGAAAAACAATTTTTACACGTGTCGGTGGGCCCACTGGAAAGTTTCCATGGTGCAAAAATGAAACGTCTCGAAACCAGCCAAAAGTGCTTTTGGGCATCTGTGAACGTGTTTGGCACCATTGGTGGCTTCAAACAATTTTTACACTGGTTGGTGGGCTCGCTGGAAAGTTTCCGTGGTGCAAAAATGAAATCGCTTAGAACAACCCAAATGTGTTTTTGGGCATCTGGGAACGTGTTTGGCACCCTTGGTTGCTTAAAATAGTTTTTACATGAGTCAGTGGGCCCGTCGAAATGTTTGGGTAGTGTGGAAACGAAACCGCCCGAAACCACCCAAATGTGTTTTTGGGCTTGAGGGAACGTGTTTGGAACCATTGGTGGAGAAAAACAATTTCTACACGAGTTGGTCGACCCGCTAGAAAGATTCCATGGTGCAAAAATGAAATCGCTCGAAACCACCCAAAAGTGTTTTTGGGCATCTGGTTACGTGTTTGGCACCATTGGTTACTTAAAACAATGTTAACACGAGTCGGTGGGCACCCTGGAATGTTTCCATGGTGCAAAAATGAAATCGCTCGAAACAACCCAAAACTATTTTTGGTTATCTGGGAACGTGTTTGGCACCATTCGTTGCTTAAAATAGTTTTTACACGAGTCATTGGGCCCATCAAAAAGTTTGCGTAGTGCGAAAACGAAACCGCTCGAAACCACCCAAATGTGTTTTTGGTCTTGAGATAACGTGTTTGTCAGCATTGGTTAAGAAAAATACTTTTTACACGAGTCGGTGGGCCCGATGGAAGGTTTCCTTGGTGCAAAAATTAAATCGCTCGAAACCACCCAAAAGTGTTTTTGGGCATCTGGGAACGTGTTTGGCACCATTGGTTGCTTAAAACAATTTTTACACGAGTCGCTGGGCCCACTGGAAAGTTTCCATGGTGCAAAACTGAAATCGCTCGAAACCACCCAAAGGTGTTTTTGGGCATCTGGGAAAGTGTTTGGCACCATTGGTTGCTTAAAATAGTTTTTATATGACTCGGTGGGGCCGCCGGAATGTTTCCATGGTGCAAAAATGAAATCGCTCAAAACCACCCAAAAGTGTTTTTGGGCATCTGGAAAAGAGTTTGGCACCATTGGTTGCTTAAAATAGTTTATGCACAAGACGGTGGGCCTGGCGGAAAGTTTGCGCAGTGTGAAAAAACCGCTAGAAACCAGCCAAAAGTGTTTTTGGGCATGTAGGAACATGTTTAGCACCATTGGTTGTGAAAAATAATTATTACACGAGTCGGTAGCCCTGCCAGAAAGTTTGCGTAGTGTGAAAACAAAACGGCTCGAAACCACCCAATTGTGTTTTTGGGCTTGTGGGAACATGTTTGGCACCATTGGTTCCTTAAAACAATTTTTAGACGAGTCGGTGGGCCCGCTATAATGTTTTCATGGTGCAAAACTGAAATCGCTCGAAACCACCCAAAAGTGTTTTTGGGCATTTGGGAACGTGTTTGGCACCATTGGTTTCTTAAAATAATTTTTACTCGAGTTGGTAGGCCCGCAGGAATGTTTCCATAGTGCAAAAATAAAATCGCTCGAAACCACCCAAAAGTGTTTTTGGGCATCTAAGGACGTATTTGGCACCATTGGTTGCTTAAAATAGTTTTTATATGTCTCGCTGGGGATGCCGGAATGTTGCCACGGTGCAAAAATGAAATCACTCAAAACCACCCAAAAGTGTTTTTGGGCATCTGGAAAAGTGTTTGGCACCATTGGTTGCTTAAAATAATTTTTGCACGAGTCGGTGGGCCCGCCGAAAAGTTTGCGCAGTGTGAAAAACATCTCGAAACCACCCAAAAGTGTTTTTGGGCATCTGGGAACATGTTTGGCAGCATTGGTTGTGAAAAATAATTATCACACGAGTCAGTAGCCCTCCCAGAAAGTTTGCGTAGTGCGAAATCAAAACGGCTCGAAACCAGCCAAATGTGTTTTTGGGCTTGGGGGAACATGTTTGGCACCATTGGTTCCGAAAAACAATTTTTACACGAGTCCTGGCCCGCCGGAAAGTTTTCATGGTGCAAAAACAAAATCGCTCGAAACAACCTAAAAGTGTTTTTTGGGCATCTAGTAACTTGTTTGGCACCATTGGTTGTATAAAACATTTTTTATACGAATCTGTGGGCACGCCAGAAGGTTTCCATGCTGTAAACATGAAATCGCTCAAAACCACCCAAAAGTGTTTTTGGGCATCTGGGAACGTGTTTGGCACCATAGGTTGTGAAAAATAATTATTACACAAGTCAGTAGCCCTGCCAGAAAGATTGCGTTGTGTGAAAACAAAACGGCTCGAAACCAGCCAAATGTGTTTTTGGGCTTGTGGGAACGTGTCTGGCACGATTGGTTGCAAAAACAAATTTTACACGAGTCGGTGGGCCCACCGGAAAGTTTTCATGGTGCAAAAATGAAATCCCTCGAAACAACCCAAAAGTATTTTTTGGGCATGTGGGAACGTGTTTGGCACCACTGGTTGTGTAAAACAATTTTTACACGAGTCGGTGGGCAC
This sequence comes from Oryza officinalis, assembly GCA_008326285.1. NCBI lineage: Eukaryota > Viridiplantae > Streptophyta > Magnoliopsida > Poales > Poaceae > Oryza > Oryza officinalis. The sequence goes on along the minus strand of BDMV01000003.1, from coordinate 5,272,241 downwards.
GCTGGAAAGTTTCCATGGTGCAAAAATGAAATCGCTCGAAACCACCCAAAAGTGTTTTTGGGCATCTGGGAACGTGTTTGGCACCATTGGATGCTTAAAACAATTTTTACACGAGTCGGTGGGCCCAGTGGAAAGCTTGCATGGTGCAGAAATGAAATCGCTCGAAACCACCCAAAAGTGTTGTTGGGCATCTAGGAACGTGTTGGGCACCATTGGCTGTGTGAAACAATTTTTACACGAGTCGGTCGGCCCGCCAAAAAGTTTGTATGGTGCGAAAACGAAACGGCTCGACACGACCCAAAAGTGTTTTTGGGAATCGGTTGTGTAAAACAATTTTTACACGAATCGGTGGGCACGTTGGAAAGTTTTTATGCTGCAAAAATGAAATCGCTCGAAACCACCCAAAAGTGTTTTTGGGCATGTGGGAAAGCGTTTGGCACCATTGGTTGCGAAAAACAATTTTGACACGAGTCCGTGGGCCCGCTGGAAAGCTTCATAGGTGCAAAAATGAAATCGGTCGAAACCACCTGAAAGTATTTTTGGGCATCTAGGAACGTGTTTGGCACCATTAGATGGGTAAAACAATTTTTACACGAATCGGTGGGCACGCTGGAAAGTTTGCATGGTGCAAAAATGCAATCAGTCGAAACCACCCAAAAGTGTTTTTGGGCATGTGGGAAAGTGTTTGGCACCATTGGTTGCGAAAAACTATATTTACACGAGTCGGTGGGCGCGCTGGAAAGTTTCCATGGTGTAAAAATTAAATCGCTCGAAACCACCCAAAAGTGTTTTTGGGCATGTGGGAACGTGTTTGGCACCATTGGTTGCTTAAAACAATTTTTACACAAGTCGTTGGGACCGCCGGAAAGTTTCCATGGTGTAAAAATGAAATCTCTCGAAACCACCCAAAAGGGTTTTTGGGCATCGAGGAACGTGTTTGGCACAAATGGTTGTGGAAAACAATTTCTACACGAATCGATGGGCACGCTGGAAAGTTTTCATGGTTCAAAAATGAAATCGCTCGAAACCACCCAAAAGTGTTTTTGGACATGTAGGAACGTGTTTGGCACCACTGGTTGTGTAAAACAATTTTTACACGAGTCGGTGGGCCCGCCGGAAAGTTGTCATGGTGCAAAAATGAAATCGCTCGAAACCACCCAAAAGTGTTTTCGGGCAACTGGGAATGTGTTTGGCACCATTAGTAGCGAAAAACAATTTTTACACGAATCGGTGGGTACGCTGGAAAGTTTCCATGGTGCCAAAATAAAATCGCTCGAAACCACCCAAAAGTGTTTTTGGGCATCCGGGAACGTGTTTGGCACCATTGGTTGCTTAAAACAATTTTTACACGAGTCGGTGGGCCTAGTGGAAAGCTTGCGTGGTGCAGAAATGAAATCGCTCGAAACCACCCAAAAGTGTTGTTTGGCATCTAGGAACGTGTTGGGCACCATTGGCTGTGTGAAACAATTTTTACACGAGTCGGTGGGCCCGCCAAAAAGTTTGTGTAGTGCGAAAACGAAACGGCTCGAAACGACCCAAAAGTGTTTTTGGGCATCTGGGAACTTGTTTGGCACCATTGGTTGTGTAAAAAAAATTTTACACGAATCGATGGCCCCGCTGGAAAGTTTTCATGGTTCAAAAATGAAATCGCTCGAAACCACCCAAAAGTGTTTTTGGACATCTAGGAACGTGTTTGGCACCATTGGTTGTGTAAAAGAATTTTTACACAAGTCGACGGGCACGCTGGAAAGCTTCCATGGTGCAAAAATGAAATCGCTCGAAACCACCCAAAAGTGTTTTTGGGCATCTGGGAACGTGTTTGGCACCTTTTGCTGCTTAAAACAATTTTTACACGAGTAGGTGGGCCCGGTGAAAAGCTTCCATGGTGCAAGAATGAAATCTTTCGAAACCACCCAAAAGTGTTTTTGGGCATCTAGGAACGTGTTTGGCACCATTGGTTGTGTAAAACAAGTTTTACGCGAGTCGGTGGGCCCGCCAAAAAGTTTGCCTACTGCGAAAATGAAACTGCTCGAAACCACCGAAAAGTGTTTTTGGGAAACGGGGAACTTGTTTGGCAGCATTGGTTGTGTAAAACAATATTTACACGAATCGGTGGGCACGCTGGAAAGTTTTCTTGGTGCAAAAATGAAATTGCTCGATACCACCCAAAAGTGTTTTTGGGCATATGGGAAAGTGTTTGGCTCCATTGGTTGCGAAAAACAATTTTTACACGAGTCCGTGGGCCCGCTGCAAAGCTTCCTAGGTGCAAAAATGAAATCGCTCGAAACCACCTGAAAGTATTTTTGGGCATTTGGGAACGTGTTTGGCACCATTGGATGGGTAAAACAATTTTTACACGAATCGGTGGGCACGCTGGAAAGTTTTCATGCTGCAAAAATGCAATCGCTCAAAACCACCCAAAAGTGTTTTTGGGCATGTGGGAATGTGTTTGGCACCATTGGTTGCGAAAAACTATATTTACACGAGTCGGTGGGCGCGCTGGAAAGTTTCCATGGTGTAAAAATCAAATCGCTCGAAACCACCCAAAAGTGTTTTTGGGCATGTGGGAACATGTTTGGCACCATTGGTTGCTTCAAACAATTTTTACACAGGTCGTTGGGACCGCCAGAAAGTTTCGATGGTGTAAAAATGAAATCGCTCGAAACCAACCAAAAGGGTTTTTGGGCATCTAGGAACGTGTTTGGCACCATTGGTTGTGGAAAACAATTTTTACACGAATCGGTGGGCACACTGGAATGTTTTCATGGTTCAAAAATGAAATCGCTCGAAACCACCCAAAAGTGTTTTTGGACATCTAGGAACGTGTTTGGCACCGTTGGTTGTGTAAAACAATTTTTACACGAGTCGGTGGGCCCGCCGGAAAGTTGTCATGGTGCAAAAATGAAATCGCTCCAAACCACCCAAAAGTGTTTTTGCTCATCTGGGAACGTGTTTGGCACCAATGGTTGTGTAAAACAATTTTTACTCAAGTCGATGGGCATGCTGGAAAGTTTCCATGGTGTAAAAATGAAATCGCTCGAAACCACCCAAAAGTGTTTTTGGGCATGTGGGAAAGTGTTTGGCACCATTGGTTGCTTAAAACAATTTTGACACGAGTCCGTGGGCCAGCTGGAAAGCTTCCTAGGTGCAAAAATGAAATCGCTCGAAACCACCTGAAAGTATTTTTGGGCATCTGGGAACGTGTTTGGCACCATTCGATGTGTAAAACAATTTTTACACGAATCGGTGGGCACGCTGGAAAGTTTTCATGGTGCAAAAATGCAATTGCTCGAAACCAACCAAAAGTGTTTTTGGGCATGTGGGAAAGTGTTTGGCACCATTGGTTGCGAAAAACTATATTTACACGAGTCGGTGGGCGCGCTGGAAAGTTTCTATGGTGTAAAAATGAAATCGCTCGAAACCACCCAAAAGTGTTTTTGGGCATGTGGGAACATGTTTGGCACCATTGGTTGCCTAAAACAATTTTTCCACAAGTCGTTGGGACCGCTGGAATGTTTCCATGGTGTAAAAATGAAATCGCTCGAAACCACCCAAAAGGGTTTTTGGGCATCTAGGAACGTGTTTGGCACCAATGGTTGTGGAAAACAATTTTTACACGAATCGATGGGCATGCTGGAAATTTTTCATGGTTCAAAAATGAAATTGCTCGAAACCACCCAAAAGTGTTTTTGGGCATCTAGGAACGTGTTTGGCACCAATGGTTGTGGAAAACAATTTTTACACGAATCGATGGGCACGCTGGAAAGTTTTCATGGTTCAAAAATGAAATCGCTCAAAACCACCCAAAAGTGTTTTTGGACATCTAGGAACGTGTTTGGCACCATTGGTTGTGTAAAACAATTTTTACACGAGTCGGTGGGCCCGCCGGAAAGTTGTCATGGTGCAAAAATGAAATCGCTCGAAACCACCCAAAAGTACTTTTGGGCATCTGGGAACGTGTTTGGCACCATTGGTTGTGTAAAACAATTTTTACACAACTCGATGGGCACACTGGAAAGCTTCCATGGTGCAAAAATGCAATCGCTCGAAACCACCCAAAAGTGTTTTTGGGCATCTGGGAACGTGTTTGGCACCATTGGTTGCTTAAAACAATCTTTACACGAGTAGGTGGGCCTGGTGGAATGCTTCCATGGTGCAAGAATGAAATCTTTCGAAACCACCCAAAAGTGTTTTTGGGCATCTAGGAACGTGTTTGGCACCGTTGGTTGTGTAAAACAATTTTTACGCGAGTCGGTGGGCCCGCCAAAAAGTTTGTGTAGTGCGAAAACGAAACTGCTCGAAACCACCGAAAAGTGTTTTTGGGAATCGGGGAACTTGTTTGGCAGCATTGGTTTTGTAAAACAATTTTTACACGAATCGGTGGGCACGCTGGAATGTTTTCATGGTGCAAAAATGAAATCGCTCGAAACCACCCAAAAGTGTTTTTGGGCATGTGGGTAAGTGTTTGGCACCATTGCTTGCGAAAAACAATTTTGACACGAGTCCGTGGGCCCGCTGGAGAGCTTCATAGGTGCAAAAATGAAATTGCTCGAAGCCACCTGAAATTATTTTTGGGCATCTGGGAACGTGTTTGGCACCGTTGGATGTGTAAAACAATTTTTACACGAATCGGTGGGCACGCTGGAAAGTTTTCATGGTGCAAAAATGCAATCGCTCGAAACCACCCAAATGTGTTTTTGGGCATGTGGGAAAGTGTTTGGCACCATTGGTTGCGAAAAACTATATTTACACTAGTCGGTGGGCCCCCTGGAAAGCTTTTAGGTGCAAAAATGAAATCACTCGAAACCACCCAAAAGTATTTTTGGGAATCTGGAAACGTGTTTGGCACAATTGGTTGTGTAAAACAATTTTTACACTAGTCGGTGGGTTCCCTGGAAAGTTTCCATGGTGTAAAAATGAAATCGCACGAAACCACCCAAAAGTGTTTTTGGGCATGTGGGAAAGTGTTTGGCACCATTGGTTGCGAAAAACAATTTTGACACGAGTCCGTGGGCCCGCTGGAGAGCTTCATAGGTGCAAAAATGAAATTGCTCGAAGCCACCTGAAATTATTTTTGGGCATCTGGGAACGTGTTTGGCACCGTTGGATGTGTAAAACAATTTTTACACGAATTGGTGGGCACGCTGGAAAGTTTTCATGGTGCAAAAATGCAATCGCTCGAAACCACCCAAAAGTGTTTTTGGGCATGTGGGAACGTGTTTGGCACCATTGGTTGCTTAAAACAATCTTTACACAAGTCGTTGGGACCGCCGGAAAGTTTCCATGGTGTAAAAATGAAATCGCTCGAAACCACCCAAAAGGGTTTTTGGGCATCTAGGAACGTGTTTGGCACCATTGGTTGTGGAAAATAATTTTTACACGAGTCGGTGGGCCCGCAAAAAGTTTGTGTAGTGAGAAAACGAAACGGCTTGAAACCACCCAAAAGTGTTTTTGGGCATCTGGGAACGAGTTGGCACCATTGGTTGTGTAAAACAATTTTTACACGAATCGGTGGGCACGCTGGAAAGTTTTCATGGTGCAAAAATGAAATCGCTCAAAACCACCCAAAAGTGTTTTTGGGCATGTGGGAAAGTGTTTGGCACCATTGGTTGTGTAAAGGAATTTTTACACGAATCGGTGGGCACGCTAAAAAGTTTTCATGGTGCAAAAATGAAATCGCTCGAAACCACCCAAAAGTGTTTTTGGGCATGTGGGAAAGTGTTTGGCACCAATGGTTGTGAAAAACAATGCTTACATGAGTTGTTGGGCCCGCTGGAAAGCTTCCTAGGTGCAAAAATGAAATTGCTCGAAACCACCTGAAAGTATTTTTGGACATCTAGGAACGTGTTTGGCACCATTGGTTGTGTAAAACAATTTTTACACGAGTCGGTGGGTGCGCTGGAAAGTTTCCATGGTGTAAAAATGAAATCGCTCGAAACCACCCAAAATTGTTTTTGGGCATATGGGAACGTGTTTGGCACCATTGGTTGTGTAAAACAATTTTTACAAAAGTCGGTGGGCCCGCCGGAAAGTTGTCATGGTGCAAAAATGAAATCGCTCGAAACCACCCAAAAGTGTTTTTGGGCATCTGGGAACGTATTTGGCTCCATTGGTTGTGTAACATAATTCTTAGACAAGTCGATGGGCACGCTGGAAAGCTTCCATCGTGCAAAAATGAAATCGCTCGAAGCCACCCAAAAGTGTTTTTGGGAATCTGGGAACGTGATTGGCAACATTGGTAGCGAAAAACAATTTTTACACGAGTCGGCGGGCACGCTGGAAAGTTTCCATGGTACAAAAATGAAATCGCTCGAAACCACCCAAAAGTGTTTTTGGGCATCTGGGAACGTGTTTGGCACCATTGGTTGCTTAAAACAATTTTTACACGAGTAGGTGGGCCCGGTGGAAAGCTTCCATAGTGCAAGAATGAAATCTTTTGAAACCACCCAAAAGTGTTTTTGGGCATCTAGGAACGTGTTTGGCACCATTGGTTGTGTAAAACAATTTTTACGCGAGTCGGTGGGCCCGCCAAAAAGTTTGTGTAGTGCGAAAACGAAACGGCTTGAAACCACCGAAAAGTGTTTTTGGGAATCGGGGAACTTGTTTGGCAGCATTGGTTGTGTAAAACAATTTTTACACGAATCGGTGGGCAGGCTGGAAAGTTTTCATGGTGCAAAATTGAAATCGCTCGAAACCACCCAAAAGTGTATTTGGGCATGTGGGAAAGTGTTTGGCACCATTGGTTGCGAAAAACAATTTTTACACGAGTCGGTGGGCCCGCTGGACAGTTTCCATGGTGTAAAAATGAAATCGCTCGAAACCACCCAAAAGTGTTTTTGGGCATGTGGGAACGTGTTTGGCACCATTGGTTGCTTAAAACAATTTCTACACAGGTCGTTGGGACCGCCGGAAAGTTTCCATGGTGTAAAAATGAAATCGCTCGAAACCACCCAAAAGGGTTTTTGGGCATCTAGGAACGTGTTTGGCACCATTGGTTGTGGAAAACAATTTTTACACGAGTCGGTGGGCCCGCAAAAAGTTTGTGTAGTGCAAAAACGAAACAGCTTGAAACCACCCAAAAGTGTTTTTGGGCATTTGGGAACGAGTTTGGCACCATTGGTTGTGTAAAACAATTTTTACACGAATCGGTGGGCACGCTGGAAAGTTTTCATGGTGCAAAAATGAAATCGCTCGAAACCACCGAAAAGTGTTTTTGGGCATGTGGGAAAGTGTTTGGCACCATTAGTTGCAAAAAACTATATTTACACGAGTCGGTGGGCCCACTGGAAAGCTTTCTAGGTGCAAAAATGAAATCACTCGAAACCACCCAAAAGTATTTTTGGGCATCTGGGAACGTGTTTGGCACAATTGGTTGTGTAAAAAAAATTTTACATCGTGTAAAAATGAAATCGCTCGAAACCAACCAAAAGTGTTTTTGTGCATCTAGGAACATGTTTGGCACCATTGGTTGCTTAAAACAATTTTTACACAAGTCGGTGGGACCGCCGAAATTTTCCATGGTGTAAAAATGAAATCGCTCGAAACCACCCAAAAGTGTTTTTGGCCATCTGGGAACGTGTTTGGCACCTTTGGTTGTGTAAAACAATTTTTACACGACTCGGTGGGCACGCTGGAAAGTTTCCATGATGCAAAAATGAAATTCCTCGAAAACGCCCAAAAGAGTTTTTGGGCATCTCGGAATGTGTTTGGCACCATTGGAAGCGAAAAACAATTTTTACACGAGTCGGTGGGCACGCTGGAATGTTTCCATGGTGCAAAAATGATATCGCTCAAAACCACCCAAAAATGTTTTTGGGCATCTGGGAACGTGTTTGGCACCATTGGTTGTGTAAAAGAATTTTTACATGAATCGGTGGGCACGCTGGAAAGATTTCATGGTGCAAAAATGAAATCGCTCGAAACCACCGAAAAGTGTTTTTGGGCATGTGGGAAAGTGTTTGGCACCATTGGTTGCAAAAAACTATATTTACACGAGTCGGTGGGCCCACTGGAAAGCTTTCTAGGAGCAAAAATGAAATCACTCGAAACCACCCAAAAGTATTTTTGGGCATCTGGGAACGTGTTTGACACTATTGGTTGTATAAAACAATTTTTACACGAGTCGGAGGGTGCGCTGGAAAGTTTCCATGGTGTAAAAATGAAATCGCTCGAAACCACCCAAAAGTGTTTTTGGGCATATGGGAACGTGGCACCATTGGTTGCTTAAAACAAATTTTACACAAGTCGTTGGGACTGCTGAAAAGTTTCCATGGTGTAAAAATGAAATCGCTCGAAACCACCTAAAAGGGTTTTTTGGCATCTAGGAACGTGTTTGGCACCATTGGTTGTGTCAATCAATTTTTACACGAGTCGGTGGGCCCGCAAAAAGTTTGTGTAGTGCGAAAACGAAACGGCTCAAAACCACCCAAAAGTGTTTTTGGGCATCTGGGAACGTGTTTGGCACCATTGGTTGTCTAAAACAATTTTTACACGAATCGGTGGGCACGCTGGAAAGTTTTCATGGTGCAAAAATGAAATCGCTCGAAACCACCCAAAAGTGTTTTTGGGCATGTGGGAAAGTGTTTGGCACCATTGGTTGCGAAAAACTATATTTACACGAGTCGGTGGGCCCCCTGGAAAGCTTTCTAGGTGCAAAAATGAAATCACTCGAAACCACCCAAAAGTATTTTTGGTCATCTGGAAACGTGTTTGGCACAATTGGTTGTGTAAAACAATTTTTACACTAGTCGGTGGGTTCCCTGGATAGTTTCCATGGTGTAAAAATGAAATCGCTCGAAACCAACCAAAAGTGTTTTTGTGCATCTAGAAACATGTTTGGCACCATTGGTTGCTTAAAACAATTTTTCAGCAAGTCGGTGGGACCGCCGAAAATTTCCATGGTGTAAAAATGAAATCGCTCGAAACCACCCAAAAGTGTTTTTGGGCATCTAGGAACGTGTTTGGCACCTTTGGTTGTGTAAAACAATTTTTACACGACTCGGTGGGCACGCTGGAAAGTTTCAATGGTGCAAAAATGAAATGCCTCGAAAGCCCCCAAAAGAGTTTTTGGGCATCTGGGAATGTGTTTGGCACCATTGGAAGCGAAAAACAATTTTTACACGAGTCGGTGGACACGCTGGAATGTTTCCATGGTGCAAAAATGAAACCGCTCAAAACCACCCAAAAGTGTTTTTGGGCATCTGGGAACGTGTTTGGCACCATTGGTTGCGTAAAAGAATTTTTACTCGAATCGGTGGGCACGCTGAAAAGTTTTCATGGTGCAAAAATAAAATCGCTCGAAACCACCCAAAAGTATTTTTGGGCATGTGGGAAAGTGGTTGGCACCATTGATTGTGAAAAACAATATTTACACGAGTCGATGGGCCCGCCGGAAGGCTTTCTAGGTGCAAAAATGAAATCACTTGAAACCACCCAGAAGTATTTTTTGGCATCTGGGAACGTGTTTGGCACCATTGGTTGTGTAAAACAATTTTTACACTAGTCGGTGGGTGCGCTGGAAAGTTTCCATGGTGTAAAAATGAAATCGCTCGAAACCAGCCAAAAGTGTTTTTGGGCTTCCAAGAACGTGCTTGGCACCATTGGTTGCTTAATACAATTTTGACATAAGTCGGTGGGACTGCCGAAAAGTTTCCATGGTGTAAAAATGAAATCGCTCGAAACCAGCCAAATATGTTTTTGGGTATCCAGGAACGTGTTTGGCACCATTGGTTGCTTAATACAATTATTACACAAGTCGGTGGGACCGCCGAAAAGTTTCCATGGTGCAAAAATGAAATCGCTTGAAACCACCCAAAAGTGTTTTTGGGCATGTGGGAACGTGTTCGGCACCGTTGGTTGCGAAAAACAATATTTACATGAGTCGGTGGGCCCGCTGGAAAGCTTTCTAGGTGCAAAAATGAAATCACTCGAAACCACCCAAAAGTATTTTTGGGCATCTAGGAACGTGTTTGGCACCATTGGTTGTGTAAAACAATTTTTACACTAGTCGGTGGGCCCGCTGGAAAGTTTCCATGGTGTAAAAATGAAATCGCTCGAAACCACCGAAAAGTGTTTTTGGGCATGTGGGAACGTGTTTGGCACCATTGGTTGGTTACAACAATTTTTACACAAGTCATTGGGACCACCGGAAAGTTTCCATGGTGTAAAAATGAAATCGCCCGAAACCACCTAAAAGGTTTTTTGGGCATCTAGGAACGTGCTTGGCACCATTGGTTGTGTAAAACAATTTTTACATGAGTCGGTGGGCCCGAAAAAAGTTTTTGTAGTGCGAAAACGAAACGGCCCAAAACCACCCAAAAGTGTTTTTGGGAAACTGGGAACGTATTTGGCACTATTGGTTGCGTAAAACAATTTTTACACGAATCGGTGGCCACGCTGGAATGTTTTCATGGTGCAAAATTGAAATCGCTCGAAACCACCCAAAAGTGTTTTTGGGCATGTGGGAAAGTGTTTGGCACCATTGGTTGCAAAAAACAATTTTTACACGAGTCGGTGGGCCCGCTGGAAAGCTTTCTAGCTGCAAAAATGAAATTGCTCGAAACCACCTGAAAGTATTTTTGGGCATCTGGGAACGTGTTTGGCACCATTGGTTGTGTAAAATAATTTTTACACGACTCGGTGGGTGCGCTGGACAGTTTCCATGGTGTAAAAATGAAATCGCTCGAAACCACCCAAAAGTGTTTTTGGGCATGTGGGAACGTGTTTGGCACCATTGGTTGCCTAAAACAATCTTTACACAAGTCGTTGGGACCGCCGGAAAGTTTCCATGGTGTAAAAATGAAATCGCTCGAAACCACCCAAAAGGGTTTTTGGGCATCTAGGAACGTGTTTGGCACCATTGGTTGTGGAAAATAATTTTTACACGAGTCGGTGGGCCCGCAAAAAGTTTGTGTAGTGAGAAAACGAAACGGCTTGAAACCACCCAAAAGTGTTTTTGGGCATCTGGGAACGAGTTGGCACCATTGGTTGTGTAAAACAATTTTTACACGAATCGGTGGGCACGCTGGAAAGTTTTCATGGTGCAAAAATGAAATCGCTCAAAACCACCCAAAAGTGTTTTTGGGCATGTGGGAAAGTGTTTGGCACCATTGGTTGCGAAAAACTATATTTACACGAGTCGGTGGGCCCACTGCAAAGCTTTCTATGTGCAAAAATGAAATCACTCGAAACCACCCAAAAGTATTTTTGGGCATCTGGGAACGTGTTTGGCACCATTGGTTGTGAAAAACAATTTTTACACTAGTCGGTGGGTGCGCTGGAAAGTTTCCATGGTGTAGAAATGAAATCACTTGAAACCAACCAAAAGTGTTTTTGTGCATCTAGGAACGTGTTTGGCACCATTGGTTGTGGAAAATAATTTTTACACGAGTCGGTGGGCCCGCAAAAAGTTTGTGTAGTGCGAAAACGAAACGGCTTGAAACCACCCAAAAGTGTTTTTGGGAAACTGGGAACGTATTCGGCACTATTGGTTGCATAAAACAATTTTTACACGAATCGGTGGACACGCTGGAATGTTTTCATGGTGCAAAATTGAAATCGCTCGAAACCACCCAAAAGTGTTTTTGGGCATGTGGGAAAGTGTTTGGCACCATTGGTTGCAAAAAACAATTTTTACACGAGTCGGTGGGCCCGCTGGAAAGCTTCCTAGCTGCAAAAATGAAATTGCTCGAAACCACCTGAAAGTATTTTTGGGCATCTGGGAACGTGTTTGGTACCATTGGTTGTGTAAAATAATTTTTACACGACTCGGTGGGTGCGCTGGACAGTTTCCATGGTGTAAAAATGAAATCGCTCGAAACCACCCAAAAGTGTTTTTGGGCATGTGGGAACGTGTTTGGCACCATTGGTTGTGGAAAATAATTTTTACACGAGTCGGTGGGCCCGCAAAAAGTTTGTGTAGTGAGAAAACGAAACGGCTTGAAACCACCCAAAAGTGTTTTTGGGCATCTGGGAATGAGTTGGCACCATTGGTTGTGTAAAACAATTTTTACACGAATCGGTGGGCACGCTGGAAAGTTTTCATGGTGCAAAAATGAAATCGCTCGAAACCACCCAAAAGTGTTTTTGGGCATGTGGGAAAGTGTTTGGCACCATTGGTTGCGAAAAACTATATTTACACGAGTCGGTGGGCCCACTGCAAAGCTTTCTAGGTGCAAAAATGAAATCACTCGAAACCACCCAAAAGTATTTTTGGGCATCTGGGAACGTGTTTGGCACCATTGGTTGTGAAAAACAACTTTTACACTAGTCGGTGGGTGCGCTGGAAAGTTTCCATGGTGTAAAAATGAAATCACTTGAAACCAACCAAAAGTGTTTTTGTGCATCTAGGAACGTGTTTGGCACCATTGGTTGTGGAAAATAATTTTTACACGAGTCGGTGGGCCCGCAAAAAGTTTGTGTAGCGCGAAAACGAAACGGCTTGAAACCACCTAAGAGTGGTTTTGGGCATCTGGGAACGTGTTTGGCACCATTGGGGGTGTAAAACAATTTTTACACGAGTCGGTGGGCACGCTGGAATGTTTTCATGGTGCAAAAATGAAATCGCTCGAAACCACCCAAAAGTGTTTTTGGGCATGTGGGAAAGTGTTTGGCACCATTGGTTGCGAAAAACTATATTTACACTAGACGGTGGGTCCCCTGGAAAGCTTTTAGGTGCAAAAATGAAATCACTCGAAACCACCCAAACGTATTTTTGGGAATCTGGAAACGTGTTTGGCACAATTGGTTGTGTAAAACAATTTTTACACTAGTCGGTGGGTTCCCTGGAAAGTTTCAATGGTGTAAAAATGAAATCGCTCGAAACCACCCAAAAGTGTTTTTGGGCATGTGGGAAAGTGTTTGGCACCATTGGTTGCGAAAAACTATATTTACACGAGTCGGTGGGCCCACTGCAAAGCTTTTTAGGTGCAAAAATGAAATCACTCGAAACCACCCAAAAGTATTTTTGGGAATCTGGAAACGTGTTTGGCACAATTGGTTGTGTAAAACAATTTTTACACTAGTCGGTGGGTTCCCTAGAAAGTTTCCATGGTGTAAAAATGAAATCGCTTGAAACCAACCAAAAGTGTTTTTGTGCGTCTAGGAACATGTTTGGCACCATTGGTTGCTTAAAACAATTTTTACACAAGTCGGTGGGACCGCCGAAAATTTCCATGGTGTAAAAATGAAATCGCTCGAAACCACCCAAAAGTGTTTTTGGGCATCTAGGAACGTGTTTGGCACCTTTGGTTGTGTAAAACAATTTTTACACGACTCAGTGGGCACGCTGGAAAGTTTCAATGGTGCAAAAATGAAATGCCTCGAAAGCCCCCAAAAGAGTTTTTGGGCATATGGGAATGTGTTTGGCACCATTGGAAGCGAAAAACAATTTTTACACGAGTCGGTGGGCACGCTGGAATGTTTCCATGGTGCAAAAATGAAATCGCTCAAAACCACCCAAAATTGTTTTTGGGCATCTGCGAACGTGTTTGGCACCATTGGTTGTGTAAAAGAATTTTTACAGGAATCGGTGGGCACGCTGAAAAGTTTTCATGGTGCAAAAATGAAATCGCTCGAAACCACCCAAAATTGTTTTTGGGCATGTGGGAAAGTGTTTGGCACCAACGGTTGCGAAAAACAATATTTACATGAGTCGGTGGGCCCGCTGGAAAGCTTTCTAGGTGCAAAAATGAAATGCCTCGAAAGCCCCCAAAAGAGTTTTTGGGCATATGGGAATGTGTTTGGCCCCATTGGAAGCGAAAAACAATTTTTACACGAGTCGGTGGGCACGCTGGAATGTTTCCATGGTGCAAAAATGAAATCGCTCGAAAGCGCCCAAAAGAGTTTTTGGGCATCTCGGAATGTGTTTGGCACCATTGGAAGCGAAAAACAATTTTTACACGAGTCGGTGGGCACGCTGGAATGTTTCCATGGTGCAAAAATGATATCGCTCAAAACCACCCAAAAGTGTTTTTGGGCATCTGGGAACGTGTTTGGCACCATTGGTTGTCTAAAACAATTTTTACACGAATCGGTGGGCACGCTGAAAAGTTTTCATGGTGCAAAAATGAAATCGCTCGAAACCACCCAAAATTGTTTTTGGGCCTGTGGGAAAGTGTTTGGCACCAACGGTTGCGAAAAACAATATTTACATGAGTCGGTGGGCCCGCTGGAAAGCTTTCTAGGTGCAAAAATGAAATCACTCGAAACCACCCAAAAGTATTTTTGGGCATCTGGGAACGTGTTTGACACTATTGGTTGTATAAAACAATTTTTACACCTGTCGGAGGGTGCGCTGGAAAGTTTCCATGGTGTAAAAATGAAATCGCTCGAAACCACCCAAAAGTGTTTTTGGGCATATGGGAACGTGGCACCATTGGTTTCTTAAAACAAATTTTACACAAGTCGTTGGGACTGCTGAAAAGTTTCCATGGTGTAAAAATGAAATCGCTCGAAACCACCTAAAAGGGTTTTTTGGCATCTAGGAACGTGTTTGGCACCATTGGTCGTGTCAATCAATTTTTACACGAGTCGGTGGGCCCGCAAAAAGTTTGTGTAGTGCGAAAACGAAACGGCTCAAAACCACCCAAAAGTGTTGTTGGTCATCTGGGAACGTGTTTGGCACCATTGGTTGTCTAAAACAATTTTTACACGAATCGGTGGGCACGCTGGAAAGTTTTCATGGTGCAAAAATCAAATCGCTCGAAACCACCCAAAAGTGTTTTTGGGCATCTGGGAAAGTGTTTGGCACCATTGGTTGCGAAAAACTGTATTTACACGAGTCGGTGGGCCCCCTGGAAAGCTTTCTAGGTGCAAAAATGAAATCACTCGAAACCACCCAAAAGTATTTTTGGGCATCTGGAAACGTGTTTGGCACAATTGATTGTGTAAAACAATTTTTACACTAGTCGGTGGGTTCCCTGGATAGTTTCCATGGTGTAAAAATGAAATCGCTCGAAACCAACCAAAAGTGTTTTTGTGCATCTAGGAACATGTTTGGCACCATTGGTTGCTTAAAACAATTTTTAAGCAAGTCGGTGGGACCGCCAAAAATTTCCATGGTGTAAAAATGAAATCGCTCGAAACCACCCAAAAGTGTTTTTGGGCATCTAGGAACGTGTTTGGCACCTTTGGTTGTGTAAAACAATTTTTACACGACTCGGTGGGCACGCTGGAAAGTTTCAATGGTGCGAAAATGAAATGCCTCGAAAGCCCCCAAAAGAGTTTTTGGGCATCTGGGAATGTGTTTGGCACCATTGGAAGCGAAAAACAATTTTTACACGAGTCGGTGGACACGCTGGAATGTTTCCATGGTGCAAAAATGAAAGCTCAAAACCACCCAAAAGTGTTTTTGGGCATCTGGGAACGTGTTTGGCACCATTGGTTGTGTAAAAAATTTTTACACGAATCGGTGGGCACGCTGGAAAAGTTTTCATGGTGCAAAAATAAATCGCTCGAAACCACCCAAAAGTTTTTTGGGCATGTGGGAAAGTGTTTGGCACCATTGTTGTGAAAAACAATATTTACACGAGTCGTGGGCCCGCTGGAAAGCTTTCTAGGTGCAAAAATGAAATCACTCTGAAACCACCCAAAGTATTTTTTGGCATCTGGGAACGTGTTTGGCACCATTGGTTGTGTAAAACAATTTTTACACTAGTCGGTGGGTGCGCTGGAAAGTTTCCATGGTGTAAAAATGAAATCGCTCGAAACCACCAAAAGTGTTTTTGGGCATGGAACGTGTTGGCACCATTGGTTGCTTAAAACAATTTTACAAAGTCGGTGGGACGCCGAAAAGTTTCCATGGTGTAAAAATGAAATCGCTCGAAACCACCCAAAAGTTTTTGGGCATCAGGAACGTGTTTGGCACCATTGGTTGTAAACAATTTTTACACAGTCGGTGGGCCCCGAAAAGTTTTGGTGTAGAAATGAAACGGCTCGAAACCACCCAAAAGTGTTTTTGGGCATCGTGGAACGTGTTTGGCACCTTGGTTGTGTAAAACAATTTTTACACGATCGGTGGGCACGCTGGAAAGTTTCATGGTGCAAAAATGAAATCGCTTGAAACCACCCAAAAGTGTTTTTTGGGCATGTGGGAAAGTGTTTGGCACCTTGGTTGCGAAAAACAATATTTACAGAGTCGGTGGGCCCGCTGGAAAGCTTTCTAGGTGCAAAAATGAAATCACTCGAAACCACCCAAAAGTATTTTTGGGCATCTGGAACGTGTTTGGCACCATTGGTTGTGAAAAACAATTTTTACACTAGTCGGTGGGCGCGTGGAAAGTTTCCATGGTGTAAAAATGAAATCGCTCGAAACCAACCAAAAGTGTTTTTGGGCATTGGAACGTGTTTGGCACCATTGGTTGTTAAACAATTTTTACACAAGTCGTGGGACCACCNAGTTTTCATGGTGCAAAAATGAAATCGCTCGAAACCACCCAAAAGTGTTTTTGGGCATGTGGGAAAGTGTGTTGGCACCATTGGTTGCGAAAAACAATATTTACACTGAGTCGTGGGCCCGCTGGAAGCTTTCTAGGTGCAAAAATGAAATCACTCTGAAACCACCCAAAGTATTTTTTGGCATCTGGGAACGTGTTTGGCACCATTGGTTGTGTAAAACAATTTTTACACTAGTCGGTGGGTGCGCTGGAAAGTTTCCATGGTGTAAAAATGAAATCGCTCGAAACCACCAAAAGTGTTTTTGGCATCGGAACGTGTTTGGCACCATTGGTTGCTTAAACAATTTTACACAAGTCGGTGGGACGCCGAAAGTTTCCATGGTGTAAAAATGAAATCGCTCGAAACCACCAAAAGTTTTTGGGCATCAGGAACGTGTTTGGCACCATTGGTTGTAAAAATTTTTACACAGTCGGTGGGCCGCCGAAAAGTTTATGGTGAGAAAAGAAATCGGCTGAAACCACCCAAAAGTGTTTTTGGGCATCGTGGAACGGTTTGGCACCATTGGTTGTGTAAAACAATTTTTACACGAATCGGTGGGCACGCTGGAAAGTTTTCATGGTGCAAAAATGAAATCGCTCGAAACCACCCAAAAGTGTTTTTGGGCATGTGGGAAGTGTTTGGCACCATTGGTTGCGAAAAACATATTTACAGAGTCGGTGGGCCCCTGCAAAGCTTTCTAGGTGCAAAAATGAAATCACTCGAAACCACCCAAAAGTATTTTTGGGCATCTGGGAACGTGTTTGGCACCATTGGTTGTGAAAAACAATTTTTACACTAGTCGGTGGGTGCGCTGGAAAGTTTCCATGGTGTAAAAATGAAATCACTTGAAACCAACCAAAAGTGTTTTTGTGCATCTAGGAACGTGTTTGGCACCATTGGTTGTGTAAAACAATTTTTACACGAGTCGGTGGGCCCCAAAAAGTTTGTAGGTGCGAAAACGAAACGCCTAAACCACCAAAAGTGTTTTTGGGCATCGTGGGAACGTGTTTGGCACCTATTGGTTGTGTAAAACAATTTTTACACGAATCGGTGGACACGCTGGAATGTTTTCATGGTGCAAAATTGAAATCGCTCGAAACCACCCAAAAGTGTTTTTGGGCATGTGGGAAAGTGTTTGGCACCATTGGTTGCAAAAAACAATTTTTACACGAGTCGGTGGGCCCGCTGGAAAGCTTCCTAGCTGCAAAAATGAAATTGCTCGAAACCACCTGAAAGTATTTTT
The DNA here is from genome assembly GCA_008326285.1 of Oryza officinalis. Taxonomy (NCBI): domain Eukaryota; kingdom Viridiplantae; phylum Streptophyta; class Magnoliopsida; order Poales; family Poaceae; genus Oryza; species Oryza officinalis. The sequence continues at coordinate 5,254,564 of BDMV01000003.1, read as the reverse complement.
GGGCATCTGGGAACGTGTTTGGCACCATTGGTTGTGTAAAAAATTTTTACACGACTCGGTGGGTGCGCTGGACAGTTTCCATGGTGTAAAAATGAAATCGCTCGAAACCACCCAAAAGTGTTTTTGGGCATGTGGGAACGTGTTTGGCACCATTGGTTGCTTAAAACAATCTTTACACAAGTCGTTGGGACCGCCGGAAAGTTTCCATGGTGTAAAAATGAAATCGCTCGAAACCACCCAAAAGGGTTTTTGGGCATCTAGGAACGTGTTTGGCACCATTGGTTGTGGAAAATAATTTTTACACGAGTCGGTGGGCCCGCAAAAAGTTTGTGTAGTGCGAAAACGAAACGGCTTGAAACCACCCAAAACTGTTTTTGGGCATCTGGGAACGAGTTTGGCACCATTGGTTGTGTAAAACAATTTTTACACGAATCGGTGGGCACGCTGGAAAGTTTTCGTGGTGCAAAAATGAAATCGCTCGAAACCACCCAAAAGTGTTTTTGGGCATGTGGGAAAGTGTTTGGCACCATTGGTTGCGAAAAACTATATTTACACGAGTCGGTGGGCCCACTGCAAAGCTTTCTAGGTGCAAAAATGAAATCACTCGAAACCACCCAAAAGTATTTTTGGGCATCTGGGAACGTGTTTGGCACCATTGGTTGTGAAAAACAATTTTTACACTAGTCGGTGGGCACGCTGGAAAGTTTCCATCGTGTAAAAATGAAATCACTTGAAACCAACCAAAAGTGTTTTTGTGCATCTAGGAACATGTTTGGCACCATTGGTTGTGGAAAATAATTTTTACACGAGTCGGTGGGCCCGCAAAAAGTTTGTGTAGTGCGAAAACGAAACGGCTTGAAACCACCCAAAAGTGTTTTTGGGCATCTGGGAACGTGTTTGGCACCATTGGTGGTGTAAAACAATTTTTACACGAGTCGGTGGGCACGCTGGAAAGTTTTCATGGTGCAAAAATGAAATCGCTCGAAACCACCCAAAAGTGTTTTTGGGCATGTGGGAAAGTGTTTGGCACCATTGGTTGCGAAAAACTATATTTACACGAGTCGGTGGGCCCCCTGGAAAGCTTTTAGGTGCAAAAATGAAATTACTTGAAACCACCCAAAAGTATTTTTGGGAATCTGGAAACGTGTTTGGCACAATTGGTTGTGTAAAACAATTTTTACACTAGTCGGTGGGTTCCCTGGAAAGTTTCCATGGTGTAAAAATGAAATCGCTTGAAACCAACCAAAAGTGTTTTTGTGCGTCTAGGAACATGTTTGGCACCATTGGTTGCTTAAAACAATTTTTACACAAGTCGGTGGGACCGCCGAAAATTTCCATGGTGTAAAAATGAAATCGCTCGAAACCACCCAAAAGTGTTTCTGGGCATCTAGGAACGTGTTTGGCACCTTTGGTTGTGTAAAACAATTTTTACACGACTCAGTGGGCACGCAGGAAAGTTTCAATGGTGCAAAAATGAAATGCCTCGAAAGCCCCCAAAAGAGTTTTTGGGCATCTGGGAATGTGTTTGGCACCATTGGAAGCGAAAAACAATTTTTACATGAGTCGGTAGGCACGCTGGAATGTTTCCATGGTGCAAAAATGAAATCGCTCAAAACCACCCAAAAGTGTTTTTGGGCATCTGGGAACGTGTTTGGCACCATTGGTTGTGTAAAAGAATTTTTACACGAATCGGTGGGCACGCTGAAAAGTTTTCATGGTGCAAAAATGAAATCGCTCGAAACCACCCAAAATTGTTTTTGGGCATGTGGGAAAGTGTTTGGCACCAACGGTTGCGAAAAACAATATTTACATGAGTCGGTGGGCCCGCTGGAAAGCTTCCTAGGTGCAAAAATGAAATCGCTCGAAACGACCTGAAAGTATTTTTGGGCATCTGGGAACGTGTTTGACACTATTGGTTGTGTAAAACAATTTTTACACGAGTCGGAGGGTGCGCTGAAAAGTTTCCATGGTGTAAAAATGAAATCGCTCGAAACCACCCAAAAGTGTTTTTGGGCATATGGGAACGTGTTTGGCACCATTGGTTGCATAAAACAAATTTTACACAAGTCGTTGGGACTGCTGAAAAGTTTCCATGGTGTAAAAATGAAATCGCTCGAAACCACCTAAAAGGGTTTTTGGGCATCTAGGAACGTGTTTGGCACCATTGGTTGTGTCAAACAATTTTTACACGAGTCGGTGTGCCCGCAAAAAGTTTGTGTAGTGCGAAAACGAAACGGCTCAAAACCACCCAAAAGTGTTTTTGGGCATCTGGGAACGTGTTTGGCACCATTGGTTGTCTAAAACAATTTTTACACGAATCGGTGGGCACGCTGGAAAGTTTTCATGGTGCAAAAATGAAATCACTGGAAACCACCCAAAAGTATTTTTGGGCATGTGGGAAAGTGGTTGGCACCATTGGTTGTGAAAAACAATATTTACACGAGTCGATGGGCCCGCTGGAAGGCTTTCTAGGTGAAAAATGAAACCACTCGAAACCACCCAGAAGTATTTTTGGGCATCTGGGAACGTGTTTGGCACCATTGGTTGTGTAAAACAATTTTTACACTAGTCGGTGGGTGCGCTGGAAAGTTTCCATGGTCTAAAAATGAAATCGCTCGAAACCAGCCAAAAGTGTTTTTGGGCATCCAGGAACGTGCTTGGCACCATTGGTTGCTTAATACAATTTTGACATAAGTCGGTGGGACTGCCGAAAAGTTTCCATGGTGTAAAAATGAAATCGCTCGAAACCAGCCAAATATGTTTTTGGGTATCTGAGGAACGTGTTTGGCACCATTGGTTGCTTAAAACAATTTTTACACAAGTCGGTGGGCCGCCGAAAAGTTTCCATGGTGTAGAAATGAAATCGCTCGAAACCACCCAAAAGTGTTTTTGGGCATCTGGGAACGTGTTTGGCACCTTGGTTGTGTAAAACAATTTTTACACGAGTCGGTGGGCCGCTGGAAAGTTTCCATGGTGCAAAAATGAAATCGCTCGAAACCACCCAAAAGTGTTTTTGGGCATGTGGGAACGTGTTTGGCACCGTTGGTTGCGAAAAACAATATTTACAGAGTCGGTGGGCCCGCTGGAAAGCTTTCTAGGTGCAAAAATGAAATCGCTAAACCACCCAAAAGTATTTTTGGGCATCTGGAACGTGTTTGCACCATTGGTTGTGTAAAACAATTTTTACACGAGTCGGTGGGCCCGCTGGAAAGTTTCCATGGTGTAAAAAATGAAATCGCTCGAAACCACCCAAAAGTGTTTTTGGGCATGTGGGAACGTGTTTGGCACCATTGGTTGGTTACAACAATTTTTACACAAGTCGTTGGGACCACCGGAAAGTTTCCATGGTGTAAAAATGAAATCGCCCGAAACCACCTAAAAGGTTTTTTGGGCATCTAGGAACGTGTTTGGCACCATTGGTTGTGTAAAACAATTTTTACATGAGTCGGTGGGGCCGAAAAAAGTTTTTGTAGTGCGAAAACGAAACGGCCCAAAACCACCCAAAAGTGTTTTTGGGAAACTGGGAACGTATTTGGCACTATTGGTTGCGTAAAACAATTTTTACACGAATCGGTGGACACGCTGGAATGTTTTCATGGTGCAAAAATGAAATCGCTCGAAACCACCCAAAAGTGTTTTTGGGCATGTGGGAAAGTGTTTGGCACCATTGGTTGCAAAATACAATTTTTACACGAGTCGGTGGGCCCGCTGGAAAGCTTCCAAGCTGCAAAAATGAAATTGCTCGAAACCACCTGAAAGTATTTTTGGGCATCTGGGAACGTGTTTGGCACCATTGGTTGTGTAAAACAATTTTTACACGACTCGGTGGGTGCGTTGGACAGTTTCCATGGTGTAAAAATGAAATCGCTCGAAACCACCCAAAAGTGTTTTTGGGCATGTGGGAACGTGTTTGGCACCATTGGTTTCTTAAAACAATCTTTACACAAGTCGTTGGGACCGCCGGAATGTTTCCATGGTGTAAAAATGAAATCGCTCGAAACCACCCAAAAGGGTTTTTGGGCATCTAGGAACGTGTTTGGCACCATTGGTTGTGGAAAATAATTTTTACACGAGTCGGTGGGCCCGCAAAATGTTTGTGTAGTGCGAAAACGAAACGGCTTGAAACCACCTAAAAGTGTTTTTGGGCATCTGGGAACGAGTTTGGCACCATTGGTTGTGTAAAACAATTTTTACACGAATCGGTGGGCACGCTGAAAAGTTTTCATGGTGCAAAAATGAAATCGCTCGAAACCACCCAAAAGTGTTTTTGGGCATGTGGGAAAGTGTTTGGCACCATTGGTTGCGAAAAACTATATTTACACGAGTCGGTGGGCCCACTGCAAAGCTTTCTAGGTGCAAAAATGAAATCACTCGAAACCACCCAAAAGTATTTTTGGGCATCTGGAAACGTGTTTGGCACAATTGGTTGTGTAAAACAATTTTTACACTAGTCGGTGGGTTCCCTGGAAAGTTTCCATGGTGTAAAAATGAAATGGCTTGAAACCAACCAAAAGTGTTTTTGTGCGTCTAGGAACATGTTTGGCACCATTGGTTGCTTAAAACAATTTTTACACAAGTCGGTGGGACCGCCGAAAATTTCCATGGTGTAAAAATGAAATCGCTCGAAACCACCCAAAAGTGTTTTTGGGCATCTAGGAACGTGTTTGGCACCTTTGGTTGTGTAAAACAATTTTTACACGACTCAGTGGGCACGCTGGAAAGTTTCAATGGTGCAAAAATGAAATGCCTCGAAAGCCCCCAAAAGAGTTTTTGGGCATCTGGGAATGTGTTTGGCAACATTGGAAGCGAAAAACAATTTTTACACGAGTCGGTGGGCACGCTGGAATGTTTCCATGGTGCAAAAATGAAATCGCTCAAAACCACCCAAAAGTGTTTTTGGGCATCTGGGAACGTGTTTGGCACCATTGGTTGCTTAAAACAATCTTTACACAAGTCGTTGGGACCGCCGGAAAGTTTCCATGGTGTAAAAATGAAATCGCTCGAAACCACCTAAAAGGGTTTTTGGGCATCTAGGAACGTGTTTGGCACCATTGGTTGTGTCAAACAATTTTTACACGAGTCGGTGGGCCCGCAAAAAGTTTGTGTAGTGCGAAAACGAAATGGCTCAAAACCACCCAAAAGTGTTTTTGGGCATCTGGGAACGTGTTTGGCACCATTGGTTGTGTAAAAGAATTTTTACACGAATCGGTGGGCACGCTGAAAAGTTTTCATGGTGCAAAAATGAAATCGCTCGAAACCACCCAAAATTGTTTTTGGGCATGTGGGAAAGTGTTTGGCACCAACGGTTGCGAAAAACAATATTTACATGTGTCGGTGGGCCCGCTGGAAAGCTTCCTAGGTGCAAAAATGAAATCGCTCGAAACGACCTGAAAGTATTTTTGGGCATCTGGGAACGTGTTTGACACTATTGGTTGTGTAAAACAATTTTTACACGAGTCGGAGGGTGCGCTGGAAAGTTTCCATGGTGTAAAAATGAAATCGCTCGAAACCACCCAAAAGTGTTTTTGGGCATATGGGAACGTTTTTGGCACCATTGGTTGCTTAAAAGAAATTTTACACAAGTCGTTGGGACTGCTGAAAAGTTTCCATGGTGTAAAAATGAAATCGCTCGAAACCACCTAAAAGGGTTTTTGGGCATCTAGGAACGTGTTTGGCACCATTGGTTGTGTCAAACAATTTTTACACGAGTCGGTGGGCCCGCAAAAAGTTTGTGTAGTGCGAAAACGAAACGGCTCAAAACCACCCAAAAGTGTTTTTGGGCATCTGGGAACGTGTTTGGCACCATTGGTTGTCTAAAACTATTTTTACACGAATCGGTGGGCACGCTGGAATGTTTTCATGGTGCAAAAATGAAATCGCTCGAAACCACCCAAAAGTATTTTTGGGCATGTGGGAAAGTGGTTGGCACCATTGGTTGTGAAAAACAATATTTATACGAGTCGATGGGCCCGCTGGAAGGCTTTCTAGGTGCAAAAATGAAATCACTCGAAACCACCCAGAAGTATTTTTGGGCATCTGGGAACATGTTTGGCACCATTGGTTGTGTAAAACAATTTTTACACTAGTCGGTGGGTGCGCTGGAAAGTTTCCATGGTGTAAAAATGAAATCGCTCGAAACCAGCCAAAAGTGTTTTTGGGCATCCAGGAACGTGCTTGGCACCATTGGTTGCTTAATACAATTTTGACATAAGTCGGTGGGACTGCCAAAAAGTTTCCATGGTGTAAAAGTGAAATCGCTCGAAACCAGCCAAAAGTGTTTTTGGGTATCCAGGAACGTGTTTGGCACCATTGGTTGCTTAAAACAATTTTTACACAAGTCGTTGGGACCACCGGAAAGTTTCCATGGTGTAAAAATGAAATCGCCCGAAACCACCTAAAAGGTTTTTTGGGCATCTAGGAACGTGTTTGGCACCATTGGTTGTGTAAAACAATTTTTACACGAGTCGGTGGGCCCGAAAAATGCTTTTGTAGTGCGAAAACGAAACGGCCCGAAACCACCCAAAAGTGTTTTTGGGAAACTGTGAACGTGTTTGGCACTATTGGTTGTGTAAAACAATTTTTACACGAATCGGTGGGCACGCTGGAAAGTTTTCATGGTGCAAAATTGAAATCGCTCGAAACCACCCAAAAGTGTTTTTGGGCATGTGAGAAAGTGTTTGGCACCATTGGTTGCGAAAAACAATATTGACACGAGTCGGTGGGCCCGCTGGAAAGCATTCTAGGTGCAAAAATGAAACCAGTCGAAACCACCCAAAAGTATTTTTGGGCATCTGGGAATGTGTTTGGCACCGTTGGTTGTGTAAAACAATTTTTACACTAGGCGGTGGGTGCGCTCGAAAGTTTCCATGGTGTAAAAATGAAATCGCTCGAAACCAGCCAAAAGTGTTTTTGGGTATCCAGGAACGTGTTTGGCATCATTGGTTGCTTAATACAATTTTTACACAAGTCGGTGGGACCGCCGAAAAGTTTCCATGGTGTAACAATGAAATCGCTCGAAACCACCCAGAAGTGTTTTTGGGTATCAGGGAACATATTTGGCACCATTGGTTGTGTAAAACAATTTTTACACGAGTCGGTGGGCACGCTGGAAAGTTTCCATGGTGGAAAAATGAAATCGCTTGAAACCACCCAAAAGTGTTTTTGGGCATCTGGGAACGTGTTTGGCACCATTGGTGGCTTAAAACAATTTTTACACAGGTCGGTGGGACCGCAGGAAAGTTTCCATGGTGTAAAAATAAAATCGCTCGAAGCCACCCAAAAGTGTTTTTTGGCATCTGGGAACGTGTATGGCACTGTTGGTTGTGTAAAACAATTTTTACACGAGTCGGTGGGCCGGCTGGAAAGTTTTCATGGTGCAAAAATGAAATCGCTCGAAACCACCCAAAAGTGTTTTTGGGCATGTGGGAAATTGTTTGCACCGTTGGTTGCGAAAAACAATATTTACACGAGTCGGTGGGCCCGCTGGAAAGCTTTCTAGGTGCAGAAATGAAATCGCTTGAAACCACCCAAAAGTATTTTTGGGCATCTGGGAACGTGTTTGGCACCATTGGTTGTGTAAAACAATTACTACACGAGTCGATGGGTGCGCTGGAAAGTTTCCATGATGTAAAAATGAAATCGCTCGAAACCACCCAAAAGTGTGTTTGGGCATGTGGGAACATGTTTGGCACCATTGGTTGCTTAAAACAATTTTTACACAAGTCGTTGGGATAGCCGGAAAGTTTCCATGGTGTAAAAATGAAATCGCTCGAAACACCCAACAGTGTTTTTGGGCATCTGGGAACGTGTCTGCCACCATTGGTTGCTTAAAACATATTTTACACAAGTCGGTGGGACCGTCGGAATGTTTCCATAGTGTAAAAATGAAATCGCTCGAAAGCACCCAATAGTGTTTTTGGCATGTGGAAACGTGTTTGGCACCATTGGTTGCTTAAAACAATTTTTACACGAGTCGGTGGGCCAGCTGCAAAGCTTCCTAGGTGCAAAAATGAAATCGGTCGAAACCACCCAAAAGTATTTTTGGGCATCAGGGAACCTGTTTGGCACCATTGGTTGTGTAAAACAATTTTTACACGAGTTGGTGGGCGTGCTGTAAAGCTTCCTAGGTGCAAAAATGAAATCGCTCGAAACCACCCAAAAGTGTTTTTGGGCATCTGGGAACATGTTTGGCACCATTGGTAGTGTAAAACAATTTTTACACGAGTCGGTGGGCATGCTGGAAAGTTTCCATGGTGCAAAAATGATGTCCCTCGAAAGCACCCAAAAGAGTTTTTGGGCATCCGGGAATGTGTTTGTCACCATTGGTAGCGAAAAACAATTTTTACACGAGTCGGTGGGCACGCTAGAATGTTTCCATGGTGCAAAAATGAAATCGCTCGAAACCACCCAAAAGTGTTTTTGGCCATCTGGGAACGTGTTTGGCACCATTGGTTGCTTAAAGCAATTTTTACACGAATCAGTGGGCACGCTGGAAAGTTTTCATGGTGCAAAAATGAAATCGCTCGAAACCACCCAAAAGTGTTTTTAGGCATGTGGGAAAGTGATTGGCACCATTGGTTGCGAAAAACAATATTTACATGAGTCGGTGGGCTAGTTGCAAAGCTTCCTAGGTGCAAACATGAAATTGCTCCAAACCACCCAAATGTATTTTTGGGCATCTGGGAATGTGTTTGGCCCCATTGGTTGTGTAAAACAATTTTTACACTAGTCGGTGGGTGTGCTGGAAAGTTTCCATTGTGTAAAAATGAAATCGCTCGAAACCACCCAAAAGTGTTTTTGGGCATCTAAGAAAGTGTTTGGCACCGTTGGTTGCTTAAAACAATTTTTACATGAATCGGTGGGCACACTGGAAAGTTTTCATGGTGCAAAAATGAAATCGCTCGAAACCACCCAAAAGTGTTTTTGGGCATGTGGGAAAGTGTTTGGCACCATTGGTTGCGAAAAACAATATTTACATGAGTCGGTGGCCCGTTGGAAATTTTTCTAGGTGCCAAAATGAAATCGCTCGAAACCACCCAAATGTATTTTTGGGCATCTGGGAGCGTGCTTGGCACCGCTAGTTGTGTAAAACAATTTTTTCACGAGTCGGTGGGTGCGCTGGAAAGTTTCCACGGTGTAAAAATGACATCGCTCGAAACCGCCCAAAAGTGTGTTTGGGCATATGGGAACGTGTTTGGCACCATTGGTTGCTTAAAACAATTTTTACACAAGTCGTTGGGACAGCCAGAAAGTTTCCATGGTGTAAAAATGAAATCGCTCGAAACCACCCAACAGTGGTTTTGGGCATCTGGGAACGTGTTTGGCACCATTGGTTGCTAAAAACAATTTTTACACAAGTCGGTGGGACCGCCGGAATGTTTCCATGGTGTAAAAATGAAATCGCTCGAAAGCACCCAAAAGTATTTTTGGGCATGTGGGAACGTGTTTGGCACCATTGGTTGCTTAAAACAATTTTTACACGAGTCGGTGGGCCCGCTGCAAAGCTTCCTAGGTGCAAAAATGAAATCGCTCGAAACCACCCAAAAGTATTTTTGGCATCTCGGAACGTGTTTGGCACCATTGGTTGTGTAAAACAATTTTTACATGAGTTGGTGGGCTCGCTGCAAAGCTTCCTAGGTGCAAAAATGAAATCACTCGAAACCACCCAAAAGTATTTTTGGGCATGTGGGAACGTGTTTGGCACCATTGGTTGTGTAAAACAATTTTTACACTAGTCGGTGGTTTCCCTGCAAAGTTTCCATGGTGTAAAAATGAAATCGCTCGAAACCAGCCAAAAGTGTTTTTTGGCATCTAGGAACATGTTTGGCACCATTGGTTGCTTAAAACAATTTTTACACAAGTCGGTGTGTCGAAAGCTCTTCGGACCTTCCATTATATTTGAGGGATGAAGTGAATAATTCAAGTCATCAAACAAACATAATGAAATCAAGCGTGGGCTTTCTCCGATCGATTTGGTGCATGGGTGTGAGGCTATTGGGGTCATGGAGCCTTACCTTAGGTTTCCCAGGCACCGGTGAAGGTTGAATGGCGACAACAGCTCCGGAATCAGCTCGGTGGCGGTGGCGAAATCGGCAAGGCAACAGCGGAAGCTTCTCCCAGTCGTCGAGCTGCAAAGGAGAGTAGTGAGGTAGCTCAGAGAGTACCTAGGGATGCTACTACTGCAGGGAATCGAATTGCATCTCACCGAGGCAGAGGGAATCATCGGCGGCGGCAGTTGGCCGGAGCTAGGGAAGAAGAAGGCTGATCTCTCTGCTGGGTGCAGCACTCCATGAGATCCTTGGGGGCTTTCGAAAAGGAGTTCGAGGGGTGGTCGATGGCGAGGGGACTCGGCTCGGGATGGTCTCCTCCGTGCTGTGTGACGATGACGCCACCGACGGTGGCGCTCTAGAGCGCACCCCAAGCCGACGATGACATGGCAGCGTTCCCGGCGCTGCGATGGACAAAACGAGATAGTATCAAAACAAAAGTAGTTCGGCATGGTGGGATGAGAATGGAACGGAGATGGGTTGGTGATGGCGACAGCTTAGCGACGTCGGCGGCCTTCATCTTCCTCACGGCCGGCGGCGGGTTTGAGGCAAGTAGAGGGGCTAGGGTTTCCTTCACTTGGGTTGCACGGCTCCGGCTTGATCACTGGAGCAGGGCGACGTAGATGCGAGAAGAAAAGGGAGAGCTCGGTGATGCCACGACGATGGACACGCGTCGAACATGTAAGACCTCCCGGCCTCTCGCTCTCTCGGCTCTTTTTCTGTGTTAAGCGGCAGTGGATTTTGGTAGACAGCGGCTGGGCAAGCTGTGGTGACTAACCAGTGGGTCCCACCATGTCCTGGGGCCCGCTTGGCAGTGAGAGTTGTGTAGAAAAACTAGTGAACCTATGTTTAGACATTTTTCAGGATTTTTACTTCATATTTTCCTTCCCCTCTTCTTTATAATTCTATAACTTATTTTGTGGGCAAGATTAATTAAAATGTATTTTTGTGGAGAGAGATAAAATGATGTAGTTTCCATTTTCTTTGGTTGCACTAAAAAATTCATCATATTTTATTCTCAGCAAAATAAAGAAATTGGCTCTAGCTGAAATTGGTTTGAATTTTTAGGAGGTCAAAAATATTAAAATAAATTCTCTAAAAAATTATATTACTTCATGATAAATAATCTAGTGTTTGAATAAATTATGTTTCATACACACTTTCATATAATTTTATGCATGTTTGGAAGAGGTATGAGTTTTGCCGATTAGGGTTTAAGTTAAATCGGATTTTTACTTCTTTGACCAAATTAATTGAGTCCCTAGACGTAAATATAAAATCATGCCAAAATTTGAGTGAGTTTAACCCATTGAGTAGAATTCACACAAATTTTCCCATGATTTTATCCTACGCCAATTATTTTTAGAAATTCACTAAGCTTAAGAATATACCTAGGTTGCTACTAAGAAAATGCATTTAAATGTTTATAAAATTTTATTTAGGTGATTCTTGACCTGACATTATGTTGTTGCGCATGATTTATACTTTTAGTTACTCAACTTAATATATTACGCGTATATACTCTCTTGTGGTCTATATATTAAATACTTGCCTCGAATTTTCAATTTAGTGCTTATGAGTCCTATTATGAAATGCTAGAAAATCCAAAAACAAGCAAAAGGACTCAAGTCATAACGATATACTATGCAAATACATGCACACACTCTATGTTTTACTTTCTTCCTTTAACCTATCAAGGAAAAGGTTTTAAAATATTCACATATTTGCCTATCTAAACTGGTCGTATTGAACTCACCTAGGTTTTTAGTTGAAAAAATATTAGTAATCCTATTTAGGAAAAATATTCTCGATATTTCTAGATGCAAAATTTGAAATTCAAATTTTGGGTATGTTACAATCTACCCCCTTAAAATAAATCTCGTCCCCGAGATTTGCGTCGGGTTGTGGGTGGAGATGACGGTCGTGGTGTATGTAGGTCCTCTAAGAATTCTTTTCTACTTGTGTGGTTCTCGTTTTTTAGGCTCCCGGTTTGTTTGTTGAGATAGTAAATGGTTCGAAAACCTAACCTTGACTGGTGGATAGAAACTTAATCGAAAATTCTATACCTTGGTGGCTTTCTGATAACGCGATATTATCTATTTTAGTTGTTTATAAATCCTTTCAAACCTACTAGAATTAGTACTTCTATTACTTAGTTTCTCCATGTGGAAACCATTGGGTGTTTGTCCTTCTACGTGGGTTTTCCCTTCTCACATGAGGGTAGGGTGGTCATGAACCGTCTACTCAAAATAGGTCTGATTAAGAGCTCATATAACTTCCAAAGTTAAATCTTGGAAAATCTTACGAATGAAAGATAGTGCTGGATACAATTAATATGTTAGGGTCATGGTAAAATACAAGCCTTGAGAATTTTGATCATGACCTTACCTTGCTGAGCTGTTATTGGGTGAATGGAAAATTTCAGGACAGCAAGCCCGGCAATTAGGAAAATAGGGAATAACAAGTCTCTAATTACTATTACATTCATCCATGAAGGTCTTACATAATTGGGAAAATGTGACATCTGTATTACATCATATGGTTCATTGAATCACTCACCTGGGAAACTTGGAATATTGGGACAAAGTCAGGTTATGTCTCATCATATACTTCCACCTACTTGGGTCATGGTAGAAAGTGGATTGTTAGATGACATGTGTGGCAATAACTTTCTTTTCTCAAATTGGATGTATGCTATGATATCATGATGAATGAATGATGCGATGTATGAATGAAATGATTTAATGCTTATGAAAATATTTTGCATTGCATACATGCCATAGAACAATACTTTTGGTTCAATCGGTTTGTAGGTTGTGGTGGTAGCATGGCTTGATTGAGCTCAAGTCTCCCTACCTTTCTATTTAGGGCGACAAGATATCTAATTAGGAAAATTCACCTTTACAAGCCTCGGATTGGCTTTACATCCATACGATAGGTGATTACATAAAGGAAATGTATAGCATCCATTTTACATATATTTCATAGTGGAGGTCTTCTTGGTGGTCGATGTGGATGAATGAACTCGGCAAATTGAAGTATAACCAGAAGAGTACGTTGCCTGGGGTTTTCTGAAGTGCCCTCCTGAAAAACAATTTGGTTGGTATACAACTGCCATCTTTAAGGAATAACAGGGTTAGGGTTAGAGGCATAAATACATTTAATAGGAAACTTGTAATAGGGAATCAGTCATGGTCATGCAATCTTTCGGGAAAATTGTTATCGAAGGGTTAATCCAACTCAAAACTTACCATGGGTATAGGAAAGATGACAACCCTGTATAAGATTCAAGGTTATAGGATACAAAATAAGGTAAGGTGCTACCCCCCTTAAAAATTTAAAAAGTCTTAGTCCAATGGTTTGATGAAAACGAAATGAACAGGCTATGTGATAACGGGTTAGTCCTATGCACCAAAATATAGTCTAACGACCAAGCTAGAGTGATGGTGAAAACAACAAAATTTGAAAATTTAGGTTCCTAACAAAGCTCTCTTTATGCTAGGAAGAAAATAGGATTTTAGGACCAATAGGTCTTTCTAGGGAAATCTCCAAAATATACAAACCATATTAATTTTAGATATTACTTTCATGTTATTAAAGGAATACTTGTCAGTAGCTGCAATCCACAAATTATGCATCCAACCATAAAGAGGCACAAAATTTGCATATTGAGTCGTCTCAACTCGGATTCCAAAAATTATTCATCTTTGTATACAAGTCAATATGCTTCTTTCATTTTTGGGAAGATTTATAAAGTAGGTAATGCAGTCCTGAAATTATCTGTCTATTGTCGTTGTTGAATTTTCATGACAAGTTTTGGAAGTGCAAAAATTTTGGGCAAAAACCTGGGAGATGCTTCATTAAGTTGTTAAGCTATCCTAAAGAAACCATGATTTTATCTCCTATAGTTTAGGCCACACAAAATTGTCAAACAGACCACCTACAGAATTCAGGTCATGACTATGCAGTTCTATATGAATTTTTAAACCATGACAAAAGGATTCAAAAATTTTACCAAAATTCATGGAGTCTACTGTGTATGTCTACCAGCTACTGTCAACCATGCATATTTTATCACTTATGGTTTGGGCCATACAAAATCTTAATTGTTGCTGTCCACAGATTTCAGCATACATTTATGCACACTAATCGAATTATTACCTTATGATGCAAAGGTTCAAAAATCACACAAAAATTCATGAAACCTACTGGGTTAGTCTTCAAGTTGCATGTAAGAATTCTTAAGTTTATCATCTATAATTTGTCCTAGACAAAATTAACAATCAGATTGACTCAAAATTTCAGGACACACACAACAAGCACAAAATAAAACTTTAACCAGGTTTTAGGTTGTCTAAATTCACCATCTTCTAATCACATGAAGTTAGAGTGGTCCAGAGGCTATATAAATTTTGGGTGGTTCATCTAAACAAGCAATCTAGGGGTTTAAGCACAACAATTTTTTTTCAACCTATCCCAAACTACCCGTTCTAGGCCATATCGTCAAAATTTTGAAATGTCGGGAGAGAAGATTTCAAATACCCATCAAACTCATTTTTCGGTTCAGAAATAACATGAGAAAGAGTTAATCCTATCATATCTATCATGTTTTAAATTTTATCAAACCATTTTCCAAACTTACAAGCTATAGGCTGTTTCCAACCCAATATTTTGTAAATTCGTACTAGACAATAGAAGGAATTTGCAAATGGATTTCAAACCTTTCAAAACACTTTGGTACTGATTTGCAATGATTAATAAGTGTTTTCAAACACATTTTTTTATAGAAGTATCATTTTTTCAAAAGGTTCCGGTTCTATAGAGCAAGGATGAGAGTTTAAAATCAAATTAGAGACTTAGAGAAGAGTAATTTTCTAAAGATAGATGAGATGTAAGTTTGTAGTAAGTTTTCACAAATAATTTGTAGCTGAGAGCGAAGCCCTCAAAATAATTTTAAGAAACCATACTAAAGCGACCAACTTAAGGGGCTTCTATAGTCGGTATATGCTCTGATACCATGCTGTCGAAGGCTCTCTGGACCTTCCATTATATTTGAGGGATGAAGTGAATAATTCAAGTCATCAAACAAACATAACGAAATATCCGACGCCTCGAGAGAAGAATATTGGAGACATTGTTGGGCCTTTAGCCTGCCAGTCAACTTCAGCCTGAGATGTGCCCGTCAAACCACTCGAAGGCGGTGACCAAATGTGTTACACATTCAGGAGACTTGACAAAAATGGCTAAAGATCTACAACATCCCAAATATTCTTAACTCATACTCATGTGAATCTAGTTCCCAGGATGTACACTAGATTCACACTTTCATCTCAAGCATAGATATACATAGCAAACACAGGTAAGATGAAAGCGATCGAATTACAACTAATATTTAGATACATGGCCGACCGGCCAAATAATAATATTAAACGACGGAAGCTTGACTACCCAATCACAAGCACACCGACCAGGGGTTTACCCCATTAGGTTCAAGTCCTAAAAGAAGCAGTCGATACCCGCATCACGACTAAGTCTAAAACCTGCAGCAAATAGTTAATCCAATAGCAAGAGTCAGTACATTATTAGAAATAATGTACTGGCAAGCACCAAGACAAGCCTAACACTCTACTTGCAAGGCATATAATCAAGGAAGGCATGATATGGTTCTTTTTAGCATAAAGCAAGTTTTAATTGCATAAAACATTTCCAAACAGATTTGCTTTTGAATAAAATTCAGCAAACAAGTACTTAGCATATGGGCATCAAGGTAGGCATTAATCATGTGTAAATATGCATCTTACTACCATCCTTGGCAGCAAGACAATCATTCCCAAATATCAACATAATTTGAAGGTAAATTTCAGCATTTAGAAGAATAAACACAAGTCTATACTCAATACATATTCACATGCCGCTCATAACCGCGAGCACGGCTAATCGATTAGTTTTTACTCTGCACAGTTCGTACACTATACCCACATGATGCGAAATAATAATCATGCAAAGGATGGCACGCAGTACATAAGTACCCGATTTATTACCCGCAACAAAGCTGTTCCAAAATTCATGATTTAGCCTTACACCAGCACGATACGTGTTCCTCCATCCTAGGCATACTTGGAAATATGCCTAGAACCGTTAAGTGGCGGGCCCACGCCTTAAACTTAATGCCGTGGCAGCGAACACATCCGTTCCCCCACGTGGCACAATATCGTTGTATTGGACAGACTGAGTCACCTAAACTACCTCAGTAGTAATTAGGAAGTTCCTATGAATCATCGCTAAGACTAATTCATACACACCAGCCTACCAAAATGTAAGGCTAAACCATAAATGATTTACTAAGCTAGGGCCACCCCATAAATAGCACATGTGGTCGTACTGTATTCATAATGAACTGACATTGAGTGAAGTCCTTAGATCGGTTTGGGCACACTCTCCCCCTATTGGTACACAACTAATCACCATATGTGTACCACTTGAGGCCCAAACCTAAAATCTATGTTTTCCATCATTTCATTTGTCAAATACTGAATTTATTCATCTCTGTCCAGAATATTAATGAAATCATTTTTCATGTTAATATGAGCCCAAGTGATAAGTAAAACCATTCTAAGCTTGGCTAAGCAATATAGTAAACTAGTGACAATGTAACTCATATTCCAAGTATTAATAGGATATGATTCCTGAGGTTAGGAATGAGGGGTATGGATATATGTGAGGTTAAGGTGATAATGCAAATAATAGGAGTTTGTCTAACAAGTTGAACAAAATTTTAATGTATTAGTGTACAATCGACATGCAAGATTTGCAAACATTTTCAATAACCTTCAAAACATAGGTTCAAAGTGATCAAAGAGAGAGGAAGGTGGGACTTGCCTTGTTACTGGAAAAGGTCAGCACCTAATTCCCAAACTTTGGACCGAAAGCGATGTCGACGACTATATAAAATAACGGTAGAGTATAAACATCAAATCATGCAGAAATCCAAAATGCTTCTAATATGCATGAATTCACTACAGTGAGTAAGTATTAATTAATCATGAATTATGGTGAAATAATTCCTAATTTATCAATTAGAATTTATGAGTTATGAATTTTATAATTTATATACTAGTAATAAGTTATATAAGCCTTATTTAAACTTAGATGAACTCTGTATTCAAATTGTTGTAGGTTTCTGGTCACAGAAATAAGGTGAATCATTTTATGGTCCTAACAAATTTTAGTCCACATTATTTGGACTTAGGATGAATTCATTATGTATTTAAGAGAGTGGGCTACGTAAAAATGAAATTTACTCTCTATTTTAAATTCTGGAGTTACCTCCATTATAAAAAGTGCCATATTTTAATTTATACAAGTTTAGTGAACTTTTAGATGGATCTGCTGGAATTGGATTTATTTAAAAAATGAGTTAGCATGATTTTCCTATGGACTTTATAAGTCCTCAAATTTACTATGACTATCTATAACTAATTAGGAGTGGATGCATTATATATACAAGTTGCCCCCAAACTCAATTCATCTAAATAAAACTGAGTATTTGGTGATTCTAATTAATTCTAGTTTAATTCATTTGGTGCTAGAATTAATTTTCCACAAATTTTATAAACTAGATTATGTTTTATGTCAATTATTCTTTACTCAAATAATTAGAGATATTTCTTCTATTGTATGTGGCAAGTTTTATATTACCATATTAAAGATCATAATTTTATGAGTCTTCTGAAATTTGGTTCACTCAAAATGGGGCAAAAATGAATTTTCTATAAATTTTGTAAGTTTGCTGACTTTTCAATTGAGCAATATTTACTTTAATTGTTTTCTTTATATTTTCTAAAATTTAAATATATGGGTCCACTGGTCATTGGGTGTGGTTTGCAGAAAAGCCCTCCGGGTTTTTAATTTGGAACCCGAGATCCCTGTCCTTCATATGCACCAGAGAAAGGAGCAGCAGCGGCAATGGCAGCAAAACTCACCGACGAGCTTGTGGACGACGTCCGCGGCGAACGGCGGCGAGTCAGATGACGCGGCCAAAAGGAAAACGATGCGCAACACCTTGGCGCACCCGAAGGCGGTGATCCTGTCGCCGGAGATGGCCGGAGTAGACGATGGCAATGTTGCAAGCGGCAACAGTTTCATGGCTACACAGGGAAATCAAGCGTGGGCTTTCTCCGATCGATTTGGTGCATGGGTGTAAGGCTAGGGGGGTCATGGAGCCTTACCTTAGGTTTCCCAGGCACCGGTGAAGGTTGAATGGCGACAACAGCTCCGGAATCAGCTCGGTGGCGGCGGCGAAATCGGCAGGGCAACAGCGGAAGCTTCTCCCGGTCGTCGAGCTGCAAAGGAGAGTAGTGAGGTAGCTCAGAGAGTACCTAGGGATGCTACTACTGCAGGGAATCGAATTGCATCTCACCGGGGCAGAGGGAATCATCGGCGGCGGCAGTTGGCCGGAGCTAGGGAAGAAGAAGGCCGATCTCTCTGCTGGGTGCAGCACTCCATGAGATCCTTGGGGGCTTTCGAAGAGGAGTTCGAGGGGTGGTCGATGGCGAGGGGACTCGGCTCGGGATGGTCTCCTCCGTGCTGTGTGACGATGACGCCACCGACGGTGGCGCTCTAGAGCGCACACCAAGCCGACGATGACATGGCGGCGTTCCCGGCGCTGCGATGGACAGAACGAGATAGTATCAAAACAAAAGTAGTTCGGCATGGTGGGATGAGAATGGAACGGAGATGGGTTGGTGATGGCGACAGGTTAGCGACGTCGGCGGCCTTCATCTTCCTCACGGCCGGCGGCGGGTTTGAGGCAAGCAGAGGGGCTAGGGTTTCCTTCACTTGGGTTGCACGGCTCCGGCTTGATCACTGGAGAACGGCGACGTAGATGCGAGAAGAAAAGGGAGAGCTCGGTGATGCCACGACGATGGACACGCGTCGAACATGTAAGACCTCCCGGCCTCTCGCTCTCTCGGCTCTTTTTCTGTGTTAAGCGGCAGTGGATTTTGGTAGACAGCGGCTGGGCAAGCTGTGGTGACTAACCAGTGGGTCCCACCATGTCCTGGGGCCCGCTTGGCAGTGAGAGTTGTGTAGAAAAACTAGTGAACCTATGTTTAGACATTTTTCAGGATTTTTACTTCATATTTTCCTTCCCCTCTTCTTTATAATTCTATAACTTATTTTGTGGCCAAGATTAATTAAAATATATTTTTGTGGAGATAGATAAAATGATGTAGTTTCCATTTTCTTTGGTTGCACTAAAAAATTCATCATATTTTATTCTCAGCAAAATAAAGAAATTGGCTCTAGCTGAAATTGGTTTGAATTTTTAGGAGGTCAAAAATATTAAAATAAATTCTGTAAAAAAATATATTAATTCATGATAAATAATCTAGTATTTGAATAAATTATGTTTCATACACACTTTCATATAATTTTATGCATGTTTGGAAGAGGTATGAGTTTTGCCGATTAGGGTTTAGGTTAAATCGGATTTTTACTTCTTTGACCAAATTAATTGAGTCCCTAGATATAAATGTAAAATCATGCCAAACTTTGAGTGAGTTTAACCCATTGAGTAGAATTCACACGAATGTTCCCATGATTTTATCCTACACCAATTATTTTTAGAAATTCACTAAGCTTAAGAATATACCTAGGTTGCTACTAAGAAAATGCATTTAAATGTTTATAAAATTTTATTTAGGTGATTCTTGACCTGACATTATGTTGTTGAGCATGATTTATACTTTTAGTTACTCAACTTAATATATTACGCGTATATACTCTCTAGTGATCTATATATTAAATACTTGCCTCGAATTTTCAATTTAGTGCTTATGAGTCCTATTATGAAATGCTAGAAAATCTAAAAACAAGCAAAAGGACTCAAGTCATAACGATACACTATGCAAATACATGCACACACTCTATGTTTTATTTTCTTCCTTTAACCTATCAAGGAAAAGGTTTTAAAATATTCACATATTTGCATATCTAAATTGGTCGTATTGAACTCACCTAGGTTTTTAGTTGAAAAATATTAGTAATCCTATTTAGGAAAAATATTCTCGACATTTCTAGATGCAAAATTTGAAATTCAAATTTTGGGTATGTAACACGGTGGGACCGCCGGAAAGTTTTCATGGTGTAAAAATGAAATCGCTCGAAACCACCCAAAAGTGTTTTTGGGCATCTGGGAACGTGTTTGGCACCATTGGTTGCTTAAAACAATGTTTACACATGTCGGTGGGACCGCTGGAAAGTTTCCATGGTGTAAAAAGCAAATCGCTCGAAACCACCCAAAAGTGTGTTTGGGCATGTGGGAACGTGTTTGGCACCATTGGTTGCTTAAAACAATTTTTACACAAGTCGTTGGGACAGCCGGAAAGTTTTCATGGGGTAAAAATGAAATCGCTGGAAACACCCAATAGTGTTTTTGGGCATCTGGGAATGTGTTTGGCACCATTGGTTGCTTAAAACAATTTTTACACAAGTCGGTGGGACCGCCGGAATGTTTCCATGGTATAAAAATGAAATCGCTCGAAAGCACTCAATAGTGTTTTTGGGCATGTGGGAACGTGTTTGGCACCATTGGTTGCTTAAAACAATTTTTACAATGGTCGGTGGGCCCGCTGCAAAGCTTCCTAGGTGCAAAAATGAAATCGGTCGAAACCACCCAAAAGTATTTTTGGGCATCTGGGAACGTGTTTGGCACCATTGGTTGTGTAAAACAATTTTTACACGAGTCGGTGGGTGCCCTAGAAAGTTTCCATGGTGTAAAAATGAAATCGCTCGAAACCACCCAAAAGTGTGTTTGGGCATGTGGGAACGTGTTTGGCACCATTGGTTGCTTAAAACAATTTTTACACAAGTCGTTGGGACAGCCGAAAAGTTTCCATGCTGTAAAAATGAAATCGCTCGAAACACCCAACAGTGTTTTTGGGCATCTGGGAACATGTTTGGCACCATTGGTTGCTTAAAACAATTTTTACACAAGTCGGTGGGACCGTCGGAATGTTTCCATGGTGTAAAAATGAAATCGCTCGAAAGCACCCAATAGTGTTTTTGGGCTTGTGGGAACGTGTTTGGCACCATTGGTTCCTTAAAACAATTTTTACAACAGTCGGTGGGCCCGCTGCAAAGTATCCTTGGTGCGAAAATGAAATCGGTCGAAAGCACCCAAAAGTAATTTTGGGCATCTGGGAACGTGTTTGGCACCATTGGTTGTGTAAAACAATTTTTACACGAGTTGGTGGGCCCGCTGCAAAGCTTCCTAGGTGCAAAAATGAAATCGCTCGAAAATACCCAAAAGTGTTTTTGGGCATCTGGGAACGTGTTTGGCACCATTGGTAGTGTAAAACAATTTTTACACGAGTCGGAGGGCATGCTGGAAAGTTTCCATGGTGCAAAAATGGAATCCCACGAAAGCACCCAAAAGAATTTTTGGACATCTGGGAATGTGTTTGGCACCATTGGTAGCGAAAAACAATTTTTACACGAGTCGGTGGGCACGCTTGAATGTTTGCATGGCGCACAAATGAAATCGCTCAAAACCACCCAAAAGTGTTTTTGGGCATCAAGGAACGTGTTTGGCACCATTGGTTGCTAAAAACAATTTTTACACGAGTCGGTGGGCTCGGTGGAAAGCTTCCTTGGTGCGAAAATGAAATCGCTCGAAACCACTCAAAAGTATTTTTGGGCATCTGGGAACGTATTTCGCACCATTGGTTGTGTAAATCAATTTTTACACGAGTCAGTGGGCCCACTGGAAAGTTTTCATGGTGTAAAAGTGAAATCGCTCGAAACCACCCAAAAGAGTTTTTGGGCATCTAAGAATGTGTTTGGCACCATTGGTTGCTTAAAATAATTTTTACACAAGTCGGTGGGACCGCCGGAAAGTTTCCATGGTGTAAAAATGAAATCGCTCGAAACCACCCAAAAGGGTTTTTGGGGCATCTAGGAACGTGTTTGGCACCGTTGCTTGTGTAAAACAATTTTTACACGAGTCGGTGGGCCCGCCAAAAAGTTTGTGTAGTGCGGAAACGAAACGGCTCGAAAGCACCCAAAAGTGTTTTTGGGCATCTAGGAACGTGTTTGGCACCAATGGTTGTGTAAAACAATTTTTACACGAGTCAGTGGGCCTGCTGGAAAGTTTTCATGGTGCAAAAATGAAATCGCTCGAAACCACCCAAAAGTGTTTTCGGGCATGTGGGAAAGTGTTTGGCACCATTGGTTGAGAAAAACAATATTTACACGAGTCGGTGGGTCTGCTGGAAAGCTACCTAGGTGCAAAAATGAAATCGCTCGAAACCACCCAAAAGTATTTTTGGGCATCTGTGAACATGTTTGGCACCATTGATTGTGTAAAACAATTTTTAGACGAGTCGGTGGGTGCGGTGGAAAGCTTCCATGGTGTAAAAATGAAATCGCTCGAAACGACCCAAAAGTATTTTTGGGCATCTGGGAACATGTGTGGCACCATTGGTTGTATAAAATAATTTTTACACGAGTCGGTGGGACCGCCGGAAAGTTTCCATGGTGTAAAAATGAAATCGCTCGAAACCACCCACAAGTGTTTTTAGGCATCTGGGAACATGTTTGGCACCAATGGTTGCTTAAAACAATTTTTACACAAGTTGGTGGGACCGCCGAAAATTTTCCATGGTGTAAAAATGAAATCGCTCGAAACCACCCAAAAGTGTTTTTGGGCATCTGGGAACGTGTTTGGCACCGTTGGTTGTGTAAAACAATTTTTACACGAGTCGGTGGGCACGCTGGAAAGTTTCCAGGGTGCAAAAATGAAATCCCTCGAAAGCACCCAAAAGTGTTTTTGGGCATCTTGGAAAGTGTTTGGCACCATTGGTAGCCTAAAACAATTTTTACACGTGTCGGTGGGCCCGGTGGAAAGCTTCCATGGTGCAAAAATGAAATCGCTCGAAACCACCCAAAAGTGTTTTTGGACATCTAGGAACGTGTTTGGCACCATTGCTTGTGTAAAACAATTTTTACACGAGTCGGCCGACCCGCCAAAAAGTTTGTGTAGTGCGAAAACGAAACGGCTCGAAACAACCCAATATTGTTTTTAGGCATCTGGTAACGTGCTGGAAAGTTTCCATGGTGTAAAACAATTTTTACACGAGTCGGTGGGCACGCTGGAAAGTTTCCATGGTGTAAAAATGAAATCGCTCAAAACCACCCAAAAGTGTTTTTGGGCATCGGGGAACATGTTTGACACCATTGGATGTGTAGAACAATTTTTATACGAGTCGGTGGGCACGCTGGAAAGTTGGTGTAGTGCGAAAACAAAACGGCTCGAAACCACCCAAAAGTGTTTTGGGCTTCTTGGAACTTGTTTGGCACCATTGGTTCTGTAAAACAATTTTTACACGAGTTGGTGAGCCTGCTCGAAAGTTTCGATGGTGTAAAAATGAAATCGCTCGAAACCACCCAAAAGTGTTTTCGGGCATGTGGGAATGTGTTTGGCACCATTGGTTGCTTAAAACAATTTTTACACGAGTCAGTGGGCCTGTCAGAATGTTTCCATGGTGTAAAAATGAAATCGCTCGAAACCACATAAAAGTGTTTTTGGGTATCTGGGAAAGTGTTTGGCACCATTGGTTGTGTAAAACAATTTTTATACGAGTCGGTGGGCAATCTAGAAAGTTTTCATGGTGCAAAAATGAAATCGCTCGAAACCACCCATAAGTGTTTTTGGGCATCTGGGAACGCGTTTGCCACTATAGGTTGCTTAAAACATTTTTTACATGAGTCGGTGGGCCCGCCGAAATGTTTCCATGGTGTAAAAATTAAATCGCTCGAAACCACAAAAAACTGTTTTTGGGCATTTGGGAACGTGTTTGGCACCATTGGTTGTGTAAAACAATTTTTATACGAGTCGGTGGGCACGCTGGAAAGTTTCTATGGTGCAAAAATGAAATCGCTTGAAACCAACCAAAAGTATTTTTGGGCATCTGGGAACGTGTTTGGCACCATTGGTTGTGAAAAACAATTTTTACACGAGACGGTGGGCCCGTCGGAAAGTTTTCATGGTGCAAAAATGAAATCGCTCGCAACCACCCAAAAGTATTTTGGGCGTGTGGGAAAGTGTTTGGAACCATTGGTTGCGAAAAACAATATTTACACGAGTCGGTGGGCGCGCTGGATAGTTTCCATGGTGTAAAAATGAAATCGCTCAAAACCACCCAAAGCATTTTTGGGCATCTGGGAACATGTTTGACACCATTGGATGTGTAGAACAATTTTTATACGAGTCGGTGGGCACGCTGGAAAGTTTGTGTAGTGCGAAAACGAAACGGCTCGAAACCACCCAAAAGTGTTTTTGGGCTTCTTGGAACTTGTTTGGCACCATTCGTTGTGTAAAACAATTTTTACACGAGTCGGTGGGCCCACCTGAAAGTTTTCATTGTGCAAAAATTATATCGCTCGAAACCACCCAAGTGTTTTTGGGCATCTGGGAACGTGTTTGGCACCATTGGTTGTGTAAACAATTTTTATACGAGTCAGTGGGCACGCTGGAAAGTTTCCATCGTGTAAAAATGAAATCGCTCGAAAGCACCCAAAAGTGTTTTTGCGCATCTGGGAACGTGTTTGGCACCATTGGTTGTGTAAAACAATTTTTACACGAGCCGGTGGGCCCGCCGGAAACTTTCCGTGGTGTAAAAATGAAATCGCTCGAAACCACGAAAAAGTGTTTTTGGGCATCTGGGCACGTGTTTGGCACCATTTGTTGTGTAAAACAATTTTTACACGAGTCGGTGGGCACGCTTGAATGTTTGCATGGCGCACAAATGAAATCGCTCAAAACCACCCAAAAGTGTTTTTGGGCATCAAGGAACGTGTTTGGCACCATTGGTTGCTAAAAACAATTTTTACACGAGTCGGTGGGCTCGGTGGAAAGCTTCCTTGGTGCGAAAATGAAATCGCTCGAAACCACTCAAAAGTATTTTTGGGCATCTGGGAACGTATTTCGCACCATTGGTTGTGTAAATCAATTTTTACACGAGTCAGTGGGCCCACTGGAAAGTTTTCATGGTGTAAAAGTGAAATCGCTCGAAACCACCCAAAAGAGTTTTTGGGCATCTAAGAATGTGTTTGGCACCATTGGTTGCTTAAAATAATTTTTACACAAGTCGGTGGGACCGCCGGAAAGTTTCCATGGTGTAAAAATGAAATCGCTCGAAACCACCCAAAAGGGTTTTTGGGGCATCTAGGAACGTGTTTGGCACCGTTGCTTGTGTAAAACAATTTTTACACGAGTCGGTGGGCCCGCCAAAAAGTTTGTGTAGTGCGGAAACGAAACGGCTCGAAAGCACCCAAAAGTGTTTTTGGGCATCTAGGAACGTGTTTGGCACCAATGGTTGTGTAAAACAATTTTTACACGAGTCAGTGGGCCTGCTGGAAAGTTTTCATGGTGCAAAAATGAAATCGCTCGAAACCACCCAAAAGTGTTTTCGGGCATGTGGGAAAGTGTTTGGCACCATTGGTTGAGAAAAACAATATTTACACGAGTCGGTGGGTCTGCTGGAAAGCTACCTAGGTGCAAAAATGAAATCGCTCGAAACCACCCAAAAGTATTTTTGGGCATCTGTGAACATGTTTGGCACCATTGATTGTGTAAAACAATTTTTAGACGAGTCGGTGGGTGCGGTGGAAAGCTTCCATGGTGTAAAAATGAAATCGCTCGAAACGACCCAAAAGTATTTTTGGGCATCTGGGAACATGTGTGGCACCATTGGTTGTATAAAATAATTTTTACACGAGTCGGTGGGACCGCCGGAAAGTTTCCATGGTGTAAAAATGAAATCGCTCGAAACCACCCACAAGTGTTTTTAGGCATCTGGGAACATGTTTGGCACCAATGGTTGCTTAAAACAATTTTTACACAAGTTGGTGGGACCGCCGAAAATTTTCCATGGTGTAAAAATGAAATCGCTCGAAACCACCCAAAAGTGTTTTTGGGCATCTGGGAACGTGTTTGGCACCGTTGGTTGTGTAAAACAATTTTTACACGAGTCGGTGGGCACGCTGGAAAGTTTCCAGGGTGCAAAAATGAAATCCCTCGAAAGCACCCAAAAGTGTTTTTGGGCATCTTGGAAAGTGTTTGGCACCATTGGTAGCCTAAAACAATTTTTACACGTGTCGGTGGGCCCGGTGGAAAGCTTCCATGGTGCAAAAATGAAATCGCTCGAAACCACCCAAAAGTGTTTTTGGACATCTAGGAACGTGTTTGGCACCATTGCTTGTGTAAAACAATTTTTACACGAGTCGGCCGACCCGCCAAAAAGTTTGTGTAGTGCGAAAACGAAACGGCTCGAAACAACCCAATATTGTTTTTAGGCATCTGGTAACGTGCTGGAAAGTTTCCATGGTGTAAAACAATTTTTACACGAGTCGGTGGGCACGCTGGAAAGTTTCCATGGTGTAAAAATGAAATCGCTCAAAACCACCCAAAAGTGTTTTTGGGCATCGGGGAACATGTTTGACACCATTGGATGTGTAGAACAATTTTTATACGAGTCGGTGGGCACGCTGGAAAGTTGGTGTAGTGCGAAAACAAAACGGCTCGAAACCACCCAAAAGTGTTTTGGGCTTCTTGGAACTTGTTTGGCACCATTGGTTCTGTAAAACAATTTTTACACGAGTTGGTGAGCCTGCTCGAAAGTTTCGATGGTGTAAAAATGAAATCGCTCGAAACCACCCAAAAGTGTTTTCGGGCATGTGGGAATGTGTTTGGCACCATTGGTTGCTTAAAACAATTTTTACACGAGTCAGTGGGCCTGTCAGAATGTTTCCATGGTGTAAAAATGAAATCGCTCGAAACCACATAAAAGTGTTTTTGGGTATCTGGGAAAGTGTTTGGCACCATTGGTTGTGTAAAACAATTTTTATACGAGTCGGTGGGCAATCTAGAAAGTTTTCATGGTGCAAAAATGAAATCGCTCGAAACCACCCATAAGTGTTTTTGGGCATCTGGGAACGCGTTTGCCACTATAGGTTGCTTAAAACATTTTTTACATGAGTCGGTGGGCCCGCCGAAATGTTTCCATGGTGTAAAAATTAAATCGCTCGAAACCACAAAAAACTGTTTTTGGGCATTTGGGAACGTGTTTGGCACCATTGGTTGTGTAAAACAATTTTTATACGAGTCGGTGGGCACGCTGGAAAGTTTCTATGGTGCAAAAATGAAATCGCTTGAAACCAACCAAAAGTATTTTTGGGCATCTGGGAACGTGTTTGGCACCATTGGTTGTGAAAAACAATTTTTACACGAGACGGTGGGCCCGTCGGAAAGTTTTCATGGTGCAAAAATGAAATCGCTCGCAACCACCCAAAAGTATTTTGGGCGTGTGGGAAAGTGTTTGGAACCATTGGTTGCGAAAAACAATATTTACACGAGTCGGTGGGCGCGCTGGATAGTTTCCATGGTGTAAAAATGAAATCGCTCAAAACCACCCAAAGCATTTTTGGGCATCTGGGAACATGTTTGACACCATTGGATGTGTAGAACAATTTTTATACGAGTCGGTGGGCACGCTGGAAAGTTTGTGTAGTGCGAAAACGAAACGGCTCGAAACCACCCAAAAGTGTTTTTGGGCTTCTTGGAACTTGTTTGGCACCATTCGTTGTGTAAAACAATTTTTACACGAGTCGGTGGGCCCACCTGAAAGTTTTCATTGTGCAAAAATTATATCGCTCGAAACCACCCAAGTGTTTTTGGGCATCTGGGAACGTGTTTGGCACCATTGGTTGTGTAAACAATTTTTATACGAGTCAGTGGGCACGCTGGAAAGTTTCCATCGTGTAAAAATGAAATCGCTCGAAAGCACCCAAAAGTGTTTTTGCGCATCTGGGAACGTGTTTGGCACCATTGGTTGTGTAAAACAATTTTTACACGAGCCGGTGGGCCCGCCGGAAACTTTCCGTGGTGTAAAAATGAAATCGCTTGAAACCACGAAAAAGTGTTTTTGGGCATCTGGGCACGTGTTTGGCACCATTTGTTGTGTAAAACAATTTTTATACGAGTTGGTGGGCACGCTGGAATGTTTCCATGGTTCAAAAATGAAATCGCTCGAAACCACCCAAATGTGATTTGGGGCTTGTGGGAATATGTTTGGCCCCTTTGGTTGCGAAAAATAATTATTACACGAGTCGGTGAGCCTACCGGAATGTTTGTGTAGTGCGAAAACGAAACGGCTCGAAACCACCCATATGTGGTTTTGGGCTTCTTGGAACTTGTTTGGCACCATTGGTTGTGTAAAACAATTTTTACACGAGTCGGTGGGCCTGCTCGAAAGTTTCCATGGTGTAAAAATGAAATCGCTCGAAACCACCCAAAAGTGTTTTCTGGCATGTGGGAAAGTGTTTGGCACCATTGGTTGCTTAAAACAATTTTTACACGAGCCGGTGGGCCCGCCGGAAACTTTCCGTGGTGTAAAAATGAAATCGCTCGAAACCACGAAAAAGTGTTTTTGGGCATCTGGGAACGTGTTTGGCACCATTGGTTGTGTAAAACAATTTTTACACGAGTCGGTGAGTGCGCTGGAATGTTTCCATGGTGTAAAAACGAAATCGCTCGAAACCACCCAAAGTGTTTTTTGGCATCTGGGGACGTATTTGGCACCATTGGCTGTGTAAAACAATTTTTATACGAGTCGATGGGCACGCCGAAAATTTCCATGGTGCAAAAATGAAATCGCTCGAAAGCACCCTAAAGTGTTTTTGGGTATCTAGGAACGTGTTTGGCACCATTGTTTGCTTAAAACAATTTTTACATGAGTCGGTGGGCCCGCCGAAATGTTTCCATGGTGTAAAAATGAAATAGCTCAAAACCACAAAAAAATGTTTTTGGGCATCTGGGAACGTGTTTGGCACCATTGGTTGTGTAAAACAATTTTCATACGAGTCGGTGGGCACGCTGGAAAGTTTCCATGGTGCAAAAATGAAACCGCTTAAAACCACCCAAAAGTATTTTTGGGCATCTGGGAACACGTTTGCCACCAGTGGTTGCTTAAAACAATTTTTACACGAGTCGGTGGGGCCGCCAGAAAGTTTTCATGGTGCAAAAATGAAATCACTCGCAACCACCCAAAAGTATTTTGGGCATCTTGGAACGTGTTTGGCACCATTGGTTGTGTAAAACAATTTTTACACGAGTTGGCGGGCACGCTGGAAAGTTTCCATGGTGTAAAAATGAAATCGCTCAAAACCACCCAAAAGTGTTTTTGGGCATCTGGGAACATGTTTGACACCATTGGATGTGTAGAACAATTTTTATACGAGTCGGTGGGCACGCTGGAAAGTTTGTGTAGTGCGAAATAGAAACGGCTCGAAACCACCCAAAAGTGTTTTTGGGCTTTCTTGGAACTTGTTTGGCACCATTGGTTGTGTAAAGAAATTTTTACACGAGTCGGTGGGCCTGCTCGAAAGTTTGCATGGTGTAAAAAGGAAATCGCTCAAAACCACCCAAAAGTGTTTTTGGGCATGTGGGAACGTGTTTGGCACCGTTGGTTGCTTAAAACAATTTTTACACGAGTTGGTGGGCCCGCCGGAAAGTTTTCGTGGTGTAAAAATGAAATCGCTCGATACCACGAAAAAGCTTTTTGGGCATCTGGGAACGTGTTTGGCACCATTGGTTGTGTAAAACAATTTTTATACGAGTCGGTGGGCATGCTGGAATGTTTCCATGGTGGAAAAATGAAATCGCTCGAAACCACCCAAAAGTGTTTTTGGGCATCTGGGAACGCGTTTGCCACCATTGGTTGCTTAAAAAAGGTTTTACACGAGTCGGTGGGCCTGTCGGAAAGTTGGCATTGTGTGAAAACGAAACCGCTGGAAACCACGCAAATGTGATTTGGGGTTTGTGGGAACATGTTTGGCCCCGTTGGTTGCGAAAAATAATTATTACATGTGTCGGTGAGCCTGCCGGAATGTTTGTGTAGTGCGAAAACCAAACGGCTCGAAACCACCCAGAAGTGGTTTTGGGCTTCTTGGAACTTGTTTGGCACCATTGGTTGTGTAAAACAATTTTTACACGAGTCGGTGGGCCTGCTCGAAAGTTTCCATGGTGTAAAAAGGAAATCGCTCGAAACCACCCAAAAGTGTTTTTGAGCATGTGGGAACGTGTTTGGCACCATTGGTTGCATAAAACAATTTTTACACGAGTCGGTGGGCCCGCCGGAATGTTTCCATGGTGTAAAAATGAAATCGCTCGAAACCACATAAAAGTGTATTTGGGCATCTGGGAAAGTGTTTGGCACCATTGGTTGTGTAAAACAATTTTTTAACGAGTCGGTGGGCACGCTGGAACGTTTTCGTGGTGCAAAAATGAAATCGCTCGAAACCACCCAAAAGTGTTTTTGGGCATCTGGGAACGCGTTTGCCACTATTGGTTGCTTAAAACAATTTTTACACGAGTCAGTGGGCCCGCCGGAATGTTTCCATGGTGTAAAAATTAAATCGCTCGAAACCACAAAAAAGTGTTTTTGGGCATTTGGGAATGTGTTTGGCACCATTGGTTGTGTAAAACAATTTTTATACGAGTCGGTGGGCACGCTGGAAAGTTTCCATGGTGCAAAAATGAAATCGCTCGAAACCACCCAAATGTCTTTTTGGGCATCTGGGAACGCGTTCGGCACCATTAGTTGTGTAAAGAATTTTTATACGAGTCGGTGGGCACTCTGGAAAGTTTCCATCGTGTAAAAATGAAATCGCTTGAATGCACCCAAAAGAGTTTTTGGGCATCTGGGAACGTGTTTGGCACCATTGGTTGTGTAAAACAATTTTTACCCGAGTCGGTGGGCCCGCCGGAAAGTTGTCGTGGTGTAAAAATAAAATCGCTCGAAACCACGAAAAAGTGTTATTGGGCATCTGGGAACGTGTTTGGCACCATTGGTTGTGTAAAACAATTTTTATACGAGTCGGTGGGCTCGCTGGAATGTTTCCATGCTGCAAAAATGAAATCGCTCGAAACCACCCAAAAGTGTTTTTGGGCATCTGGGAATGCGTTTGCCACCATTGGTTGCTTAAAATAGGTTTTACATGAGTCAGTGGGCCCGTCGGAAAGTTGGCATTGTGTGAAGACTAAACCGCTTGAAACCACCCAAATGTGATCTGGGGCTTGTGGGAACATGTTAGGCCCCATTGGTTGCGAAAAATAATTATTACACGTGTCGGTGAGCCTGCCGGAATGTTTGTGCAGTGCGAAAACGAAACGGCTCGAAACCACCCAGAAGTGGTTTTGGGCTTCTTGGAACTTGTTTGGCGCCGTTGGTTGTGTAAAACAATTTTTACACGAGTCGGTGGGTGCGCTGGAAAGTTTCCATGGTGTAAAAATGAAATCGCTCAAAACCACCCATAAGTGTTTTTGGCATCTGGGAACATGTTTGACACCATTGGTTGTGTAGAACAATTTTATACGAGTCGGTGGGCACGCTGGAAAGTTTGTGTAGTGCGAAAACGAAACGGCTCGAAACCACCCAAAAGTGTTTTTGGGCTTTCTTGGAACTTGTTTGGCACCATTGGTTGTGTAAAAAGGGTTTTTGGGCATCTGCGAACGTGTTTGGCACCATTGGTTGTGTAAAGCAATTTTTACACGAGTCGGTGGGGGCGCTGGAAAGTTTCCATGGTGTAAATATGAAATCTCTCGAAACCGCCCAAAAGTGTTTTTGGGCATCTGGGAACGTGTTTGGCACCATTGGTTGTGTAAACCAATTTTTACACAAGTCGGTGGGCACGCCGGAAATTTCCATGGTGCAAAAACCAAATCGCTCGAAACCACCCAAAAGTGTTTTTGGGCATCTAGGAATGTGTTTGGCACCATTGGTTGCTTAAAACAATTTTTACACGAGTCGGTGGGCCCGCCGGAATGTTTCCATGGTATAAAAATGAAATCGCTCGAAACCACAAAAAATTGTTTTTGGGCATCTGGGAACGTGTTTGGCCCCATTGGTTGTGTAAAACAATTTTTATACGAGTCGGTAGGCACGCTGGCAAGTTTCCATGGTGCAAAAATGAAATCGCTCGATACCACCCAAAAGTATTTTTCGGCATCTGGGAACGCATTTGCCACCACTGGTTGCTTAAAACAATTTTTACACGAGTCGGTGGACCCTCCGGAATGTTTCCATGGTGTAAAAATGAAATCGCTCGAAACCACCCAAAAGTGTTTTTTGGCATCTGGGGACGTGTTTGGCACCATTGGTTGTGTAAAACAATTTTTACACGAGTCGGTGGGCACGCCCGAAATTTCCGTGGTGCAAAAATGAAATCGCTCGAAACTACCCAAAAGTGTTTTTGGGCATCGGGGAACGTGTTTGGCACACTTGGTTGCTTCAAACAATTTTTATACGAGTCGGTGGGCACGCTGGAAAGTTTCCATGGTGCAAAAGTGAAATCGCTCGAAACCACCCAAAAGTGTTTTTGGCATCTAGGAACGCGTTTGCCACCATTGGTTGCTTAAAACAATTTTTACATGAGTCGGTGGGCCCGCTGAAAACATTTCATGGTGCAAAAATGAAATCGCTCGAAACCACCCAAAAGTGTTTTTGGGCATCTAGGAAAGTGTTTGGCACCATTGATTGCTTAAAATAGGTTTTACACGAGTCGGTGGGCCCGTCGAAAAGTTGGCATTGTGTGAAAACGAAACCGCTCGAAACCACACAAATATGATTTGGGGCTTGTGGGAACATGTTTGGCCCCATTGGTTGCAAAAAATAATTATTACACTAGTCGGTGGCACTGCCGGAATGTTTGTGTAGTGCGAAAACGAAATGGCTCGAAACCACCCAGAAGTGTTTTTGGGCATGTTGGAACTTGTTTGGCACCATTGGTTGTGTAAACCAATTTTTACACGAGTCGGTGGGCACGCCGGAAATTTCCAGGGTGCAAAAATCAAATCGCTCGAAACCACCCAAAAGTGTTTTTGGGCATCTAGGAACGTGTTTGGCACCATTGGTTGATTAAAACAATTTTTACGCGAGTCGGTGGGCCCGCCGGAATGTTTCCATGTTATAAAAATGAAATCGCTCGAAACCACAAAAAAGTGTTTTTGGGCATCCGGGAACGTGTTTGGCACTATTGGTTGTGTAAAACAATTTTTATACATGTCGGTGGGCACGCTGGAAAGTTTCCATGGTGCAAAAATGAAATCGCTCAAAACCACCCAAAAGTATTTTTGGGCATCTGGGAACGTGTTTGGCACCATTGGTTGTGTAAAACAATTTTTATACGTGTCGGTGGGCACGCTGGAAAGTTTCCATGGTACAAAAATGAAATCGCTCAAAACCACCCAAAAGTATTTTTGGGCATCTGGGAACGCGTTTGCCACCATTGGTTGCTTAAAACAATTTTTACACGACTCGGTGGGCCCGCCGGAATGTTTCCATGGAGTAAAAATGAAATCGCTTGAAACCACAAAAAAATATTTTTGGGCATCTGGGAACGTGTTTGGCACCATTGGTTGTGTGAAACAATTTTTATACGAGTCGGTGGGCCCGCTGAAAAGTTTTCATGGTGCAAAAAAGAAATCGCTCGAAAGCACCCAAAAGTGTTTTTGGGCATCTAGGAATGTGTTTGGCACCATTGATCGCTTAAAATAGGTTTTACACGAGTCGGTGGGCCCGTCGGAAAGTTGGCATTGTGTGAAAACGAAACTGCTCGAAACCACACAAATGTGATTTGGGGCTTGTGGGAACATCTTTGCCCGATTGGTTGCGAGAAATAATTATTACACGAGTCGGTGGGCCTGCCGGAATGTTTGTGTAGTGCGAAAACGAAACGGCTCGAAACCACCCAGAGGTGGTTTAGGGCTTCTTGGAACTTTTTGGCACCATTGGTTGTGTAAAACAATATTTACACGATTCGGTGGGCACGCCGGCAATTTCCATGGTGCAAAAATGAAATCGCTCGAAACCACCCAAAAGTGTTTTTGGGCATCTAGGAACGTGTTTGGCACCATTGGTTGCATAAAACAATTTTTATACGAGCTGGTGGGTACGCTGGAAAGTTTCCATGGTGCAAAAATGAAATCGCTCGAAACCACCCAAAAGTGTTTTTGGGCATCTGGGAAAGCGTTTGACACCCTTGGTTGCTTGAAACAATTTTTACACGAGTCGGTGGGCCCGCTGAAAAGTTTTCATGGTGCAAAAAAGAAATCGCTCGAAACCACCCAAAAGTGTTTTTGGGCATCTAGGAAAGTGTTTGGCACCATTGATTGCTTAAAATAGGTTTTACACGAGTCGGTGGGCCCGTCGGAAAGTTGGCATTGTGTGAAAACGAAACCGCTCGAAACCACACAAATGTGATTTGGGGCTTGTGGGAACATCTTGGGCCCTATTGGTTGCGTAAAATAATTATTACACGAGTCCATGGGCCTGCCGGAATGTTTGTGTAGTGCGAAAACGAAACGGCCCGAAACCACCCAGAAGTGGTTTTGGGCTTCTTGGAACTTGTTTGGCACCATTGGTTGTGTAAAACAATTTTTACACCGGTCGGTGGGTGCGCTAGAAAGTTTCCATGGTGTAAAAATGAAATCGCTCGAAACCACCCAAAAGTGTTTTTTTGGCATCTAGGGACGTGTTTGGCACCATTAGTTGTGTAAAACAATTTTTACACGAGTCGGTGGGCCCGCTGAAAAGTTTTCATGGTGCAAAAAAGAAATCGCTCAAAACCACCCAAAAGTGTTTTTGGGCATCTAGGAAAGTGTTTGGCACCATTGATTGCTTAAAATAGGTTTTACACGAGTCGGTGGGCCCGTCGGAAAGTTGGCATTGTGTGAAAATGAAACCGCTCGAAACCACCCAAATGTGATTTGGGGCTTGTGGGAACCTGTTTGGCCCCATTGGTTGCAAAAAATAATTATTACACGAGTCGGTGGGCCTGCCGGAATGTTCGTGTAGTGCGAAAACGAAACAGCTAGAAACCACCCAGAAGTGTTTTTTGGGCTTCTTGGAACTTGTTTGGCACCATTGGTTGTGTAAAACAATTTTTACACGAGTTGGTGGGCCTGCTGGAAAGTTTCCTTGGTGTAAAAATGAAATCACTCGAAACCCCCGGAACGTCACCGTGCCCCCGGAAACTCCAGAGCGGCGCCGCCTCGGCATCATCGCCGCTGGGCCAACTACGACCAAGTCGAGCCAAACCGCCGCGCCATCGTCTTCCTCTCGACCCCAGGAGCCCGCCGACCGAAGGAATCGACCTGGGACGCTGTGAAACCGGAGATCGACCTCCTCTTCCCCAACTCCGGCCGCTGGATTCCATCGCCAAATTTTCTTTCTCCAGTGAGCTCCAAACTAATTCCTCGCGTGTGGAGCATCCCTCGAACCTCTTTGACCAGGTGGACATGCATGCACGGCAGATCGCGAAGAGGAACAAGTTGTCGCCGTGGAGCCTCCATCTACTGCTACCGCCGGAGATTTCTCAAGCTGCCCTTGCTGTACAAGCATCATCGACCCTCACGCGCTCTACGGTAATTGTCTAGGACACCTTTAGATACGCATGCATGCACCCATTCGCGCGGATTCAAGCCGGAGCCACACATGCACCAACACCCTGAGAGCCACCGCCGCTTCTACCGTCATCACCATCGATTCCGGCCACCGCAGCTAGCAAGACCACCACCATCGGCTTCGCCATGAACCCCTCTCCATTTTATCTTACGACCGCCCACGGAGATCAGCCACCGTTCACCCTTGCCACCGGCGAGAAGCTCCGGAACGCTGCTGCTTTGCTTCTCCTTGCAGCCGAGCCACTAACGTGCGGGCCCCATTTGATTAGCGCCTAAGGAACCGGCTTAGTGATAGTTTAAAACTCGCGAGGTTCTGTTTACGACCAAATTTGGTAAATCAAGTATTGGATTTGGAGATAGAATCGAAGCAGATTTGAAGGAAGCTGGCGGTTGCTAAAACAGAGCAAGGATCGGTTGGTGACCAAATCGGCTATGGTGCGCGTCGGCTGGTGGCCAAGTCAGCTATCGTATCCGTCGGCTGAGACAGAGTCGGACAAGGTTAGCCGATGTAGCCGATTCCGATGAGAAGATGGCAGAGTCATTGTCGGGTTTAGTTGATGAGCTTCATTGAGATTCCCGCGTACAGATTGGGTCCGAAAGAGGGAATTGTATCTATTAATTAGAATATAATGTTAGCTTCCTAATGGATATTGCCGGTTAGAGTTTGTATTAAGGGATTATCCTTAGTATGAGATGTAATAGAGATAAAAGTCGTGTCCGACAAGGACATATTGTAATTCTGGGTATAAATTGAGCCCAGGCTTGTGTAAAAAAGGACGAAATCAATACAACAACTTCGGCGCATCGCCACCTTTTTCTCTTTTACTATTTTCGGCGAGTTCTTACTTTTGAGTTGGGCTGCATCGGCTTCGATCTCCGACAAGAGGTAAAACTTGTTATGGCGGCTTGCGCTCTCGGGATTAGTGCTTCCATCTTCATGACACTCTAATCCTATTTGTGTAAATCGTCGAGTTATCATATATACTATATAATCTGAATTGAAATCAATATATAACTTAAATCGGTTGATGTCTATTTCACTGAAAGCAGCCGATAGAGTTATATATTACTATTGATCTGGATTATATAGTATATCTACCATCTCGAAAAGGTTTTCATCGACTTGATCATCTAGATATTATGTTTCTTTACATATTTAGTGCTGCATCAGTTATGTTTGACCTACTAAATCATGTTTAGAACCATAATCTTTAGCCTGTCTATGATTGCTAATAGAGATAGTATCGGGGTTTCAGCCGATCTTACCTGATTTAATTATCTTGTTACCTTGATATATTAAATCTGCCCTTTATATCGAGATATTAACGTAATAAAACATATTGAGCTTGTTGTCAAATCTGGCTAAGATCATCTTAGCGTTAGTTTGACAGTTGTTCAATATGTTTTGCTTCTGGTAATATCACTGTATAAAGTAGTATTGGAGTACTAGCCGATACATGTTGGGTTTATCTAATCGGCTATGCTATGAATACATATAATTTATGTTTTATAACATATTTAAACATAAGTGATTTATACTGTCTTGGCACCCTTTTCGATCTATCCCAATCATTTAATTTAAATATATTTTGAGACTTAGATTATATTTTATTGATATCTACAGCCAATTGAGTAGATTTAGCTTTATCTTGCTTTATCTGTTATAGCCGATTTAATTCACTTTGCATCGACTCAATGCTCAATGACATGTCATCGGCAAGCCAGCCGATCGGCTATCATTGGTGGATTTAACTGCGTTTTCTTTCTTTGTTTCTTATTGGTTGCAGGATCAAACCAATTGGCATGCCCAGAACCCGAAAGAAATCTTTGGACCTGCACTGGAGTTAAGCAGATCTCCCAGGCCAGTGTGTGTTTTTTGCATCGACACGCTTTTGGCACGCCCGGTGGGACCTTGAAGAGTTTTCATCATGGTAGAGCTCAAGACAACCGATGTCGACCAGGAGAATATCATTCCAATGACAGTGGACAAGTTGACACTGGAACAAAAGGCAGAGTTGGATGACATAATGAATAAGCTGCAAAATCAGTACTTGCATTCTTTTGTTCAAACCAGATCGGGAACGGTGGTTCAGAGGTACAAAATAGTTTTGCCCAGCGATGAAGAGCCAGAGTCAAGTTCTAGGAAGGAAAAAAGGGTGAAGCAGGAAGAGTCTCCTGAAGAACCCAAGAATCTGCAGGATCGAATTGACTATGCTGTTCATCATGCTCTGATCAACCAGTCAGGAGTGCTTGTCAACACTTTAACAAATATGATCAAGTCTGTGGTTGACGGTACCATCGCTGAACACCAAGCCAAAGGACCAATTTTCTTACCAGATGGGGTCTTCCCGCAATATAGGCCGCTTATGACCAGTCAGCCAAAACTTGCGACAAATATAGCCCCAAGACAGCCGATGGCGTCAACATCGGCTACAGCTCAGCAGGAGATGCAAGCATCAGTACAGAAGCAAGTAGAGTTTAATCCTCATGTACTGGTCCGACAACAATCTCAGCATATAGGGCAAAACATACCTCAGGTATCAGATGAGCAGGTTGTAGCTATGTTCAATCCTAATCAGCGAATTGATCAACCGATTCTGCATACACCAGCAAGGCAGCAAGTACCAATCCTACAACAACAAAGTGCTGCTGCCCAGTTTGTTCCTGATCAGCAAGGTTTTAGCGCTCCACGAATGCCTCAGACCCACACAGGAGGCAATTTCAATTATCAGTATCAGCCTCATTCACCACAGGTGCAATATCGGCAGAGAACGTCCCCTCAACCGTATCAGCAGCCGCAGTTTTATCAAGACGAGCCGATACAATCACAGCATCAAGATGGGTCTCGGCAGAAACCTTGGGCCGATATGATAGCTGATGTGATGAGGGAACAATTTGGATTAAAACCGAGGGATGGTGACAACCTGTATCGGCATCCATATCCAGAGTATTTTGAAAGAGTACCGTTGCCAAGCCGATACAAGGTCTCAGATTTTTCAAAATTCTCAGGACAAGACAGTGTATCAACTTATGAGCATGTTAGCCGATTTTTAGCTCAATGTGGCGAAGCATCGGCTACTGACGCTTTAAGAGTCAGACTATTCCCGCTGTCACATTGTTTTTGTCTCTACCTTATAACTCTGTTCATAGCTGGGCCGATCTGGAAAAACAGTTTCATAAATATTTTTACAGTGGAGTTCATGAGATGAAATTATCTGATCTGACAAGCATTAAGCAAAGACGTGAAGAGTCCGTTCAAGATTATGTTCAAAGGTTTAGGGAAATCAAAAACAGATGTTACAGCTTGGCATTGACGGATTCTCAGTTAGCCGATTTGGCCTTCCAAGGTTTATTAACACCAATCAAAGAAAGGTTTTCGGCTCAAGACTTTCAAAGTTTGGCTCATTTGGCTCAGAAGATAACAGCACACGAGCAAAGATTTCAAGAGGCCAATAGAGCATTCAAGAAGGTGAACTTCATTAATTCTTATATTTCTGATTCTGAGGAAGAATATGATCCCGAAGTAGCAGCAGCCGAGTGCGCAAGGAACAAGAAGGTGATTCCATGTCAATGGGTCAAGAACTCTGGAAAGGAGGAGAAATATGATTTTGACATCAATAAAGCTGATAAAATTTTTGATCTTTTGCTTCGGGAGAAACAAATCCAACTGCCTGCTGGTCATGTGATTCCATCGGCTGAGGAGTTAGGAAGAAGGAAATACTGCAAGTGGCACAATACAAGGTCTCATAGTACTAATGAATGTAAAGTATTTCGACAACAAATCCAGGTGGCCATTGAGCAAGGAAGGATAAAATTTGATGACTCCAAGAAGCCGATGAAGATTGATGGTAATCCTTTTCCTATCAACATGGTTCATACAACTGGGAGGACAGCCAACAGAAGTCATAATCGGCTCAATAAGCATGATCGGCAAGAAAGACAGTATTATGATGATGGTAGTTTTGATCTACATTGGAACTACGAATTTTTTATATTTTGTTGGAACAAAGGGATGAGACTGCCATCGATAGAAGATTGCCTAGGTTGTGCTAATATCGAAGAAAACTATAATGACAGTTCCAGCCGATTTCATCCTAAAGAGAATCGGCTAGTGCAAAGGAAGTTGCCTGTTCATTAGAGGTTGGGCCCAATTCATCAAGATTATTTCCAGGAGGAGGTTGCTGAAGACACTTCAAGAGCTCAATGGTGTCCTTCTGGGATTTTTTCTAAAAGTCAGAAGAGAAGGGTTCAAAGGATGAGGAGCAAGGAGCAATTTCATGAAGTTGAACAAGAAATCGATCATCGGCTAAAGAGGACAAAGACAAAACAAGAATGGCGTGTCAAGAGTAAGATGGTATCAGCCGATGAAAGTAGAGCCGATGAAGCAAAGAGATTGATTAAAGGAAAGGTTGTTGCTTCTTCGTCGGTCAACATGGTATTTGTGTTACCCGTAGAGTTTGAGGCTAATCGAGACGATGCAGATATCATGGAAGAATCTTGTGCTAGATTGGTATTGTCACCAGAGGAAGCTATATTTCAAAAACCAGAAGGAATAGAGAATCGGCACCTCAAGCCATTGTATGT
Organism: Oryza officinalis; assembly: GCA_008326285.1. NCBI lineage: Eukaryota > Viridiplantae > Streptophyta > Magnoliopsida > Poales > Poaceae > Oryza > Oryza officinalis. Next base: position 5,214,412 of record BDMV01000003.1, on the reverse strand, counting down.
CAAGGGATTTGTTAATGGCAAGCCGATGTCTAAAATGTTAGTTGATGGTGGGGCTGCAGTAAATTTAATGCCATATGCAACATTCAAGAAATTGGGAAGGAGTTCAGATGACCTCATCAAGACTAATATGGTTCTTAAAGATTTTGGTGGCAATCCTTCAGAGGCCAAAGGAGTCCTTAATGTAGAATTGACAATCGGCAGCAAGACTATTCCTACTACATTTTTTGTCATTGATGGGAAAGGTTCATATAGCTTACTGCTTGGAAGGGATTGGATTCATGCTAATTGTTGTATTCCTTCAACCATGCATCAGAGCTTAATCTAATGGCAAGGTGACAAGATAGAGGTTGTTCCAGCCGACAGGTCAGTACATGTTGCTAATGTCGATTTATCCGTTTGGGAGATGGATGGAATTTATTGTTTATCAGGAAAAATCTGGCAAGGAGATTATCTAAAAGTATCTGATTGTGATATACAGCCGATTGGAGATGGAGAATCCCAGTTGTTACTTTGAGGGTGTTGTGGAGGGTTCCGATTTCTATACTAAAGATGCTGTAGACGATCTCGACGGTAAGCTAGGTCAGGGTTTCATGTCGGCCGATGAATTGGAAGAAGTTGACATTGGGTCAGGAGATAGGCCTAGGCCGACATTCATCAGTAAGAATCTATCATCTGAATTCAAACCTACATTGTTAAAGCTTTTGAAAGAGTACAGCGATTGCTTTGCTTGGGAGTATTCTGAAATGCTAGGACTTAGCCGATCGATTGTTGAACATCGGCTTCCTATCAAACTAGGATATCGGCCATATAAACAACCTTCTAGGAGATGTAAAGCCGATATGTATGATGCGATCAAAGCTGAAATTACTCGTTTGTATGATGCTGATTTTATTCGTCCATGTCGATATGCTGAATGGGTTTCTAATATAGTTCCGGTGATTAAGAAAAATGGCAAGCTTAGGGTGTGCATCGATTTCAGAGATTTAAATAAGGCTACTCCTAAGGATGAATACCCAATGCCGATTGCTGATCAATTGGTAGATGCTGCTTCAGGACATAAGATCATAAGTTTTATGGATGGTAATGCTGGATATACTCAGATCTTAATGGCAGAGGAAGACATTCACAAGACTGCTTTCAGGTGTCCTGGTGCAATCGGCTTGTATGAGTGGGTTGTGATGACCTTTGGATTAAAAAGTGCTGGAGCTACATATCAAAGAGCCATGAATTATATCTTTCATGATCTAATCAGTTTGTTGGTTGAGATTTATATTGATGATGTGGTAGTAAAATCCAAGGAGATTGTTGACCATATAGCCGATTTAAGAAAGGTGTTTGAGAGAACAAGGAAATATGGCTTAAAAATGAATCCTACTAAGTGTGCTTTTGGTGTATCGGCTGGACAATATTTAGGTTTTCTTGTGCATGAGAGGGGTATTGAAGTGCCACAAAGGAGTATTAATGCAATACGGAAAATCCAACCTCCAGAAGACAAGAAACAGCTACAATCTTTGATTGGCAAGATAAATTTTATCAGAAGGTTTATTTCTAATTTGTCTAGGAGATTAGAGCCTTTCACACCTTTGTTCAGACTCAAAGCCGATCAGGAGTTTACATGGGGGGCACAACAGCAGAAGGCTTTGGACAACATTAAAGAGTATTTAAGTTCCCCTCCAGTTTTGATTTCTCCAAAGAAAGGGGTGCCTTTCAAATTATACTTGTCAGCCGATGAGAGGTCAATCGGCTCGATCTTAATCCAGGAGTTCGAAGGTAAAGAACGGGTAATCTTTTATTTAAGCAGAAGACTTTTGGATGCAGAAACCAAGTATTCTTCGGTAGAGAAGTTGTGTTTATGCTTGTATTTTTCATGTACAAAGTTGAGGCATTATTTGTTATCCAATGAGTGTACTATAATTTGCAAAGCCGATGTGGTCAAATATATGCTATCGGCTCCAGTATTAAAAGGAAGGGTTGGAAAGTGGATTTATGCCTTAACGGAGTTTGACCTTAAGTATGAGTCACTTAAAGCTATTAAAGGACAAGCGATAGCCGATTTTATTGTCGAACATCGAGATGACTCGATCGGCTCAGTGGATATTGTACCTTGGACGTTATTTTTTGATGGATCAGGTTGTGGCATCGGTCTGGTTATCATATCACCAAGAGGGGCATGTTTTGATTTTGCTTTTACCATCAAGCCATATGCTACAAATAATCAAGCTGAGTATGAGGCGGTTCTCAAAGGTTTGCAACTTTTGAAGGAGTTTGAAGCCGATGCTATTGAAGTCATGGGTGATTCATTGTTGGTAATTAGTCAACTGGCCGAAGAATATGAATGTAAGAGTGATATATTGATGGCTTATTATGAAAAGTGTCGAGCATTAATAGATGAATTTCGGCTGGTGACGTTGAGGTATGTTCCTCGGGAGCAGAATCTGGAGGCTAATGCTTTGGCTCAGGGGGCATCGGGATACAAGCTGATGGTGACAAGTGTTGAGATGGGGATTGCTACAATTGCAGCCGATGATTGGAGGTATGATGTGTTCCATTATTTGAGGAATCCTTCTCAATCAGCTTCAAGAAAATTGAGGTATAAGGCTTTAAGATATGCCTTGTTGGATGATGAATTGTATTATCGGGCGATTGATGGGGTATTGCTCAAATGTTTAAGTTCTGATCAAGCCAAAGTTGTGATGGGAGAAGTTCATGAAGGTATTTGTGGTACTCATCAATCGGTTCACAAAATGAAGTGGTTACTTCGAAGAGTTGGGTATTTTTGGCCAACGATGTTGGAGGATTGCTTTAGATATTACAAGGGATGTCAAGATTGCCAGCAATTTGGATCCATTCAGAGAGCGTCAGCATTGGCTATGAATCCTATAATCAAGCCATGGCCGTTCAGAGGTTGGGGAATTGATATGATCGGCCAAATTAATCCACCATCGAGTAAAGGACATAAGTACATCTTGGTGGCAACCGATTACTTTACAAAATGGGTAGAAGTGGTCCCATTGAAGAAAGTTGATTCTGGGGATGCAATTCAGTTCGTTAAAGAGCACATTATATACCGATTTGGTCTTCCACAAACAATCACAACTGATCAAGGATCTATTTTCGTGTCTGATGAGTTTGTTCAATTTATGGAGAGTATGGGGATCAAATTGTTGAATTCTTCACCATATTATGCGCAAGCTAATGGACAAGCAGAAGCATCTAACAAAAGCTTGATTAAGTTGATTAAGAGAAAGATTGTCGATTTTCCAAAGCAGTGGCATAACCGATTGGCTGAGGCATTGTGGTCTTATCGGATGGCTTGTCATGGATCAATTCAAGTTCCTCCATATAAGTTAATTTATGGGCATGAAGCAGTTTTGCCATGGAAGAATGTCATCGGCTCAAGGAGGATTGATTTACAAGATGCATTGACAGCCGATGATTATCATAACCTTATGGTAGATGAGTCAGAAGACTTGGTTCAATCCAGAATGTATGCTTTACAAAAGATAACAAAGGATAAGGAACGTGTTGCGCGACACTATAATAAGAAAGTTGTATCAAAATCCTTTGAGGAAGGAGAATTAGTTTGGAAGTTGATTTTGCCGATTGGAACTCGTGATAATAAATTCGGCAAGTGGTCACCAAATTGGGAAGGACCTTTTTAGGTTTACAAGTCTGTGTCTAAAGGAGCTTACATGCTACAAGGACTTGATGGAGAAATATTTGGACGAGCTCTTAATGAAAAATATTTGAAAAAGTATTACCCAAGTGTTTGGATTAATTCATGATTCGGCTGTACCTTGCCGATACATGGTAGCCAGTGTATTGACATCGCCTTGAGATGGCCGATATAACTTATATCGCCCTTAGCATAATTTTCTTAGTCTAATCGGTTGTTTCATCGTAATTTGTTCTTAGCCGATTGTAATTTTGTGATGTTTCGTTCTCCATAACAAAATTAGGGGGCATATACATAGATGAATGTTACATCATTGGAATTTCATTAAAAAACAGAATTTCATTCAAAACTCAGATTCACGCTACAAGTTTTTGGATAGCCGATATGGCCCTTTGCCTAATTTGTTCTATTTCTTCTATGGCTTGGGCATCGGCTGCATCACTGCCTGGGATGACTTTCATGGATTTGCTCAGATCGGCTAAATGTTTGATCGAAGACTTCGGCTTGGATTTCTGTTCTTCAATGGCTCTTGGCAAATTGGCAAGCTTCTGTTCTTCCAGAGACAACTCAGCGTTGCAAGCTTCTAACTCAGCCAGGAGTTCGATCTTCCTATTCTTTAGCCAATCTATATTGCTTTGAATAGAACTTGGCCCAGAGATCATCTGATCAAGTTTGGATTTTTCTTCATTTATGGATTGCCGATTAGCTTGGATGGTTGCTTCAAGGTCTTTTCGTTCTCGTCTATTAGCTATTCTTTGCCTTGATCTTTCCAGCTTGTGTTGATATTGTTCAAGAAAGATTGCTGGAGAGATGATTTCGGCTGCGTCATCTAGGATCTGATCTTGGATATCTTCAAATCTTGCTCTGATTGATCCACAGTTGACAACCAAAGCATCGAGGGAACCTTCAAGCCGATGAGCAATATCTCTAAGGATAGTTTTTAAGTCATCGGCTAAAGGAGCAATGGCTTTGCTGGATATTTCTTCTTCTTCGTCCATGAATTGCCTAATGTCAAAAGAGAACATATCGGCTAAGACCTGAAAGAAGCAAGATTGTTAGTCAATAAAATATTCTTAATGGCCGATTTATAGTTCAATACAAATGCTTACAGGAATAGCAGGAATCGTCTGGTCTTCAATATGATGGCTATCTCTGGCCGATGGAGTATGTTCACTTGATTCATGATGGATAGGAGTTGGAGAGCGAATCGGCTGTGATATAAAATGAGTTAGTACATGACGGAATGAGATTTGAATGAAGTTCCGAGAGAAAAGTTACCGATGGAGGAAGTGCAGGTTTTTTCTTGGCAGCTGATTTCTTTTTCTAGCAAGGAAGAGTGAAAACTGAGATTGGTAAAAAGAAAGTTATGAAGGGATAAAAAATTGCAAAGTACATACCCGAGGTTGATATGTCTTGTGGATCGGAGTTGGTGGAGTTTGCTGAGGAACAGGGATGTTGATCGTTGGGGTTTCTTCTATTGTTTCGCTCAGCTCGGCAGCTGCTTCGTCAATAGCTTTTTCTATATCTTCTTTATCTGGATCATTGGCTGTTATGCTTTTCTGCTTTTTGGCAGCTTTCTTCTTTACAGCCGTTGGAGCTATAGTCGATGATCTGGTTCTTTTCCTCTTGCCAGCTTCAGAGGGAATCGGCTCACGTGTTTGCCCATGGAGTAGAGAAGATGTCTTGGGGGCATTGTAGCCGATGGTTGAAGGAGCCAATCCACCACCATTGGGGAGAATTCCAGCAGCATAATTGATATTGGCCCCATTTTTGCTGATGTGAGTAGGAGAAGATTCTGTGGTCTGCAAACAAAAGAAGAAAAGGAGTTAAGGAATTTTCTAAAGGAAATCGGCTATCAATAAGGATATTGAAAAAGAAATCTGTTTACCTGTGGAACCATGTCTGGAACGATGTCAGTTAGATACATAGAAGCCGATTGGTGAAAAAGATGTTTCTTCCATTCAATCCACCATTGATCAAAAGTGGAGCTCCTTAGCATAGCCAACTCAATGTTTTCCAAACTTCCAAGGGGAGGTCCTTCTATGCTTAATAACCTATCCATCATCAGAGCCGATGAGATTTCTCCTCTGGCTTGGATTTTTCATGAGAAGAACAAACCGATTGGCATCTGCCCCATTCCCAGTTGTCTGGCAGCACTCGTAGGGTGGTATAATTCATAAGATATCTGGATGTTCCTGCCTTGATGGATGCCGACAGGAAGGATACAGGGGGTGATGGCTGTTGTAAAAACTTCTCTGGATTTCTCAAATTTTTCAGAGTTTATTTCATCGAATCTGAAATCGGCTGGCAGTTCAAAATCTGTAAAACATTCATATGCAAACCAATTTCTAGAATCCTTTGGGAATCCATCATAAAAGTTGCCAAACCAGTTGACAAAGAGTTCAGCTGATAATTCTGATCCAGGATATGAAGATGTTGCTTCTCCAAAGGACATACACCTTCTAGTTGTGACTTCGTCTCCGTTGTCATCCTTGGTCGGCTCAACCAGAGGGAAATTGGCTTCAGGCAGTGCTGATCTCTTGGCGACTTTGATTGTATGCAGGTTAAGCCATAATTGCAATAACCACCAAGGTCCACCTGTGCCGATTACTGAGTTGGTGGCAAGCTTAGCCGATGCGTTGTTCAAAATCTGATATAGATAACCCAGGAGGTATTTGCCTAGTGGGAATTGCTTTTTGTTGACTAAGGCTTCGGCTATATGTTGCCAGTTGGTAGTTGGACCACAGCTTGAACCACAAAATAGGAATTTTTCCAGCCACATCAAGAGAAAGGTTGTGTGTTCTTTAGGGGTAACAGGGCCAGATCCCATGTTTTGAGAGATGAATCCACTCCAGCCTCCAATGCTCCTGGTTTTGAAAGTAAACTGGTTTTTGCTGTTCAAGCTAATAGGGTTAGCCAATGAAGTGATATCCAGCCCAGTTATCATGGTGATGTCCAAAAGAGTTGGAGTCATTGGTCCTTTGTTGAAGAGGAAGGTATTCAAGGTGTTGGACCAAAAATAGTTGGCAGCCGATAGCATGGGTTCATCTTTGGCTAAATCAGCTATGGTTAGGACTAAGCACTGAGCGATGCCGATTTCTTCCCAGTGAGTTTGTTTGCTAGCCGACATCCTCTTGTACCAATCAGACCAAGTCTTGACAGTCGATGGCCAGGATTTCAAAGTGTTGCTCCAATGGTTCAAACTAGGGTTGGTTAGCTTAAAGGGGATCCTGTTTGTCTCCGCATTGATGAATTCTATGGGGTCTTTGTTGCCGATTGGGCCCAAGAAGTACCGATTGGGATGAACCAGACTTGGGATTGCAACTTGATGGGAGAGATGCTATAGAAGAAGGAGGAAAGGAGGAATAAATTGCAAAGAAAAACTAATCTACGAATAAGGATGGGATTCAGCTAATGAGGTTACCTCAGGGAACTCGATGACCGGAGCACTTGAAGGAATGGCGGAAGACGACATCGTCGGAGATGGAGTTGTTGCTGACGAAAGAATCGCCTATGTGGTCGTCGGAGAATCCAATGAGGCTGTTGCAAGAGTTGAAGACGATTACGGCTGAGGCGGTGAAAACGGGAGTAACGGCGTAAAAACCTTCAAGTGGTGGTTGCTATTTAAAAGGTGCGTGGTAATGGTTGAAATGGAAACAGAACCCTAGATCGATTTGGAGAGGATTAGAGCAAATCCGCAACATTCCAAATATCGCGGACTTGGGGGGCATGTGTTAACGACCAAATTTGGTAAATCAAGTATTGGATTTGGAGATAGAATCGAAGCGGATTTGGAGGAAGCTGGCGGTTGCTAAAACAGAGCAAGGGTCGGTTGGTGACCAAATCGGCTATGGTGCGCGTCGGCTAGTGGCCGAGTCGGCTATCGTATCCATCGGCTAAGACACTGTCGGACAAGGCTAGCTGATGTAGCCGATTCCGATGAGAAGATGGCAGAGTCATTGTCGGGTTCGGTTGATGAGCTTCATTGAGATTCCCGCGTACGGATTGGGTCCGAAAGAGGGAATTGTATCTATTAATTAGAATATAATGTTAGCTTCCTAATGGATATTGCCGGTTAGAGTTTGTATTAAGGGATTATCCTTAGTATGAGTTGTAATAGAGATAAGAGTCGTGTCCGACAAGGACATATTGTAATTCTGGGTATAAATTGAGCCTAGGCTTGTGTAAAAAAGGACGAAATCAATACAACAACTTCGGCGCATCGCTACCTTTTTCTCTTTTACTATTTTCGGCGAGTTCTTACTTTTGAGTTGGGCTGCATCGGCTTCGATCTCCGACAAGAGGTAAAACTTGTTATGGCGGCTTGCGCTCTCGGGATTAGTGCTTCCATCTTCATGACACTTTAATCCTATTTGTGTAAATCGTCAAGTTATCATATATACTATATAATCTGAATTGATATCAATATATAACTTAAATCGGTTGATGTCTATTTCACTGAAAGCAGCCGATACAGTTATATATTACTATTGATCTGGATTATATAGTATATCTACCATCTCGAAAAGGCTTTCATCGTCTTGATCATCTAGATATTATGTTTCTTTACATATTTAGTGCTGCATCAGTTAGGTTTGACCTACTAAATCATGTTTAGAACCATAATCTTTAGCCTGTCTATGATTGCTAATAGAGATAGTATCGGGGTTTCAGCCGATCTGACCTGGTTTAATTATCTTGTTACCTTGATATATTAAATCTGCCCTTTATATCGAGATATTAATGTAATAAAACATATTGAGCTTGTTGTCAAATCTGGCTAAGATCATCTTAGCATTAGTTTGACAGTTGTTCAATATGTTTTGCTTCTGGTAATATCTCTGTATAAAGTAGTATTGGAGTACTAGCCGATACATGTTAGGTTTATCTAATCGGCTATGCTATGAATACATATAATTTATGTCTTATAACATATTTAAACATAAGAGATTTATACTGTCTCGGCACCCTGTCCGACCTATCCCAATCATTTAATTTAAATATATTTTGAGACTTAGATTATATTTTATTGATATCTATAGCCGATTGAGTAGATTTAGCTTTATCTTGCTTTATCTGTTATAGCCGATTTAATGCACTTTATCTGTTATAGCCGATTTAATGCACTTTGCATCGGCTCAATGCTCAATGATATGTCATCGGCAAGCCAGCCGATCGGCTATCATTGGTGGATTTAACTGCGTTTTCTTTCTTTGTTTCTTATTGGTTGCAGGATCAAACCAATTGGCACGCCCAGAACCCGAAAGAAATCTTTGGACCTGCACTGGAGTTAAGCAGATCTCCTAGGCCAGTGTGTGTTTTTTGCATCGACAGGTTCTAAGTGTAAGATTCCCTAGACTGACATATGGGACCAAGGACTTATTAATAATACCTGAAAACCTCGGGGAATCTTAATAAAATTTGTATTAGCACGTGTTATGGACTGCGGGTTAATTCCTGTGAACCCTAGGGGCCTTTTTGCATGTTGGCCAGAGACTGACCCTATGAATTTATAATTTGAAAATATAAAAGGAAAATGATTAAACCTTTATCTTTTCAATTGAAATCATGTCAAACTTGTAAAATCCGTATAAAATCAAATATAGCCCATTTTGAGGTGGAACCAACTTCAGTAGATTCATAAAATTGTGAACTTTAATGTTGTAGAATAAAATCCTATGCTTACAGTATGATATTTATTTCAAAAATTTCATGTAAGAAATAGTTAACATACAACTTGAAAAAAAATGTAGAAAATTCATTTGTACTCTAAATGGAGTGAACTAAATTTTTGTAGAATCTCAAAAGTAAGAACTTTAATTTAGTAAAATAAAATATGACACTTTCTGTATAGGAAACAGCACTAATAATTTGTATAGTAAAGTAACCACTACATGTATAATTTAATTTCTAAAAATGATAGAAAATTCATACTAGCTTTAAAAATTAAGAAACTAATTGCATTAATCTTAGAAAACAATTCTCTTCACCTCAGTAAGGTCAATTTGATCAAAATTATAAATTAAGAATGTTTCACAACAATACATAAGTAAATAACACTATATGTCAATACAAACTTGGAAAATTCATAAGTCACAAATGAAAAGAGATAAAATAGGAATTCTTTCACCTAAATTCATCTTACGTCAGAACCTATCCATCGTGCACAAATCATGCATTTTAGAGCATTTTGTATTTTTCGCATAATTTGGTATTTATTTGCATATCGTACCATTTGTATAGATAACTTGCATCAACGTTGAAGGAGTGACTTAGGTGATATTCACATTGTTCAAGATCAAGGCAAGTTATTTTCTCCCCTCTCCTTTGATCACATTGAAAACCATGATTTGGGAGATGAAAAGTGTTGTTTGCAAAATTGCATATGTAATTGCATAAAAATGATATTTGAAACTCGATAAATGGTAGCTATGTCCTTATTGTTGCATGTACCACCTTGACTAATTGTGTTTACCTTGATTTGTAACCTTACACTACTACAAAAACCTCCATTGGTACCAGCCACATAGGTACCGGATATGCTAGAACCGGCACCTATAAGACAATTCCCGCTCATTTTTCCACGAACCGGTACCTATAAGGTCTTATAGGTGCCGGTTGGTTGGGACAAGTACATTGGTGCCGGTTTGTAATAAAAACCGACACCAATGACTCCCATCCAAACGGTCCTCGCGCGCAAAAAGGTGCCAGCCATCTTCACAAACCGGCACCTATGTGATAGGTGCCGGTTCGTAATAAAAACCGGCACCTATGTTACGGCCAAAAAGGTGTCGGTTTGTCCTAATAAACTGGCACCTATCACATAGGTGCCGGTTTTTAATAAGAACCAATACCTATGTGGTGCCTTCCGTCGGAAGGAAAACTAAATAGGTGCCGGTTCATAACATGAACAGACACCTATATCGCCCAGTCTATATATACCCCTCGTTCACTGTGTACTCACGATTTTGAGGCTTCTCTTCAGCTCATCCAAACGGGGGGAGGAGGTTTTGCCCAAAAACTTCAAAAATATTGAGAGTTCTATGTGTTTGCATGCGTAAAGGTTAGTATATGTTGATTCTATATGTAATTCGCACTAATATTTGTCAAGTTATTTTTTGCAATTTGTTTTGTTGAATGAGAAGCATGAGAAAGTATGATGACTTATTAATATTAGAGTAATTTAGAGATTAATCATCAAATGATTAATGTACCTATTATTAACATATATTAGAATTTCAATAGATATAGAGAATGATATATGTATGTTAGTGGTTAATTTAAGAATTTTTGTAGAAGCAATGGATGAAGGAGGGATAAACGTTTCGGAGCATGGTACCTTGGAATATGCGAGGAGAGTAACCAACTTCATGATCGCAGCCACGAGAACCAGATCATTGAACACGACGGAACACTTGCGTTGTCCATGCGCTGATTGTAGGAATGAGAGACAGTTTCGTGCAAAACAAGTTCATGAGCATCTCCTAACAAGGGGTTTTATGCCTAATTACATATGTCAGGACAATCATGGTGAAGATGAGAATCTGGATGTAATGGATGGAGACAATGTGGAGTTGCCTGCTGACGGAGGTGGATATGATAGTGATGAATCAGATGGTTTAGATCAGATGTTACGCGACGAGGAGACAGCCTATGACGATGACAGGCAATACGAGAAGTTCAAGGGCATGGTGGAGGACTCAAAAACCCCGCTTTATCCAGGATGCAATGAGTAGCACACCAAGTTACACGTCGTCCTCTCGTTGCAGCAGATGAAATCAACCAACAGTTGGAGTGACAAGAGCTTCACAGAGCTTCTACAGCTGATTGGAGACCTCCTTCCAGCGGGTCATGTACTGCCAGAAATAACATTCCGAGCGAAGAAGGTTGTCTACCCACTCGGACTGGAAGTGCAGTAAATTCACGCATGTCGAAATGACTGTATCCTATATCGAGGTGACTATGCAGACTTGGATACATGTCCAGTTTGCGGAGCACCGCGGTATAAGGGTGGAGTTAACGATGATGATGATGTTGATGATGACAGTGGTGGCCCAGTCCTAAAGAAGAGGAAAGTGCCCGTTACGGTTGCGTGGTATTATCCTATAATCCCTCGGATTGAACGCATGTATGCAAACAAAAAACATACAAAGATGATGTGTTGGCACCACGAAGAGCGTAAGAAGGATGGGATGATAAGACACCCTGCCGATGGATCTCAATGGAGAAAGATAGATAGAAAGTACAAAAAGCATTTTGCGTAGGAGATTAGGAATATAAGGTTTGGGCTGAGCACGGACGGGATGAATCCATTCGGTGACATGAGCAGTCGGTATAGCACGTGGCCAGTGACACTTGTTATCTACAACCTTCCTTCATGGTTGTGCATGAAGCGTAAGTATATTATGATGCCACTTCTAATCCAAGGGCCCAAGCAACCTGGCAACGATATCGATGTATACTTCAGGCCATTAGTGGATGATCTTAAGTTTCTATGGGACCGGGGTGTGCAGATGTGGGATGTGTACAAAAGAGAGTACTTCACCTTAAGGGCAATGTTGTTCGTTACCATCCAAGATTACCCTGCAGCTGGTAACACATCCGGGTAAACAGTGAAAGGTGGTTGTGCATGTGTGCAGTGCATGCGGGATACAGTGAGCAGGTGGCTGAAGTACTCCGAAAAGACTGTGTACATGCACCATCGGAGGTTTCTTCAAGCCGGCCACCAGTACCATAGCAATACAAGATATTTCGATGGCACGGTGGACGAGGGTACAGCTCCAACACACCGTATCGGCAAAGAGATTTTTGAAGAGGTACAAGATATTGAATGTATATTTGGTAATGGGCAAGGCAATCCAAGCGCAACGAGCAAGGGTGGTGAGAAACCTCTTTGGAAGAAGAAATCTATCTTTTGAGAACTACCATATTGGAAAGATTTGGATGTCCGCCACACAATTGACGTGATGCACGTTGAGAAGAATGTGTGCAAGAGTTTGATGGGACTACTGCTAAACATACCCGGCAAGACAAAGGACACGTTGAAAGCCTAGAGAGACCTCACAAACAAGAACATCAGGTCCGAGCTACATCCTCAAGAACGTCCCAATGATCGCTAGTACCTCCCTCTCGCTTGCTACACCCTTAGTGCCGCAGAGAAAATTAGCCTGTTGGAGTGCCTGCAGGGTGTCCGAGTCCCTTCTGGTTACTCTGCGAACATTAAAAGACTTGTCAACATGAAAGAGAAGAAATTAGTGGGCATGAAGTCACATGATTGCCACGTGCTGATGACACAACTTCTTCCTGTTGCTATTAGAGGCATTTTGCCAGATAAGGTTCGAAACCCAATCATAAAGCTGTGCTCGTTCTTCAACGCTATATATCAGAACGTGGTTGATCCAAGCATGCTATACAAGCTCCAAGCAGATGCAATCATTACTCTTTGCCAGCTCAAGATGTGTTTTCCACCATCATTTTTTGATATAATGGTTCACCTCATGTCACATATTGTGAAAGAGATAAAGATTCTCGGCCCAGTGTATCTGCATAACATGTGGGCTTTCAAGAGGTTCATGGGGATCATAAACAAGTGTGTGCGTAATAGAGCTTGACCAGAAGGCAGTATGGTAGAGGGTTAAGCAACAGAGGAGGTGGTTGAGTTCTGTGTCGACTACATGGATTTGCATCCCATTGGTGTGCCGATGTCTCGACACGAGGGCAGACTACTAGGGAAAGGGACACTAGGGCATAAGGCAATATTCGCTCCTAGCCTAGAAACATTACGGCAAGCACATTTCGCAGTGCTCCAGCAGTCGGCCTTGGTGGCTCCATTTGTCGACATGCATTACAACACACTTCACAGCGAGAACCCAAGCAAATCAGAGGCATGGATAGCTAAGCAGCATAGGTTGAATTTTGGCGATTGGTTACGGAAGCATGTCATGGCTATGAATACTGATAGTGACCAGTTGTATGTTTTGTCTCGGGGGCCTGCGAGCACAATTCATTCATTCCAAGGGTATGACATTAATGGATATACATTTTACACAAGAACCCAGGATGCCAAGAGCTCGTATCAAAACAGTGGTGTTCGCATAGACGCCTTCAACAGTAATGGTGTAAAACAAACGTACTATGGTTATATAGAGGCAATCTGGGAGCTTGAATATGGACCGTTGAAGGTACCACTTTTCTAGTGCCAATGGGTCAAAATTCCAAGTGGTTTGAGGATTGACAAGTACGGAATGTTCATCGTGGACTTAAACAATGTGGGTTATCAAGATGAACCATTTGTGCTCGCAAAATCTGTAACACAAGTTTTCTATGTCAAAGAGCCTTCTTCGTTGACCGATCGCCACGTGGTTCTCCATGGAAAGCGAAGCATTGTCAGAGTTGAGAATATCATTGATGAGGAAGGCTACGATCAAATCGACGAGCTACCACCCTTTGCAACAGATGTAGAAGGAGGTGAAGAAAGTCAGGAAGACGAAGACAAGGAAGAAGCACCATATGTTCGCAGCGACCATGAAGAAGGAGTAATTGTGATAAACCTGCATGTGGAATAACTATATATTTGTTATATAGGTAACTCTTTTTTAGTTTGGGTATATTCTGGTTTGCGTTCAGGGAACTACTGCTTTATATTTTTCATAATGTAATGTTATTCTGATTAGGCATGATTCACATTTTTCTAACTGTCACCGCTCCATCGTCGCCACTGCTCTCCTCCAGCACCGCCCTCCTCCGCCGCTGTGGTGTTCTCCTCGAGCTGCTGCTGTTGCTGCTACAGGAGGTGGCGCCCTCCTCCAGCGCCGCCGTCCTCCATCGTCGCCGCCGCCCTCCTCCCTGCCATCGGGTCGGCTCCATTCTTCGCCGCTGTCCTCCATTCTCCGCTGTCAAAGGTGTGCAATTTTTTATACTGCCAAAATTCATATTAATTTTTATACTGCTAGTTGTGTGTAACCTTTTGAAGAACACATATCAGTAGCTGCCTCATGAATTAGCATTCCCTGACATACTTTAGAGTATCTTGATAAGCAGTATTGCGTGCATAACCATTTTATTATAAGGGATTTTTATGCTTTTCAAGTGTACTGATTTTTATGCTTTAGTGCACTGATTTTTATGCTTTTCAAGTGTTGCGATGAGGCTATCACTGTGTTTTGGCTGTGTTTGAGGAGATTCCTTCGTATAGTCTTATATGTTCCATATATTTTTAATCTTTGCCGTATAGCACCCTAATTTTTGAGCAACTCATGGGCCTCATCCTCACGTACTGACGTACTCACTCATGGAACCAGCTTAATTTGCCTATATGTCTGTCTATATGTCTGTACTCACTCATGGATCAAGGATGATGATGTCTGTATGTCTGTCTCTCTGTCTGCTTCTCCAGAGGATGATATATACCTGCAGCTGCATAATCTCTCCCTGCTATATATGTATGACATTTCATTTTCGTGGCCCCTGCCTATCATCAGCATCAGCTCAGGCCTGATCTCTCTTATCATCTTATCCATCCACGCACCCGCCCGACCCTACAGATTAACTTAGCTTAACTATCTAGCATCTTTAGTTATCGGTTAAGTATATATATATCCACAAAATTAATTAATTACTTCCCCTTCTCGAAATATAAATACTGCTGGTGAGAATTCAACATGCCTAACCCCACAAGTAATCAACTTATCCGATGGACCTCACCTTATCTGTTGGTGCTAATCTAGGACGATTATTTGGTTGTAACTTATAATATGTGCAATCAGATTAAAACCACTCATTGGCATAGATTAGCCAAACAACCGGCCAGCAATTAAGCCATCTATTGACAGGGGGAAAAAATAGCTTTTGCCTTACCGTTTAATTGGTCCTAAAATTGTCACAACTCCTATATTTTATTTTACTAAACGTTCTATATTTTTAGAGAGGGAGTATGAAGTTATAATTTAATAACCATCTCTTGCATGACTAGTTACTGTCCCTCCAACCAACCCTGGAAAGTATGGACAGCTAGCTTTTCTTTTTCTCATTTATATGTGTCATTAGTATGATATGAGTTGCTGTTGGTTTTCTTTTTCATATTGTTAGACTCCATATCAGATTTTGGATTGCTTTCTAGTTTTTCATATAAGTCAGCACACTTATCTAACCTATTCTGATGTTGCTTTCTGATGTTCCTTCTAACATTTTCTGCCTTGAAAAATAGTCTGTTTTACTCCCCCGAGATATTTTGTTGGTGCACTTAACCCTAAACTATTTTTCTTTATTTCACACATTAACCACTTAAAAATAGTTTACTGTACACATTATTTCTTTACTATATGTTGGCGACAAAAAAAATAGTCATCACCAATATTTTTCTAACTAATGTGAAAATTTCCTCAAAATGTATAATTATTGTAGACAGATAAATACATAAATAGGAATTAGATGGCATTACTTAACTTTTGGTAGATTTAGAAGAATATCATCAAGAGAACAATAAGTTCTTACACTAATTTCTTGTATCTATCTAGCAATAGTTCTAGCCTAGGTCTACAAAAGGAAATGTCAGGGGAATAAGATAACAGTAGGCCTGCAAATTCTGGAGAAAGCGATGGTGGTAATGATAGCCCAAGTGGCTTTCTAAACATGAATTAGCCCGGTGCTAACCCCGATAATATGGAGGTAAATTAACCCATCTGGAACAAATAAGACGTACATATATCGTCCGATCTGAATGACTAATTTATACCGATGTTTGAAGGAGGTTGATCCTTCGGCAACTACGCACTCTGCGAATACTTCAACTTCATTGGGAGGAAGAAGGGCTAGAGGTCCAACTAGGATGCCCTCAGGACTATACACTATCACAGAGTTAGCTGCAGATGGGACCCCTACAGCTCCAAAATTGGCACTCACCCCATATGGCAATGCTATAGGTGTCATCGTGAAGGATGACATCCCCATCAAGTACCGGCACTGGAAGAGCAGTGATAGAGATGAATTGGAGTGGACGGTACCAGATAGAGACAAGGAACTTGCTTGGGAAAAGTTAAAGCGAAAAAGTTAAAGCGGACATTCCAGTTTCCCGGGGGTTCAGAAGAACTCGCAAAGTCCATGGCTGTTAAGAAGATGTCCATCAGCTTCAAGAAGTGGAAGACGGACCTTAACAGGAAGTTTATCAAGAAGGGCCTGACACCAAATTTTGAAGATGCCAATTATCAAAGGTGTCGTCTTTTCTGGGATGACTTTGTGGCCTATAGAACATCAGATGAGGCAAAAGAGATTAGCGAAAGGAACCAGGCCAATGCGGCCAAAAACCGATACCCTCATCGTCTTGGCCCTAGCGGATATGCTAAGAACACAGTCAAATGGCAACTCCGGGAAGATGAGCTGCTGCAAAAGGGAATCGAGATCGAGACGAAGGACTGGTGTCAATGGGGAAAGAATTACCAATACGCCCGAGGTTCAACACTCTCGGATACAGGCGAGTTGGTACACAAGAGTCCTCAAGAGCAAGAAGTGTCCTAGAGGCTCCATGATGCCCATCAAAAGTCCTCAGAAGGTTCTTTTGTTGCAAGCAGGGAGAGAGATGAGCTTACACTTGCATTGCAGAACCCTGAGCATTCGGGACGCACAAGAGGAATAGGCCTAGTTCCATGGAGGGAAGGTTTTCCTGAAGACAGACATAGGTACCGGTCTCGGAGCAATAAAAATTCCACAAACCAATCAGAAGAGATAAGGCAATTGAAAGAACAAATGGCACTGGTAATAGCGAGGCTTGAAGGTCAGGATGGAGGCGATGCTGGCCGTGTAACCAGTCCAGGTGGGAGAAAAAGCAGCTGCGCTTCAACTGAGGTTCCTCAAGAACCGGACATGGTTCATTACCCCGTGGACGACATCACTATACGTACTGCATGCAAGCTGCATGTGCCACTTCAAAACATCACTCAAAAGGTGGCACGCGCTATGGCACATCCTGTAATGGAGGGAGGAAGGATACATGGTAAGCCGATACCAAGTGGCTACTCAAGGGTCGAAGTGGAGGACATGCCGAGGAGAAACAGGGCAATGCAGCTTGATTTTGCTCCAGAGGAGGGGGTGAACACTCTTGGAGAACCCGTCCACAACATAATCCTGTGGCGCAAGCGTTTCATTATCTTCCCTTCAGGAGATGGTGATGACGAGCCAAGCAATGGCGGGTCTAGCTCTGAAGGACTTCCTCTCTCCCCTCAAAGGATGCCAACTCCCCCACCATTGCCACATAAGAGCCCGTCTCCTCCACCGGCACAACGTAAGAGCCCATCTCCTCCAGAGGCAGCACATCAGAGCCTAGCTTCTTCAGACCCGCCGAAAAAGAGGGGGCGCCTCTGTAAAACTTCTCATATGTCTGAACCACCATCTCTTAAGAAAACCAAGAAGACGCCATTGCCTAACAGGTCGGAGCCATCTTTGAAGGAGAAAAAGGAGATGAGCGGGAGCATAACATCGCTCCTTAGACACAAAGGGGACAAAACAAAGGAAGCGACAAATGTGAAAGTGCCAGTTGAAGTACAGGATCGCTTCATTCGCATGGCAAGGCCACCTGCCCCAAAGCCACCTATTACGGACTTCCGACGCACGATCAAGAAAACGGGATTGCAAGAATTTTCCAAGAAAGAATTCGAGAAAGATGAGGCCAGCAAGACTGTGCAAGACTTTCTAAAAGGTGCAGGGCTGAAAAGTTTGTATGATGTGGATAATATTGAGATGACCCCATTGGCAGCTCAGTTCAAGCTTGGTCATTCTTTGACTACCGACGAATATCACAAGGTCGTTGGCAATTGTACTCAAATGAGAAGGGTAGAAGAGTGGTACTTACAGATGGCCAAGGAGGGTAAGGAGATGTTCCCCATCTTTTACAGGGATAAGGACTTTCATCACTGTGATGGTATAGTTTGGGTCCCATTTAAAGAACTATTTCATCTATACAATCTAAGGGAGCTAGACTTATCGGTAATTGAGTTATGGGCATTGTAAATATACTCAACCTCTCACCATTTTTGTAAGTAAATATCCTCGTTGCGTGTCTAATTTTTTTCCTTATGCAGAATGGGGACGCTTGAATGTAGAGCGACCCATAACAAGCTAGGATTCCTCGATCCACAAATAGTCAATTCCTGTAATATTGAGGCAGGCGAACAATCCTCCCAAGCAGTGCTGAACTACCTTTGCACATTCTTTGTCAAGCTGCAGGACATGAATACCATCCTTTTGCCCTACCACTTTAAGTAAATGTGGCATTATCGTTGTACCTCCCATTTGTACTTTAAGATGTTAATTGTTCTCTCCCCTTGTATGTAGGCCTCACTGGATTCTTCTTGCGATCCATTTAAACGATTACAAGATTGTTGTCATGGATGGAATGAGGAAACCGCAAGCCAACTTCCAATCCCTCATTGACATCCTAGATAAGGCACTTGTGAAGTATAAGAAGAAGTGTATTCGACACGCTCCATGTGAAAATACATTTCGAGTTTGGTGCCACCCTTATTGCTCACGTCAGGATCCAGGCACGAGCACATGTGGGTTCTACGTGATGAGATTTCTGTGGGTTTTCATGGAGGACGGCAACTGAAACATTATGGATGCTGAGGTTCGCCATGTTTCTTAAGACGTAAATCCAATTTTCTAAACACATAGTATCTTTTCACATCTTCAATCCTTCCATTTGCAGAAATTAAAGCTCCCGACAAGTAAATTGCTGCCACATGTTTGCTTGGGCCTTGCTGAACAACTATATGGATTCATCAACAACCATATCATCTCGTCGAAAGGCGCATACAACATTTCGAAAGCTCCTGCTGGGCTAGCGGATTTCATTGAGGCTGGCGGTCCTAGTGACACTTTAGATAGCCGATCAACGACAAAGCATACAAAGACTTAGAATTAGTGGGCAGAACCTTTCAAACTTTTTCTAAGTATCTTGTAGATTAGTTATTTGGATTGATGTGGTTTTCTTAATGTCTTGAACATGAATGAAGTTTCTCTATTTGTTAATGTTTATCTATTATTTTTTGACACATATATCTAACCATGTATTACATTTTCTCTAGTTAATATTTTTATCCCTCACAGCAACAGATGATCTCACTGACTGGATGTGGCATGGCTGAGGGAGGCATCATCATTGTTGTCTCTGTAAGCAACAGGTGAGCATATGTAATTAAAATTTTCATACGAGTACGAGTTTAGAGCATTTGAGATGTTGTAGAGCTCAAGCGAATTTTTGTCAAGTCTCCTGAGATGTGTAACACATCTGGTCGCCGACTTCGTGTGGTTTGACGGGCACGTCTCAGGCTGAAGTTGATAGCCACGCTGAGTCCCAGCAATATCTTCTATGCTCTCTACTCGAGGCTTCGGGTTTTATATTATGGTTGCTACTTGACTTCATAGCATATATAAAGATGTGATCAGTCTTATTTCCTTAACACATTTAGTAATTGCATATCCTAGTACTAGTTTTTAATTTTTTACTTCTTGCCAAAACAAGTCATGATGTTTTACTGACTAAAAGTGAAGGGTTAGGGTTGCCATGAATGGGCAGCACTTGCTCGCTCATTCTGGCATATTTAGCAACCCCGAAAACATTGTCAAGTAGTAATATAATAACTGCACATATTTGCTACTATAGACTATATAATTTGGTTTTTTTAACTTATATGAGTCACATTTAAATTTGAACTTGTATGATTATGAAGTGATACATAAATATTGATTTATGCTGTCAAATCTATTTTAAAACTTTTAAAACTATTTAGATGATATGTATTAAATTAGAGGGCATCCTCTTAAGTTCAAAATAAACCATCTTATGATCACACATATTTTTTCATATATTATAATATAAAATCATAGTTAAACATATATTTTAAAGACAGGCCGTATCATTATTCAAAACAAAAAATTATGAAATCGGAGAAAGTATCTAACAATCAATGCGATTTGGAAACTAGTTCCCTGTAAAAAGAAACATAGAAATAGTTAGATTTGTCAAAAAATATTAAAATTCCTTCTGTTATAGCACATTTGAAAGTACTTCAGTATAATGGTGTTTATATTATCGATAGCTCAAAAGGTAATTGGCAAATATTTAGATTGCGTCCTTTTTATTAGTTGTTTGCTTGATCAAGTAAGAGGCACTGTCATGATCATTTTTTAAAGTGGATTTTAAGCTCTGGACATGTATCTTTGTTTCTTGCATGCAATCTAGATAATTACTTCCTCCATATCAAAATACAAGGCTCAACCACCACTAACTTCACTCCTAGATCTATTATTACCGTATACCCCCTAATATTCTAGGTTGTGTTGTACTGATATCAGACAGCTATATATTGATTTAAGTGCTTTTTATGCCACTGCATTAATTCCTAATCATGCAAGCCTGTTGGTCAAACAAATAACCATGAAAATTGTAAAATACAGGCACCACCTGTGCAAATAACTAAGTGCAGTACTAGTTACCCTGGCTTTCTTTCACAGCTCTACTCCACATCACTACCTGTGCAAATAACTCGGGTGATCCTTGATTAAATGGAAGATAGCGTCTTAAGCAGGTAACTGAACCCTGCATAATTTACTTTTACCGGGAACCGGGGACAACAATTAAAAACAATCAATAGGTAGCTCGATCAAGCTGGGCAGTTACGAAATGGTAATCATGTGAAATATTCTTTTAATAAGGGAAGTGACAAACTTTGGCCACTGCAGTATACTAATACAAGAAATAATGTATGTATTAGTACTAAAATTTTGGTAAGGAGAGGACAGACATGCATCTGGTTTGGCACCAAAACGAACATGCCAGCCTCCTGTAGTTGTTTAATTTGGACGACGAAATATAACCAAATTTTAGCTAAGAAAGTAAGTTTGGATATGGTTTTTGGAAAATGGTTTAGATTAATAATCATTTTGTTTTCGTGGTAGGTTTATATAAAATCTTTGTTTGGTCCACTAGAGAAAGGAAGTGATTCGTAAAATCTTTGTGTGTGTGGGGGGAGGGTGATTTCTGAGAAAACACGATAAGTGCACTTCAGAAAACTTGTTTTTTCCTTATCCACAAATAACTAAGTGCAGTACTAATTGCTTCGTAAGACAGGAGTCTCGCAAGGAAAATGTGGTCTCACAGATGTATGCTAATATAACCATCCCAGTCATGAAAATTAATATGAATGCTAGCTAGATATTTTAGACATCGATCAACGTCTGTAATTTCTGCGATTTCTATGATTTCTGCGATGTGATATTCTGTGATTTCTCCTTCTGTGAATGTAATATTATAATATTCTGTGATTTTTGTGTTTCAGAAAATATTATATGTGACCCTGAAATTACTTTTTTTGTGCTTCAGGACTATAGGTTCCAGTTCTTGTAAAGAACCGACACCTATGAGGCATCAAAGGTGCCGTCCTATCACCTATAGGTGCCGGTTATCACCTATAGGTGCCGGTTAGACATTTACAGCGTTGAGGAACCGGTACCAATAGCTTTGATCATTGGTGCCGGCTTCGAAACCGGCACCTATGAGGCCTTTGGAACCGGCACCAATGAGTATTTGTGTAGTAGTGTTTGTAATGGATAGAGTACTTTATTTGTGCTCATTTGGGGTTAATCATGCTTATTACATTACTATCTGCTTAGCCATGCTTAGAGTTAAGCAAAATACTCACTCTTATGAATTTATAAATGGGAATTTGAATATTTGGTTAACGCTGGATTGAAAATGAAAATGTTAAGTATTTGTGAACTAAAATGTGAGTAAAATGATTTCGGACTTGGGCGACAAGTGGTGTGCATATGGTGGTAGTTGTACACCGATAGGGGGAGTGTTCGCCTGAGTTAATTAAGGACTGAACTTCGTGTCACCAACTTAAGTATATCGTACATTCACATGTGCTATTTATGGGGTGGCCTTACCTATTAAGTTACTTAAAGTCTAGCCTTGCATTTTGGTAGGCCGAAGTAGAATGAATTAGTCTGAGCGATGATTCATAGGAACTACCTATTTACCCGCTGATTAAGGGGGGTAGTTTAGGCGTCTAACTCTGTCCAATTCAATGGTATAGTGCCTCGTGGGGGAACGGATGTGTTCACTGCCACGGCGTTAGGTTTAAGGCATGGGCCCGCCACCTAATGGTTCTGAGTCATGCCCAGGATGGATTCACACTTGCCATCGCTAATGCAAGGTTACGCGTTAAGTAATGTAAAGACTACGTTATGACCTCTAGACTATATTCATCATGAAGAGTGTGGTAGTGCTTTGCAAACACGTAACAAACTAGAGTGTTCATATCATGTGGGTAAAGCTGTACAAACTCTGCAGAGTTCACTAAAACTAATCGATTAGCCGTGCTCACGGTCATGAGCGACTTGGTGAAGTGTCATTGAGTATAGATTTTGATTTATGTTTTCAAATGATGTTTTGTGAACTATGAGATTGAAAATTGTAACTTAGGTTAAGTTATGACGATTATGCTATATTGATGATGAATGTGAGACTTGATGCCGGGTGGGCAATAAAGTATATTATTATAATGAGATTGTGCTTGTTGCCGGTATGTGCAACAGGAGTATAGTTATGATATATATTATTATGATGAGATTATGACTTGTTGCCGGTATGGGCAACAATAGTATATTTATGATGTTAATATGGTGAATAATATGATCTAACTTCGTTAAGGTTTTGTTAATTGAATCATCAACTCTTTTACAAATAATTGTGAACTAAAACCTGCTTTATGCTAAAATGAGCTACAAATAGCTTTTTCTTGATTATAGGCCATGCATGTAGTATGTTAGGATTGTCTTGTGCTTGCCGGTACATTAACTCGTTTAATGTACTGACTCTTGTTATACTGGAATATCCATATTGCAGGTTGTATGCTTAGTCTATTTTGAGTGATTCGGGAGATCGTTGTTTCTTCTAGGAGTGGATCTAAATGGGTTACCTCCCTAGTCGGCTGCTTGTGGTTTCGGGTAGCCAAGCTTCCGCGGATCAGTAATTATCTAGCCGATAGGCCTATGCATTTAAATAAAGATGTAGAGTAAAGTTTGTTTATATTTACTCCCTAATATTCTGATCTTCATCGCTTAGATGAAAGTATGGAACTAGAGCTTTTCCTGGGATCTAGTTCTACACCGGTATGGGTATTGAGCATTTGGAATATCGTAGAGCTTTAGCGAATTTTGTCAAGTCTCCTGAGATGTGTAACACATCTGGTCGCCACCTTCGTGTGGTTTGACGGGCATGTCTCAGGCTGAAGTTGACTGGCATGCTAAAGTCCCAGCAATATCCCCTATGCTCTCTACTCGGTGCTTCAGGTTTTGTATTATGTATGTTATTAGACTTGATAGAACAGTGATGAGGTTGGATGGTTACCGTTTTTCTTAATTATTACTAGACCCCATCCTACTAAATAATTCGCTCTATCATCTCAGGCAACTACATAATATTTAACCCGGGGTGTCCCGACAGCGGTGGTGTCAGAGCAATTGTGTAACATACCGCTAAATCCGCTTAGGAGGATTTGTAATATTAAGGGCTAATAAAATAAAAATTTCCTCTTTTGTGATTGATATAAATTCCTTTCCATAAATTCTTGTTTTCTTTATGCATATGCATTGTAGGTATTAGCTTGAGAAGGAATTTGGTGATTAAACCAAATAGAAATAATAATCTAAAAGTATTATATATGAAATAAAAATTTAAAATAGCTCCACTTTGATGTGTGGAGAAATATAGGATTTTTGCTAGGTCATACCAACTTATTTAAATTGTCACACAATTTACATAACTAGATTATAATTTGGTAAATTCAGATTTTCTGGAGTACACTTTGGCACTCCCTAAAAAATTGATCAAAAATGTTTAGGTTTGGGAAAATGGTTCAAAACCCAGAGGGAGTTGCACTTTACCACTTTGCCATTGAACTCTATACCTAAATGTCACTGGAAAATAATTAAAAGGGAGGGCAAAGTAGGAAATCAAAACAGCAGTTTGGACTTAGAGAAATTTCTAGCTATTACTCTCCTTCTCATAGCTCTCACTGCTAGGTGGGCCCAGACCTTGGTGGGACCCACATGTCAGTTGCACAGGACTGCCCACATCACCAGGCACCGCTTCCACCGCGTCTACGAGAGCACCACGCGTCGACAGCGCTGAGCGCCGCTCAATTTTGTGAGTCGATCTGGACCGCCATATAAGACCCTATCGGCCGCCACGGTTCCATTTTTGCAGAGAAAACGAGGGCGATCAACTCGGGAGTTAGAGGAATGCAGGTGTCTTCTCCGGCGCCGGCGAGGTTGTCATCATGTTTCTGCTTCATTGGGTACGTTCTAGGCCAAGCTAACCCACGTTTCGAGCTCTTCGTTCGATGTCGTTTCTAACCCCTCAAAGTACCGCTATTTTGGTGTAGCCGATCCCCGGGAACTTGAGCCAACGGTGAACTCCGAGCGCTGCCGAGAAGGACATCATCGTCGCCCGGCCTTAAGACTCCAAATCCGGCCAACCTGTCTCGCCAGCACGTTTATCTCATCTCAACAACTGTGAACCCGAGAGGAATCAGATCGGGAAGCCCTGAATCGGAAAAGCCCCTTCCATCTTCCCCATCTCTGGCCGACGCTAGTCCCTAGCTCCACCGCCTTCTGGTGAGTCCCGGGACGATTGATCGCGCCTTGAGCTACCCCATGCTATCTCTAACCGATGCGTGACCTCCTCCTAGACCGCGGAAGCCGGGAGTGCTCCATTGACGACGACCGCCAAGCCGTGCCGCCATCGGAACTGAACCGAGTGCCTGTGAGTTTGCCGAGCTTCGTCTACGCGTTGGTAAGTTTCCTGGATGCCCTTAGCCTTATGTGCATGCTCGCGCGCGCGCAGATCGGGCCGTAAGCTAGCTAACCGCATACAAGCCGAAGCGGGTCGCCGTCTCCCCTGACGCTGCCATCGCTATAGATCACCATAGCCTGCATGATGGACCTGGATAGCTTCGTCCAGAAACCCTCTACCGTTTACCTAATGGCCGCATCAACCGAAACCTAGCCATTCGCCGCCGGAGCCGCCGTGAATCTCGCTGCCACGCTGCTGCTCTACCGTAGCTGCTTCGCAAGGGTATAACCGCGAGCTAACAGAAACCCTAGGGATGTTTTAGCAAGTTAGACAGCCACTTACATGTGGGGACATGACCCCGATGTAAATAGGCTAAAACCCGAGCACTATTTTGATTAAAAGCCAGTGCCACGTGCTCGGGGACCACGGGATCCATTTGCTGGAAACCTAGGGGCTTTAGTGCAAAGATTCAGTCACTGACTGGTGGACCCGAGCCCATTTGAATTTTTGTAAAATCTTGGATAAATGATTAAAAGGTTTTCTGTTTAATTGAAAATAGACTTTAAATTTGAAAATTCATAGTAAATTCATTATAACTCCAAAAATTGCAAACTAAATTTTGTTGGGTTCATATTTTTATGCCCTACCATCTGTAGATACTAAACTTCACAGTACTTTAGGAAAATATGTCCTAAATATTTAAAATTCACCCATAGGCTTTAATTAATTAGTTCCAACTTTAAAAATTCATAACTCTCATATAGAACTTGATAAAATAGAAATTCTTGCACCTAAAATCCAATCAACCTAGTACCCATTCACCCTAGTAGCAGCATTTATTTTAGAGCATATTAAATTTTCCTATTGCATATTTATAATTCGGGTTTTACATATAATTATAGACGACAATCAGGGGCTCATTGAAGAGGTGCATTATTTAGCCGAGCAGGGTGTGGAACAAGAACAAGGCAAGCCACCTTCCCTTGTCCTTTGACCATATTGATCCCATATTTGACGGTTAAAATGTTGTTTGCGAAGATGCATGATTAATTTATAAGTTAAAAAGATGAGTAATTTAAATTGTATAGTTATACCCAAAACTTGCATGTTACCCATTTGAAAAACACCTCTTAATCTTTGATACCTTAGGATACTAAATATATACTGATTCCTTTTGATATATCTAATGTACATCAGGTAATGATATGCTAGCTTAGCAATGCTTTGATGAAATTAGTGATATCATTATGGGCATTCTATATTTCGAAAACTTGTTGTTTCTAAATAATTACTCCCCGGAACCAAATGTATAATTATTTGTGAACTAAATGAAAAGACTATTTAAGTCTTGGGCAGCAAGTGATACACATATGGTATTTAGTTGTGTATCGATAGGGGGAGTGTATGCCTGAGATATTTAAGGACTTCACTCAATGTCAGTCAATTGTGTTTATAGTACGACCACATGTGCTATTATGGGATAGCCATAGCTCACTAAGTTGTCCATAGTTTGGTCTTGCATTTTGGTAGGCCAGTGTAGTATGAATTAGTCTTAGCGATAATTCATAGGAACTACCTATTTACCTATATGGTAGTTTAGGCGTCTAAGTCTGTCCAATACAACGATACGGTGCCTCATGGTAGGAAGGGATGTCTTCGCTACCATGGTGTTAGGCTCAAGCGTGGGCCCGCCTCCTAACGGTTCTAGGTCATATGCCCAGGACGGAATCACACCTATCGTGCTGGTGCAAGACTAAATCATGGGTAATGTAATGGCTATGTTGTGAGTAGTAAATCGGGTACTTTGGTATCGCGTGGCATGTTTTACATGATTACTATTTTCACATCATGTGGGTACAATGTACGAGCTCTGCAGAGTTTTAAACTAACCGGTTAGCCGCGCTCTCGGTTACGAGCGACATAAGGATTTGAGTTGAGTATAGATAAATGGTTTTAGTTTTTGCACTTATTTTTGTGGAAATTCAAGTCTTATGAAATGATGTTGAAAAAATGATTGGAAGTGATTTACATACTTGATGCTTTGGAGGGTACCAAGTAGTACATAAAGAAAGTTATGATTACTTTGATATAATGCCATAATGATATATCTAGCTTTGCTGAAATTTATTGATTTCAAACTATTTAAGAAATGTCTTATAGAAATAAATCTTGCTTTATGCTAAAATTGAACCAACTTAGACTTTTCCTTTGATTATGCCATGCATGTATGTTAGGATTGGCGATGCCAGTACATTATTCGTAATGTACTGACTCGGGATATTATTGTTGTGTTTTGTTTCGTATATTCTTTTAGATTCAGACACAGGTGAAGCCCTGAGTGATGACGTGTATCTTGTTGACGATGGTTCTGAGTTTCAGGACGGTTCTAACTAGGGTCTACCCTAGTCGGTTGCAAAAGGTCTTGGGTAGAATAATGCTTCCACTGAACCACTAACTATTGGGCCGGTCGGCCATATGTATAATTATTATGAAGTTTATGTAACATATAAGAATTTGAACTACCTTGTTTGGATACCAAATGCTAGATGAAAGTGTGTTGGTGAGTTCTATGTTTCTAGGACTCTCCGGGACACGAGTAAGAATTTTGATCATTGGAGATGTTGTAGAGCTCATGCATTTTGTCAAGTCTCCTGGTTGTGTAACACATCTGGTCGCCACCTTCGAGTGGTTTGACGGGCACATCCCAGGCTAAAGTTGACTAGCACGTGTGAGTCCCAGCAATGTCTCCTATGTTCAATTTTCGGTACTTTGGAATTTATATTGATAATGTTAGTTGTGATTGCTTTCACCTTGAGGTTGAATGGCTATTATGCGTGTATGTATCCCATTCGCCGAGACTATGTGACGATCACAAATGACATTGGAAAATATAAGTTTCGGCATGCCCGACAAATTGTCCGACTGTTATATCCCTCTTAAAATGGTCGTTTAGATTGGCTTCTTAAAAATTATTTTGAGAACCATGTTCTCCGCTACATGTTATTTCTGAAAACTTACTACAATCTTACGTCCCATCCATCTTTAAGGCATTACTCATCTCTAAGTCTATATTTTGATTTTAAACTCCTATTCTTACTCTATAGGACCGACACCTTTTGAAAAAGGGTAATTCAGCAAAAATGTGTTTGAAAACACTCACTAATCATTACAAACCAGTACTGAAGTGTTTTGAAAAAGTTTTTAAACTTATTTGCCAACTACTCCTATTGTCTAGTACGAGATTTGCAAAATATCGGGTTGAAAATGGCCTACAACTTGTATGTTTTGGAAAATGGCTTGATAAATCTAAAACTTGATAGACATGATAGGATTAACTCTCTTTCATGTTATTTCTGTACCTAAAATGAATTTGGTGGGTATTTCGACTCTTCTCTCCCAACATTTCAAATTTTATCGATATGGCCTAGAACGGGTAGTTGGGACAGGTTGGAAACTTGTTGTGCTTTGACCAATAGGTTGATTTTTTAGATGGACCAACCAAAATTCATATAGTTTCTGGACCACTTTAACTATATGGAATTAAAAGACGATGAATTTAGACAACCTAAAACATAGATAAAGTTTCATCTTAGCTTGTTGTGCATGCTCTGAAATTTTGAGTCAGTCTGCTTGTGAATTTTTCCTAGGACAAACCATACAGGATAAACCTGAGAATTTTTACATGAAACTTCTAGACTAACCCAGTAGGCCTCATGAATTATTGTGAGATTTTTAAACATTTGCATCATAGGGTAATAATTCAAGTAGTGTGCATAACTGTGTGCTGAAATCTATAGACAGTCGCATTCATGATTTTGTGTAGTCCAAACCATAAGTGATAAAATGTTCATCTTTGACAAGTAGCTGGTAGATATACCCAGTAGACTCCATGAATTTTGGTAGAATTTTTGAATCCTTGCATCATGGTTTAAAAATTCTTTTGGCACTACATGGTTATGTCCTGAAATCTGTAGGTAGTCTGATTCTCAAATTTGTATAGCCTAAACTAAAAGTGGTAAAATTGTGTTTTCTTTTGGGTAGCTTTATAACTCAAACACACATCTCTCTGATTTTTATCCAAATTTTTGCACCTTTGGATTTTGGTATAAAAATTCGACAAAATGCATTGAACAATCTGTTCCAGCACTTCATGACCCGTCTTCTCTAATTCCCATAAGGCAAACCACTTGACCAAAAATTACAATTCCTTCCTAGGATTAAGAAGACTTTGCTAGGAACTTAAATATAAAAATTTTTCCCATTTTATCTCTTCTCTAGCCTAATTGTTGCCTACTGTTTTCACCTTAGAAGTGCAAAGGACAGAGCTAAACATAAGGAAAATTTTTGTTTTCCACTAAGGCTTTTTGTTCAGCACCATCCCAAATTCTCTTAAAACTTTAAGGGGGATAGTGTATCACCATAATCTGAACCTATTAGTAAGGATTTTGAAATTTTTCATGCCTCCATAAATCCAAATATAACTATCTTGATTTGAAGCAAGCTATAAGTAAAATTAAGGATTGGACTTGAGATGGCTCTATGTACATATTTTGTACCCCTCTTTGGTTGGTTGCAAGATTTGCACATTGCAGCAACTCAACACTTAAAACATATAACAAAAACTAGTATTCCTTATTTTTGACAAGAACAATAAGAAAAACATATATAGTTGTATATGGATTAAAGAGAAAGTAGGATATTATTTATTGCAAATTGACTTTCGACTTGCAATTGTTAAAAATCCAGATTTTCCTCTAACCATTATCTTCCATATATTCCTGTAGATGCCTACCAGGTTTACACCGTTCTACTACAGTCGTGGTTACACTGTGGACTCCACTCAACACATGCTTTGGCTCATGCTATAGTATGCCCGAGTTACCTTTCCACCAGAATATCATATCCTTACAAAAATCATTGGAAGTTCCCAAACAGCAGTGATGGCCCGGGTAAGCATTCGGGGTAGAACCATATCAGAGGAAGACCGTCAGTATACTGGTTATGGTTGGGACAGTAATTCTGCTATGCAAAACTGTGCCTATGTTTCGCCAAGGTCTCTATACACCTAAGTTCATATATGGTGAAGATGCTATGTATGCCCCAGTTGAAGAATTACCACAACCCTCTGGAAATTACCAAGAGAGAATTCCACCTTCACCCTCTACTACAATGACTACTTTTCCACCACTTGGAACCACCGGACAATTTGGACCACCAAGTCATGTTCATTGGTATGGACGAGTTTTTGAGCTAAAAATGGATGACTAAACATAGTCCATGTCCAACCTTTATAACTATGGTAAGACCACCTTAAGAAGACTTGAAGTTGTAACCCACTTGTAAGATGGTTAGTGTGGGACCTTTTATATGCTCTTGGTAGCCCAATTTTGGAGAGAACCATTTATGTAATATATGTATTACGGTTGCCATGTAACCCCATTTATGTAAACACTCTGTGGATGAATGTAATAGTAACTAGGAACCCGGTTATCCTTATTTTCCTGATAACTGTGCTTGCTGTCCAGAAATTTTCCATTGGCCCAAAAGTGAGCTCAGCAACGCGAGATCACGACCGTAATGTTTAAAGTTTTGTACCTAGCCATGGCCTTGATATACTAGCAGTATCCAACAATGTCCTTTTAATTTGTGTAGTTTTCTAATAGCTTAATTATACCTTCATTACCAAATTAAGGAAAACTCTTGACCGAATTCGAGTTCGACAAGATTGGATTGCGACCATAGGTTTTGAAAAACTGTACCTTGCTACAACCCCAATATACTAACTACCTCTAAAGACGCTTTACCAATAGGTTATATTTTCCATGAGCTGTACTCGTCATGACCAAATAACCACCGCTCTTCCCTTAGCCGAATAAGAATTCTTATTATCTTAACTACAGCAAGTCGATAATACAACTTAAAAAGTTTTTATAAACTTATTCCTTTGGAAAAAGGAATGTGCATAGCAAGATCAACTAGTGGCCTTTTAAGAAAAATTTTTTGTTGAAGGTATTAAATCTGCTATGATTGAAAAGATTTTCTAAATAATAAGAGCTGATAATATTGTATCATGATCAGAAAGCCAACCTACACCTAACCGTCATTTCTGACCATAATCCAACCCAAATCTCAGGGACGAGATTTATTTTAAGGGGGATAGATCTGTAACATACCAAAAATTCGAATTTTGAATTTTAATTTCACCTAAATAAAAAAGTGTGTTTTCAAGTTGATGACCAAAATTTTTCAAAT
The DNA here is from genome assembly GCA_008326285.1 of Oryza officinalis. Taxonomy (NCBI): domain Eukaryota; kingdom Viridiplantae; phylum Streptophyta; class Magnoliopsida; order Poales; family Poaceae; genus Oryza; species Oryza officinalis. Next base: position 5,182,634 of record BDMV01000003.1, on the reverse strand, counting down.
TTACAACCTAGGTAAGATTAAATTAGCTGGTGCCCATGTGCACATTCGCGAACAATTTAAAACTTCTCTTTCCTAAGTTTAACTTGACATGCCTAACATGTGCATGCTTGCATAAACACAAGGTGTAGTGTGTGATTTGAGTCCTTTTTAAATATTTTTGGATCTTGGGTGCATTTCATTTTAGATCTCATGAGCATAAATGTGTATACATAATAATTCATAAGTAATACAAGCACTACATTAGTCATCACCTTAAGAGCATTTAGCCTAACTCAAATACACATATACATGTCTATGCTCAAGTATTTTGTGAGTTAAGCATGGTGAATAGGAAGTAAAGTCTAAACACATCATCTCTGGTTAATTTTGAATTAAGAATATAATTTTCCAATCATTTAAGGGTATGTTTATAATAGGAACATTCAAAGATAGGTGAACTCACTGAATACCTAAAAGTATTTGGTGCAATATAAAATCATGGGGAAATTCATGTAGATACTATTCAATACATATAACTCACTAGAATTTTGGTACAATTTAATATATATATTTGATACCTCAACTAATTAGGTCAAAACAGTCAAACCACAAATTATTTCTAAACCCTAATCGGCAAAACGGATACACATCTCGGATGTGCATTTTATCACATGAAAATGGATAGAGGATATAATTTATTCAAATACTACTCTATTTATCATGAATTAATTTAGTGTTTCCAGAATTTATTTTACAGGTTTTGACCTCCTAAAAATTCAAACTAATTTCGGCTAGACTGAATTTATTTATTTTCCTGAGAATAAAATATAGGGAATTTTTGTGTGAAACCAAAGAAAATGGAATCTAGGTATTTTTATCTACCTCTAGAAAAATCCACATTAATTTATTATGTACAAAAATCAGATTGTGGAATTATAAAGATGGGAGAAGAAAGAAATAGAGAAAAACCCTGAAAATTTGCATATACAGTAGTTCACCAGGAGTTCTACCCACTTTTCTCACTCTAGCTTTATTTGCATCACCATAGGCCCACTTGGCAGCCACATGAGCTAGCCCTCACCCCTGTGTACCACCTCCCACCGCTTAAGCTATCAGAGAGAGAGGCAGAGAGTGAGGGAGAAAGCGGCGCCGCCGTGCTCGACGCGTGTCCATCGCCGTGGTGGCCGCCAAGCTCGCCATTTCCTCTCCAGTGCATCGCTGTCAGGGCCACCCCGGGTTAAATATTATGTAATTACTTGAAATGATAGAGCTAATTGTTTAGTTGGATGGGGTCTAGTAATAATGAAGGAAAACGGTAACCATCCAACCTCATCACTGTTCTATCAAGTCAAATAACATACACAATATCAAACCTGAAGCGCCGAGTAGAGAGCATAGGGGATATTGCTGGGACTTTAGCCTGCCAGTCAACTTCAGCCTGAGACATGCCCGTCAAACCATATGAAGATGATGACCAGATGTGTTACACATCTCAGGAGACTTGACAAAATTCGCTAAAGCTCTACGACATCCCAAATGCTCAATACCCATACTGGTGTAGAACTAGATCCCAGGAAAAGCTCTAGTTCCACACTTTCATCTAAACGATGAAAATCAGATTAAAAGGGAGTAAACACATATAAACTTTACTCTACATCTTTATTTAAATGCATAGGCCTACCGGTCAGATAATTACTGATCCACAGAAGCTTGGCTACCCAAACCACAAGCAGCTGACTGGGAGATACCCCTTTTGGATCCAGTCCTAGAAGAATCAACGGTTCACCCGATTCGCTCAGATTAAACTAAGCACACAACCTGCAAAATGGATATTCCAGTATAACAAGAGTCAGTACATTAAATGAGTCAATGTACCGGCAAATACAAGAAAATCCTAATATACTACATGCATGGCTTATAATCAGGAAAGGCTATTTATAGCTCATTTTAGCATAAAGCCAGTTTTAGTTCACAATTCTTTTCAAATGAGTTGATGATTCAATTAACAAAATATTTATGAAAATATATCATAATAATTACCATATTAACATCATAAATATATTCTTGTTGCCCATACCGGCAACAAGTCATAATCTCATCATAATAATATACCATAAAAATACTCCTGTTGCCCACATCGGCAACAGGTCATAATATACTTGATTGCCCAACCGGCATCAAGTCTCACATTACTCATCAATATAAAATAAACATCATAACTTAACCCAAGTTACCATTTCCAATCCATCGTTCACAAAACATCATTTGAAAACATAAGTCAAAGATCTATACTCATGACACTTCACCAAGTTGCTCATGACCGTGCGCACGGCTAATCGATTAGTTTTAGACTCTGCAGAGTTTGTATAGTTTTACCCACATGATATGAACACTCTAGTTTGTCTGGTATCCTGTCGGTACCACCACACTCTACACATTGAGTGTGGTCTAGAGGTCACAACGTAGCCTTTACCTTACTTAATATCTAGCCTTGCATCAGCGACAGCAAGTGTGAGTCCATCCTGGGAATGACCCAGAACCGTTAGGTGGTGGGCCCACGCCTTAAACCTAACGCCGTGGCAGCGAACACATCCGTTCCCCCATGAGGCACTTAACCATTGAATTGGATAGACTTTGACGCCCATGCTGTGAAGCGGACCATCCGTCCCCTCACAGAATCACACACAGCTAGTAATATTCGTTAGCATCATCATCAACACACATTCATGGGTAGTTCCTATGAATCATCGCTCAGACTAATTCATTCTACTCCGGCCTACCAATATGCAAGGCTAGACTTTAAGTAACTTAATTAGCTAAGGCTACCCCATAAATAACACATGTGGTTGTACGGTATACTTAAGATGGTGACACGAAGTTCAGTCCTTAATCAACTCAAGCGAACACTCCCCTTATCGGTGTACAACTACCACCATATGCACACCACTTGTCGCCCAAGTCCAAAATCATTTTACTCACACTTTAGTTCACAAATATATAATATTTTCACTTTCATTTCAGAAATACTCCAAAATTCAAAATCCCATCCATTATGTCATAAGGTTATTCATTTGCATAGTTCTAGGCATGGCTAAGCAAATAGCATACATAAAAACATATATAGATACCCTCCAATGAGCATTTATAAAATACTCAAATTCATTCTATGGTTACAAATAAAAGGGGTAACAATATATCAAGGTAGATTATGCAGCAATAAAGTCATAGGTACCATTTACTAAGTTTCAAATACCGTTTATAATCAAATACATATGCAGTTTTGCAAACAACACATTTCATCTCCCAAAACATGGGTTTCAATGTGATCAAAGGAGAGGGGAGGAATAAACTTGCCTTGATCTTGAACAATAGGAATACCACCTAGATCACTCCTTCTCCGTCAATGCAATTTATCTAAACAAATAATACGTTATGCTTGTAAATACCAAATTATGCGAAAGATACAAAAATGCTCTAAAATGCATGATTTGTGCTCAATGGATAGATTCTGACCTATGATGAATTTAGGTGAAAGAATTCCTATTGTATCTCTTTTCATTTATGAGTTATGGATTTTTCATATATGCATTAACATATAGTATTATCTACTCATATATCATTGTGAAACATTTTTAATATACATTTTTAATCAAGTTGACGTTACTGAGGTGAAGAGGATTGTTTTCTAGGACTAATGCAATTGGGTTCATAATTTTTAGAGCTAGTATGAATTTCCTATAATTTTTAGAAATTAAATTGTGCATATAGTGGTTATTTTACTAAACCAATCATTACTGCTATTTCTGTTACAGAAAGTATAATATTTTATTTTACCAAATTAAAGTTCATACTTTGGTGATTCTACAGAAATTTAGTTCACATCTTTTAGAGCAAAAATGAATTTTCTACAAATTTTACAAATTCTATGTTAACTATTCCTTATACGTAGTTTTAGAAATAAATATCATACCGTGGGCACAGGATTTTATCCTACAACATTAAAGTTCACAATTTTATGAATCTACTGGAATTGGTTTCATCTCAAAATGAGCTATATTTGATTTAACATGGATTTTACATGTTTGAGATAATTTCCAATTGAAAAGATAAAGGTTTACTCATTTTCTTTTATATTTTCAGTTACAATTTCTCAGGGTCCACAAGTCAGCCTCTGGTATCATGCAAAAAGGTCCCTGAGGTTTACAGAAACTAACCCGTAGTCCATAAACACGTGATAAAACAATTTTGATTAAGAGTCCCTGAGGTTCTAGTTATTCATAATTAGATCCAGATCCCACTTGTCAATCTAAGGAGTCTTTCAAATTCACCCTTACAAGTTTTAAACTTTTGCTAAGCTAAAACATTAGCGCTTAATTAGGTGGGACCCGCTCGTCAACGGCTCGACTGCTAGGTGAGGCGAGCAGCAGCAGCTCCGGTGGGCTTCTCGCTGGCGGCTAGGGCAGACGGCGACCGATCTCCGTGGCGACCAAAGAGGGAAATGGAGAGGAGTTCACGGCGAAACCGATGGTGGTACTCTTGCTAGCTGCGATGGCCGGGATCGGCAGCGTCGACGGTAGAAGTGGCAAGGTCTCTCGGGTTGACGACGCGGTTTGTGTTTCGGCTTCATTTAGCGCGAACGGATGCATGCGAATGACTCCATGAGGCTCCTGGACACTTACCGAGGGGCGCATGGGGTCCAGACGACGACGGTGGTGGAGAAGCTCCCGGGCGGTGGCAGAAGATCGGAGCTCCACGGCGTCGGCTTGCTCCGGTCGACCAATAACTAAAAGAGGACATCCATGAGGTCTCTGGGGCTCTTGGATGGCAAGGAATTGAAGAATGGCTCACTGCATAAGGAGAATTCGGCGGTGAAGCCCGGCGGCCAGAGTTGGAGAAGACAAGGCTGATCTCGGGTTTCACGGCATCATGGTTGAATTCCTCCGGTCAGTGAGCTCCTAGGATCACGAGGAAGACAGCGGCGTGATGATTTGCCTTGGCTTAGTCGGGAACGGTTGGACGGCGATGATGTCCGAACGGCGGCGCTCCGGAGCTCCCGTGGGCGCGACCGTGCTCCGGGTGGTTCACTGCACGGCATGAAGTGAAATTAGAGGGGATGGACTCACCATAGCGAGGGAATTAAGGAACGTGGGAGAGAAAGAGGTGACCACGGCCAGAGGGCGATGGCGCCGGTCATCGTCCTCACGGCCGATGACGAAGATGGAGGGGAATCAGGAGCTTCGGTGCTCCCTCTCTCGGCTTGGTTGGCTCAGGGGTGAAGTGGGAGAGGAGGCGACTTGGCTGGGAGAGGATATGGCGTGCTCGGCAGCTGCCACGGCGATGGACACGCGTCTAACACGCCGGCGCCGGTTCCTCGCTCGCTCTCTGTCTCTCTCAGCTTTTCCTTGAGCGGTGGAATAGGTTCACAGAGAGGAGGGCTAGCGCATGCCACTGCCAAGTGGGGTCCAAGGTGATGCAAATAGAGGTGATGTGAGATGGATGGGTAAAAGGTTTGGTGAATCGCTGTTAAGGTAATTTTAGGGTTTTCCACTATTTATTTTTCTTTCTCCCATGTTTGTAATCACATAACTTAATTTCTGTGCAATATAACATATTGTGGATTTTTCTGGAGATAGACAAAAATACCTAGATTCCATTTTCTTTAGTTTCACACAAACACTCTTTATATTTTATTCTCAGGAAATTTAACAAATTCAGTCTGGCCGAAATTAGCCCGAATTTTTAGGAGGCCAAAAACAGTAAAATAAAATCTTTAAAAATTATATTAATTCATGATAAATAGAGTAGTATTATAATAAATTATATCCTCTATACATTTTCACGTGATAAAATGCACATATAAGATGTACATCCGTTTTGCCGATTAGGGTTTAGAAATAATCCGTTGTTTGACTGATTTGTCCTAATTGTTTGAGGTATCAAATGTACATATTAAATTGTACCAAAATTCCAGTGAGTTATATGTGTTGAATAGTATCTACATGAATTCCCCCATGATTTTACATTACACCATTTATTTTTAGGTGGTCAGTGAGTTTACCTACCTTTAAATATTCCTATTATAAATGTATATGTAAATGATTAGAAAATCATATTCTTAATTTGTAATTTAACCAGAAATGATGTGTTTAGATTTTACTTCCTATTCACCATGTTCAAACTCAAAAGGAATTTGAGTATGGGTGCGCGGTGATAACTAGTGTAGTGCTTTTATTATTTATGAATTATAATGTATTCACATTATTCTCATGTGACCTATTATGAAATGCATCCAAGATAAAAAAACATTTAAATGGACTCAAATCACACACTACAACTTGTGTTTATGCAATCATGCACCTATCGAGTTAAACGAGGAAAGAGAAGTTTTAAATTGCTCGCTACTTTGCATATGTGTGTCAGCAAATTTAACCTTACCTAGGTTGTAGATTGGAAAAATTTTGGTCGACAACTCGAAAACACATTTTTATTATTTAATTGTAATTAAAATTTGAAATTCGAATTTTTGGTATGTTACAGATCTATCCCCCTTAAATAAATCTCGTCCCCGAGATTTGGGTTGGGTTATGGATGAAAAAGAGGGTCAGGCGTAGGTTAACTTTCTGATAATATCACAATATTATCAGCTTTTGTTATTTAGAAAATCTTTTCAGACATACCAGGTTTAATATTTTCAACAAAAAGTTTTTCATTGAAAAGACCATTAGTTGGTTTTCCCTATACGCACTTCTTTTAACCAAAGGAATGGAAAGTTTATAAAAACCTTTTTAAGTTGTATTATCAACTTGCTGTAGTTAGGATAATAAATACTCTTACCCGGCCGAGCGTGGATCGGTGGTTATTCGGTCATGGCGAGTACGGTTCATGGAAAATATGGTTCATGGAAAATATGACCAATTGGTAAAAATAACCTTTAAGGACGCACTACCTATTGGTCATTAGTATATCAAGGTTGTAACAAGGTATAATTTTTCAAAGCCTATGGTTGTAAAACTATCTTATCGATATCACATTCGGTCACGGGTTTTTTTTAATTGGGTTCATAATGGTAGAACTAAGCCATTGGAAAACTACACAGGTCAGAAGGACATGGTTGAATACTGTGAGTATGTTAAAGTTAAGGCTAGGTACAACCTATAAACATTACGGAAGTGATCTCGCGTTGCTGAGCTCACTTTTGGGTCAAAGGAAAATTTCCGGACAACAAGCCCGGTAATTAGGAAAATAGGGAATAACAAGTCTCTAATTACTATTACATTCATCCATAAAGGTCTTACATAAATGGGAAAATGTGACATCTGTATTACATCATATGGTTCATTGAATCATTCACCTAGGAAACTTGGAATATTGGGACTTGAATAGTTGGGATAAAGTCGGGTTATGTCTCATCATAAACATTCATATACTCGGGTCATGGTGAAAAAGAGTTGTTAGATGGCATGCGTAGCAATAACTTTTTTTCTCAAAAAGGCATGGATGTATGCTATGATATCATGATGAATGAATGATGAGATGTATGTATGAAATGATTTAATGCTTATCAAAATATTTTGTATTGCATACATGCCATGGATCAATCCTTTTTGGTTCAACTGGTTTGTAGGTTGTGATGGTAGCATGGCTTGTTTGAGTTCATGTCTCCCTACCTTTCTATTTAGGGTAACAATCTAACTAATTAGGAAAATTCACATTTACAAGCCTCGGATTGGCTTTACATCCACATGGTAAGTTATTACCTAGAGGGAATACCTAGCAACTATTTTACATATATTTCATAGTGGGGGTCTTCTCGGCGGTCAATGTGGATGAATAAATTTGGCAAATTGAAGTATAACCAGAAGAGTACGTTGCTTGGTGTTTCTGATGTACCCTCCTGAAAAACAATTTGGTTGGTATACAACTGCCATCTTTAAGGATATAACAGGGTTAAGGTTAGAGGCATAAATACATTTAATAGGAAACTTGTAATAGGAGATGAGTCATGGACATACAAATCTTTCGGGAAAATTGTTCTCGAAGGGTTAATCCAACTCAAAACTCACCATGGGCATAGGAAAAATGACAACCCTGTATAGGATTCAAGGTTATAGGATACAAAATAAGGTGCTACCCCCCTTAAAATTTTAAAGAGTTTTAGTCCAGTGGTTTGATGAAAGCGAAATAAACAGGCTATGTGATCTCAGGTTGGTCCTGAGTACCAAAACATAGTTTAATGTCCAAGCTGGAGTAGTGGTGGAATCAACAAAATTTAAAAATTCAGGTTCCTAACAAAGCTCTCTTTATGCTAAGAAGATATTAGGTTTTTAGGACTAATAGGTCATTCTAGGGAAGTGTTCAAAATATACATGTCAGTTTACAAACCATATTAATTTTAGATATTACTTTCATGTTATTAAAGGAATACTTGTGAGTAGCTACAATTCACAAATTATGCATCCAACCCTAAAGGGGCACATAATTTGCATATTGAGCCATCTCAACTCGAATTCCAAAATTTTGTTTTTAGTTAGATTTGAATTTATGCGGGCATGAAAAGTTTTAAAATCCTTAGTAATAGGTTCAGATTATGGTGATACACTATCCCCCTTAAAATTTTAAAAAGAATTTGGGATGGTGCTGAAACAAATGTCTTAGTGGAAAACCAAAATTCTTCATATGCTTAGCCTTGTCCTACACACTTGTGAAGTGAAAACAGTAGGCAACAACTAGGTTAGAGGAGTGATAAAATGGAAAATATTTTATATCCAAGTTCCTATCAAAGTTTTCTTAATCCTGGGAAGGAAATGTATTTTTTGGTCAAATGGTTTGCCCTATGGAAGACAAAGAAGATAGATCATGCAGTGCTGGAACAGATTGTTCAATGCATTTGGCGAATTTTTATAGCAAAATCCAGAAGTGCAAAAATTTGGAAAAAAATCAGGGAGATGTATGATTGAGTTGTGAAGCCACCCAAAAGAAACCAAGATTTAATCTCTTTCAGTTTGGGCTGTACAAATTCGACAATCAGACTACCTACAAACTTCAGGACATAACCATGTAGTGCCAAATGAATTTTTAAACCATGTTGCAAAGATTCAAAAATTCTACCAAAATTCGTGGGGTCTACTGGGCATATTTACCAGCTACTTGCCAAAGATGAACATCTTATCACTTATGGTTTGGTCTACACAAAATCATGAATGCAGCTGTCTATAAATTTCAGCACAGAGTTATGCACACTATTTGAATTATTACCTTAGGATGCAAAGGTTCAAAATTCACACAAAAATTCGTGAAGCTTACTGGGTTAGCCTAAAAGGTGCATGTAAAAATTCTCAGGTTTATCATCTATGATTTGTCCTAGACAAAATTTACAAACAGATTGACTCAAAATTTCAGCACATGAGCCACCAAGATGAAACAAAATTTTGGACATGTCTAGATTTGACAAATTCTCTACCTTACCATAGTATGAAACTTAATGCAGTGGGTACATGAGTTTTGGAAGGTCCTTCTAAACAAACAATCTAGTGGTCAAAGCACAACAAATTCCAACCTACCCCAAATTACACATTCTAGGCCATGTCGATAAAATTTGAAATATTGGGAAAGAAGAGTCCAAATACCCACCAAAATCATTTTAGGTACAGAAATAACATGAGAGAGAGTTAATCCTATCATGTCTATCATGTTTTAAATTTATCCCACCATTTTCAAAACCCACAAGTTATAGGCCATTTTCAAAACGATATTTTGCAAATCTCGAACTAGTCAATAGAAGGAATTGGCAAATGACTTTGAAAACTTTTCAAAACACTTTGGTACTGGTTTGTAATGATTAGTGAGTGTTTTCAAACACATTTTTACAGAAATACCATTTTTCAGAAGGTGTCCGTCCTATGGAGTAAGAATAGGGGTTTTAAAATCAAAGTATAGACATAAGGAAGAGTAATTCCTTAAGGATGGTTGAGATATAAGATTATAGTAAGTTTTTCAAAAATAACTTGTAGCCGAGAACGTGGTTTTCCAAATAATTTTAAGAAGCCAATCTAAACGACCATTTTAATATGGATCTACAGTCGGATCACTGCTTTGATACCACCGCTGTCAGGGCCACCCCGGGTTAAATATTATGTAATTACCTGAAATGATAGAGCTAATTGTTTAGTTGGATGGGGTCTAGTAATAATGAAGGAAAACGGTAACCATCCAACCTCATCACTGTTCTATCAAGTCAAATAACATACACAATATCAAACCTGAAGCGCCGAGTAGAGAGCATAGGAGATATTGCTGGGACTTTAGCCTGCCAGTCAACTTCAGCCTGAGACATGCCCATCAAACCATACGAAGATGGCGACCAGATGTGTTACACATCTCAGGAAACTTGACAAAATTCGCTAAAGCTCTACGACATCCCAAATGCTCAATACCCATACCGGTGTAGAACAAGATCCCAGAAAAAGCTCTACTTCCACACATTCATCTAAACGATGAAAATCAGATTAATAGGGAGTAAACACATATAAACTTTACTCTACATCTTTATTTAAATGCATAGGCCTATCGACCAGATAATTACTGATCCGCGAAAGCTTGGCTACCCAAACCACAAGCAGCCGACTAGGAGATACCCCTTTTGGATCCAGTCCTAGAAGAATCAACGGTTCACCCGATTCACTCAGATTAAACTAAGCACACAACCTGCAAAATGGATATTCCAGTATAACAAGAGTCAGTACGTTAAACGAGTTAATGTACTAGCAAATACAAGACAATCCTAATATACTACATGCATGGCTTATAATCAGGAAAGGCTATTTATAGCTCATTTTAGCATAAAGTCAGTTTCAGTTCACAATTCTTTTCAAATGAGTTGATGATTCAATTAACAAAATATTTATGAAAATATGTCATAATAATTACCATATTAACATCATAAATATATTCTTGTTGCCCATACCGACAACAAGTCATAATCTCATCATAATAATATACAATAAAAATACTCCTGTTGCCCATACCGGCAACAGGTCATAATATACTTGACTGCCCAACCGGCATCAAGTCTCACATTACTCATCAATATAAAATAAACATCATAACTTAACCCAAGTTACCATTTCCAATCCATCCTTCACAAAACATCATTTGAAAACATTAATCAAAGATCTATACTCATGACACTTCACCAAGTTGCTCATGACCGTGAGCACGGCTAATCGATTAGTTTTAGACTCTGCAGTGTTTGTACAGCTTTACCCACATGATATGAACACTCTAGTTTGTCCGGTACCCATCGGTACCACCACACTCTACACATTGAGTGCGGTCTAGAGGTCACAACGTAGCCTTTACCTTACTTAATATCTAGCCTTGCATCAGCGACGGCAAGTGTGAGCCCATCCTAGGAATGACCCAGAACCGTTAGGTGGTGGGCCCACGCCTTAAAACTAACGCCGTGGCAGCGAACACATCCGTTCCCCCACGAGGCACTTAACTGTTGAATTTGAATCTACTGGAATTGGTTTCATCTCAAAATGAGCTATATTTGATTTAACATGGATTTTACAAGTTTGAGATAATTTCCAATTGAAAAGATAAAGGTTTACTCATTTTCTTTTATATTTTCAGATTACAATTTCTCAGGGTCCACAAGTCAGCCTCAGGTATCATGCAAAAAGGTCCCTGAGGTTTACAGAAACTAACCCGTAGTCCATAAACACGTGATAAAACAATTTTGATTAAGAGTCCCTGAGGTTCTAGTTATTCATAATTAGATCCAGGTCCCACTTGTCAATCTAAGGAGTCTTTCAAATTCACCCTTACAAGTTTTAAACTTTTGCTAAGCTGAAACATTAGCGCTTAATTAGGTGGGACCCGCTCGTCAGCGGCTCGGCTGCTAGGTGAGGCGAGCAGCAGCGGCTCCGGTGGGCTTCTCGCTGGCGGCTAGGGCAGACGGCGACCGATCTCCGTGGCGACCAAAGAGGGAAATGGAGAGGAGTTCACAGTGAAACCGATGGTGGTACTCTTGCTAGCTGCCATGGCCGGGATCGGCAGCGTCGACGGTAGTAGTGGCAAGGTCTCTCGGGTTGACGACGCGGTTTGTTTTTCGGCTTCATTTAGCGCGAACGGATGCATGCGAATGACTCATGAGGCTCCGGGACACTTACCGAGGGGCGCATGGGGTCCAGACGACGACGGTGGTAGAGAAGCTCCCGTGCGGTGGCAGAAGATCGGAGCTCCACGGCGTCGGCTTGCTCCGGTCGACCAATAACTAAAAGAGGACATCCATGAGGTCTCTGGTGCTCTTGGATGGCAAGGAATTTAAGAATGGCTCACCGCAGAAGGAGAATTCGGCGGTGAAGCCCGGCGGCCAGAGTTGGAGAAGACAAGGCTGATCTCGGGTTTCACGGCATCATGGTTGAATTCCTCCGGTCAGTGAGCTCCTAGGATCACGAGGAAGACAGCGGCGTGATGATTTGCCTTGGCTTAGTCGGGAACGGTTGGACGGCGATGATGTCCGAACGGCGGCGCTCCGGAGCTCCCGTGGGCGCGACCGTGCTCCGGGTGGTTCACTGCACGGCATGAAGTGAAATTAGAGGGGATGGACTCACCATAGCGAGGGAATTAAGGAACGTGGGAGAGAAAGAGGTGACCACGGCCAGAGGGCGATGGCGCCGGTCATCGTCCTCACGGCCGATGACGAAGATGGAGGGGAATCAGGAGCTTCGGTGCTCCCTCTCTCGGCTTGGTTGGCTCAGGGGTGAAGTGGGAGAGGAGGCGACTTGGCTGGGAGAGGATATGGCGTGCTCGGCAGCTGCCACGGCGATGGACACGCGTCTAACACGCCGGCGCCGGTTCCTCGCTCGCTCTCTGTCTCTCTCAGCTTTTCCTTGAGCGGTGGAATAGGTTCACAGAGAGGAGGGCTAGCGCATGCCACTGCCAAGTGGGGTCCAAGGTGATGCAAATAGAGGTGATGTGAGATGGATGGGTAAAAGGTTTGGTGAATCGCTGTTAAGGTAATTTTAGGGTTTTCCACTATTTATTTTTCTTTCTCCCATGTTTGTAATCACATAACTTAATTTCTGTGCAATATAACATATTGTGGATTTTTCTGGAGATAGACAAAAATACCTAGATTCCATTTTCTTTAGTTTCACACAAACACTCTTTATATTTTATTCTCAGGAAATTTAACAAATTCAGTCTGGCCGAAATTAGCCCGAATTTTTAGGAGGCCAAAAACAGTAAAATAAAATCTTTAAAAATTATATTAATTCATGATAAATAGAGTAGTATTATAATAAATTATATCCTCTATACATTTTCACGTGATAAAATGCACATATAAGATGTACATCCGTTTTGCCGATTAGGGTTTAGAAATAATCCGTTGTTTGACTGATTTGTCCTAATTGTTTGAGGTATCAAATGTACATATTAAATTGTACCAAAATTCCAGTGAGTTATATGTGTTGAATAGTATCTACATGAATTCCCCCATGATTTTACATTACACCATTTATTTTTAGGTGGTCAGTGAGTTTACCTACCTTTAAATATTCCTATTATAAATGTATATGTAAATGATTAGAAAATCATATTCTTAATTTGTAATTTAACCAGAAATGATGTGTTTAGATTTTACTTCCTATTCACCATGTTCAAACTCAAAAGGAATTTGAGTATGGGTGCGCCTACGGTGATAACTAGTGTAGTGCTTTTATTATTTATGAATTATAATGTATTCACATTATGCTCATGTGACCTATTATGGAATGCATCCAAGATCCAAAAAAACATTTAAATGGACTCAAATCACACACTACAACTTGTGTTTATGCAAGCATGCACATATCAAGTTAAACTAGGAAAGAGAAGTTTTAAATTGCTCGCTACTTTGCATATGTGCGTCAGCAAATTTAACCTTACCTAGGTTGTAGATTGGAAAATTTTTTGTCAACAACTCGAAAACACATTTTTATTATTTAAGTGTAATTAAAATTCAAAATTCGAATTTTTGGTATGTTACAATCGCCTCCTCTCCCATTTCACTCCGAGGCCGACCAAGCCAAGAGAGAGAGCACCGGAGCCCCTATTTCTCCTCCATCTCCATCATCGACCGTGGAGACGATGACCATCGCCATCGCCACCAAGCCGCGGTCTCCTCCTTGTCTTTCACGTTCCGCAGTCGCCATCCTATACTGAGTTCATCCCTTCTAACCTCGCCTCATATCTTGCAGCCATCATGCCGAAACGTCGCCACACCCCCGGAAACTCCAGAGCGCCGTCGCCTCGGCATATCGCCGCTCGACCAACTCCGACCAAGTCGGGCCAAATCACCGCGCCATCGTCTTCCTCTCGACCCCAGGAGCCCGCCGACCGAAGGAATTGACCTAGGACGCTGTGAAATCGGAGATCGACCTCTTCTTCCCCAACCCCGGCCGCCGGATTCCATTGCCAAATTCTCTTTCTCCGGTGAGCTCCAAACTAATTCCTCGCGTGTGGAGCATCCCTCGAACCTCTTTGACCTGGTGGACATGCATGCACGGCAGATCGCAAAGAGGACCAAGCTGTCGCCGTGGAGCCTCCATCTACTACTGCCACCGGAGATTTCTCAAGCTGCCCTCGCTGTACAAGCATTGTCGACCCTCGCGCGCTCTACGGTAAGTCTCTAGGACACCTGCAGATACGCAGGCATGCACCCATTCGCACGGATTCAAGCCAGAGCCAAACATGCACCAACACCCCGAGAGCCACCGCCGCTTCTACCGTCATCACCATCGATTTCGGCCACCGCAGCTAGCAAGACCACCACCATCGGCTTAGCCGTGAACCCCTCTCCATTTTGTCTTATGACTGCCCACGGAGATCGGTCGCCGTTCGCCCTTGCCGCCGGTGAGAAGCTCCAAAAAGCCGAGCCACTGACGTGCGGGCCCCATTTGATTAGCACCTAAGGAACCGGCTTAGTGATAGTTTAAAACTCGCAAGGTTCTAAGTGTAAGATTCCCTAGACTGACATATGGGACCAAGGACTTATTAGTAATACCTGAAAACCTCGGGGAATCTTAATAAAATTTGTATTAGCACGTGTTATGGACTGCGGGTTAAATCCTGTGAACCCTAGGGGCCTTTTTGCATATTGGCCAGAGACTGACCTGTGGACCCTATGAATTTATAATTTGAAAATATAAAAGGAAAATGATTAAACCTTTACCTTTTCAATTGAAATCATGTCAAACTTGTAAAATCCATATAAAATCAAATATAGCCCATTTTGGGGTGGAACCAACTTCAGTAGATTCATAAAATTGTGAACTTTAATGTTGTAGAATAAAATCCTATTCTTACAATATGATATTTATTTCAAAAATTTCATGTAAGAAATAGTTAACATACAACTTGAAAAAAATTGTAGAAAATTCATTTGTACTCTAAATGGAGTGAACTAAATTTCTGTAGAATCAGAAAAGTAAGAACTTTAATTTAGTAAAATAAAATATGACACTTTCTGTATAGGAAACAGCACTAATAATTTGTATAGTAAAGTAACCACTACATGTATAATTTAATTTCTAAAAATGATAGGAAATTCATACTAGCTTTAAAAATTAAGGAACTAATTGCATTAATCTTAGAAAACAATTCTCTTCACCTCAGTAAGGTCAATTTGATCAAAATTATAAATTAAATATGTTTCACAACAATACATAAGTAAATAACTCACAAATGAAATGAGATAAAATAGGAATTCTTTCACCTAAATTCATCTTAGGTCAGAACCTATCCATCAAGCACAAATCATGCATTTTAGAGCATTTTGTATTTTTTGCATAATTTGGTATTTATTTGCATATCGTACCATTTGTATAGATAACTTGCATCAATGGTGAAGGAGTGACTTAGGTGATATTCACATTGTTCAAGATCAAGGCAAGTTATTTCCTCCCCTCTCTTTTGATCACATTGAAACCCATGATTTGGGAGATGAAAAGTGTTGTTTGCAAAATTGCATATGTAATTGCGTAAAAATGATATTTGAAACTCGGTAAATGGTAGCTATGTCCTTATTACTGCATGTACCACCTTGACTAATTGTGTTTACCTTGATTTGTAACCTTAGTAATGGATAGAGTACTTTATTTGTGCTCATTTGGGGTTAATCATGCTTATTACACTACTATATCCTTAGCCATGCTTAGAGTTAAGCAAAATACTCACTCTTATGAATTTATAAATGGGAATTTGAATATTTGGTTAACGCTGGATTGAAAATGAAAATGTTAAGTATTTGTGAACTAAAGTGTGAGTAAAATGATTTTGGACTTGGGCGACAAGTGGTGTGCATATGGTGGTAGTTGAGTCTATTTTGAGTGATTCGGGAGATCGTTGTTTCTTCTAGGAGTGGATCTAAATGGGTTACCTCCCTAGTCAGCTGCTTGTGGTTTCGGGTAGCTAAACTTCCGCGGATCAGTAATTATCTGGCCAATAGGCCTATGCATTTAAATAAAGATGTAGAGTAAAGTTTGTTTATGTTTACTCCGTAATATTCTGATCTTCATCACTTAGATGAAAGTGTGGAACTAGAGCTTTTCCTGGGATCTAGTTCTACACCGGTATGGGTATTGAGCATTTGGGATATCATAGAGCTTTAGCGAATTTTGTCAAGTCTCCTGAGATGTGTAACACATCTGGTCGCCACCTTCATGTGGTTTGACGGGCATGTCTCAGGCTGAAGTTGACTGGCATGCTAAAGTCCCAGCAATATCCCCTATGCTCTCTACTCGACGCTTCAGGTTTTGTATTATGTATGTTATTTGACTTGATAGAACAGTGATGAGGTTGGATGGTTACTGTTTTTCTTAATTATTACTAGACCCCATCCTACTAAATAATTCGCTCTATCATCTCAGGCAACTACATAATATTTAACCCGGGGTGTCCCGACAGTTTCCATGGTGTAAAAATGAATTCACTCGAAACCACGCAAAAGTGTTTGGCACGATTGGATGCATAAAACAATTTTCACACGAGTCGGTGGGCCCGTCGGAAAGTTTTCATGGTGCAAAAACAAAATCGCTCAAAACCACACAAAAGTATTTTTGGGCTTCTGGGAACGTGTGTGGCACCATTGGTTGTGTAAAACAATTTTTATACGAGTCGGTGGGCACGCTGGAATATTTCCATGGTGCAAAAATGAAATCGTTCGAAACCACCCAAAAGTGTTTTTGGGCATCTGGGAACGCGTTTGCCACCATTGGTTGCTTAAAACAATTTTTACACGAGTCGGTGGGCCCGCTGAAAAGTTTTCATGGTGCAAAAATGAAATCACTCGGAACCACCGAAAAGTGTTTTTGGGCATCTGGGAACGTGTTTGGCACCATTTGTTGTGTAAAACAATTTTTACACGAGTCGGTGGGCACGCTGGAAAGTTTCTATGGTGCAAAAATGAAATCGCTCGAAACCACCCAAAAGTGTTTTTGGGCATTTGGGAACGCGTTTGCCACCATTGGTTGCTTAAAATAAAATTTACACAAGTTGGTGGGCCCGCCGGAAAGTTTGGATGCTGCAAAATAAAATCGCTCGGAACCACCCAAAAGTGTTTTTGGGCATCTAGGAATGTGTTTGGCACCATTTGTTGTGTAAAATAATTTTTACACGAGTCGTTGGGCACGCTGGAAAGTATCCATGCTGCAAAAATGAAATCGCTCAAGAGCACCGAAAAGTGTTTTTGGGCATCTGGGAAAGTGTTTGGCACCATTGGTTGCTTAAAACAATTTTTACTCGAGTCGGTGGGCCTGCCGAAAAGTTTTCATGGTGCAAAAATGAAATCGCTCGAAACCACCCAAAAGTGTTTTTGGGCATCTAGGAACGTGTTTGGCACCATTGGTTGTGTAAAAGAATTTTTACACGAGTCGGTGGGCACGCTGGAAAGTTTCCATGGTGCAAAAATGAAATCGCTCGAAACCACCCAAAAGTGTTTTTGGGCATCTAAGAACGTGTTTGGAAACATTGGTTGCTTAAAATAGTTTTTACATGACTCGGTGGGGCCGTCGGAATGTTTCCATGGTGCAAAAAAGAAATCGCTCGGAACCACCCAAAAGTGTTTTTGGGCATCTGGGAACGTGTTTGGCACCATTTGTTGTGTAAAACAATTTTTACACGAGTCGGTGGGCACGCTGGAAATTATCCATGCTGCAAAAAAGAAATCGCTTGAGAGAACCCAAAAGTGTTTTTGGGCATCTAGGAAAGTGTTTGGCACCATTGGTTGCTTAAAACAATTTTTACTCGAGTTGGTGGGCCTGCTGGAAAGTTTTCATGGTGCAAAATGAAATCGCTCGAAACCACCCAAAAGTGTTTTTGGGCATCTGGGAACGTGTTTGGCACCATTGGTTGTGTAAAACATTTTTTATACGAGTTGGTGGGCACGATGCGAAAGTTTCCATGGTGCAAAAAAGAAATCGCTCGAAACCACCCAAAAGTGGTTTTGGGCATCTGGGAACGCGTTTGCCACCATTGGTTGCTTAAAGCAATTTTTACACGAGTCGGTGGGGCCGCCGGAATGTTTCCATGGTGCAGAAATGAAATCACTCGGAACCACCGAAAAGTGTTTTTGCGCATCTGGGAACGTGTTTGGCACCATTTGTTGTGTAAAACAATTTTTACACGAGTCGGTGGGCACACTGGAAAGTTTCTATGGTGCAAAAATGAAATAGCTCGAAACCACCCAAAAGTGTTTTTGGGCATTTGGGAATGCGTTTGCCACCATTGGTTGTTTAAAACAATTTTTACACGAGTCGGTGGGCCCGCCGAAAAGTTTTCATGGTGCAAAAATGAAATCGCTCGGAACCACCCAAAAGTGTTTTTGGGTATCTGGGAATGTGTTTGGCACCATTTGTTGTGTAAAACAATTTTTACACGAGTCGTTGGGCACGCTGGAAAGTATCCATGCTGCAAAAATGAAATCGCTCGAGAGCACCGAAAAGTGTTTTTGGGCATCTGGGAAAGTGTTTGGCACCATTGGTTGCTTAAAACAATTTTTACTCGAGTCGGTGGGCCTGCCGGAATGTTTTCATGGTGCAAAAATGAAATCGCTCGAAACCACCCAAAAGTGTTTTTGGGCATTTGGGAACGTGTTTGGCACCATTGGTTGCTTAAAATAATTTTTACATGAGTCGGTGGGCCCGCTGGAATGTTTCCACGGTACAAAAATGAAATCGCTCGAAACCACCCAGAATTGTTTTTGGGCATTTTGGAACGTGTTTGGCACCATTGGTTGCTTAAAATAGTTTTACACGAGTCGGTGGGCCAGCTGGAATATTTCTGTGGTGCAAAAATGAAATCGCTCAAAACCACCCAAAAGTGTTTTTGGGCATCTGGGAACGTGTTTGGCACCATTGGTTGTGTAAAAGAATTTTTACACGAGTCGGTGAGCACGCTGGAAAGTTTCCATGGTGCAAAAATGAAATCGCTCGAAACCACCCAAGAGTGTTTTTGAGCATCTAAGAACCTGTTTGGAAACATTGGTT
Organism: Oryza officinalis; assembly: GCA_008326285.1. NCBI lineage: Eukaryota > Viridiplantae > Streptophyta > Magnoliopsida > Poales > Poaceae > Oryza > Oryza officinalis. Next base: position 5,163,123 of record BDMV01000003.1, on the reverse strand, counting down.
GCTTAAAATAGCTTTTACATGACTCGGTGGGGCCACCGGAATGTTTCCATGGTGCAAAAAAGAAATCGCTCGAAACCACCCAAAAGTGTTTTTGGGCATCTGGGAACATGTTTGGCACCATTGGTTGTGTAAAACTTTTTTTATACGAGTTGGTGGGCACGATGCGAAAGTTTCCATGGTGCAAAAAAGAAATCGCTCGAAACCACCCAAAAGTGTTTTTGGCCATCTGGGAACATTTTTGGCACCATTGGTTGTGTAAAACATTTTTTATACGAGTTGGTGGGCACGATGCGAAAGTTTCCATGGTGCAAAAAAGAAATCGCTCGAAACCACCCAAAAGTGTTTTTGGGCATCTGGGAACGCGTTTGCCACCATTGGTTGCTTAAAACAATTTTTACACGAGTCGGTGGGCCCGCTGGAAAGTTTCCGTGGTACAAAAATGAAATCGCTCGAAACCACCCAAAAGTGTTTTTGGGCATCTGGGAACGTGTTTGGCACCATTGGTTTCTTAAGATAGTTTTTACATAACTCGGTGGGGCCGCCAGAAAGTTTCCATGGTTGAAAAATGAAATCGCTTGAAACCACCCGAAATTGTTATTGGGCGTCTGGGAAAGTGTTTGGCACCATTGTTTGCTTAAAATAGCTTTTACACGAGTCGGTGGGCCCACCAGAAAATTTGCGTAGTGTGAAAACGAAACCGCTCGAATCCACCCAAAAGTGTTGTTGGGCATCTAGCAATGTGTTTGGCACCAATGGTTGCTTAAAATAGTTTTTACTTGACTCGGTGGGGTCGACATAATGTTTCCACAGAGCAAAATTGAAATCGCTCGAAAGCACCTAAAAGTGTTTTTGGGCATCTGGGAAGTGTTTGGCACCATTGGTTGCGAAAAACAATTTTTACACAAGTCGGTGGGCCCGCTGGAAAGTTTCCATGGTGCAAAAATGAAATCGCTCGAAACCACCCAAAAGTGTTTTTGGGCATCTTGGAACGTGTTTGGCATCATTGGTTGCTTAAAATAACTTTTACATGAGTCGGTGGGCCCGTCGAAAAGTTTGCATAGTGCTAAAATGAAATTGCTCGAAACCACCCAAAAGTGCTTTTGGGCATCTGGGAACGTGTTTGCCACCATTGGTTGCTTAAAATAATTTTTACCCAAGTCGGTGGGCCCACCGAAAAGTTTCCATCGTGCAAAAATGAAATGAGTCGAAACCACCGAAATGCTTAAAATAGTTTTTACACAAGTCGGTGGGCCCGTTGGAAAGTTTGCATGGTGTGAAAATGAAACCGCTCGAAACCACCCAAATAGGTTTTTAGGCTTGTGGGAACATGTTTGGCACTATTGGTTGCATAAAATTGTTTTTACACAAATCGGTGGGCCTGTTGGAATGTTTGTGTAGTGCGAAAACGAAATGGCTCGAAACCATTGCTACTTTACCTTGTAATAACGTGTGTCGGGTAGACCACCTAATTACTCTTCGTCAAAACCCCAACTTATCATGAGCTTTAATTCCTATTTGCAATTCAGATTACTTTTATCTTGTTTTTGCTTGTTTCTTTGATTTGCTTGCAGGAATAAGGGTGATATGCACCGGCAAGATCAACAACACACGGAGAGGTGTATCAATCGCTAAGGCGCAACATAACAACATCTCGTACGGTTGTAATCGGGTTGTCAATGTTTCTCCCAAATCGTAGTTACCTAGCCATCTTTGTGCCACTGCATTGTTCTTTTCAGTTTTTTGCTTTGTTGTGTTTTGTGTTGCATCGTAGTGTCGTGTTGCTGGTCTTAGCGTCTAGTGCGTTTAGAGTTTCGAGTTCTGGTCACGTCTACTACCACTGTCGCCGTCGCCGCCGTGTCTTCGTTGTCATTGGGATCTTCAAGAACAGAATCGTGGCGCTGCTAGGGTTCAGTTTTTTCTCGTTTTGGGCAGTTTCTGTCAGTTTGTTTTGAAGTTATCAAGTCGCTAGAGTTTCTGTCGTGTGCTTTGTGCCCTGTCCGGCCATGGTTTGCTTGTGTCTTTGCTTCTGTTTTGCTTAAAATAATTTTTCCACGAGTCGGTGAACCCACTGAAAAGTTTGCGCGGTGTGAAAATAAAACCTCTCGAAAACCACCCAAAAGTGTTTTTGGGCAACTGGGAACGTGTTTGCCACCATTGGTTGCTTAAAACAATTTTTACACGAGTCGGTGGGCCCGCTGGAAAGTTTCCGTGGTACAAAAATGAAATCGCTCGAAACCACCCAAAAGTGTTTTTGGGCATCTGGGAACGTGTTTGGCACCATTGGTTTCTTAAGATAGTTTTTACATAACTCGGTGGGGCCGCCAGAAAGTTTCCATGGTTGAAAAATGAAATCGCTTGAAACCACCCGAAATTGTTATTGGGCGTCTGGGAAAGTGTTTGGCACCATTGTTTGCTTAAAATAGCTTTTACACGAGTCGGTGGGCCCACCAGAAAATTTGCGTAGTGTGAAAACGAAACCGCTCGAATCCACCCAAAAGTGTTGTTGGGCATCTAGCAATGTGTTTGGCACCAATGGTTGCTTAAAATAGTTTTTACTTGACTCGGTGGGGTCGACATAATGTTTCCACAGAGCAAAATTGAAATCGCTCGAAAGCACCTAAAAGTGTTTTTGGGCATCTGGGAAGTGTTTGGCACCATTGGTTGCGAAAAACAATTTTTACACAAGTCGGTGGGCCCGCTGGAAAGTTTCCATGGTGCAAAAATGAAATCGCTCGAAACCACCCAAAAGTGTTTTTGGGCATCTTGGAACGTGTTTGGCATCATTGGTTGCTTAAAATAACTTTTACATGAGTCGGTGGGCCCGTCGAAAAGTTTGCATAGTGCTAAAATGAAATTGCTCGAAACCACCCAAAAGTGCTTTTGGGCATCTGGGAACGTGTTTGCCACCATTGGTTGCTTAAAATAATTTTTACCCAAGTCGGTGGGCCCACCGAAAAGTTTCCATCGTGCAAAAATGAAATGAGTCGAAACCACCGAAATGCTTAAAATAGTTTTTACACAAGTCGGTGGGCCCGTTGGAAAGTTTGCATGGTGTGAAAATGAAACCGCTCGAAACCACCCAAATAGGTTTTTAGGCTTGTGGGAACATGTTTGGCACTATTGGTTGCATAAAATTGTTTTTACACAAATCGGTGGGCCTGTTGGAATGTTTGTGTAGTGCGAAAACGAAATGGCTCGAAACCATTGCTACTTTACCTTGTAATAACGTGTGTCGGGTAGACCACCTAATTACTCTTCGTCAAAACCCCAACTTATCATGAGCTTTAATTCCTATTTGCAATTCAGATTACTTTTATCTTGTTTTTGCTTGTTTCTTTGATTTGCTTGCAGGAATAAGGGTGATATGCACCGGCAAGATCAACAACACACGGAGAGGTGTATCAATCGCTAAGGCGCAACATAACAACATCTCGTACGGTTGTAATCGGGTTGTCAATGTTTCTCCCAAATCGTAGTTACCTAGCCATCTTTGTGCCACTGCATTGTTCTTTTCAGTTTTTTGCTTTGTTGTGTTTTGCGTTGCATCGTAGTGTCGTGTTGCTGGTCTTAGCGTCTAGTGCGTTTAGAGTTTCGAGTTCTGGTCACGTCTACTACCACTGTCGCCGTCGCCGCCGTGTCTTCGTTGTCATTGGGATCTTCAAGAACAGAATCGTGGCGCTGCTAGGGTTCAGTTTTTTCTCGTTTTGGGCAGTTTCTGTCAGTTTGTTTTGAAGTTATCAAGTCGCTAGAGTTTCTGTCGTGTGCTTTGTGCCCTGTCCGGCCATGGTTTGCTTGTGTCTTTGCTTCTGTTTTGCTTAAAATAATTTTTCCACGAGTCGGTGAACCCACCGAAAAGTTTGCGCGGTGTGAAAATAAAACCTCTCGAAACCACCCAAAAGTGTTTTTGGGCAACTGGGAACGTGTTTGCCACCATTGGTAACGAAAAATAACTATTACACGAGTCGGTTGGCATGCCAAAATGTTTGTGTAGTGCAAAAACAAAACGGCGCGAAACCACCCAAATGTGTTTTTGGGCATCTGGGAACGTGTTTGGCACCATTGGTTCCTTAAAATAATTTTTACACGAGTCGGTGGTCCCGTCGGACTGTTTGCATGGTGCAAAAATGAAATCGCTTGAGAGCACCCAAAAGTGTTTTTGGGTATCTGGGAACGTGTTTGGCTTCATTGGTTGCTTAAAATAGTTTTTACACGAGTCGATGGAGCGCCGAAAAGTTTCCATGGTGCAAAAATGAAATTGCTCGAAACCGCCCAAAGGTGTTTTTAGGCTTGAGGGAACGTGTTTGGAACCATGGTTGCTTAAAATAGTTTTTACACGAGTCGGTGGGCCCACTAGAAAGTTTGTGTAGTGCAAAAATAAAATCGCTCGAAACCGCCCAAAAGTGTTTTTGGGCATCTAGGAACGTGTTTGCCACCATTGGTTGCTTAAAATAATTTTTACATCAGTCGGTGGGCCCGCCAGAAAGTTTCCATGGTGCAAAAATGAAATATATCGAAACCACCCAAAACTATTTTGGGGTACCTGGGAACGTGTTTGGCTGCCTTGATGGCGAAAGATAATTTTTCCACAAGTCGGTGGACTCGTTGGAAAGTTTGGGTGGTGCAAAAATGAGACCGCTCAAAACCACCCAAAAGTATTTTTGGGCATCTGGGAATGTGTTTGGTACCATTGATCGCTTAAAATAATTTTTACACGGGTCGGTGGGCCCGCCGAAAAGTTTGTGTGGTATGAAACCGAAACGGCTCAAAACCACCCAAAAGTGTTTTTGTCCCTTTGGGATAGTGTTTGGCACCATTGGTTGCTTAAAATAATATTTACACAAGTTGGTGGGCCCGCCGGAAAGTTTGCATGCTGCAAAATGAAATCGCTCAAAAGCACCCAAAAGTGTTTTTGGGCATCTGGGAATGTGTTTGGCACCATTGGTTGCTTAAAATAGTTTTTACATGAGTCGATGGTCCTGCCAGAAAGTTTCCATGGTGCAAAAATGAAATTGCTCGAAACCACGCAAAAGTCTGTTTGGGCATCAGGGAACGTGATTGGCACCATTGGTAGCTTAAAATAATTCTTACCCGAGTCGGTGGACCCATCAAAAAATTTGCGTGGTGTGAAGACGAAACGGCTCGAAACCACTCACAAGTGTTTTTGGGCATCTGGGAACATGTACGGCACTATTGGTTGCGATAAATAATTATAACACGAGTCGGTGGGCCTGTCGAAAAGTTCGTGTAGTGCGAAAACGAAAGTGTTTTTGGGCATCTTGCACGTGTTTGGCATGATTGGTTGCTTAAAATAAGTTTTGCACGAGTCGGTGGGCCAACGAAAAATTTCCATGGTGCAAAAATGAAATCGCTCGAAACCACGCAAAAGTGTTTTTGGGCATCTAGGAAAGTGATTGGCACCTTTGGTAGCGTAAAATAATTTTTACCTAAGTCGATGGACCCATCGGAAAGTTTGCGTGGTGTGAAGACGATACGGCTCGAAACCACCCAAAAGTGTTTTTGGGCATCTGGGAACGTGTTTGCCACCATTGGTTGCTTAAAATAATTTTTACATCAGTCGGTGGGCCCGCCAGAAAGTTTCCATGGTGCAAAAATGAAATATATCGAAACCACCCAAAAGTGTTTTTCGGCAACTGGGAACGTGCTTGGCGCCATTGTGGGCGAAAAATAATTTTTATAGAGGTCGGTGGACTCGCTGGAACGTTTGTGTAGTGCGAAAATGAAACGGCTCGAAACAACCCAAAGGTGTTTTTGGCATCTGTAAACTTGTTAGGCACCATTAGTTGCTTAAAATAGATTTTACACGAGTCGGTGGCCCTGTCGGAAAGTGCATGGTGTGAAAACGAAATCGCTCGAAACCACCAAAAAGTGTTTTTCGGTTGTGGGAACATGTTTGGCACCATTGGTTGCGAAAAATAATTATGACACAAGTCGGTGGACTCGCCGGAAAGTTTGCATGGTGTGAAAACGAAACGGCTCAAAAGCACCGAAAAGTGTTTTTGGGCATCCGGGAACGTGTTTGGCACGATTGGTTGCTTAAAATAATTTTTAAATGAGTCGATGGGCCTATCGGATAGTTTGCATAGTGTGAAAACGAAACCGCTCAAAACCACCCAAATGTGTTTTTGGGCTGTTGAGAATGTGTTCGGCACCATTGATTGCGAAAAATAATTATTACACTAGTCGGTGGCCCTGCTGAAAAGTTTCTGTAGTGTTAAAACGAAACATCTCGAAACCACCCAAATGTGTTTTTGGGCTTGGGGGAACGTGTTTGGCACCATTGGTTGCGATAAATAATTATTACACGAGTCGGTGGGCGGGCCGAAAATTTTCTGTAGTGCGAAAACGAAACAGCTCCAAACCTCCCAAAATTGTTTTTGGGCATCTTGGACGTGTTTGGCACGATTGGTTGCTTAAAATAATTTTTGCACAAGTCGGTGGGCCCACGGAATATTTCCATGGTGCAAAAATGAAATCGCCCGAAACCACCCAAATGTGTTTTGGGCATCTCGGAACGTGTTTGCCACCATTGATGGCTTAAAATAATTTTTGCATGAGTCGGTGGGCCCGCCGAAAAGTTTCCATGGTGCAAAAATGAAATCGCTCGAAACCACCCAAATGTGTTTTTGGGCATCTCGGAACGTGTTTGTGACCATTGATGGCTTAAAATAATTTTTGCATGAGTCGGTGGGCCAGCCGAAAAGTTTCCATGGTGCAAAAATGAAATCGCCCGAAACCACTCAAAAGTGTTTTTGGGTATCTTGGAACATGTTAGGCGCCATTGGTGCCGAAAAATAATTTTTCCACAAGTTGGTGGACTCGCTAAAAGGTTTGTGTGGTGCGAAAACGAAACCGTTCGAAACCATGCAAAAGTGTTTTTGGGCATCTGGAAACATGTTTGCCACCATTGGTTGCAAAAAATAATTATTACACTAGTCGATGGGACTGCTGCTGAAAAGTTTCTGTAGTGCGAAAACGTAACGGCTCGGAACCACCCAAATGTGTTTTTGGGCTTGGGGGAACTTGTTTGGCACCATTGGTTGCGATAAATAATTATTACACGAGTCGGTGAGCCAGTTGAAAAGTTTGTGTAGTGCAAAAACGAAACGGCGCGAAAACACCCAAAAGTGTTTTTGGGCATTTTGGACATGTTTGGCATGATTGGTTACTTAAAATAATTTTTAAATGAGTCGATGGGCCGGCCGGATAGTTTGCATAGTGTGAAAACAAAACCGCTCAAAACCACCCAAATGTGTTTTTGGGTGGGTGAGAACGTGTTCGGCAACAATGGTTGCGAAAAATAATTATTACACTAGACGGTGGCCCTGCTGAAAAGTTTTTGTAGTGCGAAAACAAAACATCTTGAAACCATCAAAATGTGCTTTTGGCCTTGGCGGAACGTGTTTCGCACCATTGGTAGCGATAAATAATTAATAGACGAGTCGGTGGGCTTGCCGAAAAGTTTCTGTAGTGCGAAAATGAAACGGCTCCAAACCACCCAAAAGTGTTTTTGGGCATCTTGGACGTGTTTGGCATGATTGGTTGCTTAAAATAATTTTTTCACGAGTCGTTGGGCCCACGGAACATTTCCGTGGTGCAAAAATGAAATCGTCCGAAACCACCCAAATGTGTTTTTGGGCATCCCGGAACGTTTTTGCCACCATTGATGGCTTAAAATAATTTTTACATGAGTCGATGGGTCCGCCGAAATGTTTCCATGGTGTAAAAATGAAATCGCCCGAAACCACTCAAGAGTGTTTTTGGGCATCTTGGAACGTGTTAGGCGCCATTGGTGCCAAAAAATAATTTTTCCACAAGTCGGTGGACTCACCGGAAAGTTTGCGTGGTGCAAAAACGAAACCGCTCGAAACCATGCAAGACTGTTTTTGGGCATCTGGGAACATATTTGGCACCATTGATTGCGAAAAATAATTACTACACTAGTCGGTGGGACAGCTGAAAAGTTTTTGTAGTGCGAAAACGGAACAGCTCGAAACCACCCAAATGTGTTTTTGGGCTTGGGGGAACGTGTTTGGCACCATTGCTTGCGATAAATAATTATTACACGAGTCGGTGGGCCTGTCAAAAAGTTTGCTTAGTGCGAAAACGAAACGGCTCGAAACCACCCAAAAGTGTTTTTGGGCATCTTGGACGTGTTTGGCATGATTGGTTACTTAAAATAATATTGCCACGAGTCGGTGGGCCCACAGAACGTTTCCATGGTGCAAGAATGAAATCGCTTGAAACCACCCAAATGTGATTTTCGGTATTTCGGAACGTGTTTGCCACCATTGGTAGCTTAAAATAATTTATACATTAGTCAGTGGGCCCGCCGAATAGTTTCCATGGTGCAAAAATGAAATCGCCCGAAACCACCCAAAAGTGTTTTTGGGTACCTGGGAATGTGTTTGCCACCATTGGTTGCTTAAAATAATTTTTACACGAGTCGATGGGCCCACCGGAATGTTTCCATGGTGCAAAAATGAAATCGCTCGAAACCACCCAAATGTGTTTTTGGCCATGGGGGAACGTGTTTCGCCCCATTGGTAGCGATAAATAATTATTACACGAGTCGGTGGGCCTGCCGAAAAGGTTCTGTAGTGCAAAAAGAAACGGCTCCAAACCATCCAAAAGTGTTTTTGGGCATCTTGGACGTGTTTGGCATGATTGGTTGCTTAAAATAATTTTTGCATGAGTCGGTGGGCCCACGGAACATTTCCATGGTGCAAAAATGAAATCGCCCGAAACCACCCAAATGTATTTTTGGGCATCTCGGAACGTGTTTGCCACCATTGATGGCTTAAAATAATATTTACATGAGTCGGTGGGCCCGTCGAAAATTTTCCATGGTACAAAAATGAAATCGCTTGAAACCACTCAAAAGTGTTTTTGGGCATCTTGGAACGTGTTAGGCGCCATTTGTGCCAAAAAATAATTTTTCCACAAGTCGGTGGACTCGCCGGAAAGTTTGCGTGGTGCATAAACGAAACCACTCGAAACCATGTAAAAGTGTTTTTGGGCATCTGGGAACATGTTTGGCACCATTGGTTGCGAAAAATAATTATTACACTAGTCGGTGGGACAGCTGTAAAGTTTCTGTAGTGCGAAAACGAAACGGCTCGAAACCACCCAAATGTATTTTTGGGCTTGGGGGAACTTGTTTGGCATGATTGGTTGCGAAAAATAATTATGACACAAGTCGGTGGACTCGTTGAAAAGTTTGCGTGGTGCAAAAACGAAACGGCTCGAAACCACCCAAAAGTGTCTTTGGGCATCTGGAAACTTGCTAGGCACCATTAGTTGCTTAACATAGTTTTTACACGAGTCAGTGGGCCAGTCAGAAAGATTGCATGGTGTGAAAACGAAATCGCTCGAAACCACCCAAAATTGTTTTTTGGCATCTGGGAACGTGTTTGGCGCCATTGTTGGCGTAAAATAATTTTTATAGAGGTTGGTGGACTTGCCGGAACATTTGTGTAGTGTGAAAATGAAACGGCTCAAAACCACCCAAAAGTGTTTTTGGGCATCTGGAAACTTGTTAGGCACCATTAGTTGCTTAAAATAGATTTTACACGAGTCGGTAGCCCTGTCGGAAAGTTTGCATGGTGTGAAGACAAAATCGCTCGAAACCACCAAAAAGTGTTTTTCGGCTTGTGGGAACATGTTTGGCACCATTGGTTGCGAAAAATAATTACGACACAAGTCGGTGGACTCACCGGAAAGTTTGCATGGTGCGAAAACGAAACGGTTCGAAAGCACCCAAAAGTGTTTTTGGGCATCGGGGAACGTGTTTGGCACGATTGGTTGCTTAAAATAATTTTTAAATGAGTCGATGGGCCAGCCGGATAGTTCGCATAGTGTGAAAACGAAAGCGCTCAAAACCACCCAAATGTGTTTTTGGGCTGGTGAGAACGTGTTCGGCACCATTGATTGCGAAAAATAATTATTACACTAGTCGGTGGCCCTGCTGAAAAGTTTATGTAGTGCGAAAACGAAACATCTCGAAAGCACCCAAATGTGTTTTTGGGCTTGGGGGAACTTGTTTGGCACCATTTGTTGCGATAAATAATTATTACACGATTCGGTGGGCCTGCCGAAAATTTTCTGTAGTACGAAAACGAAATGGCTCCAAACCACCCAAAAGTGTTTTTGGGCATCTTGGACGTGTTTGGCATGATTGGTTGCTTAAAATAATTTTTGCACAAGTCGGTGGGGCACGGAACGTTTCCATGGTGCAAAAATGAAATAGCCCGAAACCACCCCAAATGTGTTTTTGGGCATCTCGGAATGTATTCGCCACCATTGATGGCTTAAAATAATTTTTACATGAGTCAGTGGGTCCACCGAAAAGTTTCCATGGTGCAAAATTGAAATCGCCCGAAACCACACAAAAGAGTTTTTGGGCATCTTGGAACGTGTTCGGCGCCATTGGCGCCGAAAAATAATTTTTCCACAAGTCGGTGGACTCGCCAAAGGGTTGTGTGGTGCGAAAACGAAACCGCTCGAAACTATCCAAAAGTGTTTTTGGGCATCTGGGAACATGTTTGGCACCATTGGTTGCGAAAAATAATTATTACACTAGTCGGTGGGACTGCTGAAAAGTTTCTGTAGTGCGAAAACGAAACGGCTCGAAACCACCCAAATGTGTTTTTGGGTTTGGGGGAACTTGTTTGGCACCATTGGTTATGATAAATAATTATTACACGAGTCGGTGGGCCTATTGAGAAGTTTGTGTAGTGCGAAAACGAAACGGCAGGAAACCACCCAAAAGTGTTTTTGGGCATTTCGGACATGTTTGGCATGATTGGTTACTTAAAATAATTTTTGAATGAGTCGATGGGCCTGCCAGATAGTTTGCATAGTGTGAAAACAAAACCGCTCAAAACCACCCAAATGTGTTTTTGGGCTGCTGAGAATGTGTTCGGCAACATTGTTTGTCAAAAATAATTATTACACTAGTCGGTGGCCCTGCTGAAATGTTTCTGTAGTGCAAAAACAAAACATCCTGATACCACCCAAATGTGTTTTTGGCCCTGGGGGAACGTGTTTCGCACCATTGGTAGCGATAAATAATTATTACACGAGTCGGTGGGCCTGCCAAAAAGTTTCTGTAGGGCGAAAATGAAACGGCTCCAAACCACCCAAAAGTGTTTTTGGGCATCTTGGACGTGTTTGGCATGATTGGTTGCGTAAAATAATTTTTGCACGAGTCGGTGGGCCCACGGAACGTTTCCATGGTGCAAAAATGAAATCGCCCGAAACCACCCAAATGTGTTTTTAGGCATCTCGGAACGTGTTTGCCACCATTGATGGCTTAAAATAATTTTTACATGAGTCAGTGGGCCCGCCGAAAAGTTTCCATGGTGCAAAAATGAAATCGCCCGAAACCACACAAAAGTGTTTTTGGGCATCATGAAACGTGTTAGGCGCCATTGGTGCCGAAAAATAATTTTTCCACAAGTCGGTGGACTCGCCAAAAGGTTTGTGTGGTGCGAAAACGAAACCGCTCGAAACCATGCAAAAGTGTTTTTGGGCATCTGGGAACATGTTTGGCACCATTGGTTGCGAAAAATAATTATTACACTAGTCGTTGGGACAGCTGTAAAGTTTCTGTAGTGCGAAAACGAAACGGCTCGAAACCACCCAAATGTATTTTTGGGCCTGGGGGAACTTGTTTGGCATGATTGGTTGCTTAAACTAATTTTTAAATGAGTCGATGGGCCCGCCGGATAGTTTGCATAGTGTGAAAACGAAACCGCTAAAAACCACCCAAATGTGTTTTTGGGCTGGTGAGAACGTGTTCGGTACCACTGATTGCGAAAAATAATTATTACACTAGTCGGTGGCCGTACTGAAAAGTTTCTATAGTGCGAAAACGAAACATCTCGAAACCACCCAAATGTGTTTTTGGGCTTAGGGGAACGTGTTTGGCACCTTTGGTTGCGATAAATAATTATTACACAAGTCGGTGGGCCTGTCGAAAATTTTCTGTAGTGCGAAAACGAAACGACTCCAAACCACCCAAAATTGTTTTTGGGCATCTTGGACGTGTTTGGCATGATTGGTTGCTTAAAATAATTTTTGCACGAGTCGGTGGGCCCACGGAACGTTTCCATGGTGCAAAAATGAAATCGCCCGAAACCACCCAAATGTGTTTTTAGGCATCTCGGAACGTGTTTGCCACCATTGATGGCTTAAAATAATTTTTACATGAGTCAGTGGGCCCGCCGAAAAGTTTCCATGGTGCAAAAATGAAATCGCCCGAAACCACACAAAAGTGTTTTTGGGCATCATGAAACGTGTTAGGCGCCATTGGTGCCGAAAAATAATTTTTCCACAAGTCGGTGGACTCGCCAAAAGGTTTGTGTGGTGCGAAAACGAAACCGCTCGAAACCATGCAAAAGTGTTTTTGGGCATCTGGGAACATGTTTGGCACCATTGGTTGCGAAAAATAATTATTACACTAGTCGTTGGGACAGCTGTAAAGTTTCTGTAGTGCGAAAACGAAACGGCTCGAAACCACCCAAATGTATTTTTGGGCCTGGGGGAACTTGTTTGGCATGATTGGTTGCTTAAACTAATTTTTAAATGAGTCGATGGGCCCGCCGGATAGTTTGCATAGTGTGAAAACGAAACCGCTAAAAACCACCCAAATGTGTTTTTGGGCTGGTGAGAACGTGTTCGGTACCACTGATTGCGAAAAATAATTATTACACTAGTCGGTGGCCGTACTGAAAAGTTTCTATAGTGCGAAAACGAAACATCTCGAAACCACCCAAATGTGTTTTTGGGCTTAGGGGAACGTGTTTGGCACCTTTGGTTGCGATAAATAATTATTACACAAGTCGGTGGGCCTGTCGAAAATTTTCTGTAGTGCGAAAACGAAACGACTCCAAACCACCCAAAATTGTTTTTGGGCATCTTGGACGTGTTTGGCATGATTGGTTGCTTAAAATAATTTTTGCACGAGTCGGTGGGCCCACGGAACGTTTCCATGGTGCAAAAATGAAATCGCCCGAAACCACCCAAATGTGTTTTTAGGCATCTCGGAACGTGTTTGCCACCATTGATGGCTTAAAATAATTTTTACATGAGTCAGTGGGCCCGCCGAAAAGTTTCCATGGTGCAAAAATGAAATCGCCCGAAACCACACAAAAGTGTTTTTGGGCATCATGAAACGTGTTAGGCGCCATTGGTGCCGAAAAATAATTTTTCCACAAGTCGGTGGACTCGCCAAAAGGTTTGTGTGGTGCGAAAACGAAACCGCTCGAAACCATGCAAAAGTGTTTTTGGGCATCTGGGAACATGTTTGGCACCATTGGTTGCGAAAAATAATTATTACACTAGTCGTTGGGACAGCTGTAAAGTTTCTGTAGTGCGAAAACGAAACGGCTCGAAACCACCCAAATGTATTTTTGGGCCTGGGGGAACTTGTTTGGCATGATTGGTTGCTTAAACTAATTTTTAAATGAGTCGATGGGCCCGCCGGATAGTTTGCATAGTGTGAAAACGAAACCGCTAAAAACCACCCAAATGTGTTTTTGGGCTGGTGAGAACGTGTTCGGTACCACTGATTGCGAAAAATAATTATTACACTAGTCGGTGGCCGTACTGAAAAGTTTCTATAGTGCGAAAACGAAACATCTCGAAACCACCCAAATGTGTTTTTGGGCTTAGGGGAACGTGTTTGGCACCTTTGGTTGCGATAAATAATTATTACACAAGTCGGTGGGCCTGTCGAAAATTTTCTGTAGTGCGAAAACGAAACGACTCCAAACCACCCAAAATTGTTTTTGGGCATCTTGGACGTGTTTGGCATGATTGGTTGCTTAAAATAATTTTTGCACGAGTCGGTGGGCCCACGGAACGTTTCCATGGTGCAAAAATGAAATCGCCCGAAACCACCCAAATGTGTTTTTAGGCATCTCGGAACGTGTTTGCCACCATTGATGGCTTAAAATAATTTTTACATGAGTCAGTGGGCCCGCCGAAAAGTTTCCATGGTGCAAAAATGAAATCGCCCGAAACCACACAAAAGTGTTTTTGGGCATCATGAAACGTGTTAGGCGCCATTGGTGCCGAAAAATAATTTTTCCACAAGTCGGTGGACTCGCCAAAAGGTTTGTGTGGTGCGAAAACGAAACCGCTCGAAACCATGCAAAAGTGTTTTTGGGCATCTGGGAACATGTTTGGCACCATTGGTTGCGAAAAATAATTATTACACTAGTCGTTGGGACAGCTGTAAAGTTTCTGTAGTGCGAAAACGAAACGGCTCGAAACCACCCAAATGTATTTTTGGGCCTGGGGGAACTTGTTTGGCATGATTGGTTGCTTAAACTAATTTTTAAATGAGTCGATGGGCCCGCCGGATAGTTTGCATAGTGTGAAAACGAAACCGCTAAAAACCACCCAAATGTGTTTTTGGGCTGGTGAGAACGTGTTCGGTACCACTGATTGCGAAAAATAATTATTACACTAGTCGGTGGCCGTACTGAAAAGTTTCTATAGTGCGAAAACGAAACATCTCGAAACCACCCAAATGTGTTTTTGGGCTTAGGGGAACGTGTTTGGCACCTTTGGTTGCGATAAATAATTATTACACAAGTCGGTGGGCCTGTCGAAAATTTTCTGTAGTGCGAAAACGAAACGACTCCAAACCACCCAAAATTGTTTTTGGGCATCTTGGACGTGTTTGGCATGATTGGTTGCTTAAAATAATTTTTGCACGAGTCGGTGGGCCCACGGAACGTTTCCATGGTGCAAAAATGAAATCGCCCGAAACCACCCAAATGTGTTTTTAGGCATCTCGGAACGTGTTTGCCACCATTGATGGCTTAAAATAATTTTTACATGAGTCAGTGGGCCCGCCGAAAAGTTTCCATGGTGCAAAAATGAAATCGCCCGAAACCACACAAAAGTGTTTTTGGGCATCATGAAACGTGTTAGGCGCCATTGGTGCCGAAAAATAATTTTTCCACAAGTCGGTGGACTCGCCAAAAGGTTTGTGTGGTGCGAAAACGAAACCGCTCGAAACCATGCAAAAGTGTTTTTGGGCATCTGGGAACATGTTTGGCACCATTGGTTGCGAAAAATAATTATTACACTAGTCGTTGGGACAGCTGTAAAGTTTCTGTAGTGCGAAAACGAAACGGCTCGAAACCACCCAAATGTATTTTTGGGCCTGGGGGAACTTGTTTGGCATGATTGGTTGCTTAAACTAATTTTTAAATGAGTCGATGGGCCCGCCGGATAGTTTGCATAGTGTGAAAACGAAACCGCTAAAAACCACCCAAATGTGTTTTTGGGCTGGTGAGAACGTGTTCGGTACCACTGATTGCGAAAAATAATTATTACACTAGTCGGTGGCCGTACTGAAAAGTTTCTATAGTGCGAAAACGAAACATCTCGAAACCACCCAAATGTGTTTTTGGGCTTAGGGGAACGTGTTTGGCACCTTTGGTTGCGATAAATAATTATTACACAAGTCGGTGGGCCTGTCGAAAATTTTCTGTAGTGCGAAAACGAAACGACTCCAAACCACCCAAAATTGTTTTTGGGCATCTTGGACGTGTTTGGCATGATTGGTTGCTTAAAATAATTTTTGCACGAGTCGGTGGGCCCACGGAACGTTTCCATGGTGCAAAAATGAAATCGCCCGAAACCACCCAAATGTGTTTTTAGGCATCTCGGAACGTGTTTGCCACCATTGATGGCTTAAAATAATTTTTACATGAGTCAGTGGGCCCGCCGAAAAGTTTCCATGGTGCAAAAATGAAATCGCCCGAAACCACACAAAAGTGTTTTTGGGCATCATGAAACGTGTTAGGCGCCATTGGTGCCGAAAAATAATTTTTCCACAAGTCGGTGGACTCGCCAAAAGGTTTGTGTGGTGCGAAAACGAAACCGCTCGAAACCATGCAAAAGTGTTTTTGGGCATCTGGGAACATGTTTGGCACCATTGGTTGCGAAAAATAATTATTACACTAGTCGTTGGGACAGCTGTAAAGTTTCTGTAGTGCGAAAACGAAACGGCTCGAAACCACCCAAATGTATTTTTGGGCCTGGGGGAACTTGTTTGGCATGATTGGTTGCTTAAACTAATTTTTAAATGAGTCGATGGGCCCGCCGGATAGTTTGCATAGTGTGAAAACGAAACCGCTAAAAACCACCCAAATGTGTTTTTGGGCTGGTGAGAACGTGTTCGGTACCACTGATTGCGAAAAATAATTATTATACTAGTCGGTGGCCCTGCTGAAAAGTTTCTATAGTGCGAAAACGAAACATCTCGAAACCACCCAAATGTGTTTTTGGGCTCAGGGGAACGTGTTTGGCACCTTTGGTTGCGATAAATAATTATTACACAAGTCGGTGGGCCTGTCGAAAATTTTCTGTAGTGCGAAAACGAAACGACTCCAAACCACCCAAAATTGTTTTTGGGCATCTTGGACGTGTTTGGTATGATTGGTTGCTCAAAATAATTTTTGCACGAGTCGGTGGGCCCACGGAACGTTTCCATGGTGCAAAAATGAAATCGCCCGAAACCAGCCAAATGTGTTTTTAGGCATCTCGGAACGTGTTTGCCACCATTGATGGCTTAAAATAATTTTTACATGAGTCGGTGGGCCCGTCGAAAAGTTTCCATGGTGCAAAAATGAAATCGCCCGAAACCACTCAAAAGTGTTTTTGGGCCTCTTAGAATGTGTTAGGTGCCATTGGTGCCGAAAAATAATTTTTCCACAAGTCAGTGGACTCGCGAAAAGGTTTGTGCGGTGCGAAAACGAAACCGCTCGAAACCATGCAAAAGTGTTTTTGGGCATCTGGGAACATGTTTGGCACCATTGGTTTCGAAAAATAATTATTACACTAGTCGGAGGGACAGCTGTAAAGTTTCTGTAGTGCGAAAACGAAACGGCTCGAAACCACCCAAATGTATTTTTGGGCTTGGGGGAACTTGTTTGGCACGATTGGTTGCTTAAAATAATTTTTAAATGAGTCGATGGGCCCGCCGGATAGTTCGCATAGTGTGAAAACGAAACCGGTAAAAACCACCCAAATGTGTTTTTGGGCTGGTGAGAACGTGTTCGGTACCACTGATTGCGAAAAATAATTATTACACTAGTCGGTGGCCCTGCTGAAAAGTTTCTATAGTGCGAAAACGAAACATCTCGAAACCACCCAAATGTGTTTTTGGGCTTAGGGGAACGTGTTTGGCACCTTTGGTTGCGATAAATAATTATTACACAAGTCGGTGGGCCTGCCGAAAATTTTCTGTAGTGCGAAAACGAAACGACTCCAAACCACCCAAAATTGTTTTTGGGCATCTAGGACGTGTTTGGCATGATTGGTGGCTTAAAATAATTTTTGCATGAGTCGGTGGGCCCACGGAACGTTTCCATGGTGCAAAAATGAAATTGCCCGAAACCAGCCAAATGTGTTTTCAGGCATCTCGGAACGTGTTTGCCACCATTGATGGCTTAAAATAATTTTTACATGAGTCGGTGGGCCCGCCGAAAAGTTTCCATGGTGCAAAAATGAAATCGCCCGAAACCACTCAAAAGTGTTTTTGGGCCTCTTAGAACGTGTTAGGCGCCATTGGTGCCGAAAAATAATTTTTCCACAAGTCCGTGGACTCGCCAAAAGGTTTGTGTGGTGCGAAAACGAAACCGCTCGAAACCATGCAAAAGTGTTTTTGGGCATCTGGGAACATGTTTGGCACCATTGGTTGCGAAAAATAATTATTACACTAGACGGTGGGACAGCTGCAAAGTTTCTGTAGTGCGAAAACGAAACGGCTCGAAACCACCCAAATGTATTTTTGGGCTTGGAGGAACTTGGTTGGCATGATTGGTTGCTTAAAATAATTTTTAAATGAGTCAATGGGCCCGCCGGATAGTTTGCATAGTGTGAAAACGAAACCGCTCAAAACCACCCAAATGTGTTTTTGGGCTGGTGAGGACGTGTTCGGTACCACTGATTGCGAAAAATAATTATTACACTAGTCGGTGGCCCTGCTGAAAAGTTTCTATAGTGCGAAAACGAAACATCTCGAAACCACCCAAATGTGTTTTTGGGCTTAGGGGAACGTGTTTGGCACCTTTGGTTGCGATAAATAATTATTACACGAGTCTGTGGGCCTGCCGAAAATTTTCTGTAGTGCGAAAACGAAACGACTCCAAACCACCCAAAATTGTTTTTGGGCATCTTGGACGTGTTTGGCATGATTGGTTGCTTCAAATAATTTTTGCATGAGTCGGTGGGCCCACGGAACGTTTCCATGGTGCAAAAATGAAATCGCCCGAAACCAGCCAAATGTGTTTTTAGGCATCTCGGAACGTGTTTGCCACCATTGATGGCTTAAAATAATTTTTACATGAGTCGGTGGGCCCGCCGAAAAGTTTCCATGGTGCAAAAATGAAATCGCCCGAAACCACTCAAAAGTGTTTTTGGGCCTCTTAGAACGTGTTAGGCGCCATTGGTGCCGAAAAATAATTTTTCCACAAGTCAGTGGACTCGCCAAAAGGTTTGTGTGGTGCGAAAACGAAACCGCTCGAAACCATGCAAAAGTGTTTTTGGGCATCTGGGAACATGTTTGGCACCATTGGTTGCGAAAAATAATTATTACACTTATCGGAGGGACAGCTGTAAAGTTTCTGTAGTGCGAAAACGAAACGGCTCGAAACCACCCAAATGTATTTTTGGGCTTGGGGGAACTTGTTTGGCACGATTGGTTGCTTAAAATAATTTTTAAATGAGTCGATGGGCCCGCCGGATAGTTTGCATAGTGTGAAAACGAAACCGCTAAAAACCACCCAAATGTGTTTTTGGGCTGGTGAGAACGTGTTCGGTACCACTGATTGCGAAAAATAATTATTACACTAGTCGGTGGCCCTGCTAAAAAGTTTCTATAGTGCGAAAACGAAACATCTCGAAACCGCCCAAATGTGTTTTTGGGCTTAGGGGAACGTGTTTGGCACCTTTGGTTGCAATAAATAATTATTACACAAGTCGGTGGGCCTGTCGAAAATTTTCTGTAGTGCGAAAACGAAACTACTCCAAACCACCCAAAATTGTTTTTGGGCATCTTGGACGTGTTTGGCATGATTGGTTGCTTAAAATAATTTTTGCACGAGTCGGTGGGCCCATGGAACGTTTCCCTGGTGCAAAAATGAAATCGCCCGAAACCACCCAAATGTGTTTTTAGGCATCTCGGAACGTGTTTGCCACCATTGATGGCTTAACATAATTTTTACATGAGTCGGTGGGCCCACCGAAAAGTTTCCATGGTGCGAAAATGAAATCGCCCGAAACCGCTCAAAAGTGTTTTTGGGCCTCTTAGAACGTGTTAGGCGCCATTGGTGCCGAAAAATAATTTTTCCACAAGTCGGTGGACTCGCCAAAAGGTTTGTGTGGTGCGAAAACGAATCCGCTCGAAACCATGCAAAAGTGTTTTTGAGCATCTGGGAACATGTTTGGCACCATTGGTTGCGAAAAATAATTATTACACTAGTCGGTGGGACAGCTGCAAAGTTTCGGTAGTGCGAAAACGAAACGGCTCGAAACCACCCAAATGTATTTTTGGGCTTGGGGGAACTTGTTTGGCACGATTGGTTGCTTAAAATAATTTTTAAATGAGTCGATGGGCCCGCTGGATAGTTTGCATAGTGTGAAAACGAAACCGCTCAAAACCACCCAAATGTGTTTTTGGGCTGGTGAGAACGTGTTCGGTACCACTGATTGCGATAAATAATTATTACACTAGTCGGTGGCTGTTGGCGCAGAATTTCGACCCGTCCAGCAACCAAACGGGTTCCGCGTTTCCACGGCGGCCTGGGAGATCTGCTTAACTCCAGTGCAGGTCCAAATGGCTTGCCTGGTTGTGTGCAGGGCGTGCCAGTTGATTTGATCTGCAATCAACAAGAAACAAGTAAACCAAGTCAGAAGACAATGGCCGATCGGCCGATAGACCGATGACACATTGTCATAGCCCAGCCGATAGGGCAAGGTTACATCGGCTCACTCGTATAGAATATGAATAAAGCATGAATCTAATCTTATCGGCCTTCATCAACATATAGATGTCAATTAATGGCATCAGCCGATAAGAACAATGAAGATAATTACACTAGCTAATACTCTAGCGCAAACTTATACAAGTCAATCAGCCGATATAAATATACTAATCACAGAGAAATCCTAAGAATACCTTGTGATCAACATATTTATATTTGCTGATCTATATGTATAAATGACGAAC
Source organism: Oryza officinalis (assembly GCA_008326285.1). Lineage (NCBI taxonomy): Eukaryota > Viridiplantae > Streptophyta > Magnoliopsida > Poales > Poaceae > Oryza > Oryza officinalis. Next base: position 5,142,851 of record BDMV01000003.1, on the reverse strand, counting down.
GCATGCAAAAATCGTAAAGCAATCACATGCGTTAGGCAATACCGGCTGAAACCCCGGTAATATCCTTAATGACAATCGAAAACAGGCCTTGTGTTAAATCTCAAAACAGGACTAACGTCGATGACAACTCAGAGTGTGAATCGAGACTTAACACAAAGAAAATCAGATTGTCGATTGACTTTGGGGATGGTAGATGCATTGAGCAATCTGGCCAAGCATAATAATTAAACCACCGTCGGCAATAAACCCTAAAACGAGCAGATCGCTGGCGAAGCTTAATCAAAACACCTGTCAAGATTGTTCAATACATGATAAACGACGATCATATCATCGAGGCTTAACGTGTCTAAAACGACACGCCAGCCCCGACGATATAGATCGTCGGGAACGAGTTCTTACCTCTGCTCGAAGAAGCAAGAACTCGTCGAAGAAGACCTCTTACGAAGGTTGGCGATGCGCCGAAAGTATATTGAACTGGTTGTATGATTGATCGAGAGATTCCTTTTACATGTACAAACTATCGGGATATTTATACCCGAGATTACAACACAGACCGTGTAGAATACGATCTTATGTACAACTAACAAACAAGTCTTTGCGGCAGACTCTTGCCAAAGATCAGATCTAAACCTACTTGATTTACAAGATACAATTGCCTAAAACCGAGCCTTATCTCTATTTGGCAACCTCCTTAAAGCTTATCTTAAACCCAGACCAAGTCCACGTTAATGCTGCCAACTCGCAACTCGTATCGGCCTTCAATCAAACCGAATCCGTATCGGCCGATACGCTCTACATGGCAACACCTTCCCCAGTCCGATACGGTCACCGGGTCCGATACGAAACCTGGTCTGTCTCCAACTCAATCTTACTCTGCTTCGGTTTCCCCTTTCCTTTCCAAGTCGATTACCAAATNGGCATCTTGGACGTGTTTGGTAATGATTGGTTGCCTCAAAATAATTTTTGCACGAGTCGGTGGGCCCACGGAACGTTTCCATGGTGCAAAAATGAAATCGCCCGAAACCAGCCAAATGTGTTTTTAGGCATCTCGGAACGTGTTTGCCACCATTGATGGCTTAAAATAATTTTTACATGAGTCGGTGGGCCCGTCGAAAAGTTTCCATGGTGCAAAAATGAAATCGCCCGAAACCACTCAAAAGTGTTTTTGGGCCTCTTAGAATGTGTTAGGGTGCCATTGGTGCCGAAAAATAATTTTTCCACAAGTCAGTGGACTCGCGAAAAGGTTTGTGCGGTGCCGAAAACGAAACCGCTCGAAACCATGCAAAAGTGTTTTTGGGCATCTGGGAACATGTTTGGCACCATTGGTTTCGAAAAAATAATTATTACCACTAGTCGGAGGGACAGCTGTAAAGTTTCTGTAGTGCGGAAAACGAAACGGCTCGAAACCACCCAAATGTATTTTTTGGGCTTGGGGGAACTTGTTTGGCACGATTTGGTTGCTTAAAATAATTTTTAAAATGAGTCGATGGGCCCGGCCGGATAGTTCGCATAGTGTGAAAACGAAACCGCGTAAAAACCACCCAAATGTGTTTTTGGGCTGGGTGAGAACGTGTTCGGTACCACTGATTGCCGAAAAATAATTATTACCACTAGTCGGTGGCCCTGCTGAAAAGTTTCTATAGTGCGAAAACGAAACATCTCGAAACCACCCAAATGTGTTTTTGGGCTTAGGGGAACGTGTTTTGGCACCTTTGGTTGCGATAAATAATTATTACACAAGTCGGTGGGCCTGCCGAAAATTTTCTGTAGTGCGAAAACGAAACGACTCCAAACCACCCAAAATTGTTTTTGGGCATCTAGGACGTGTTTGGCATGATTGGTGGCTTAAAATAATTTTGCATGAGTCGGTGGGCCCACGGAACGTTTCCATGGTGCAAAAATGAAATTGCCCGAAACCAGCCAAATGTGTTTTCAGGCATCTCGGAACGTGTTTGCCACCATTGATGGCTTAAAATAATTTTTACATGAGTACGGTGGGCCCGCCGAAAAGTTTCCATGGTGCAAAAATGAAATCGCCCGAAACCACTCAAAAGTGTTTTTGGGCCTCTTAGAACGTGTTAGGCGCCATTGGTGCCGAAAAATAATTTTTCCACAAGTCCGTGGACTCGCCAAAAGGTTTGTGTGGTGCGAAAACGAAAACCGCTCGAAACCATGCAAAAGTGTTTTTGGGCATCTGGGAACATGTTTGGCACCATTGGTTGCGAAAAATAATTATTACACTAGTCGGTGGGACAGCTGTAAAGTTTCTGTAGTGCGAAAACGAAACGGCTCGAAACCACCCAAATGTATTTTTGGGCTTGGGGAACTTGTTTGGCATGATTGGTTGCTTAAAATAATTTTTAAATGAGTCGATGGGCCCGCCGGATAGTTTGCATAGTGTGAAAACGAAACCGCTCAAAAACCACCCAAATGTGTTTTTGGGCTGGTGAGGACGTGTTCGGTACCACTGATTGCGAAAAATAATTATTACACTAGTCGGTGGCCCTGCTGAAAAGTTTCTATAGTGCGAAAACGAAACATCTCGAAACCACCCAAATGTGTTTTTGGGCTTAGGGGAACGTGTTTGGCACCTTTGGTTGCGATAAATAATTATTACACGAGTCGGTGGGCCTGCCGAAAATTTTCTGTAGTGCGAAAACGAAACGACTCCAAACCACCCAAAATTGTTTTTGGGCATCTTGGACGTGTTTGGCATGATTGGTTGCTTAAAATAATTTTTGCATGAGTCGGTGGGCCCACGGAACGTTTCCATGGTGCAAAAATGAAATCGCCCGAAACCAGCCAAATGTGTTTTTAGGCATCTCGGAACGTGTTTGCCACCATTGATGGCTTAAAATAATTTTTACATGAGTCGGTGGGCCCGCCGAAAAGTTTCCATGGTGCAAAAATGAAATCGCCCGAAACCACTCAAAAGTGTTTTTGGGCCTCATTAGAACGTGTTAGGCGCCATTGGTGCCGAAAAATAATTTTTCCACAAGTCGGTGGACTCGCCAAAAGGTTTGTGTTGGTGCGAAAACGAAACCGCTCGAAACCATGCAAAAGTGTTTTTGGGCATCTGGGAACATGTTTGGCACCATTGGTTGCGAAAAATAATTATTACACTTATCGGAGGGACAGCTGTAAAGTTTCTGTAGTGCGAAAACGAAACGGCTCGAAACCACCCAAATGTATTTTTGGGCTTGGGGGAACTTGTTTGGCACGATTGGTTGCTTAAAATAATTTTTAAATGAGTCGATGGGCCCGCCGGATAGTTTGCATAGTGTGAAAACGAAACCGCTAAAAACCACCCAAATGTGTTTTTGGGCTGGTGAGAACGTGTTCGGTACCACTGATTGCGAAAAATAATTATTACACTAGTCGGTGGCCCTGCTAAAAAGTTTCTATAGTGCGAAAACGAAACATCTCGAAACCAGCCCAAATGTGTTTTTGGGCTTAGGGGAACGTGTTTGGCACCTTTGGTTGCAATAAATAATTATTACACAAGTCGGTGGGCCTGTCGAAAATTTTCTGTAGTGCGAAAACGAAACTACTCCAAACCACCCAAAATTGTTTTTGGGCATCTTGGACGTGTTTGGCATGATTGGTTGCTTAAAATAATTTTTGCACGAGTCGGTGGGCCCATGGAACGTTTCCCTGGTGCAAAAATGAAATCGCCCGAAACCACCCAAATGTGTTTTTAGGCATCTCGGAACGTGTTTGCCACCATTGATGGCTTAAATAATTTTTACATGAGTCGGTGGGCCCACCGAAAAGTTTCCATGGTGCAAAATGAAATCGCCCGAAACCCCTCAAAAGTGTTTTTGGGCCTCTTAGAACGTGTTAGGCGCCATTGGTGCCGAAAAATAATTTTTCCACAAGTCGGTGGACTCGCCAAAAGGTTTGTGTGGTGCGAAAACGAACCGCTCGAAACCATGCAAAAGTGTTTTTGGCATCTGGGAACATGTTTGGCACCATTGGTTGCGAAAAATAATTATTACACTAGTCGGTGGGACAGCTGCAAAGTTTCGTAGTGCGAAAACGAAACGGCTCGAAACCACCCAAATGTATTTTTGGGCTTGGGGGAACTTGTTTGGCACGATTGGTTGCTTAAAATAATTTTTAAATGAGTCGATGGGCCCGCTGGATAGTCTGCATAGTGTGAAAACGAAACCGCTCAAAACCACCCAAATGTGTTTTTGGGCTGGTGAGAATGTGTTCGGTACCACTGATTGCGAAAAATAATTATTATACTAGTCGGTGGCCCTGCTGAAAAGTTTCTATAGTGCGAAAACGAAACATCTCGAAACCACCCAAATGTGTTTTTGGGCTTAGGGGAACGTGTTTGGCACCTTTGGTTGCGATAAATAATTATTACACAAGTCGGTGGGCCTGTCGAAAATTTTCTGTAGTGCGAAAACGAAACGACTCCAAACCACCCAAAATTGTTTTTGGGCATCTTGGACGTGTTTGGCATGATTGGTTGCTTAAAATAATTTTTGCACGAGTCGGTGGGCCCATGGAACGTTTCCATGGTGCAAAAATGAAATCGCCCGAAACCACCCAAATGTGTTTTTAGGCATCTCGGAACGTGTTTGCCACCATTGATGGCTTAAAATAATTTTTACATGAGTCAGTGGGCCCGCCGAAAAGTTTCCATGGTGCGAAAATGAAATCGCCTGAAACCACTCAAAAGTGTTTTTGGGCCTCTTTGAACGTGTTAGGTGCCATTGGTGCCGAAAAATAATTTTTCCACAAGTCGGTGGACTCGCCAAAAGGTTTGTGTGGTGCGAAAACGAAACCGTTCGAAACCATGCAAAAGTGTTTTGGGCATCTGGGAACATGTTTGGCACCATTGGTTGCGAAAAATAGTTATTACACTAGTCGGTGGGACAGCTTTAACGTTTCTGTAGTGCGAAAACGAAACGGCTCGAAACCACCCAAATGTATTTTTGGGCTTGGGGGAACTTGTTTGGCACGATTGGTTGCTTAAAATAATTTTTAAATGAGTCGATGGGCCTGCCAGATAGTTTGCATAGTGTGAAAACGAAACCGCTCAAAACCACCCAAATGTGTTTTTGGGCTGGTGAGAACGTGTTCGGTACCACTGATTGCGATAAATAATTATTACACTAGTCGGTGGCTGTTGGCGCAGAATTTCGACCCGTCCAGCAACCAAACGGGTTCCGCGTTTCCACGGCGGCCTGGGAGATCTGCTTAACTCCAGTGCAGGTCCAAATGGCTTGCCTGGTTGTGTGCAGGGCGTGCCAGTTGATTTGATCTGCAATCAACAAGAAACAAGTAAACCAAGTCAGAAGACAATGGCCGATCGGCCGATAGACCGATGACACATTGTCATAGCCCAGCCGATAGGGCAAGGTTACATCGGCTCACTCGTATAGAATATGAATAAAGCATGAATCTAATCTTATCGGCCTTCATCAACATATAGATGTCAATTAATGGCATCAGCCGATAAGAACAATGAAGATAATTACACTAGCTAATACTCTAGCGCAAACTTATACAAGTCAATCAGCCGATATAAATATACTAATCACAGAGAAATCCTAAGAATACCTTGTGATCAACATATTTATATTTGCTGATCTATATGTATAAATGACGAACGCATGCAAAAATCGTAAAGCAATCACATGCGTTAGGCAATACCGGCTGAAACCCCGGTAATATCCTTAATGACAATCGAAAACAGGCCTTGTGTTAAATCTCAAAACAGGACTAACGTCGATGACAACTCAGAGTGTGAATCGAGACTTAACACAAAGAAAATCAGATTGTCGATTGACTTTGGGGATGGTAGATGCATTGAGCAATCTGGCCAAGCATAATAATTAAACCACCGTCGGCAATAAACCCTAAAACGAGCAGATCGCTGGCGAAGCTTAATCAAAACACCTGTCAAGATTGTTCAATACATGATAAACGACGATCATATCATCGAGGCTTAACGTGTCTAAAACGACACGCCAGCCCCGACGATATAGATCGTCGGGAACGAGTTCTTACCTCTGCTCGAAGAAGCAAGAACTCGTCGAAGAAGACCTCTTACGAAGGTTGGCGATGCGCCGAAAGTATATTGAACTGGTTGTATGATTGATCGAGAGATTCCTTTTACATGTACAAACTATCGGGATATTTATACCCGAGATTACAACACAGACCGTGTAGAATACGATCTTATTACAACTAACAAACAAGTCTTTGCGGCAGACTCTTGCCAAAGATCAGATCTAAACCTACTTGATTTACAAGATACAATTGCCTAAAACCGAGCCTTATCTCTATTTGGCAACCTCCTTAAAGCTTATCTTAAACCCAGACCAAGTCCACGTTATGCTGCCAACTCGCAACTCGTATCGGCCTTCAATCAAACCGAATCCGTATCGGCCGATACGCTCTACATGGCAACACCTTCCCCAGTCCGATACGGTCACCGGGTCCGATACGAAACCTGGTCTGTCTCCAACTCAATCTTACTCCTCTGCTTCGGTTTCCCCTTTCCTTTCCAAGTCGATTACCAAATTTCATCGTTAACACATGCCCCCCAATTCCGCTTCATTATATAATGTGGCGGAATTAGCTCCGAGGAACCCATCAACTTTTAACTAGGTCTTGCCTGAAAACCGCGTAGATCCAGATTCGAAAAACTTCCGCCGCCGATCCAACCAAGCTCTTCGTGCTCTTCAGCTCCGGCGACCACTCGGCGTTCAATCGACATCGACCCCTTCTTCCGTGATCCCTTCTTCAACAAAAATGGCTGCTGCCCCATTCTACGCCTCCGAGATCCCCGAAGTAAGTCGACTCATTCAATCCTGCATCATCAGTTTCTCCGCCAATTTCTTTAAGTTAGGGTTTTTACTCTCTGCCCCCCGGGTCTTACATTTTCATCGTCATTTTCATGATTTAGGTCTTCAGAAACCAAATCCTGATCCCAACCGACGACAAATCCCATCGCTTTCTGCTAGGCCCCATGGGCGATTGCGACCCAACTTGGCTAATTAATGCCGAAACAGACAGAATCCCCTTCAGGCAAGCCAAACCCACTGTTTCTTCCTGGAAACATACCTTCAGATCCTGGCCATCAAAGCTTAACGGATACAGAACCTGGCATAAGAGGATTGCCGCTGCTAAACAAGTCCACTGGGATACAATCGGAATCGGCCAATGCATAACCCTGTCCTTGGCCGATACCAAGAAGAATGAACCACTCATGTCAGCTGCCAGCTACTTCTGGTCAAGTACCTTGAACGCCTTCGTGTTCAAGCAAGGTCCGATGACCCCAACCCTTATAGATGTCAAGATACTGACAGGACTGGATATCGACTCCGAGATCAATCCCTTCAGCCTCCTAGTAAACAATAGTCACAAACTGAAGACCAAAAAGATTGGAGGCTGGTCTGGATACATTTCTGAACATATGGAACAGGGATCAGTCTCAGAGCGAGAACATGTAGCCTTCCTGACATTGTGGTTGGAGAGATTCGTCTTCTGCGGATCAACCTGTGGTCCGACTACAAATTGCCAACACTTGGCACAAGCCTTGGTCCACAAGAAGCAAATCCCTCAAGGCCGATACCTCTTGGGGGCTGTATATCGGCTACTCCATATCGCCACTCAGGACCTAATGCTGAAGCAAACCGTGGCGCATGGAGGACCATGGTGGTTCATCCAACTGTGGCTAACAATTCACACCAACACCATGGTTGATCGGCCACCTCTATCTGACTCGCGCTTCCCGTCGAAGTTTGCCGATCATGAGAATCCCAGGAGCAGACGATGCATGTCCTACGGAGAAGCAGCCTCCATCTACCCTGGTGCAGATCAATCGGCCGATGACATGGCTACATGGTTCATTCGTTTCTTCACCGGCCCTCCATCAGCCAGGATGGACATGTTCGTCTACACATCAGACCAAGATTTCGAGCTCCCCGATGACCTGCAACTGAGCCTAATAAATGATGACATGGAGTCCAGAGAGATATTCATGATCGGCCTCACTCCATGCCTGCTCCCAGTAGGCATTTTTCAGGGAAGAAGCACTAGCCTGTCCTATGAATTTCATAACCCAATGACAGCTGCTAGACAATGCGGGCTTGGGCAACTTCCCATCAGTTTATACTTTCACAAACTCCTGGAGAGTAGAGGCACAATCTCATCGGCTCTGATTATGAACAAGGCAATGGAAATCGAACTCCCAAATCTGGGTGACTGTGATCGGCTGCACCTGAGTACATTTACTCACATCAATTTCCAAACCTGGTGGCAAGAGTGGGCTGCTCACATTTTTCATCAATCGGCTAGATTCTATGTAACAGAGCTTCTCGAAGGCATCAGTCCCCAAGTACCAGATGAGCCGATTCCTTCTATGAGCAACAGCGGACAGAAAATTTTCTATGCTCATGCCATAGCTCCATCAGGGTCAACCATCCTGGATTCCATCATCGGCTGTTGGCGCAGAATTTCGACCCGTCCAGCAACCAAACGGGTTCCGCGTTTCCACGGCGGCCTGGGAGATCTGCTTAACTCCAGTGCAGGTCCAAATGGCTTGCCTGGTTGTGTGCAGGGCGTGCCAGTTGATTTGATCTGCAATCAACAAGAAACAAGTAAACCAAGTCAGAAGACAATGGCCGATCGGCCGATAGACCGATGACACATTGTCATAGCCCAGCCGATAGGGCAAGGTTACATCGGCTCACTCGTATAGAATATGAATAAAGCATGAATCTAATCTTATCGGCCTTCATCAACATATAGATGTCAATTAATGGCATCAGCCGATAAGAACAATGAAGATAATTACACTAGCTAATACTCTAGCGCAAACTTATACAAGTCAATCAGCCGATATAAATATACTAATCACAGAGAAATCCTAAGAATACCTTGTGATCAACATATTTATATTTGCTGATCTATATGTATAAATGACGAACGCATGCAAAAATCGTAAAGCAATCACATGCGTTAGGCAATACCGGCTGAAACCCCGGTAATATCCTTAATGACAATCGAAAAACAGGCCTTTGTGTTAAATCTCAAAACAGGACTAAGTCGATGACAACTCAGAGTGTGAATCGAGACTTAACACAAAGAAAATCAGATTGTCGATTGACTTTGGGGATGGTAGATGCATTGAGCAATCTGGCCAAGCATAATAATTAAACCACCGTCGGCAATAAACCCTAAAACGAGCAGATCGCTGGCGAAGCTTAATCAAAACACCTGTCAAGATTGTTCAATACATGATAAACGACGATCATATCATCGAGGCTTAACGTGTCTAAAAGCGACACGCCAGCCCCGACGATATAGATCGTCGGGAACGAGTTCTTACCTCTGCTCGAAGAAGCAAGAACTCGTCGAAGAAGACCTCTTACGAGGGTTGGCGATGCGCCGAAAGTATATTGAACTGGTTGTATGATTGATCGAGAGATTCTCTTACATGTACAAACTATCGGGATATTTATACCCGAGATTACAACACAGACCGTGTAGAATACGATCTTATCTACAACTAACAAACAAGTCTTTGCGGCAGAGAAACGTGTTAGGCGCCATTGGTGCCGAAAAATAATTTTTCCACAAGTCGGTGGACTCGCCAAAAGGTTTGTGTGGTGCGAAAACGAAACCGCTCGAATCCATGCAAAAGTGTATTTGGGCATCTGGGAACATGTTTGGCACCATTGGTTGCAAAAAATAGTTATTACACTAGTCGGTGGGACAGCTTTAACGTTTCTGTAGTGCGAAAACGAAACGGCTCGAAACCACCCAAATGTATTTTTGGGCTTGGGGGAACTTGTTTGGCACGATTGGTTGCTTAAAATAATTTTTAAATGAGTCGATGGGCCCGCCAGATAGTTTGCATAGTGTGAAAACGAAACCGCTCAAAACCACCCAAATGTGTTTTTGGGCTGGTGAGAACGTGTTCGGTACCACTGATTGCGATAAATAATTATTACACTAGTCGGTGGCCCTGCTGAAAAGTTTCTATAGTGCGAAAACGAAACATCTCGAAACCACCCAAATGTGTTTTTGGGCTTAGGGGAACGTGTTTGGCACCTTTGGTTGCGATAAATAATTATTACACGAGTCGGTGGGCCTGTCGAAAATTTTCTGTGGTGCGAAAACGAAACGACCCCAAACCACCCAAAATTGTTTTTTGGCATCTTGGACGTGTTTGGCATGATTGGTTGCTTAAAATAATTTTTGCACGAGTCGGTGGGCCCACGGAACGTTTCCATGGTGCAAAAATGAAATCGCCCGAAACCACCCAAATGTGTTTTTAGGCATCTCGGAACGTGTTTGCCACCATTGATGGCTTAAAATAATTTTTACATGAGTCAGTGGGCCCGCCGAAAAGTTTCCATGGTGCAAAACTGAAATCGCCCGAAACCACACAAAAGTGTTTTTGGGCATCATGAAACGTGTTAGGCGCCATTGGTGCCGAAAAATAATTTTTCCACAAGTCGGTGGACTCGCCAAAAGGTTTGTGTGGTGCGAAAACGAAACCGCTCGAAACCATGCAAAAGTGTATTTGGGCATCTGGGAACATGGTTGGCACCATTGGTTGCGAAAAATAATTATTACACCAGTCGGTGGGACAGCTTTAACGTTTCTGTAGTGCGAAAACGAAACGGCTGGAAACCACCCAAATGTATTTTTGGGCTTGGGGGAACTTGTTTGGCACGATTGGTTGCTTAAAATAATTTTTAAATGAGTCGATGGGCCCGCCGGATAGTTTGCATAGTGTGAAAACGAAACCGCTCAAAACCACCCAAATGTGTTTTTGGGCTGGTGAGGACGTGTTCGGTACCACTGATTGCGAAAAATAATTATTACACTAGTCGGTGGCCCTGCTGAAAAGTTTCTATAGTGCGAAAACGAATCATCTCGAAACCACCCAAATGTATTTTTGGGCTTAGGGGAACGTGTTTGGCACCTTTGGTTGTGATAAATAATTATTACACAAGTCGGTGGGCCTGCCGAAAATTTTCTGTGGTGCGAAAACGAAACGGCTCCAAACCACCCAAAATTGTTTTTGGGCATCTTGGACGTCTTTGGCATGATTGGTTGCTTAAAATAATTCTTGCACGAGTCGGTGGGCCCACGGAACGTTTCCATGGTGCAAAAATGAAATCGCCCGAAACCACCCAAATGTGTTTTTGGGCATCTCGGAACGTGTTCGCCACCATTGATGGCTTAAAATAATTTTTACATGAGTCGGTGGGCCCGCCAAAAAGTTTCCATGATGCAAAAATGAAATCGCCCGAAACCACTCAAAACTGTTTTTGGGCCTCTTAGAACGTGTTAGGCGCCATTGGTGCCGAAAAATAATTTTTCCACAAGTCGGTGGACTTGCCAAAAGGTTTGTGTGGTGCGAAAACAAAACCGCTCGAAACCATGCAAAAGTGTTTTTGGGCATCTGGGAACATGTTTGGCACCATTCGTTGCGAAAAATAATTATTACACTAGTCGGTGGGACAGCTGTAAAGTTTCTGTAGTGCGAAAACGAAACGGCTTGAAACCACCCAAATGTGTTTTTGGTCTTGGGGGAACTTGTTTGCCACCATTGGTTATGACAAATAATTATTACACGAGTCGGTGGGCCTGTGGAAAAGTTTGTGTAGTGCGAAAACGAAATAGCACAAAACCACCCAAAAGTGTTTTTGGGCATTTCGGAGATGTTTGGCTTGATTGGTTACTTAAAATAATTTTTGAATGAGTCGATGGTCCTGCCGGATAGTTTGCATAGTGTGAAAACAAAACCGCTCAAAACAACCCAAATGTGTTTTTGGGCTGGTCAGAACGTGTTCGGCAACATTGGTTGCGAAAAATAATTATTACACTAGTCGATAGACTCACCGAAAAGTTTGCATGGTGCAAAAACGAAACGGCTCGAAACCACCCAAAAGTGTTTTTGGGCATCAGGGAACGTGTTTGGCACGATTGGTTGCTTAAAATAATTTTTAAATGAGTCGATGGGCCCGCCGGATAGTTTGCATAGTGTGAAAACGAAACCGCTCAAAACCACCCAAATGTGTTTTTGGGCTGGTGAGAACGTGTTCGGTACCATTGATTGCGAAAAATAATTATTACACTAGTCGGTGGCCCTGCTGAAAAGTTTCTGTCGTGCGAAAACGAAACATCTCAAAACCTCCCAAATGTGTTTTTGGGCTTAGGGGAACGTGTTTGGCACCTTTGGTTGCGATAAATAATTATTACACGAGTCGGTGGGCCTGCCGAAAATTTTCTGTAGTGCGAAAACGAAACGGCTCCAAACCACCCAAAATTGTTTTTGGGCATCTTGGACGTCTTTGGCATGATTGGTTGCTTAAAACAATTTTTGCACGACTCGGTGGGCCCACGGAACGTTTCCATGGTGCTAAATTGAAATCGCCCGAAACCACCCAAATGTGTTTTTGGGCATCTCGGAACGTGTTCGCCACCATTGATGGCTTAAAATAATTTTTACATGAGTCGGTGGGCCCGCCAAAAAGTTTCCATGATGCAAAAACGAAATCGCCCGAAACCACTCAAAAGTGTTTTTGGGCCTCTTAGAACGTGTTAGGCGCCATTGGTGCCGAAAGATAATTTTTCCACAGTCGGTGGACTCGCCAAAAGGTTTGTGTGGTGCGAAAACGAAACCGCTCGAAACCATGCAAAAGTGTTTTTGGGCATCTGGGAACATGTTTGGCACCATTGGTTGCGAAAAATTATTATTACACTAGTCGGTGGGACAGCTGTAAAGTTTCTGTAGTGCGAAAACGAAACGGCTTGAAACCACCCAAATGTGTTTTTGGTCTTGGGGAAACTTGTTTGCCACCATTGGTTATGACAAATAATTATTACACGAGTCGGTGGGCCTGTGGAAAAGTTTGTGTAGTGCGAAAACGAAACAGCACAAAACCACCCAAAAGTGTTTTTGGGCATTTCGGAGATGTTTGGCATGATTGGTTACTTAAAATAATTTTTGAATGAGTCGATGGTCCTGCCGGAAAGTTTGCATAGTGTGAAAACAAAACCGCTCAAAACCACCCAAATGTGTTTTTGGGCTGGTCAGAACGTGTTCGGCAACATTGGTTGCGAAAAATAATTATTACACTAGCTGGTGGCCCTGCTGAAATGTTTCTGTAGTGCAAAAACAAAACATCTTGATACCACCCAAATTTGTTTTTGGCCTTGGGGGAACGTGTTTCGCACCATTGGTAGCGATAAATAATTATTACACGAGTCGATGGGCCTGCCGAAAATTTTCTGTAGTGCGAAAATGAAACGGCTCCAAACCACCCAAAAGTGTTTTTGGGCATCTTGGACGTGTTTGGCCTGATTGGTTGCGTAAAATAATTTTTGCACGAGTCGGTGGGCCCACGGAACGTTTCCATGGTGCAAAAATGAAATCGCCCGAAACCACCCAAATGTGTTTTTGGGCATCTCGGAATGTGTTTGCCACCATTGATGGCTTAAAATAATTTTTACATGAGTCAGTGGGCCCGCTGAAAAGTTTCCATGGTGCAAATATGAAATCGCCCGAAACTAGACAAAAATGTTTTTGGGCATCTTGGAACGTGCTAGGCGCCATTGGTGCCAAAAATAATTTTTCCACAAGTCGGTGGACTCGCCAAAAGGTTTGTGTGGTGCGAAAACGAAACCGCTCGAAAGCATGCAAAAGTGTTTTTGGGCATCTGGGAACATGTTTGGCACCATTGGTTGCGAAAAATAATTATTACACTTGTCGGTTGGACAGCTGTAAAGTTTCTGTAGTGCAAAAACGAAACGGCTCGAAACCACCCAAATGTATTTTTGGGCTTGGGGGAACATGTTTGGCACCATTGGTTATGATAAATAATTATTACACGAGTCGGTGGGCCTGTTGAAAAGTTTGTGTAGTGCGAAAACGAAACGGCACGAAACCACCCAAAAGTGTTTTTGGGCATTTTGGACATGTTTGGCATGATTGGTTGCTTAAACTAATTATTACACGAGTCGGTGGGCCTGTTGAAAAGTTTGCATAGTGTGAAAACAAAACTGCTCAAAACCACCCAAATGTGTTTTTGGGCTGGTGAGAACGTGTTCGGCAACATTGGTTTTGAAAAATAATTATTGCACTAGATGGTGGCCCTACTGAAAAGTTTCTGTAGTGCAAAAACAAAACATCTTGATACCACCCAAATGTGTTTTTGGCCTTGGGGGAACGTGTTTCGCACCATTGGTAGTGATAAATAATTATTACATGAGTCCGTGGACTCGTCGGAAAGTTTGCGTGCTGCAAAAACGAAACCGCCAGAAACCATGCAAAAGTGTTTTTGGGCATCTGGGAACATGTTTGGCACCATTGGTTGCGAAAAATAATTACTACACTAGTCGGTGGGACTGCTGAAAAGTTTTTGTAGTGCGAAAACGAAATGGCTCGAAACCACCCAAATGTGTTCTTGGGCTTGGGGGAACGTGTTTGGCACCATTGCTTGCGATAAATAATTATTACACGAGTCGGTGGGCCTGTCGAAAAGTTTGTGTAGTGCGAAAACGAAACGGCTCGAAACCCCCGAAAAGTGTTTTTGGGCATCTTGGACGTGTTTGGCATGATTGGTTGCTTAAAATAATTTTTGCACGAATAGGTGGGCCCACGAAACGTTTCCATGGTGCAAGAATGAAATCGCCTGAAACCCCCCAAATGTGTTTTTGGGCATCTCGGAACGTGTTTGCCACCATTGGTAGCTTAAAATAATTTTTACATGAGTCAGTCGGCCCGCCGTAAAGTTTCCATGGTGCAAAAATGAAATCGTCCGAAACCACCCAAAAGTGTTTTTGGGTATCTGGGAACGTGTTTGCCACCATTAGTTGCTTAAAATAATTCTTACACGAGTCAGTGGGCCTGCCGAAAAGTTTCGATGGTGCAAAAATGAAATCGCTCAAAACCACCCAAAAGTGTATTTGGGCATTTGGGAACATGTTAGGCGCCATTGGTGCCAAAAATAATTTTTACACAAGTCAGTGGACTTGCCGGAAAGTTGGAGTGGTGCAAAAACGAAACCGCTCGAAACCATGCAAAACTGTTTTTGGGCATCTGGGAACATATTTGGCACCATTGATTGCGAAAAATAATTACTACACTAGTCGGTGGGCCTGCTGAAAAGTTTCTGTAGTGCGAAAACGAAACGGCTCGAAACCACCCAAATGTGTTTTTGGGCTTGGGGGAACGTGTTTAGCACCATTGGTTCTGATAAATAATTATTACATGAGTCGGTGAGCCTGCCGAAAAGGTTCCACGGAGAAAATATGAAATCGCCCGGAACAACCCAAAAGTGTTTTTGGGCATCTGGTAACGTGTTTGCCACCATTGGTTGCCTGAAATAAATTTTACATGAGTCGGTGGGCCCACCGAAAAGTTTTAATGGTGCAAAAATGAAATCGCCCGAAACCACCCAAAAGTGTTTTTGGGCATCTCGGAACGTGTTTGCCACCATTGGTTGCTTAAAATAATTTTTGTACGAGTCGGTGGGCCCACCAGAAAGTTTCCATGGTGCAAAAATGAAATTGCTAGAAACCACCCAAAAGTGTTTTTGGGCATCTGGGAACGTGTTTGGCACCATTGCTGCCAAAAAATAATGTTTGTGTAGTGCGAAAATGAAACGGCTCGAAACCACCCCAAAGTGCTTTTGGGCATCTTGGAACGTGTTTGGCCTCACTGGTTGCTTAAAATAGTTCTTGCACAAATCAGTAGGCCCACCGGAAAGTTTTCATGGTGCAAAAATGAAATCGCCCGAAACCACCCAAAAGTGTTTTTGGCCATCTGGGAACGTGTTTGCCACCATTGGTTGCTTAAAATAATTTTTACATAAGTCGGTGGGTCCGCCGGAAAGTTTCCATGGTGCAAAAATGAAATCGCTCGAAACCACCCCAAAGTGTTTTTGGGCATCTGGGAACATGTTAAGACACCATTGGTGCCAAAAAATAATTTTTACACAAGTCGGTGTACTCACGGAAAGTTTGCGTGGTGCGAAAATGAAACCGCTCGAAACCACGCAAAAACGTTTTTGGGCATCTGGGAACGTGTTTGGCACCATTGGTCACTTAAAATATTTTTTACACGAGTCGGTCGACTCGCCGAATATTTTGCGTGGTGTGAAAACGAAACCGCTCAAAACCACGCAGAAGCGTTGTTGGGCATCTAGGAACGTGTTTGGCACCATTGGTTGCTTAAAATAATTTTTACACTAGTAGGTCGACTCGCCAAAAAGTTTGCGTGGTGCGAAAACGAAACAGCTCGAAACCATGCAAAAGTGTTTTTGGGCATTTGGAACGTGTTTGGCACCATTGGTCGCTTAAAATAATGTTTACACGAGTCGGTAGGCCCGTCGGAAAGTTTGCGTGGTGTGAAAACGAAACCGCTCGAAACCACCCAAATGGGTTTCTAGGCTTGTGGGAACGTGTTTGGCACCATTGGTTGCGAAAAATAAATATGACACATGTCGGTGGGCCTGCCGGAAAGTTTGTGTAGTGCAAAAACGAAACGGCTCGAAATGACCCCAAAAGTGTTTTTGGGCATCTGGGAACATTTTGGGCACCATTGGTTGCTTAAAATAGTTTTTACCCGAGTCGGTGGGCCCGCCGACAAGTTTGCGTAGTGTGAAATTGAAACCACTCGAAACCACCCAAAAGTGTTTCTGTGCATCTGGGAACGTGTTTGGCTCCAATGGTCGCGAAAAATAATTATTACACGAGTCGGTGGGCCTGCTGAAAAGTTTGTGTAGTGCAAAAATAAAATGGCTCGAAACCACCCAAATGTGTTTTTGGGCTTATGGGAACGTGTTTGGCACCATTGGTTGTGAAACATAATTATTAGACGAGTCGGTGGGCCTGCCAGAAAGTTTGTGTAGTGCGAAAACGAAAAGGCTCGAAACCACCCAAAAGTGTTTTTGGACATCTTGGAACGTGTTTGGCAACATTGGTTGCTTAAAATAATTTTTGCACGAGTTGTTGGGCCTGCGGAAAGTTTCCATGGTGCAAAAATGAAATTGCCCGAAACCACCCAAAAGTGTTTTTGCTAATCTGGGAATGTGTTTACCACCATTAGTTGCTTAAAATAATTTCTACACGAGTCAGTGGGCCCGCCGGAAAGTTTCCATGCCGCAAAAATGAAATCGCTTGAAACCACCCAAAAATGTTTTTGGGCATCTGGGAACGTGTTAGGCGCCATTGGTGCCAAAAAATAATTTTTACACAAGTCGGTGGAGTCGCCGGAAAGTTTGCGTGGTGCAAAAACGAAACCGCTCGAAACCACGCAAAAGTGTTTTTGGGCATCTAGGAACGTGTTTGGCACCATTGGTCTTTTAAAATAATTTTTGCACGAGTCGGTCAACTCGTCGAAAAGTTTGCGTGGTGCGAAAACGAAATAGCTTGAAACCACGCAAAAGTGTTTTGGGGCATTTGGGAACGTGTTTGGCACCATTGGTTGCTTAAAAAAGTTTTTATGCGAGTCGGTGGGCCCGTCGGAAAGTTTGCGTGGTGCAAAAATGAAACCGCTCGAAACCACCCAAATGGGTTTCTGGGCTTGTGGGAACATATTTGGCACCATTGGTTGCCAAAAATAAATATGACACATGCCGATGGGCCTGCCGGAAAGTTTGTGTAGTGCGAAAACGAAACAGCTTGAAACCACCCAAAAGTGTTTTTGGGCATCTGGGAACGTTTTTGGCATCATTGGTTGCTTAAAATAGTTTTTACATGTAACATACCCAAAATCTTAAATTTTAGATTTTGCATCTAAAATGTTGAGAATGATTCTTGGTGAATTAGAAATCTCAAAATTTTCAAATCAAAGACCTAGGTGAGTCTAATGTGACTAGTTTTAATATACAAATTCATGAATAATTTAAAACCTTTTACTTGATAGCTCAAAGGAAGAAAATAAGACATAGTGTGTGCATGTATTTGCATAATGTATTGTTGTGACTTGAGTTTTTTTGCTTGTTTTTGGATTTTACTGTCATTTCATAATAGGACTCATGAGCATTAATTTAAAAATTTGAAGCAAGTACTTAATATATAGATTACAAGAATGCATATACGTGTAATATATGAAGTTGAGTAACTAAAAGTATAAATCATGCTCAACAACATCATGTCAGGTCAAGAATCATCTAAATATAATTTTATAAACACTTAAATGCATTTTCATAGTAGCAACCTATGTATATTTTTAAGCTTAGTGAATTTTAAAAATAATTGGTGTAAGATTAAATTATGAAAAAATTCATGTGGATGTTACTCAATGGTTTAGATTCACTGAAACACCATCAATTAAATTGGTCAAAGAAGCCAAAATCCGGTTTAATCCTAAACCCTAATCGGCAAAACTCACACCTCATCAAGACATGCATTAAATTATATGAAAGTGTATATCAAACATAATTTATTCAAATACTAGCTTATTTATCATGAATTAATATAATTTTTCTAGGATTTATTTTATTAGTTTTGACCCCCCTAAAAATTCAATTCAATTTCAGCCAGGCCTATTTTCTTTATTTCCCTGAGAATAAACTATAAAGAATTTTTGAGTGCAACCAAGGAAACTGGAAACTATATCATTTTATCTATCTCCACAAAAATCCACCTTAATTTATCAAGCAGACAAATTAAACTATAGATTAACAAAGAAGAGGGAGAGAAAATAATCGTGGAAAATAGTTACTGTTCATGTGTACCAAAGTTTCTACCCTTGTTTCTCACCCTAACCTAGTGTACCATGGTTTGGGCCCACATGACAGCCTCATCGGCTTGTCCTCACCCTGTCCACCTCTCCCTTCAACTATTCCACTCAGAACACAGCCGAGAGAGAGATCAGGGGCGGTGGACTTGGCTGATGTGGGCAGCAAGCCTGCTCGACGCGTGGACTCGACGTGGCGACGCTGGGCTCCATCCTTTTCTTCTCCCAGCCGCGTCGCCCGTCTGTAGTCATCAATTCGGAGCCGTGCACACCAAGGGAGAGAAACCCTAGCCCCTCTGTCACCCTCAAACTCCACCGGCCGCGAAGAAGACAACAGCCGCCATCACCGACGAGCCACGGTCATCCCCATCTCTTTCACATTCCACAATCTCCTTATCATGCCGAACTACTTTCCTTTTTACATCGCCTCATTTCATTCATTGTAGCACCGGGAACGCGATCGTGCTCTCGGACATCCTGGAGCGCGCACCGAGCGTTGCCGCCAGGACATCGTCACTGTTGCCGTCGATCTGGAGGAAGCCAGGGGGAGCCACCGCACCATCAGCCTCTCCTCAAGGTCCTCTTCAAAAGCCCTCAAGAAACTTGAAGAATGGTGTGCCGAGGAGGGAGATCGACTTCATCTTCCTCAACTCCGGCCGCCGGTCACCATCACCGATTCCCGCCGTTTCGGTGAACCCCGCATCAATTCCTCGCATGACTAGCTTCCTAGGGACCTCACTAAGCTCCTAAGCACCTTCTCTTAGCAGTCCACTAACCGAAGCGAGCTGTCAACGTGGAGCTAAGGTTTCTCACCGCCGCCGTCGGATTTCTTTACTGCCGCCACCTCGCCAGTGCTCTTCCGTCTTGGTAAGCTATTAGGTGAGCTTCCTAGGACAGAATTCAACCACATCCATGCATCAAATCAGCCAGAACAAGCCGTGACTTCTCTTCCACTTGCAGCCGTGAAACCGTCGCCGCTTGCACCATTGCCGTCGTCGACTCCGTCCATCTCTGGCGACGAGACCTCCACCGTCGGATGCGCAAGGATGCTGCGCATCTTTCTCTTTTTGGCCGCATCGTCCAAGGAGCCACCGTTGGTCGTCGGCGTTGCCGCCAAGCTTGCCGGTGAGCTCTGCTGCTGCTACTGCTGCTTCCCTTCTCTCACGTGCATATGACAGGTAGGGCCCACTTATTTAGTGCATATAAAGTTTAGTCCGAGGAAATTTAAAACATGTAGGGTTCTATCTGTAAAAGTGCAGCCTATGCCTTGTGGACCCAGGATCTGTTTGTAATTAAGGAAAACAATGAGCACTCTTAATGAATTCTCATTCAACATGTCCTAAGGACCTCGGGTTCTAATCCAAGAACTCCGAGGGCTTTTCTGCAAAGATGCCAGTCACTGCCAGTGGACCCATATATTTAAATTATAGGAAATATATGAAAAATACTTCAAGTATTATTTGTTCACCTGAAAAACATCCAAATTTGTACAATTCCTGTAAAATTAACTATAACTCATTTTGGAGTGAATCCAATTCCAGTAGGTTCATAAATAGTGATCCTTAATTTTGTAAAATAAAATATACACATACAGTGTAATAAATATCTCTAAAATTTTGTATAAAGAATAATTACCATAAAACACAATCTAACTTATAAAATTTATAGGAAATTAATTTTAGCTCTAAATGACTTAAACTAAAATTTGTGAGAATCATAAAATTCTCAACTTAATTTAGGTGAATTGAGTTATAGAGCAACCAGTATATATAATTTCATGCACTTTAAGTAATCGTGAATAGCCGTAATTAATATAAGAACTTATAAAAGTCATAGGAGGTTAGTTCTAACTCCAAATGATGTAATTCCAGATGGTTTGGGTTGGTAGTTTCATGGACTTAGTTTCTGTGAATTAAAATGTAGCACACGCAGTACTAGAATCATCTCTAAAATTTGGTATAGCTAATAAAGACTATAGTATATCACCTAGCTTGTAAAATTGATAATAAAATCATGCTAACTCTAAAAATTGTGAAACCAATTTTTGTTAAACTCCTGGGGACCAAGCCCTCACTGCAGCAGTCCAACATTTCACAAATCGTGGACCTAAAATGCACTTGAGTACTAATAGAGCTTAATTAGCCTATGTCTAGAATAGAACTCACAAAATTCATAACTCTCAAAATGGAAGTGATAAAATAGAAATTTCTTCACATAAATTCATTTTAAGACATTACCAACCCACTGTGAAGAATTCATGCATTTTAGAGCATTATGGATTTTTCGCATTATTTGGATGTTTATTTGATTTGTACGTTATGATTATATAGATTGCGAATTCGTTGACGGTGAAGTAGTGGAATTGGTTGTCATATTCATATTAAGGATCTCTACAAGTGAGGCAAGTGCCCCTTTCCTTTGAACACATTGAATCCTATGTTTTATGGGCAAATGTTTTGTTTATAACTTTGCATGCACTATTTGGTAGAAAATTGTATTTTGTTGAGAAGATGGTAGTTATAACCCACTTGTTGCATGAACCACCTCGATAAATTTCACTCATTGCTGATTGTAACCATAGGAATGATTGGAGTACATTGGTTGTACTCTAATGGGTCTAATTATGCTTTATGTGTGCCATATGCTTAGCCATGCTAAGCAAATCGCTAAATAATATTGTAATCACTTTATAAATGAGATTTTGGGTATCATTTTACTTCTGGACAGATATGAGAACTATGATTATTTGAGAACTAAAATGGAGCTAAACATATTTTTAGACTTGGGCGACAAGTGGTGCACATATGGCGTTAGTTGTGCACCGATAGGGGGAGTGTTCGCCTGAGTCGATTAAGGACTGAACTTCGTGTCACCAACTTAAGTATACCGTACATCCACATGTGCTATTTACGGGGTAGCCTTAGCTAACTAAGTTACTTAAGGTCTAGCCTTGCATATTGGTAAGCCGAAGTAGAATAAATTAGTCTGAGCGATGATTCATAGGAACTACCTATTTACCCCGCTGATTAATGGGGGTAGTTTAGGCGTCTAAGTCTGTCCAATTCAACGGTATAGTGCCTCGTGGGGGAACGGATGTGTTCGCTGCCACGACGTTAGGTTTAAGGCGTGGGCCCGCCACCTAACGGTTCTGGGTCATGCCCAGGATGGATTCACACTTGCCGTCGCTGATGCAAGGCTAGGCGTTAAGTAATGTAAATGCTACGTTGTGACCTCTAAACCGCATTCAATGTGTAGAGTGTGGTGGTACCGACGGGTACCGGACAAACTAGAGTGATTCACATCATGTTGGTAAAGTTGTACAAACTCTGCAGAGTCTAAAACTAATTAATTAGCCGTGCTCACAGTCATGAGCGACTTGGTGAAGTGTCATGAGTATAGACTTTGATTTATGTTTTCAAATAATGCTTTGTGAACTATGGATTTGGAAAGTGGAAACTTGAGTTAAATTGTGATAGTCATGTTATGTTGATGATGAACGTGAGACTTGATGCCGGGTGGGCAATCAAGTGTACTATTATGATGACTTGTTGCCGGTATGGGCAACAAGAGTATGTTTATGATGTTGATATAGTAAATATTATTATCTAACTATCTTAATGTTTTGTTAATTGAATCATCAACTCCTTTACAAATGATTGTGCACTAAAACTTGCTTTACGCTAAAATGAGCTACACATATAGCCTCTCGTTGATTATATGCCATACATGTAGTATGTTAGGATTGTCTTGAGCTTACCGGTACATTAACTCGTTTAATGTATTGACTCTTGTTATATTGGAATATCCATTTTGCAGATTGTATGCTTAGTCTATTTTGAGTGATTCGGGAGATCGTTGCTTCTTCTAGGACTGGATCTATATGGGTTAATTCCCCAGTCGGCTGCTTGTGGTTTTGGGTAGCCAAGCTTCCGCGGATTAGTAATTATTCGGCCGATTGGCTTATGTATTTCAATAAGGATGTAGAGTAAAGCTTATATGTGATTACTCCCTATTATTCTGATTTTCATCGCTTAGATGAAAGTGTGGAACTAGAGTTTTTCCTGGGATCTAGTTCTACACTGATATGGGTATTGAGCATTTGGGATGTCGTTGAGCTTTAGCAAATTTTGTCAAGTCTCCTGAGATGTGTAACACATCTGGTCGCCACCTTCGTGTGGTTTGACGGGCATGTCTCAGGCTGAAGTTGACTGGCATGCTAAAGTCCCAGCAATATCCCCTATGCTCTCTACTCGACGCTTCAGGTTTTATACTATGTATGTCATTTGACTTGATAGGGCAGCGATGAGGTTGGATGGTTACTGCTTTACCTGATTATTATTAGACCCCGTCCAACTAAATATTTCGCGCTATCTGTTCAGATAACTTACATAATATTTAACCTGGGGTGTCCCGACATTACACGAGTCGATGGGCCCGCCGGAAAGTTTGCGTAGTGTGAAATCGAAACCACTCAAAACCACCCAAATGTGTTTTTGGGCTTGTGGGAATGTGTTTGGCACCATTGGTTGCAAAAAATAATTATTGCATGAGTCGGTGGGCCTGCCAAAAAGTTTGTGTAGTGCGAAAATGAAATGGCTCGAAACCACCCAAATGTGTTTTTGGGCTTGTGGAAACGTGCTTGGCACCATTGGTTGTGAAAAATAATTATTACACAAGTTGGTGGGCCTGCCAGAAAGTTTGTGTAGTGCGAAAACAAAGCGGCTCGAAACCACCCAAAAGTGTTTTTGGGCATCTTGGAACGTCTTTGGTATCATTGGTTGCTTAAAATAATTTTTGCACGAGTCGGTAGGGCTGCGGAAAGCTTCCATGGTGCAAAAATGAAATCGCCCGAAACCACCGAAAAGTGTTTTTGGTAATCTGGGCACGTGTTTACCACCTTTAGTTGTTTAAAATAATTTTTACACGAGTCGGTGGGCCCGCCGGGAAGTTTCCATGGTGCAAAAATGAAATCGCTCGAAACCACCCAAAAGTGTTTTTGGGCATGTGGGAACGTGTTTGGCGCCATTGGTGGCGAAAACTAATTTTTACACAGATCGGTGGACTCGCCGGAAAGTTTTTGTAGTATGAAAACGAAATGGCTCGAAACCACCCAAAAGTATTTTTGGGCATCTTGGAACGTGTTTGGCATCGTTGGTTGCTTAAAATAATTTTTACAGCCATTGGTTGTGAAAAATAATTACACGAGTCGGTGGGCCTGCCAGAAAGTTTGTGTAGTGTGAAAATGAAACGGCTTGAAACCACCCAAAAGTGTTTTTGGGCATCTTGGAACGTCTTTGGCATCATTGGTTGCTTAAAATAAGTTTTGCACGAGTCGGTGGGCCTGCGGAAAGTTTCCATGGTGCAAAAATGAAATCGCCCGAAACCACCCAAAGGTGTTTTTGGTAATCTAGGCACATGTTTTCCACCATTAGTTGCTTAAAATAATTTTTACATGAGTCGGTGGGCCCACCGGAAAGTTTTTGTAGTATGAAAACGAAACGGCTCAAAACCACCCAAAAGTATTTTTGGGCATCTTGGAACGTGTTTGGCATCGTTGGTTGCTTAAAATAATTTTTACAAGAGTCAGTGGGCCCGTCGAAAAGTTTTCGTGGTGCAAAAAGGAAATTGCTTGAATCCACCCAAAAGTGTTTTTGGGCATCTATGAGCGTGTTTGCCACCATTTGTTGCTTTAAATAATTTTTACCCAAGTCGGTGGGCCCGCCAAAAAGTTTACATGGTGCAAAAATGAAATCGATCGAAACCACCCAAAAGAGTTTTTGGGCATCTGGGAACGTGTTTGGCGCCGTTGGTGGTGAAAAATAATTTTTACAGAAGTCGGTGGAATTACCGGAAAGTATGCGTGGTGCAAATATGAAATCACTCGAAACCATGCAACAGTTTTTTTAGGCATCTGGAACGTGTTTGGCACCATTGGTCGCCTAAAAAATTTTTTTCATGAGTCGGTAGACCCGTCGGAATGTTTGCGTGCTATGAAAATGAAATAGCTCGAAACCACCCAAAAGTGTTTTTGGGCATCTGGGAACGTGTTTGCCACCATTGGTTGCTTAAAATAGTTTTTACACGAGTCGTTGGGCCCGTCGAAAAGTTTGCATAGTGTGAAATCGAAACCACTCAAAACCACCCAAATATGTTTTTGGGCATGTGAGAATGTGTTTGGCACCATTGGTTGCAAAAAAAAATTATTACACGAGTCGGTGGGCCTGCCGAAAAGTTTGTGTAGTGCGAAAATGAAACGGCTCGAAACCACCCAAATGTGTTTTTGGGCTTGTGGGAACGTGTTTGGCACCATTGGTTGGGAAAAATAATTATTACACGAGTCGGTGGGCCTGCCAAAAAGTTTGTGTAGTATGAAAACGAAACGGCTCGAAACCACCCAAAAGTGTTTTTCGGCATCATTGGTTGCTTAAAATAATTTTTGCACGAGTCGCTGGGCCTGCGGAAAGTTTCCATGGTGCAAAAATGAAATCGCTCGAAACCACCCAAAATTGTTTTTGGGCTTCTAGGAACGTGTTTGTCACCATTGGTTGCTTAAAATAATTTTTACACGAGTCAGTGGGCCCGCCGAAAAGTTTCCTTGGTGCAAAAATGAAATCACTCGAAACCACCCAAAAGTGTTTTTGGGCATCTGGGAACTTGTTTGCCACCATTGGTGGCAAAAAATAATTTTTACACAAGTCTTTGGACTCGCTGGAAAGTTTGCATGGTGCGAAAACGAAACCGCTCGAAACCACACAAAAGTGTTTTTGGGCATCTGGGAACGTGTTTGGCACCATTGGTCGCTGTTAACAGCAAAATTTGGTCAAGATTGGATCCAAGGCGGAGTTGAAAAGATAAGGCGGTTTCCGAGGACACATACCGCATCGGCTGGAACCATATCGGCCGAAATAGAGTCGGACTCGGCCAGCCGATACGGGTAGCCTAGCTTTGTGTTGGCTTCGAAAAAGAACTTGAAGATATTGCCAGCTAGGAAATAAATCCAAATTAGGCAATTGTATCTATTAATTAGGAATAAGAGTTAGTTTTTTTATAATATTAGGGTAAGAGTCCACCTAAGACTTGTTTGTTTAGGCATGTTTTAAATATTGTCCGGTAAGGACAAGGTTTGTATGTACATGTATAAATATAAGCCCATGGTCTATGTAAGAAAAACTAACAGTTCAATCAACACTTTCGGCGCATTGCCACAATCTTCTTTTCGTTCTTCTTGACGAGTTCGTGCTTCGAATTTGTCAGCTGGAGGTATGGGTTGTTAAGTAACCACATAACTTAGACAATCTAAGTCGATGGCTGGTTTAGCCATATCGGCCGGACCTTGTATAAGGTTTTGTCGGTATCAGCTAAATCAACTTGTTAACCTGGATTGGCCTAAGATGTCTACCAACCTGAAAAGCACCCAAAGACCTGATTGTCTACACATCATGCATCTTTTTACACTTTGTGCTGCATCAATCCTAGTCCTAATTAGAAACACGATGTCTGGCCTGTCTCTTGCTTGTAATAGGGGTAGCATTGGAGTTTCAGCCATTCTTATCTGATATAACTACTTAGCTTGGTTTAAATTTCCTTAATCATGCTTTTCATTTTATATCTACCCCTTATGCAAGGTGTCACGCCCGAAAAATACTTTTCCCGAACGCTAGTGTATTAATCCCCGTCCCAGGAAAAGCCGGGGTACACCACACAAACTTCATACAAAAGACACATCTTTATTAATTATCACGATAATATTTACATTATTACAAAGGCACATAAGGCCTGATAACAAAAGAAAAACAGCAGCGGAATAGCGGGTCTACGGCTCCATCTTCACAAGCGCTCAACTGGGGTATAAGCCAGAACTCCACCTAAGACTTCTTCTTCAAGAGCTTCACTGACTGGAGGGGGAAATATTGAGCAAGGATGAGTACAACCACTATACTCAGCAAGCCACACCGAAAAATGCACTTAATGCAAGAGAGTACAAGGATTCATTTATAAGGGTTATTTTGCGGTAAATAAGCATTTCAAAACATTTAATCATTTGAAGGCATTTTAATCAAACCACGGCTTATCTCTAGTCAAATTATTATCAAGCCGCGCACCAACGCGATCTTGCCTTAAAGCAGGCCCACAGATAATCAATCCAACTATTCTAGTTCATCAGAATAAAACTTCTAACTTTGGGTCATTGCTCCGCTTGCCCATAACCAAGGGCGCGGCTATTCGAATAGTTTATACTCTGGCCAGAGGTGTACATCATTACCCACAAGACACGTTTTCCTCATGTGTCACCACATGCCACATGCCACCACGGCATACGGGCGGAAACCGTGACATAACCCACCATCTAGTACTGCCCTAAACAAAGATGACCGACATAGACTTCCCCCGCCAGGTGCCCTGGGTCGAGCAAACAGTCTATGCCCCCAGGCGTACTGCCAGAGACGTCAACCGACCAAGGACTACATCCATCTCTATCCGTGTGTTCCTTGTTCCCGACTGCACTAACCAATACGTTAAGCCTTACCCATTAGACATGTGGTTGCACAGAATATGCTTTGCAATCGTGCCCCGAAGATCGGTCCTTATGTCGGCTGAGGTGCGACTAACAAAATCATGCACCTCGAGCCCAGCCAAAAACAAATTTGGGAATTTTGAAAGGGGAGTCCAACATGTCTAGGCCAACAAGCCTCTAATCCATCAATAAATAAGATTATAGTGACATTCCCAAAGTCTAGATATTATAAAACAACTAAATGTTTCTATTTAAGCAGGGCTAAGCATAATCGTAAAATATCTAGTAAGCACCACACATAGAGTTCTCACTAGTTGGTTTTTGTTACCTAGGGTTGTCAAAGGTAATTGCACAATAACAAATAATAAGGCTGTAACAAGGATTGTAGGAAAGGCTAAATAAAACAGTTATAACACGGTAAATTAACTAAAGCGAATGCAATAATTTAAATTAAAATACTTTTCACAAACTCGGATTCAATATGCTCAAGGAGAGTGTGACTTGCCTTGCTCAGGGGAAAAGGGAGGCTTCTGAAGCTTCAGCGGCGAACTCGAACTGCACCGCGGGAACCATCGAAACGAGAGCAACTATACGAACAAACAAAACAAAGCTACAACTCTAAGAAAGAAACAAGAACAATACATAAAAACAACAAACACGGGTTCTTTAAGTTACAACAAAAACTAAACAATTTGAACGGGTCAATTTGGAGCTTGTACGGCCAAGAAACCACCATCCAAAATTTAGGTACAATTAAAGTGGATATTTCTGAGTTGTTTAATTATTATTATACCATTAAATTATGTGTAATGCAATATCGCTCAGGGAGGGGAAAGGATCGAGCGACTAGCAGCTGGGACCCATGGGTTAGACGGCTAGTTCACCGTGGATCGGGTTCACAGAGATGATCCACTGGAAAGACAGAGTGAGACCCTACATGTCAACCGAAGCAAGTGGCCGACAAGCGGGGACTCACACGAATGCCATGCGGGCTGCACACGTGGGGAAGCACGAGGCGGGACACGGGCACACGAACACGACTACCACACGTGCATGCGAAGACCGCACGAACAACCATCGACACCGGCAAACGAGACCGGGACTGACAACGGTACGACGGGCACGGTAGTGACACAGAGTCAACAAGGAAGGGGCAGTGAGGGAGGGAACCTTACCACAACACGACGAGGCGAGGGGACGACAACAACTACCGATGACGAACGGGGCGACGAGCGGTGACGAACGACGACGAACGGGAAGACGGCTTCAGCGATGACCCTTGCACGAAGGCAAGGACGAGCTTGACAACGCAGGGCCGAAGACGAAGATGACGACGGGGGCAACAGCGACATCTTAGGGTGACCACAAACAGCACTTCGGCTTGACGGGAACGACGGCTGGAGGAAGACGACGACGACGACGAATGAACATGACGACACGAGCGACCTTGACGACGTGGACGACCATAATGACGAGGACGGCTTCGGCTTGACGCAGAGAGGGCCGATGACAAGGACGATGACCGGGATAGGCAAGAGGACGACGACGATGGTGCAACGGAAACCTAGTGAGGAGGGCGAGGCCGAGGAGGAACCTGCTGCCGTGAGGTCGATGGCGATATCGGCACAGCGAAACGGCACTCCAACAAAACGGGAAGGGCTGCTGGAGGAAGACAACGGCGTACTCACTGTTCTCCAGCGAAGATGCACTTCCGGTGGACTTCCGACGAAATGGAGGGGTGGCAAGGACGAGACGAGGCCATGGGTGGCAGCAGCATGGTCCGGCGCTGCTTGGCTTAACCGAGAGGGGCGGCCGGAGCTCGCCAACGCCGCGAAGAGAGGACACCGAGCGGGGAGATGGTGGGGAGAGGAGGTCGCACAGGGAGAGGCAAAAGGGGAGGAAGGGAGGATGCCGCGCCATTTTTAGGCCGAGGAGAGGAGGTGAACGGCCGGGGAGAGGAGGGGAAAGGTCACAGGAGCTCACCGGTGGGAATAATGGCCGGAGTACAATGGGGATTAAATTCAACGAATTAAGGACGATTTGGAAGGGGAAAACATGGGGGAATTCAAGAGGAGGAGAGGAACCGATTTTTTCAATCAAATTGGTGGGAAAACAATCGGGGACGGAGATGAAGAGGTGGCAGCGGCGCTTCTGTTCGGCCGGGAGAAGAACAGGCGACTGCTCGGCTGGAGGAGGAAGACGACTGTCGGCTGGGCCAGCTGGGCCGCATGGGGAGGAGAAACGGACTTTGTATGAGGGAGAGGGAAGGATAGTTGGGCCATCCGGGGAAAGGATGGGCCGAAGAAGAAGGGGAGGGAGGAGGCGGCCCGAAAGAAGGAGGAGGCTGGGTTGGCGGCTGGGATGGCCCAAGAGTGAGGGAGAGAGGCCCAGGAGGGAGGGGAAAAGAGAGGGAGGGAAGAGCGACTTCGGCCATGGGCCGAGGGGAGAGGGGAGGACTTTGGGCCGAAAGTGGCCCAAAGAGAGGAAGAGAATTATGTTTAGGTTTTCCATTTAATTAAATCTGAAATTGGTTATTGTTGCATTAAAATTATTTCTTGTGCTCTGAAAATTGACGTAAAAATTGAGGGACCAATTTATAGCGTGGAGAATTTAAGAAAAATTCTCCAAGCCACTTTCGAATTTTTCTTGTACGGATTTTAATGTTTGCCATTTTCTTTTTGAATTTTTATTAATTCTATTATTCCTTTTAACGAACGATTTTTAACTTGGGATGAATTTATCAGGACATGACGAATCCACCCCCCTTACAGGAATCTCGCCCCCGAGATTCGGAAGGGCTAGCAAGAAGATAGGTAGGGCGGTCTTCACATCTTTGTTCGGCTTCTTCTGTTGCATCTTCTTTAGCAGACTTGTCCAGCGGAACTTCCCGACTCTAATCTGCTTGGCTTGATCTCCCGTTGCAGATGGAATCTTCTCTTCACCTGACTTGTCCCTGGTTGCACCTTTAGCTGACTTAGATTGGGTTGCGGTACTCGAAGATGAGGCTTCGGTTCCAAAGCTTCTCATAGCCCATATCCTTGGTGCCAACCTTTTGTCATTGTGCTTGACACCAACTTCTTGTCATGCATTGATACCAACTTGTCACCGCTAATATACCATGCTTGTCATCACGAGGATACCATGCTTGTCATTTACTTCTAACTTGCCACCGACTACTTCAGACTTTGATACAATGCTTGTCAACTTACCCCTAACTGCCTCATACTAACTTTCCTGGTTTTGGGTGTTGGATACTTTTGCTGATCGATGCGAGGGTCGATAACTCTATGATTTCCCCCGATAACCAACTTATACCACTTGTCAAACTTTGATGACTTCTCATCTTCATCATCTGACGAGACTTGGTTTGAATCTTCACTATCGAACACTCTGCCACCATGAGCTAAAAGATGTTGGGTCAACTGTTGTGTACCTCGAAAGAAATGTCCAATCTGACTTCTTGGAATAGTCCTACCGGCTGGAGGCCATTCTGTGTTGCTAATAGTCATCTTACAAACTTCTTCTTCGGTTCTCAGCGGCGCTTTTCTTTTCTTGGACTGCTGCAAGACAATTTTTCCTTGAGGGCAGTTTCTTGCATAGTGTCCTTGTTCATCACAATTGAAACAGATGATGCTCAATTCTTTCGAGTCCACTGGTGACTTGGCATTGTGGGTCTTCCGAGGTGGTGGTGGTACGCTGCCTTGAGATGCAAGTCCCTGTACTGGATTCACCTGGGCTTAAGGTTGATTCTGACGCATTTTCTAATTTCGTGGCAGGTGTTGTTGTAGTAATGCAATAAGCGAGTTGTCCTGGTTGATCATGTTCTGGGCCACTTCCATGTAGTCTTCACCACGTGATTCATTAGCTTGGGAGCTTGAGGCATTAATGCCATTGCTTCCAACTTTCTTGCCTTTTCTCGTTGTCAGCCATCTACTGCAAGGTTTGGAGAGGGACAGAAGGATAAAACCAAGGGACGGATAGATCAGAACTAAGGATAAGACCTTAAAAGATCTAATCTTTTATTGATATGATGTTGGTTATACTTATTCTGCAAGTTGATTAAGCAAACAACCTAGCATGGTTACATCACAACCCACCGATGTAAACCACACGCTACAAACACAAGCAACAAAGCACACACCTAAAAGAAAACAACAGAACTCTTGGTGGCTTAGGTTCGGCTAGAGGATTCTTCGGGATCTTCACTCCTTCTTGGCACGGGGAGGGGAAACTTCTGAAGCGGGCTCCTTCTTCAAGCTTGGCTTTGCTGCTTCCTTCGCTTTCTTGCCATCTCGTTCAACTATTATTTGTTGAATCCAAGCAAGGAAGGGAGAAGTAAACACTTTGCAAATAGCATGGGGGAAGAAGAAAAAGGGAAACTTTTGCAAATAGTTTTCTTATAAAATAAGTCCTTAGGGTTTGTCCATTTGGCTTAACCTAAAGTCGAGATGGCTCTGATACCAGCTTGTCACGCCCGAAAAATACTTTTCTCGAATGCTAGTGTATTAATCCCCGTCCCAGGAAAAGCCGAGGTACACCACACAAACTTGATACAAAAGACACATCTTTATTAATTATCATGATAATATTTACATTATTACAAAGGCACAAAAAACCTGACAACAAAAGAAAAACAGCAGCGGACAAGCAGGCCTACGGCTCCATCTTCACAGGCGCTCAACTGGGGTATAAGCCAGAACTCCACCTAAGACTTCTTCTTCAAGAGCTTCACTGACTGGAGTGGGAAAGATTGAGCAAGGATGAGTACAACCACCGTACTCAGCAAGCCACACCGAAAAATGCACTTAATGCAAGAGAGTACAAGGATTCATTTATACGGGTTATTTTGCGGTAAATAAGCATTTCAAAACATTTAATCATTTAAGGCATTTTAAACAAACCACGGCTTATCTCTAGTCAAATTATTATCAAGCCATCTTGCCTTAAACCAGGCCCATAGATAATCAATCTAATTATTCTAGTTCATTAGAATAAAACTTCTAACTTTGGGTCATTGCTCCGCTTGCACATAACCGAGGGCGCGGCTATTCAAATAGTTTATACTCTGGCCAGAGGTGTACATCATTACCCACAAGACACGTTTTCCTCACGTGTCACCACGTGCGACATGCCACCACGGCATATGGGCGGAAACAGTGACATAACCCACCATCTAGTACTGCCCTAAACAAAGAAGACCGACATAGACTTCCCCCGTCAGGTGCCCTGGGTCGAGCAGACAGTTTATGCCCCCGGGCGTACTGCCAGAAACGTCGACCCCACCAAGGGCTACATCCATCCCTATCCATGTCTTCCTTGTTCCTGACTGCACTAACTGATACGTTAAGCCTTACCCATTAGACATGTGGTTGCACAGAATATGCTTTGCAATCGTGCCCCAAAGACCGGTCCTGATGTTGGCTGAGGAGCGACTAACAAAACCATGCACCTTGAGCCCAACCAAAAACAAATTTGGGAATTTTGAAAGGGGAGTCCAACATGTCCAGGCCAACAAGCCTCTAATCCATCAATAAATAAGATTATAGTGATATTCCCAAAGTCTAGATATTATAAAACAACTAAATGTTTCTATTTAACCAGGTCTAAGCATAATCCTAAAATATCTAGTAAGCACCACACATAGAGTTCTCACTAGTTGGTTTTTGTTATCTAGGGTTGTCAAAGGTAATTGCACAATAACAAATAATAAAGCTGTAACAAGGATTGTAGGAAAGGCTAAATAAAATAGTTATAATGTGGTAAATTAAGTAAAGCGAATGCAATGATTTAAATTAAAATACTTTTCACAAACTCGGATTCAATATGCTCAAGGAGAGTGTGACTTGCCTTACTCAGGGAAAAGGGAGGCTTCTGAAACTTCAGCGGCGAACTCGAACTGCACCACGAGAACCACCGAAACGAGAGAAACTATACGAACAAACAAAACAAAGCTACAAATCTACGAAAGAAACAAGAACAATACATAAAAACAACAAACACAGGTTCTTTAAGTTACAACAAAAACTAAACAATATGAACGGGTCAATTTGGAGCTTGTACGGCCAAGAAATGACAATCCGAAATTTAGGTACACTTAAAGTGGATAGTTCCGAGTTGTTTAATTATTATTATACCATTAAATTATGTGTAATGCAATATCGCTTGGGGAGGGGAAAGGATCGAGCGACTGGCAGCCGGGACCCATGGGTCAGACGGCTAGTTCACCATGGATCGGGTTCACAGAGACGATCCACTGGAAAGACAGAGTGAGACCCTACATGTCAACCGAAGCAACTGGCCGACAAGCAGGGACTCACACGAATGCCACGCAGGCTGCACACGTGGGCAAGCACGAGGCGGACACACGGGCACACGTGCACGACTACCACACGTGCACGCGAAGACCGCACAAACAACCGTCGACACCGGTGAACGAGACCGGGACCGACAACGGTACGACAGGCACGGTGGCGACACCGAGACGACAAGGAAGGGGCAGCGAGGGAGGGAACCTTACCACAACATGACGAGGCGAGGGGACAACAGCCACTACCAACAACGAACGGGGCGACGAGCGGCGACGAACGAGGAGACAGCTTCGGCGGCGACCCTTGCATGAAGGTGAGGATGAGCTTGACGACGCAGGGCCGAGGACGAAGATGACGATGGGGGCAGCAGCGACGATTGGCAGCAGCGACGATTGGGGTGACGATGAACGACACTTTGGCTTGACGGGAACGACGGTCGGAGGAAGACGACGACGACGATGAATGACCTTGACGATGTGGACGACCATGACGACGAGGACGGCTTTAGCTTGACGCAGAGAGGGCCGATGACAAGGACGACGACCAGGATTGACAAGAGGACGACGATGACGCTGCAACGGAAACTTGGCGAGGAGGGCGAGGCCGGGGAGGAGCCTGCTGCCGTGAGGTCGACGGCGATATCAACACAAAGAAACGGCACTCCGACGAGACGGGAAGGGCTATCAGAGGAAGACAACGGCGTACTCACTGTTCTCCTACGAAGATGCACTTCTGGCAGACTTCCGACGAAAAGGAGGGGTGGTCAGGGTAGGGAAGGACGAGGAGCGACCGTGGGTGGCTGCGGCATGGTCCGGCGCTGCTTGGCTCGTCCAAGAGGGGCGGCTGAAGCTCGCCGGCGCCGTGAAGAGAGGACACCAAGCGACGAGACGGTGGGGAGAGGAGGCCGCGTGGGAAGAGGCAAAAGGAGAGGAAGGGAGGATGCCGCGCCATTTATAGGCCGGAGGAGAGAAGGTGAACGGCCGAGGAGAGGAGGGGAAAGGTCACAGGAGCTCACCGGTGGGAATAATGGCCGGAGTACAAGGGGATTAAATTCAACGAATTAAGGACAATTTGGAAGGGGAAAACATGGGGGAATTGAAGAGGAGGTGAGGAACCGATTTTTGCAATCAAATTGGAGGAAAAACGATCGGGGACGGAGATGAAGAGGTGGCAGCGGCGCTTCTGTTCGGCCGAGGGAAGAATAGGCGACTGCTCGGCTGGAGGAAGAAGACGACCGTCGGCTGGGCCAGCTGGGCCGCACGGGGAGGGGAAACGTGAAGAATCAAATGTGTTTGATTATTATTTTATGTGATGAAACATTGGTGGCTTGCGACATTTTGTGTGTGTAATGATGGTTTATTGAGATGGTATTTCATGTGATTGATTTTGTGAAGAAGTGTGCGCATTTGACCTGACGGTCAGACCAACCTGGCACGGCCGGTCAGACCACAGGTATGTGTGCGGTCAGACCGGCCAGCCCGCGGTCAGACCGGCAGGATACCTGTTCGCTTTCAGTTTCGGTTTATCTTTTCGGTTACGGATTGTTTCTTCGTGGATTTTGACTTCTAGATGGTTTCTATGCCCATGGTTACTGTTGTTATACTAATGTGAGTCAAGTTTGGATGAACTTGTGCTCGAAATATGGTTTCTTTATCGTATGTGTGCAGGTATTGCTTAAGGCCTCGGGATAGTGTTGCCGGTGAAGGATCGGAGTCGACTTGGGAGATGTGGACGTCCAGGGATCAAGAGATCACGCGGGATACTAAAAGGCTAGAGGATAATACACGTGGTAGATAGAGAATTCATATGGTATACGAGAGGAATCGTGTACATATGGAAAGAGGAGTTGAATTTGGAAGGGAGTCCGAATTCTGGAAGATGGATAGAGATAAGGAAAGAGATGAGTTTGAAGCTTGCAAGAGAGGGTTTCCCACATGGATGGGAGTCCTAATTCGTGAGAGATTCGTGGGCTTTGTACAGCCTACTTCATGTATAAATAGAGAGGGAGGGTGTGCCTCCTAGATATCGTTTTATGTTTTTCCATAAGTTGAGAGAATAGCTAGGGTTTCGAGTAAGGTCGAGATTTTGATGAAGAGTGCTGTTGTTGCACTTTGTAAACACTTTTAGATACAATAAAGTCAAGAGTTACAATCTATATCTTCGAGTTTGTCATCTACCGGTGTTTTCTGGATCCCGACGGTCTGACCGAAGGTGTTCGTGCGGTCTAACCGGCGGGAGTGCGGCGGCTGTCCAACCGGCGGCAAGGCGGCGGTCTGACCGGCCAGAGGGGCAGTCTGACCAGCGACTACACGGCGGTCCGACCGGTAGTACTTCGACAGCAGAAGTTCAATCTTGTTCTTGAGATTGATTTTGTTTTCTAGATTGGTTTTTGTTGGTTCTAGAGGTAAGTTGTGATTTGATTTAAAGTTTTGGTTTTTGGTCTTCCCTACCATTCTCTGGTAGGTTGGATTACTCTGTTTCGATCCTACAAGTGGTATCAGAGCCTCGTTCTTGGTTGGATCTTTTGTTGCTTTTCTGTTCTATTTGATATGGCTAAAATGTTTTCAAACAAACCTCATGTTTTCAATGGAACCGACTTTGATTATTGGAAGAAAAAGATGGAATCTTATATAACATCTCAAGGATATGACACTTGGCTAAAAGTTGCACAACCTTATGAAATTCCTGCTCATATTGATACTCCTGCTCTCAAGTTAGATTTTGAAAATAATTGCAAAGCTCGCAATATTATTCTTAATGCAATTTCTCGCTCTGACTTTGATCGCGTTTCGCATCTTGCTACTGCTAATGAGATTTGGAAGGCTTTGAATGATTTTCACACTGGATCTTCAAACATAAAAGAGTTGCGAAAAGATGTTTTCAAAAAGGAGTATATTAAATTTGAGATAACACATGGGGAGTCTTTGGATGATTATATGGGTCGTTTTAACAAAATTTTGAGTAATGTTAGATCTGTTGATACTTTTATGATGTTAATTATTCTTAGTCTGAGGTTGCTCGTCACTTTATGAACGGTCTTGATATAAAGATTTGGGATGTTAAGGTTACTTCGATTCAGGAATCTGTTGATATGAACACTTTAACCTTGGATGTTCTTTATACTAAATTGAAAACTTATGAGATGAACATTCTTTCTAAGAGGACTGATTCGAAATCTTCTGCTTTGGTGTCTTCTTCTGCATCTTCTTATGATTCTACTTCACAATCGATGTTTACTTCTTTCTTTGCCATGTCCGATGATCAACTGGAGGAAATCAGTGAGGAGGATTTGGTATCGCTTGCTAATAGAATTTCTCGAGTTGTGAATAATGCCAGGTTCAAGAGAAGAGGAGGACCAATCCGGTGTTTCGCGTGTGGACAACCAGGACACATCCGCTCTCAGTGTCCCAAGGCTGCAAAGGGCACACAGGAGGAAGCAAAGACTCAAGATGGATCCAAGGACGCTAAGCAGAACAAGAAACAGGCAAAGAACATGAAGATGAGGAAGT
This sequence comes from Oryza officinalis, assembly GCA_008326285.1. Taxonomy (NCBI): domain Eukaryota; kingdom Viridiplantae; phylum Streptophyta; class Magnoliopsida; order Poales; family Poaceae; genus Oryza; species Oryza officinalis. The sequence continues at coordinate 5,105,789 of BDMV01000003.1, read as the reverse complement.
ACTACCAGAAGGCCTTGGATGAAGCTTTTGCAGCTGTGCAAGGATCCAGCGACGTTGAGTATTCAGATGATGATGAGGACGACAAAGGAAAAAGCATCGCTGGAGTTTGTCTCATGGCAAAGAATATTGCAAATTCAGATGAAGAAAATGAGGTAATAAACGCTCCTAGTGTTGAATACCTTCAAGAAGTAATTGCTAGACTTGGTTATAAGATTTCTAAATTTGAAAAAAAGATTAATCAACATGAAGTAGTTATTGATTCTCTAAATGTTGAAAACAGTCAATTAAAATCTCTTGTTTCTGATGATGATGAATGCAAGTCTTGTGAGGTTTTATTTACTGAAGTTAATGCTGTTAGAGAAGTCAGTTGGTCTAATTGCAAAAAACTTGATGTTGAAATTAAGAAATCTAAAAAACTTGAATCTTGTCTTACTCTTAGCTTTGCCATGAATACTAGATTGATTGATGAGTTGTTTTTGACTAAAAGAGCATTGAATAAATGTCAAGTTGCTTTGTTTGCTAGCTCTATGTTTAATGTGATTAGCTCTAAGTGGTTAAAACAATCTAGTGCAAAACCTTGCTCAACATGTCTTGCTAGTGATTTGAAACTAAAAAATGCTTTAGCTCGGGTTAAGCATATGGAAGAAATAATTAAGCAAGATGAGATGTTTTCATGTCAAACGTGTAGAAAAAACAAAAGTCTTTTGGATGCTTGTAAAAATTGTGCTACCTTGACTCAAGAGGTTTCTTACTTAAAAAGTTCCTTGCAACGTTTTTCAAATGGTAAAAAGAACCTCAACATGATTTTGGATCAATCAAAAGTTAGCACAAACAACCGTGGTTTAGGTTTTGATCCTTATAGTCACTTTTCTAGACATCCTCCTGCTGTTTTGAGCATAACTGAGAAAGGTGAAATTTTGACTAAACCTGATTCTAAACCTCCTATTTTTAAGTCTGCTGGCATCATGACTTCTTTGAGTGCTTCTTGTTCTTCAAAACCTGTTGCTAGTACTAAATTTGTGATTAATGCTAAATCTGTTGTTAGTACTAAAAATACTGTAAATGCTAAGCCTGCTGTCTCAACTTGTGCATCAACTCATCGTGAAAAGTATATCTGTTCCTTTTGTGGTAAACATGGACATATTGCTGGTTTTTGTTTTAGACTTGCTAGGAAACAGAAAAAGGAACGGGAGATAGCTCTTGCGAAACAAAGGTGGCAAAAATCAGTTTTTTCCTCGAGGCAGGCGGTCAGACCGCAGAAGGACCGGCGGTCAGACCGGACCCATACCACCGGTCAGACCGATGGGAAGCCATCGGTCAGACCGCAGGTACAGCGGCGGTCAGACCGGCCTCGGGCAAACTTTTCTAACGGGAAACGTGTTGAATTTTCTACTGGTTATGTTCCTGTTGGTTCTGGTCATGTGTCTCATTACTGGATTCCTAAATTTTTATTATCTAACCCCAGTACTGAGGCTTCGACATCTGCTTGTGTGTAGGCACTTTTGGCGAGGAGGGAGAACGTGTGGATCGTTGATTCCGGTTGTTCACGACACATGACCGGTGATAAAAGTTGGTTCTCTTCCCTCACGAAGGCATTAAGAAAGGATTCAATCATCTTCGGAGATGCTTCTACTAGCACGATCACTGCAACTGGATCTATCAAGGTAAGTGATAAGTTTACATTGAATGATGTCGCTTTGGTTGAAAATTTAAAGTACAACTTGCTCTCCGTTTCTCAAATTGTGGATGAAGACTTTGATGTTTTATTTAAGAAAAGTGGAAGTAAAGTTTTTGATTCATCTGGTGATGTTGTGCTCAATGTTTCTCGCTATGGAAGAGTTTTTAAAGCTGATTTTGAAAATAGCGTTTCTTCAGAAGTTACATGTCTTGTTGCAAAATTTTCAAAAGATGTGATTTTTTGGCATCGTAGACTTGGACATGTTGGTTTTGATCATCTCACTAGGATTAGTGGTTCTGAACTTATTCGTGGTTTGCCTAAACTTAAGAAAGATCATGATTTGGTTTGTTCTCCATGTCGTCATGCTAAGATGGTTGCTTCTTCACGTACTCCTATATTTTCTGTGATGACGGATGCACCAGGACAGCTTTTACATATGGACACTGTTGGTCCAGCTAGAGTGCAATCCGTTGGAGGAAAGTGGTATGTTTTGGTTATTGTTGACGATTTTTCTCAATATTCTTGGGTTTATTTTATGGCAACTAAAGATGAAGCTTTTGAACACTTTAAAAGATTATATATTCGTTTGGCTCTTGAACTTCCAAGCTCCTTGAGAACTATTCGAAGTGATAATGGTGGTGAGTTTAAAAACGCTTCTTTTGAAAGGTTTTGTGATGAAAAAGGTCTTGAACATCAATTTTCATCTCCTCGTGTTCCTCAGCAAAACGGTGTTGTTGAAAGGAAAAATCGTTCTTTGGTTGAAATGGCTAGGACTATGCTTGATGAATATTCTACTCCTAGAAAATATTGGGCTGAAGCTGTTAACACTGCTTGTTATATTTCCAATCGTGTTTTCTTGAGATCTAAACTTGGAAAAACTTCTTATGAGCTTCGCTTTGGACACACAACGAAGATTTCTCATTTGCGTGTTTTTGGGTGTAAATGTTTTGTGCTTAAATCTGGAAATTTGGACAAATTTGAATCTCGCTCTCTTGATGGTCTTATGTTGGGATATTCTACACATTCACGTGGTTACCGTGTACTTGTTTTAGAGGCTAATAAAATTGTTGAGACTTGTGAAGTCACTTTTGATGAGGTTAGTCCAGGTACTAGACCCGAAATTTCAGGTACCCTATCACAGGTTCAGGGGGAGGATATTTTTGTGGAGGAAAGCGATGATGAGGATGACGAGGCGTCGGCCGGTCAGACCGGGGCTGTGGACGGTCAGACCGGTGGTATACCGTCGGTCAGACCGGAGGCAGAGGAGCGGTCAGACCGGCGGGATGGTGATTCTTTAGGAGCTTCGGGTATAGATGCTAATAGACCTCCAGAAGCTTCAACTTCGTCAGAACCAACTACTGAAAATGAACAATCATCAGATTTGCGTGCTCCACTTCATATTCAACGAATACATCCTCCGGAACATATAATAGGTAACTTGGGTGAACGTACTACAAGGTCAAAGGTAACGAATCGTGATTTTCATGCAAATTATGCTTTTATTGCTAATTTTGAACCCAAAGATGTTATTCATGCTCTAACTGATGAATCGTGGATTAACGCCATGCATGACGAACTTGAGAATTTTGAAAGAAATAAAGTCTGGTTTTTAGTTGAACCTCCTGTTGATCAAAATATTATTGGAACTAAGTGGGTTTTCAAAAATAAACAAAATGAGGATGGTTTAATTGTTAGGAACAAAGCTAGGCTTGTTGCACAGGGTTTTACTCAAATGGAACGATTGGATTATGATGAAACTTTTGCTCCTGTTGCTAGAATTGAGGCAATTAGACTTTTGTTGGCTTTTGCTGCTTCAAAAGGTTTTAAATTGTTTCAAATGGATGTTAAAAGTGCTTTTCTTAATGGCTATATTCAGGAGGAAGTTTTTGTAAAACAACCATCAGGTTTTAAAAATACTGTTTTTCCTAACCATGTTTTTCGTTTGTAAAAAGCTTTGTATGGTTTGAAACAAGCACCTAGAGCATGGTATGATAGGCTTAAAAACTTTTTACTTGCAAAACGTTTTACAATAGGAAAAATTGATAAAACTCTCTTTGTTCTCAAGCATGGTGATGATCAACTGTTTGTTCAGATTTATGTGGATTATATCATCTTTGGTTGTTCATCTCACACTTTGGTTGTGGAGTTTGCTGAGACAATGCGCAGGGAATTTGAGATGAGCATGATGGGTGAATTGACTTACTTTTTGGGATTGCAAATTAAGCAAACACCTCAAGGTACGTTTGTTCATCAAACAAAGTACACCAAGGATCTTCTACGATGCTTCAAAATGGACGATTGCAAGCCTTTGACTACGCCGATAGGAACTTCTACTGTTTTGGATCCTGATGAAGATGGTGAAGCTGTAAATCAAAAGGAATACAGGAGTATGATTGGATCATTGCTCTACCTCACCGCTTCGAGACCAGACATACAATTTGCTGTGTGTTTATGTGCTCGATTTCAAGCTTCTCCAAGGGCTTCTCATCGTCAAGCTGTGAAACGCATCATGAGGTATTTGAAACACACTCTTGAATTTGGAATTTGGTATTCTACTTTTTCATCTATATGCTTGAGTGGTTATTCGGATGCGGATTTTGGAGGTTGTAGAATTGATAGAAAGAGTACTAGTGGTACATGTCATTTTCTTGGTACTTCTTTGATTACATGGTCTTCTCGAAAACAATCAAATGTTGCTCAATCAACGGCTGAGTCTGAGTATGTTACTGCTGCTAGTTGTTGTTCTCAGATTCTTTGGCTTATTTCAACTTTGAGAGATTATAATATTGTCTTTGATAAAGTTCCTCTCTTTTGTGATAATACTAGTGCTATAAATATTGCTAAGAATCCTGTTCAACACTCACGCACTAAGCACATTGATATTCGTTTTCACTTTTTGAGGGATCATGTTGAGAAGGGAGATGTGGAATTGAAATTTGTGGATACAAAGTTACAACTTGCAGATATTTTCACTAAACCATTGGATTCTTCTCGCTTTGCTTTTTTAAGGGGAGAATTGGGAGTTATTCATCCTTTTGGCATCATTTGAGGGGGAGAGTTGTTGGCTCTTTGTTGTATGCATATTTTCTTTCTTCTTTTATTTTCTTTTGCATTCATGTTTTAATTCATGCATGGTGTCAAAAATATCAAAAATATAAAAAATTGAGAAAAAGAAAAAAGAAAAAGATGGATGAGCTTTGTTTTATATCTTTAGTATATTCTAGTGCTTGCTAGCAATGCTTGTTAGATAATTTGATTACTATATTAGCTTGTGTGCATTTTAGTAGTTATATGAGCTTTGAATATTGTTTTTAAGTGATATGATACATGACACATAATTCTTTTACTTGAATTAATGAAATATGCAATATTGAAGCAAGTGCTTAGGTTGACTGATTAATGCTTGTGTATATACTTTATGGCTTGTTATTCCTCATGATAATCCTTTTGTTCCAATCACTGCAAGAGTACATAGATACTTTTTATGAAAAAAAATTAAAAAAATGAATACCGAATCCTTGGAAACAGTCTTGACGACAAGGACGTATTCGCAGTGCAATAAAAAAGGGGTGTCGAATCCTTGGAAACAGTCTTGACGACATGAACGTACCCGCAATAATAAAAAAAGGGTTCAAAAATAAAAAGCTTAAGGTTCTCTTTGTTATTTTTGGAGAAGGAAATTAACTTGAGAAAGAGTATCAATGCTATAGGTTTATATATTTGGGTTTTTCTTTCAGTCTTTGCAATTGTGAATATGTTGCATTTTAAATCGTTGAAATCATGAATCATTAATGTTGACTTGATCTTAATTATAATCTTTAAGGTTCATGTTTTTACTCTAGTGCATGTTTGTTAATTAGCTAGTCACTTTTTCTACCTTGTTATTGCAATACATGTACTTGAGTTACTTTTGATATATTGCAATGCTCTTCCACGCTCACGATATATTGATGAACTCATTGTCCAAAGGGGGAGAACAAGGTAACAAAATTGTGCATCATTATCATATTCAAAGGATTTTCTTTCTTTTCAAAAGTGAGAGCTTTTTCTTTGAAATCTTCTGGCATTTGTAATGCTTTTTGGGTTACTTCACAAAACAACATAAACCAATTGATTTTGTTGGGTTTGCCAATGGTTTCATCAAGGGGGAGATTGAAGAATCAAATGTGTTTGATAATTATTTTATGTGATGAAACATTGGTGGTTTGCGACATTTTGTGTGTGTAATGATGGTTTATTGAGATGGTATTTCATGTGATTGATTTTGTGAAGAAGTGTGCGAATTTGACCTGACGGTCAGACCGACCAGGCACGGCCGGTCAGACCGCAGGTATGTGTGCGGTCAAACCGGCCAGCCCGCGGTCAGACCGGCAGGATACCTGTTCGCTTTCGATTTTGGTTTATCCTTTCGGTTACGGATTGTTTCTTCGTGGATTTTGACTTCTAGATGGTTTCTATGCGTATGGTTACTGTTGTTATACTAATGTGAGTCAAGTTTGGATGAACTTGTGCTCGAAATATGGTTTCTTTATCGTATGTGTGCAGGTATTGCTTAAGGCCTCGGGATAGTGTTGCCGGTGATGGATCGGATCGACTTGGGAGATGTGGACGTCCAGGGATCAAGAGATCACGCGGGATACTAAAACGCTAGAGGATAATGCACGTGGTAGATAGAGAATTCATATGGTATACGAGAGGAATCGTGTATGTATGGAAAGAGGAGTTGAATTTGGAAGGGAGTCCGAATTCTGGAAGATGGATAGAGATAAGGAAAGAGATGAGTTTGAAGCTTGCAAGAGAGGGTTTTCCACGTGGATGGGAGTCCTAATTCGTGAGAGATTCGTGGGCTTTGTACAGCCTATTTCATGTATAAATAGAGAGGGAGGGTGTGCCTCCTAGATATCGTTTTATGTTTTTCCATAAGTTGAGAGAATAGCTATGGTTTCGAGTAAGGTCGAGATTTTGATGAGGAGTGCTGTTGTTGCACTTTGTAAACACTTTTAGATGCAATAAAGTCGAGAGTTACAATCTATATCTTCGAGTTTGTCATCTATCGGTGTTTTCTGGATCCCGACGGTCTAACCGAAGGTGTTCGTGCGGTCTAACCGGCGGGAGTGCGGCGGCGGTCCAACCGGCGGCAAGGCGGCCGTCTGACCGGCTAGAGGGGCGGTCTGACCGGCAACTACACGGCGGTCCGACCGGTAGTACTTCGACAGCAGATGTTCAATCTTGTTCTTGAGATTGATTTTGTTTTCTAGATTGGTTTTTGTTGGTTCTAGAGGTAAGTTGTGATTTGATTTAAAGTTTTGGTTTTTGGTCTTCCCTACCATTCACTCCCCCCTCTGGTAGGTTGGATTACTCTATTTCGATCCTACAAAACGGACTTTGTCTGAGGGAGAGGGAAGGATAGTTGGGCCAACCGGGGAAAGGGTGGGCCGAAGGAGAAGGAGAGGTAGGAGGCGGGATGGCCCAAGAGTGAGGGAGAGAGGCTCGGGAGGGAGGGGAAAAGAGAGGGAGGGAAGAGGGACTTCAGCCATGGGCCGAGGGGAGAGGGGAGGACTTTGGGCCGAAAGTGGCCCAAAGGGAGGAAGAGAATTATTTTTAGGTTTTCCATTTAATTAAATCTGAAATTGGTTATAGTTGCATTAAAATTGTTTCTTGTGCTCTGAAAATTGGCGTAAAAATTGAGGGACCAATTTAGAGCGTGGAGAATTTAAGAAAAATCCTCCAAGCCACTTTCAAATTTTTCTTGTACGCATTTTAATGTTTGCTATTTTCTGTTTGAATTTTAATTAATTCTATTATTCCTTTTAAATCACGGAGCTCCTCTCCATTCTTCTGAGTAATATCACGCAATGTGTCCAGAATCTAGGCGTGACAGGCGCGGGCCTTTTGTAGAGAACTTTCCTTTCAAAGAGAGAGAGGTCGTCCCTCCCAAGAAAAAGAAGGAGGGTTCTGTTCTGCTTCCGCAACCGCTCCAGGCATTGGAGCGGGAACCTGCGCAGGAGGGATTGGAGCGGGATTCGGATGCCGCTCTTGACTGACCATAGCTTCCGGGGGAGCGGTCTGCTCCTCAGATGTCTACAACAGGAATTGACAGTCAAGCTACCTGCACCTGTCTGGTCCGATCGTTTAGCGGCTCTTTCTAAGAGACGGGAATGTAAATAGAAAACATCCCCTGGGAAAGCCTCATGGCCTGGTGGTTCTGTCCAGGTGCAGGTAGTCCGCATCTTCACAGACATGTCTATTTCACCGAGTCTCTCTCCGAGACAGCCCCTCTGGGATGTAAAATATATCCCTTCTCACCATCCCCATAGTGTATGAGACAAATGTACGCAACGAACGATTTTTAACTTGGAATGAATTTATCAGGACGTGACACAAAGACATCACTTTAGGTAAATATATCAAGCTTGTCTCGATATATTTACCTAGATTGATATTCTTGTCTAAGGCTGTATTGGAGTATTAGCCGATAAAGTATCTATTTTTGACCTAATTGTTTGTTCATCGGCTAGTATCTAATCTTTGCCTATAGATTATATATTTACAGCCGATAGGGCATAATTAGGGTTTGCTTCATATTATCCATCTTACACCTTACAGCCGATTCGGTCAGGTTGCATCGGTTAGGTTCTTACAATATGTCATCGGCTTATCGGCCGATCGGCTTATCTTGTTGGTTACAGGATCACACCAACTGGCACACCATGAACCCGTTCTTCTAAGATTTGGACCTGCACTGGAGTATAGCGAATCTCCCAGGCCGCCGTGTTTTGCATCAACACGCTTTTGACACGCCCAGTGGGACCACAAATTTCAAGGCATCCATCATGCCAGAGATCACCGAGGAAAATATCATCCCAGTGATGGTTGAATAACTGTCCCATGAGCCTTTCACAAGCCTTTCACAAGATGTATTTGGATTCCTTTACAGTATCTCGACAAGAAAAATTTGTTCAAAAAGGAAAAGATGTATTCCCAAAGCTGGAGACAGAATCCAGTACACAACGAGATGATGAAGCTAAAATAGAAGACATCAAAGCTAAAGGAGAGCAACGAGCAAAAGATGATAAGATTTCATTACAAGATCGACTGGATTATGCAGTATATCAAGCTTTGATTAATCAGTCCAATGTGTTGGTAAACACATTAACTAATATGGTTAAAAAGGTGATAGATGGGACTATAACTGAGGAGAAGGCTAAAGGACAAGTATATTTTCCAAACAATGTGTTTCCTCCATATAGGACTATTAAGACTGAGATCCCAGGTTCTTCAGCAATGCAACAACAATTTATACCCAGCAGGCCAACATCTTAGCAAGATCAACAAAATCAGACACCAAGGATTGTACCACTAACATCGGCTGGGATTCTTCAAAACCCTGTTCAGCAGCCGATGGGAAGGTCAAGGAAATCAAATCCCTATTCATCAGCCAATTTTGTCACCATCATCTGGACCACAATATATGCATGAGATGCATCAAAATTATCAATACCAATCTCATCAACCTTTCTTGGGTCAAACTTCAAGTTTTCAGCCTCAGCCAGTATCGCCTCAACAATATTGGCCAGAACATGTTTCACAGTACCAATATGAGCCTCGGTTCAATAACTATGAACAAATCCCACAATTAGGTGGGCAACAACAACAATAGGCTGGTGTGACTGTAAAAGTGGTTAGGGAAAAATTTGGTTTGAAGCCCAAGTGTCGTAGGCTCTCCAGACCTTCCATTATATTTGAGGGATGAAGTGAATAATTCAAGTCATCAAACAAACATAATGAAATATCCGACGCCTCGAGAGAAGAATATTGGAGACATTGCTGGGCCTTTAGCCTGCCAGTCAACTTCAACCTGAGATGTGCCCGTCAAACCACTCGAAGGCGACGACCAGATGTGTTACACATTCAGGAGACTTGACAAAAATGGCTAAAGATCTACAACATCTCAAATATTCTTAACTCGTACTCATGTGAATCTAGCTCCCAGGATGTGCACTAGATTCACACTTTCATCTCAAGAATAGATATACATAGCAAACACAAGTAAGATAAAAGCGATCGAATTACAACTAATAATTAGATACATGGCCGACCGGCCAAATAATAATATTGAACGGCGAAAGCTTGACTACCCAATCACAAGCACATCGACTAGGGGTTTACCCCATTAAGTTCAAGTCCTAGAAGAAGCAGTCGATACCCGCATCACTCAAAAGACTAAGTCTAAAACCTGCAGCAAATAGTTAATCCAATAGCAAGAGTCAGTACATTATCAGAAATAATGTACTGGCAAGCACCAAGACAAGCCTAACACTCTACTTGCAAGGCATATAATCAAGGAAGGCATGATATGGTTCTTTTTAGCATAAAGCAAGTACTTAGCATATGGGCATCAAAGTAGGCATTAATCATGTGTAAATATGCATCTTAGGTGGTGTTTGAATCTTCTGAAGATAAAGATAAAGATGAAGATTAAGTGTTTCACGTAAAACGAGGTGACATTAACGTGTGATTAATTAAGTTTTAATTTTTACAAACTTGAAAAATGGATTTATTTGATATTTTAGAACAACTTTCATACAGAAAATTTTCGCACGAAACACACCGTTTAGCAGTTTGAAAAGCATGCCACGATAATCTGGAATTTTATCTCACCCCTACAGAAGATTCGAACGGGGCCTTACTACCATCCATGGCAGCAAGACAATCATTCCCAAATATCAACATAATTTGAAGGTAAATTTCAGCATTTAGAAGAATAAACACAAGTCTATACTCAATACATATTCACATGCTGCTCATATTCGCGAGCACGGCTAATCGATTAGTTTTGACTCTGCAGAGTTCATACACTGTACCCACACGATGCGAAATAATAATCATGCGAAGCATGGCACGCGATACGTAAGTATCCGATTTATTATCCGCAACAAAGCTTTTCAAAGATTCATGATTTAGCCTTACACTAGCACGATATGTGTTATTCTATCCTGGGAATGACCCAGAACCGTTAAGTGGTGAGCCCACGCTTTAAACTTAAACACCGTGGCAGCGAACACATCCGTCCCCCCCACATGGCACAATATCGTTGTATTGGACAAACTGAGTCACCTAAACTACCTCAGTGGTAATTAGGAAGTTCCTATGAATCATCGCTAAGACTAATTCATACACACCGGCCTACCAAAATGTAAGGCTAAATCATAAATAATTTACTAAGCTGGGGCCACCCCATAAATAGCACATGTGGTCATACTATATTCATAGTGAATTGACATTGAGTGAAGTCCTTAAGCTAGTTTGGGCACACTCTCCCCCTATCAGTATACAACTAGTCACCATATGTATACCACTTGAGGCCCAAACTTAAAATTCAAGTTTTTCCATCATTTTATTTGCTAAAAACACCATCCAATTTGTTCAGCTCAGATTAATGTTGAAAATCATTTTTCATATTGAATTGAGCCCAAAATGGTAAGAAGTGATGTACTAAGCATAGATAAGCATAAGTGTCATAGTGGTGTTTTAGCTCATATGTAAGGTGGCATGGACATAATATTTCTAAGGCTAGGAAAGGAGGCATAGATATAAGTGGATTTTATTGGCAATGCATGATCTAGGAGTTGTCTTACAAGTTTAACAAAATTTTAATGTATTAGTGTACAATCGACATGCAAGATTTGCAACCATTTTCAATAACCTCCAAAACATAGGTTCAAAGTGATAAAAGAGAGAGGGAGGTGGGGCTTGCCTTGTAACTGGGAAAAGTCAGCACCTAAATCACTTCTTCACCGTTTACACAATCATCTATACAAAGTACACGTTATACAATTAAATACCGAAATATGCGAAAAATCCAAAATGTTCTAAAATACATGATTTGTGCACAGTGAATAGGTAATGATCTAAATTGAATTCAGGGGAAAGAATTTCTATTTTATCTCTTTTATTTGGGAGCTATTAATTTTAGAAGTTTGCTCGGTGTAGGGTAGTATTTGCTTAGGTAGTGTTATAAAATATATTTGTAAATTGATTTATATTAAGTTTGACTTCACAGAGGTGAAGAAATGTGTTTTCTAAGACTATCACATTACATTTGTGAGTTATAAATTTTTATAGTCTAATACTAGTAATAAACTAATTAAGCTCTATTAAGCTCTAAGTGCATTTTGGGTCCAAGTTTTGTGAAGTGTGGGGTTGCTGCAGCAAAGGAGATGTTCTCAGGAGCACAACAAAATTGGTTTTACAATTTTTAGAGTCAGCATGATTTTATTGTATATTTTATAAGCTAGGTGATTTACTTTAGTCCTAACTAGCTATTTCGAATTTTAGATATAATTTGGGTACTGTAAGTGTCATATTTTATTTTATAAAGACTAAGTCCATGATTTTACCAGTCTAACAAATCTGAGATCACTACATTTGGAGCTGTATTGAATTTTATATGAATCTTAGAAGCTTCCATACCGTTTTCTAATATCAATTCATTATTCAAAATTTAATGATGTTTTGGGTATGGTTCCTTCTAGAGATTTGTCTATAGAACTAAAGTACATTCTTTTGTGAAACTAACAAATTTTAATTTGGCTCATTTGGAGTTGAAATGAATTACTTATGGATTTTATAGTTTCTAGCTTACATTAAAGTACACTTTTTACTAATTAAATATTAGGTGCTGTTTTCATTACAGAAAGTGCCATGTTTTAGTTCATAATAATTAAGAGTATGGTTTTGTGAGCACACTGGAACATTGGTTCACTCTAAAATGAGTTAAAATGAATTTCCTAGGAATTTACAAAGTTTGTATAATTTTTAGTTCAATAGAAAAGCTTTTAAACCATTTCCATAATTTTTCTAAGAATTTTAAATAGGGGTCCACATGTCTGTCAAAGGATAATATGCAAAAAGGTTCCTGTGTTCTTAAGGAATCAACCCGCACTACACCACGTGAGAGAAACCTATTTCGCGCGGAGACCTCGGTGTTCCAAATTATTGCGGTTTAACCCTAGGGCCAATGTCAGTGTTATGGATGTTTTACAGAATGATACCCGGAGTTATGTTTCTTCTCCGAAGAGCTCCCTGCGACCTGGACAGAACGGACAGCCATGGCCGGCGGTGCTATTTGCTGGCGCCGGTGGAGAACGGTTGATCGGATGAGGACGTGGACAAAAGGAAAAACGTGGAGAATCTCATTGCGAACCTATCAGTGGTCAAATGGTTGGTAGTGGTTGTTGGAGCAATGCCGGCGAAGAGTCTGAGCGGCAGTCATTTTCAGGTGATGGTGCAAATGGAGCTAGAACTTGAGTGGGACTAAATGGATCCATGCATATGTCTTTACAAGGGTCCTAGGTACTCACCGAACCGTTGGCTAGAGTCGTCGTGGTCCGGACAAATGCGGTAGCACGCGGATTGGCTCAGTGGCGGTAGATGGCTTCGGCTCCACCTCGACGGTTTGCGCTAGTCACCAAGATTCCTATTCAGTGTATGCATGATGTACAACGTCACATGCAGGAGGTGTGAGAGTAAGGAATCGGGCCGGGGCTCACCGAATAAACGGAAATCGAAGATGGAGCTCGGTGGCCGGAGTTTGGGAAGAAGGCGGCAATCTCCTCGAAGATTGCTTCCCCAGTTGGGATTATCGAGGGATTTTGGATAGGAGGTCGAGGAGGTGTTGATGGCGCGGTGGCTCAGCTCGAGGTGGTCCACGGCGGTCCGAACGGCGATGGTGATGCGGCGGCGATGCCCGGAGCTGGCGATCCGCGGCCTCGGCCTTCCACTCCTTGAGGCGGCGCTCGGCGTTAGCATGGCGCAGACGGCGGCCGTCAGTGGAGATGGGGGCGACAGAGAGGCTGAGGTCTCTCTCTCCCTCAGTGTGCTCGGCAGTGGTGTAGAATGAGAGGAATGACGGCGCAGCTGGGAGAAGAAAAGGAGATGCTCAGCGTTGGGCACGACAGTGGACACGCGTCGATCACTTTGACCTCCTGGTTTCTCGCGCTCTCGTCTCTCTCTATGAATTGAGCGGTGGAATGTTTTTGTACCAAAGTGTAGCTAGCTCATGTGGCTGTCAGTGGGCCCTGGACGTTGCAACATGGCTAGGCAGAGAGAGAGGTGGGTAGAAAAACTGGTAAAAACATATTTAGTCAATTTAAGAATTTTCACCATATATTTTCCTTCCCCTCTTCTTTATAATCCGATAACTTATTTTGTGGGCAGGATAAATTAAGGTGGATTTTTCTGGAGGTAGATAAAAATGTCTAGTTTCTATTTTTTTTGGTTGCACTTGAAAATTATAGATAGATTGATCACAGAAATTAAACAAAGATGGACTATTTAAAAGCTAGATTGAATTTTTAGGAGGCTCAAACTGAGAATAAAAATTCTAGAAAAATTATATTTAGATATGATAAATAATCTAGTATTTAAATAAATTATTTACCATATACACTTTTATGCATTTTAATTCACTATTGGGTGAGGTATTGTTTTAGCCAATTAGGGTCTATAGTTTATCTACTAGTTGACTGGTTTGACTGATTTATTTGAGGTATTCAATTTAGTTATTAAATTGTACCAAAACTACAGTGAGTTGTATGTGTTGAGTAGAGCCTACATGAATTTTCCTATGATTTTATCTTGCACTACTTATTTTTAATAATTCACAAGGTCTTTATTTATATACGTGTTCTCATCATATAAATGCATCTAAATATTGATAAAAATTATATTTGGACTCGTCTTGACCTGAGGTGATGTTGTTGAGTTAGATCTACAGTTTATATTGCACAGGTTCCTATTTATATATGTTCACTTTGGTATTAAGTTAGGAGGATGCTTATAAAGGTAATTAAGGTAGAATATATCCATATGAGTTAATATATTTATTCATTCTCATGCTCATGACATGTCTTCAGATGGGTGATCAAATTAATTTAGTGAGGCTAGACATTGGCCATGTGGATATATTTTAATGTGTATGCTTCCTATGTATTATTTTCCAATAAATAGCACTAGGCCCTTTTTGGTTTAGTTGTTTGTCTAGATTTTAGTTATTATTCGTGAGACTTATTATGAAATGCAAATCAAAGATCCAAATGCACATGAAGGACTCAAGTCACAACAATATATTATGCAAATACATGCACACATATTGTTTTATTTTCTTCCTTTGAGCTGCCAAGAAAAATATTTTAAATTATTCGCAACTTTGCATATTTAAACTGGTCATATTAGACTCACGTAGGTCTTTTAGTTGAAAAATATTAGTATTCCTATTTAGAAAAAAATATTCTCGTCATTTTTAGATACAAAATTTGAAATTCAAATTTTGAGTGTGTTACACCAAGCACAGTGAAAACATGTATCTGTATCTATATCCAGAGTACTTTGACAAGGTGTCATTGCTAAGCCGATACAAGATCCTAGACTTCTTAAAGTTTTCAGGACAAGACAATATTTCTACATATGAGCATATCAGTCGATTTTTAGCACAATGTGGAGAAGCATCGACTGTATAAGCTTTGAGAGTTCGATTGTTCCCATTGTCATTGTCTGGGTCGGCTTTTACATGGTTTTCTTCATTACCTTACAACTCTGTCAGAGGATGGGCCAATCTAGAAAAGCAGTTTCATAAATATTTTTTCAATGGGGTTCAAGAGATGAAGTTATTGGACTTGACATCAATCAGGCAAAAGTCTGATGAATCGGTTCCAGATTATATTCAAAGATTTAGAGACATGAGGAACAGATATTAGAGTCTTAATTTGACCGATTCACAGCTTGCCGATTTGGCTTTTCAAGGATTGCTTGGGGCGATAAGGGAAAGATTTTCCACACAGGATTTGTAGAGTTTAGCTCACTTTGGTTCAGAAGATATTAGCTCATGAACAGAGATTCCAAGAAGCTAATAGATTTACCAGGAAAACCAATAATGTCAACAATATTTATAGTTATGAGTCAGAATCAGAAGATAAGACCCAGAAATTGGTTTGACAGAGTGGTCAAGAAATAAAAAGACAGTAATTTGCCAATGTGTCAAAGATAATGGAAAAGAAGAAAAATATGATTTTGACATCAACAAAGCCGATAGAATATTTGACATGCTTCTTCAAGAGAAACAGGTTCAGCTTCCAGCCAGTCATGTGATTCCATCGGCTGAAGAATTAAGAAAAATGAAATATTACAAATGGCACAATAAAGGATCTCATCATACAAGCAAGTGCAAGGTATTCAGGCAACAAGTCCAATCAGCTATAGAACAAGGCAGGATCAAATTTGATGACGGGAAAAAGCCGATGAAGATTGAAGGCCATCCTTTTCCTGTTAATATGGTTCATACCAATGAAGCTGATAAAAGAAATTATCGGACTTACCAGCAAAACAAGTTTAATTCTACCAGATTGATCAACAAGTATCAAAAGAGACAAGACAGGCAAATTCAAGTATATTCTCAAGATAACAAGGCTTGTTTTGATCCACATTGGAGGTGTGAGTTTTCAGGTTTTGCTGGAATGAAAGAATGAGGTTGCCATCAATTGTGGATTGTGCAGGATGCAGTGATGCAGATGCAATTTACCAAGGTAGTTCTCATCAACCAAGGAGTACAAAGGTTGAGAATTGGCCGATACAGAAAAGGTTATCGGTATATCAACGTTTAGGACCGATTCATCAAGATTATTTCAAAGATGAAAATGAAGAGCAAGAAAAACAAGTTCAGAACCCTCAATGGTGCCCATCTGGTATTACTACTAAGAACCAAAAAAGGAGGGTACAACGGCTGCGAAACCGAGAGCAGATGCAAGAAGTTGATGATGAGATTGACCATCAGCTACAACGAACCAGGAAAGAGTGGCGTGTTAAGTCTAAGCTTGTGTTAGCCGATGAGGTTAAAGCTGATAGAATTTCAGCATCTGCTAAAGGTAAAGTTGTGGCTTCATCTTCAATCAACATGGTGTTTGTGTTACCGGCAGAATAAAGTGTACATGCAGCCGATGAAGAGACAAAAGAATCATTGACAAAGTTGGCACTAGCACTAGAGCAAGCTATTTTGGAAAAACCTGAGGATAATGAACATTGAAACTTGAGGCCTTTATATATTAAAGGTTTTGTTAGTGGGAAGCTGATGTCCAAGATGTTAGTTGATGGAGGAGCAGTTGTCAATCTCATGTCTTATACAACGTTCAGGAAGCTTAGGAAGATCCAAAAGACTTGATCAAGCCTAATATGATTTTAAAGGATTTTGGAGGAAATTCATCTGAAACAAAGGGAGTCTTAAATGTTGAGTTGACAGTTGGTAGCGAAACAATTCCAACTACATTTTTTGTCATTGATGGAAAGGGATCATATAGCTTATTGTTTGGAAGAGATTGGATACATGCAAATTGTTGCATACCTTCAACAATGCACCAAAGCTTGATTCAATGGCATGGAGACCAGGTAGAGATCGTGCAAGCCGACAGGTCAGTTGATGTTACTATTACCGATTTATCCATTTGGGAGATGGAAGGAGTTGATTGCTTGTCAGGTAAAGTTTGGGAAGGTGATTTCTTAAAAGTGTCCGATTGTGATATACAGCCAATCAGTGATGGAGAACCCCAACTTTTACTGTGAAGACATAGGAGATAGCCCCAATGCTTATATAGAAGATGCAGTAGATGATTTTGAAGGTAAATTGGGGCAAGGTTTTATGTCGACCGATGAATTAGAAGAAGTAGACATTGGTGATGGTTATAAACCTAGCCCGACATTTGTAAGTGCTAAGTTGTCAGATTTATTCAAAAATGAATTAATTAAGTTATTAACAGAATATAAAGATTGTTTTGCATGGGAGTACCATGAGATGCCAGGACTTAGCCGATCTATTGTAGAACATCGGTGTTCTATCAAACCAGGATATCAGCCATACAGATAACCTCGAAGACGATTGAAGCCAGAGATGTATGATGCTATTAAGGCTGAGATTACAAGACTTTATGATGCCAACTTTATTAGACCTTACCGATATGCTGAGTGGGTTTCAAACATAGTACCAGTAATCAAGAAAAATGGTAAGCTTAGAGTTTGCATCGACTTTAGAGATTTGAAGAAAGCTACACCCAAAGATAAATATCCAATGCCGATTGCCGATTTATTGGTTGATGCAGCATCTAGACATAAGATTATTAGTTTTATGGATGGTAATACAGGATATAATCAAATCTTTATGGCTGAAGAAGATATTCATAAGACTGCCTTTAGGTGTCCCGGTGCAATCGGCTTATATGAGCGGGCTGTAATGACTTTTGGTTTAAAGAGTGCTGGTGCTATATATCAAAGAGCTATGAATTATATATTTCATGATCTCATTGGTGTTTTGGTTGAAATTTATAATGATGATGTGGTTGTGAAATTTAAAGAGATTAATGAGCATATAGCCGATTTACGAAAAGTGCTAGAAAGGACAAGAAAATATGGTTTAAAGATGAAACCTAATAAATGTGCTTTTGGTGTATCGGCTGGGCAGTTCCTTGGCTTCTTGGTTCATGAAAGAGGGATTGAAATAACATAAAGGAGTATAAAAGCTATCAAAGATATTGAACCTCCACAAAATAAGACCAAGTTGCAATCATTGATCGGCAAAGTTAATTTTGTAAGGAGATTTATTTCTAATTTATCAGGAAGAATTGAGCCCTTTACTCCATTATTGAGGTTAAAAGCCAATCAGGAGTTTGTTTGGGGAGAAAGACAACAAAAGGCATTGAATAACATCAAGGAATATTTGAGTTCACCTCCAGTATTGATGCCACTTCAGAAGGGGATTCCATTCAAACTTTACTAACAGCCGATGAGAAGTCTATCGTTTCAGTTCTAGTTCAGGAGGTTGTAGGAAAAGAAAGGGCAATATTTTATCTTAGTAGAAGGCTTTTGGATGCGGAAACAAGGTATACCCCTGTTGAGAAGTTGTGTTTGTGTTTATATTTTTCATGTACGAAGTTGAGGCATTATTTACTTTCAAATGAGTGCAAAATAGTTTGTTAGGCCGATGTAGTCAAATACGTGCTATCGGCTCTAGTTCTAAAAGGGAGAGTTGGGAAGTGGATTTTTGCTTTGACAGAAATTGATCTTAGATATGAATCGGCTAAGGCAGTAAAAGGACAAGTGATTGCCGATTTTATTGTTCAACATCGAGGTGAATCAATTAATTATGTTGAGATGATGCTTTGAACATTATTTTTTGATGGATTTGTCAGTACATATGGTTGTGGCATCGGCTTAGTAATCATATCGCCTAGGGGGGCATGTTTTGAATTTTCTTTCATTATTAGACCCTATTATACTAACAATCAAGCTGAGTATGAGGCAGTGCTCAAGGGTTTGGAGTTGTTGAAGGAAGTTGAAGCCGATGCTATTGAAATTATTAGGGATTCATTGTTGGTAATCAATCAGTTTTGGGGAGTATGAATACAAAAATGAAATCTTGAGGGTTTACAATGAGAAGTGCCAAGAATTGATGAAGAACTTCAAGGTTGTTGCTGTGAAGCATATTCCCAGAGAGCAGAATGTTAAGGCCAATGATTTAGCTTAAGAAGCATCGGGTTACAAGCCGATGTTGATATTGGTGTTGCGGAGGTTGATGCCGATGATTGGAGGTATAATATTATTAATTATTTGAGGAATCCTTCTCAAGCGGCTTCAAGAAAGTTAAAATATAAAGCTTTAAAGTACGTATTGCTTGATGAGGACTTATATTATCGAACGATTGATGGAGTTTTGCTCAAGTGCTTGAATCTGGAAGAGGCCAAACTTGTCATGTGTGAGGTTCATGAAGGGATTTGTGGAACACATCTACCGGCTCATAAAATAAGATGGTTACTTATAAGAGTTGGATATTTTTGGCTGACAATGTTGGAGGATTGCTTTAAATATTATAACAGTTGTCAAGATTGTCAGAAGTTTGGGGCAGTTCAAAGAGCACCAGCATTGGCTATGAACCCAATTATCAAGCCTTGGCCATTCAGAGGATGAGGAATTGATATGATCGGCCAGATTAATCCACCATCGAGAAGGGACATAGGTATATCTTGGTGGCAATAGATTATTTTACAAAGTGGGTTGAAGCAATTCCTTTAAAGAAAGTTGATTGTAAAGATGCCATTGAATTTCTTAAGGAGCATATCATTTATCGGTTTGGGATTCCACAGAGGATTCCACAGAGGATAACAACAGACCAGAGTTCTATCTTTGTAGCCGATGAGTTTATTTAGTTTGCTAATAGTATGGGCATCAAGGTTTTGATGCTACTTCGCCAAAGGACATACATCGGCGGGTACTCGATTCTTCATCGTCTTAGTGGTCCGATGGGAAGCTTGATGAGTACAAAGGGGTTCTTACAGCAACATTGATTGTATAAGGTTCAGCCAAAGCTGCAGGAACCACCAAGGTCCTCTGTACCCGATAGAGGTCCCAGTTAGAAGCTTGGCTGTTGATTGGCTTAGGGTTTAATTCACAGCTCCAAGTAAGAATTTGCCAAGGGGGATTGATTTCTTTGCCACCAATGCTTGAGCTAGGTGTTGCATATTGGCCGTTGGGCCACTGGTTGATCCACAGAAAATAAACATTTCCAGCCAGAGGTTGAGGAAAGCTATATGTTCCCTATCTGTTACTGCGCTGGTGCTGATGTGCTTGGAGATGTAACCTGACCAACCGCCTATGTTCTTTGTTGTCAACTTGTGGTCACACTTGATCTTTGGAGAGAAGGGGTTGGCCGATGAAACAATTTCCAGGTCGGTAAGCATCTTAACATCTAACAAGGTGAGTGTCATCGGTCCTTGGCCAAACAGAAAAGCGTTGATTGTATCAGACAAAAAAGTAAGCAGCTGATGACAACATTTGTTCGTTTTTTTTCATATCGGCTAAGGACAGAGCTAGACATTGGGCAATTCCTACTTCTTCCCACATAGATTGCTTGGAAGCCGATATTCTCTAGTACCAAGTTCTCCATCTGTCCAAGCTAGAAGGCCAAGATCTAAACATAGTTTGTCAATCGGCCAAATTGGGCTTGGTCTGCTTATAAGGGATTCTATCAGTCTCGGCATTAATGATATAACAGGGGTCTATATCACCCATTGGACCAAGAAAATAATGGGTTGGCTCTTTCAAGACAGGGATGGCGATTTGGTCTCTTAAGTGCTACAATTGAAGGAAAACAGGGATAAATTTAAAGTTTGCAGCAAAATGGGATCTAAGGACGGAATTCAACTTAGAACAGAGGTGATGAACAGGAGAAGACGACAAAGGCTTAAAAAGTTTAAGGAACGTACCAGGGGGACGTCGGTGATGGTGGCCATTTTTGAGCTTGAAGGAAGATGGTCGTTAAGGATCGATGGGGGTCGCCGCTGGGGGTTCACGTCGCCGATGAGTGCGCTGGAGAGGACGAGAAAAGCTTGCGTGGTTTTTGGAGTGTTAATTGGCATAAAGGACAGTAACGGCGTGAAATCTAGGACCGAAGCCATTGGTATTTATTGCGCTGGGCTTGTAACGGTCAGGACACGCAAATCCTAGCTTTTTGCGGATCTAAGAGATAATTCTACAACATGTGTTAACAGCAAAATTTGGTAAAGGTATGCCAGCAATCAAGATTGGATCCGAGGCGGAGTTGGAGAGATAAGGCGGTTTCCAAGGACAGATACCGCATTGGTTGGAGCCGTATCAGCCGAAATAAAATTGGACTCGGGCAACCGATACGAGTAGCCTAGCTTCATGTTGGCTTCGGAAAAGAGGTTGAAGATATTGCCAACTAGGAATTAAGTCCAGATAAGGCAATTGTGTTTATTAATTAGGAATAAGAGTTATTTCCTTTTTACAATATTGGGGTAAGAGTCCACCTAGGACCTTGTATAAGGTTTTGTCGGTATCGGCTAAATCAACTTATTAACCTCGATTGGCGTAAGATATCTACCACCTTGAAAACCATCCAAAGACTTGATTGTCCAGACATCATGCATCTTTTTACACTTTATGCTGCATCAGCCCTAGTCCTAATTAGAAACACGATGTCTGGCTTGTCTCTTACTTGTAATAGGGGTAGCATTGGAGTTTCATCCATTCTTATCTGATATAACTGCTTAGCTTGGTTTAAATTCATTTAATCATGCTTTTCATGTTATATCTACCCCTTATACAAGGACATCACTTTAGGTAAATATACCAAGCTTGTCTCGATATATTTATCTAGATTGATATTCTTGTATAAGGCTATATTGGAGTATTAGCCGATACAGTATCTATTTTTGACCTAATTGTGAGTTCATCGGCTAGTATCTAATCTTTGCCTATAGATTATATATATACAGCCGATGGGGCATAATTACGATTTGCTTGACATTATCCATCTTACACCTTATAGCCGATTCAGTCAGGTCGCATCGGCTAGGTTCATACGATACGTCATCGGCTTATCGGCCGATCGGCTGTTGTGTATCTAACTGGTTTTTTGTATATCATGATGGTTGCAGGATCAAACCAATTGGCACGCCTTGAACCCGTTCTTCTAAGATTTGGACCTGCACTGGAGTAAAGCAAATCTCCCAGGCCGCTGTGTTTTGCATCAACAGTTGCTAAAAATAATTTTTACACGAGTCGGTGGGCCTGCCAGAATATTTGCATGGTGTGAAAATGAAACCGCCCGAAACCACCCAAATGTGTTTTTGGGCTTGTGGGAACGTGTTTGGCACCATTGGTGATGTGACCATGGCTACTACGGATACAACTGTTGCTCACATCATATGTCAACAGGAAGATGTCAAGAT
This sequence comes from Oryza officinalis, assembly GCA_008326285.1. Taxonomy (NCBI): domain Eukaryota; kingdom Viridiplantae; phylum Streptophyta; class Magnoliopsida; order Poales; family Poaceae; genus Oryza; species Oryza officinalis. The sequence goes on along the minus strand of BDMV01000003.1, from coordinate 5,083,322 downwards.
CAACTTGTCCAAGTTCTGGAATCCAATTCGGTCACCTGCTACAGTGCTGATTTCAAACGGTCATCAAATATGCATACGAGCTCCATTTTCGGCCCATGAGTACTTGATGGAAAGCTCTTGGTGTTCTCTTTCCAATGGATCTAGCCTCATCTCCAAATTCCATCCCAGTCGGCCGCAATCACAAAAATAAGGTGCTACATCACCTATAATGGGCCTATGTGTGGTGCGCCCCAATCTGGTGGAGCACGATCCTAGGGACCCCTTGGTCGTGCTCACGCCCCTTTATATAGCTAGCTACCACTTTAAGGTTTCTCGGGTTTTGTTCAAATTAAAGTTTAGCTTTGCTACTTTGCTGTGTAATCCCGTGATCGGTTAGATCACCGATTTGCTCGTTACGGAACCCCAACGCGAGGGGTTTTGTTTCCCGATCATTCGATGAGAGGTGAGGATAACACAATTGGATGAAGACGACGTTCACGGCCTGACTACAACCGTCCAAGGATACTGCGCCTTAGCAACCGATACACCGTCTCCAATGGTCGTCACTAACTTGCGGTGTGCGTCAACCCGGCCACGAGGGCACCCGTCCGACAAGCAATCGAAGAACAAGCAAAAACAAGTAGAACAACAACTGAATTGCTATACGAAGATGAAAGTTTCACTAGGAAAATCGCAATATGACGGGGTTCCGAATACAGGCAGATGGGCGGTTTAGCCAACACACGCGCTGCAAGCAAGTAGCTAACTATAATCATCAAAACCCAATTGTTTTTGGCGGCGGCTAAAGGTATAAGAAGAGGGGGAGGATGACCACAGGGGTGTTGGGGTCGTGCTCTAACCCTAGGATGCGTCCCTAGTAGACCCAACTTGATACATAGCCCATTGGGCCCAAATAAGGTGACGCAACACCTCTGACAAAAAAAGACTCGGTAGTAACATGATGATTGCTGCCGATCTAGAACAGATATGGGCATGAGGCCATATCCATTTGAAAGTAGACTTGGTAATCTTTCCATCAAGTGCTTACACGGCCAAATTGGAGTTCGCATGAAGTCGTGGCGATCGTCACAAGTTAGCACTGTCCTGCAATCCGAATCCAGCCCATGCGAATCCTCTCCCCTTTTGATCCTCTCCATCCTTCCTAAGTAAAACAAGAGTGTTCGTGTCTTTGGTGTATAAATAAGATGAACATGAACTCAAGAATGAACTCACCTGATAGTTGATTTGACATGCCGAGTGCGGGTAATAGGACCATGAGGTTATACTTGTGGAGACATGGATGTATCGATGGTGTTGATGTCCTCATTATCCTCCCCTTCTTGCAGTTGAGTCATCCTCGACTCAAGCTCATCTTCTTCCCCTAAATATGGTTTCAAATCTGTGACGTTAAATGTGGGACTAACCCCAAAATCCGTAGGCAGGTCAAGCTTATATGCATTTTCATTAATTTTTGCCAACAGTTTAATTGGTCCATCAGCTCTAGGCATCAATTTAGATTTTCTCAAGTTAGGAAACCTATCCTTTCTCAAATGCAACCAAACCAAATCTTCAAGTTCAAAACTAAGTTCCCTTCTACCTTTGTCACTAGCAAGCTTATACTTAGCATTCATGCGCTCTATGTTTTCTTTAGTTGTTTCATGCAGTTTTAACATCAACTCAGCACGTTGTTTAGCATCAAAATTTAGTTTTTCAGAAGATGACAAAGGCATTAAATCAATAGGAGCACGACGCAACAACCCATAAACAATCTCAAAAGGGCACATCTTTGTAGTAGAATGCAGCGAATGATTATAAGCAAATTCAATATGAGACAAGCATTCTTCCCACATCTTAATATTTTTCTTTAAAACAACCCTTAACATAGTAGACAAGGTTGGATTCATAACTTTAGTTTGACCATCAGTTTGGGGATGATATGTAGTAGAAAACCAAAGCTTAGTCCCTAATTTAACCCACAAAGTTCTTCAAAAATGGCTAAGAAATTTAGTGTCACGATAAAAAACAATTGTGTTTGGCATACCATGCAAGCGAACAATTTCTCGAAAGAACAAATCAGCAATATGGGTAGCATCATCAGTTTATGATATGGTATGAAATGTGCCATTTTAGAAAATCTATCGACAACCACACGCACCCTCTTGGTCCTAGGCAAACCCAACACAAAATCCATTGAAATATCTTCCCAAGGAACACTAGGAATAGGTAGAGGCATATACAAACCATGTGGATTTAAGCGTGACTTAGCCTTTTGACATGTAGTACAGCGTGCAACAAATCTCTCCACGTCTCTCCTCACCTTTGGCCAAAAGAAATGACCAGAAAGTATGTCTTCCGTCTTCTTGGCTCCAAAATGCCCCATCAATCCACCTCCCTATGCTTCCTGCAACAACAACAAGTGAACGTAGCTAGCTGGAATGCATAGCTTGTTAGCTCTAAACACAAACCCATCATTGAAGATGAATTTGTTCCACGTCTTCCCAGCCTTATAATGCAGCAACACATCTTTAAAGTCATCATCATGAACATATTGGTCTTTAATTGTTTCTAAGCCAAAGATCTTGTAATTAAGTTGTGTCAACAAAGTATGCCTTCTAGACAATGCATCAGCAATGACATTCTCCTTTCCTCTTTTGTGTTTGATGACATAATCAAAAGACTCAATAAATTCAACCCATTTAGCATGTCTATGGTTTAGTTTACCTTGACTACGAATATGCTTCAAAGATTCATGATCAGAGTATGACAAATTGCTTGGGCCACAAATAATGTTGCCATGTTTCCAAAGTTCACACAAGAACATACAATTCTTTATCATAAGTAGAATAATTCAGAATAGGCCAACTAAATTTTGCACTAAAATATGCAACAGGTTTGCCCTCTTCTAACAAAACACCACCCAATCCAATCCCACTAGCATCACATTCAAGTTCAAAAGTCTTATTAAAATCTGAAAGTTGGAGGAGAGGTGCATGTATCAACTTATCTTTCAACATGTTGAAGGCGTTCTCTTGTGTTGTGCCCCAAGTGAAAGACACTCCTTTCTTCGTAAGCTCATTCAATACCACAGCAATCACTACAAAAAATCTTGGTTTCCATGACAAAAGGATATGGTCATGTAAAGTACAGAAACGGTCATAGAAAGTATCGTATGACGAAAATCCCCCGTCATAAGGGTCGTCACAAAAAGACCGTCGCTAAATGTACCTCATGACGAAAAAATGGTAAACCGTCACATAATGTGAGGACCTTATGTGACGGTACGTTATGGCGTCATATATTGTTGACATTATATGGCGCTTGTAACTGTCACATAATGTTAGTCAAATCGTCACAATTAGTGTGGTCAGGCCCTTATTCAGTGTGGTTTATATGACGAGATGCCGTCGTCATATATTGCTATGCAGAATTCATGACTATGTCTGTTATGTCATGTGATGTATGCCTGTCAACTGTTATTAGCGTTGACATGAGCACTGTTTTCACAAAAATACATTCACTCCATGCACATATTTTCCATGACTCTCATCACAGGTCAAGAAACACACACATAACAAAGAAACCATCATCCACATACAATTCAAAGCATAATACATTACATACTGGTTTAAACATCACACAAGTACCAAGTTCCAGGTTTCATCACACACAGTTGCAACATACCAACTGATGCACATAAGATGGATATAAGTTTCCAACCATAGAGGGCACATATAGTTCCGACAATGACAAAGTTTGCTGTTCTAGCAATGCAGCAAAAGACTAGGCAAAAGGCATCATCAAGTGAATCATGTCGACCTACCTGCACCATCTTTCTGAAGATTCAGCATAGCTCGCAGTAGTACATTAGTCTCTTCAAACTTGGTCTGCATCCCCTTCACATCCTCTTGGGTCTGGCGTAGCAAAGCTTGGTTTTCTTCAAGTGCAGCTTGGTTTGCTTGAATCGTGGCTTGTTGAGCCTGAATTTGTGCTTCCAATTGTTCCTGCTTCCTAGCAGCTTCCTCTCTTTCTGCTTGGATTGTTGCCTCAAACTGAGAACGCAGTCGTGCTTCCGTGGCTGATGTAGAGCGGGCAGTCTTTGACTCTGGAGTCACACCCATGTTTGGAAGGAAGGTTGATGAAGGACTAATCTGGCTAAGACTGTCAGCAACAATCTGAGTGGGAGACTTCTGTGCTTCACCTTCTTCTGGTTCTCTTTCTTTCTCTGCAACCATATCCTCCTAAACAGAATAATTCCACTTATAAGGTTCATTCAAGTAGCAATCTGGAAATGACTTTAGTAAAGGACATGATTGAAACTATTGAGCTTACATATATCTGATTTGCAAGCTCAGTACGACCATTTCATGGACTAGTCATACATTCCCCAAAGAACTCAACAGGATCTGGTTCCATGTTGTTGTACTAAGCCCTCTGCAACATTCATATAATTTGGATCTTAATTTTTTCATCTAAGGTAAAGACAGCTGTGTACATACAATTGTGAATGGAATACACAGGAACAGTTAGTTTTCATACCAGGCTGTATCGGTGGGCAACATAGGACCTAGCTCCAGTCTTTTGATGTAGCCGAACTTTGCTTCGGTTATCTTTATTCATAGCACAATGCTCCTGGAACACAAATGCAGTATAGGGGTTACATACAGATATACATATTGCAATGCATACTAACACAGTCAGATAGGATTCAAAGAAACACAGGAAGATAATGCAAGCATGGACCTGCACTTTGGGATCACACCAATAGTCAACCAGCTTGTTCCGTTCTTCTGCCTTCAGATTAGGTGGAGGTTCTTTGGCCAACAATTGTTCTCTTGTAAGTGATTCATCGAAGTACTTCCTTTTTAGGAGATACCTTTGCTGCTTTACTCCCTTCTTAATGATATCAGTGCATGCTGCTTTGCTTGGACCATCATTCCTGACATCCACATCCAACCTTGACTGCAGCCAAAAATGAATTATAATAGTGAAAACAATTTTTGACAAAGGAAACTTGTATATAATGTTAGGGACAATGAAAAAGTTATCTCACCGCTACTTTCCTAAGGACTTTTGCTACTTCTTCCTGCCCCTCCATATCTTTGTATTGTTTCCAAGATGTATAGATAGGCAGGTTATCTCTAAGGGCAACACCACACTCTGATGCTAGTTTAGCTGCTTGAACAGGGACGTCTGGTCTCAGCTTGCCTTCGGCCACCTGGATAGGCATCTTGTTTCCTCGTTTAATCATCCTCTCTAAGCCATGACCCATGGTTTTCTTGCGGACATTCCTTGGCACTGCATTCCCAATACAAATATACAGGTTATTTAAAGAAGTTATAGTTACTTAATGGAGAAGACAATGCTTGGAAGGAAATAACTTTTACCTGGAACTAAGTCTTCATCCGGCTCTCCACTTGTTTCATGCTGTGAACAGTTAGCGCCATCAAAGTGGTCATTCAGTTCATTGATTTCATTGCTTTGCCTAGAGCTCTGTCCTCCTGGCGAGTTGCCCACAGCAATTGATGGCGGCCCACCAGTTGTGGGAGCAGTCTGCTGAAACAAGCTAGCAGTGGACCTTGTTAACCTGGCAGGACTTGTGGGATTAGGCTGCTGAAGCAAGCTAGCACTGGACCTTGTTAACCTGGCAGGACTTGTGGGATTAGGCTGCTGAAGCAAGCTAGCACTGGACCTTGTTAACCTGGCAGGACTTGTGGGAGTAGGCATTGTGTTCGTACTATTTGCGGGAGTAGGCATTGTGTTTGTAGTCTCTGTGGTGCGGTTTCTTGTCGGGCTGCTGCCTGTACATATGGTGCGTTGCAAATTTGGGGTAGTGGGTATGGTGTTTGTGTTCTGGCTAGCTGGCACATGGTTGGTAGTGGACAAGTCTGCTTGTGGCCTCGGTTGATTTCTGCCTTTAGTGGCAGCAGTTTTTGCAAGAGCCGTAATTATAGGTGCAGTGGATCGGTATATCTGGGTGGGGTTTGCAGCTTGATAATAGTTGCCCTAGTCACTCTTATTGGGCTAGCCGGCATTGGGGCCACCTTTTCTTTCTTGTTTGGATGGCGAGATCCTGGAGGCATTGGTCTTACCTAGCAAGAGAAACAAGCATCTTGTAAATTAAATGGAATTGTACATGTGCGCCAACAGTTCAACAAGTAATTGAAGTATTTGTGATATATGCAGGCATAGAATAAAGGGTTCCCTAGAATAAATATAGAGACAGGTTACTTGTTAAGTGACCTACTAATACATCTCACCTCAGTATTGAGGTCTTCATCATAATCATAATCATCATCGCTGTCAGAGAGGTTATCAATGTCAGAGTTTGGATCATAGTCATTGTCAGATTCTGGTTTGTCCAACTCTAATGTCTTCCCTTTGCCCACTTCCTCTTTTGATAACACAGAATTAACAGTTTCAGTTAACACATCAATACCCAAGGACTTAAAAACATCTTGAATCCTCTGTATGTTCGCATCCCTCTCCTGCTCATACTTGGACTTAGGCATTTCTTGTAATAGTACTACGAGGGAATGCAGAAAGAGTAGAAACTCGATTCAGTTTCAGTAAAAATGAAGTTGAAAAAAAACTAAGACATCGGGTACTGCAAGAGAGAAGGTGGATTTGAACCGAGAAGTTTGACTTACTTCAATTGTTACCGGATCTGATGAACCTCGGACAAGGCGAAACCCTAGCTGACACCAGTGCGATGGTTGGCGACCTCGAGTGGCGGGGGTCGACGGTGGGCTGTTCAGGAGCGGGGATACAAGGACCGAAGTCTAGTGGGGGTAGGGTCGATGGTGGGTGGCGGATCTACGGTGAGGCAAGTTCAGGTGTGGGCTTCCAAGTACCGGAGGGCTATGGGGCTAGGCTCGACGGCGAGCGGCGGATCTACGGTGAGGCGAGTGGCGGCGCTAGGGTTGAGTGCAGGGAGGAGGAAGCCATAGGCCGGAGGGATTTGTTCCCCTTTGGCAGACCGAGCATACAGATAAGGCAGGCCGCAGACGCGAGGGAAATTTTTCCTTCTTGAGCGGGAGGCGTGGTGGGTCCCATTTGTCGGTGAGGGAATCAGTGCGGGAGAGTGGGAGGGGCAGGTGCCAATTTTTGGTCTGGCGCGGTGGGTCCCATGTGTCGGTGAGGGAATCAGCGCGGGAGAGCGGGAGGTGCAGGTGAGGTTATCTACCGTGAATGCCATGTGGGTCCAGCGTTAGGATGACATGTGGGCCCTGCATGCTATTTAGCCACTCATTCTATTTGAAACTAGATTTTGGGGTTCAAAATCATTTCACCTAAAAAGTCCTGAATATAAAAGTTGTACAACTCGTCAAGATCTACAACTTTGATATTTGTCATTTTTTGATGTGACTTTGTTCGGACAGTTCAAATTTTGAATTTCAAAATGTTAAAACTTCAAACCCTAGTTTGGGGTACTATGTAATTTCACCTGAATAAGTCCTGAATATAAAAGTTGTACAACTCGTCAAGATCTACAACTTTTATTTTGGTCATTAGTTCATCCGACAAAGTTATGATAAGAGTGTTCACAAATTTTACCTTGATCTCTTATGAAGTTTTAACATTTTGAAATTCAAAATTTGAACTGTCCAAACAAAGTCACATCAAAAAATGACAAATATCAAAGTTGTAGATCTTGACGAGTTGTACAACTTTTATATTCAGGACTTATTCAGGTGAAATGATTTCAAACCCCAAAATATAGTTTCAAATTGAATGAGTGGCTAAATAGCATGCAGGGCCCACATGTCATCCTAACGTCGAACCCACATGACATTCACGGTAGATAACCCTGCTGTGGCTAACAAGGAGAGGCTGCAGCTAGCCTCGGCGGTGTGGCCGGCCGGGTATCTTCTTTGAAGTCTTGTACGCACCAAGCGTGCCCACGGGAAACCGGGACGTCATGCCAATTGGCCAAAAAAAGCTGGGCGAAGACCCAGAAGACTGGCAAACCTCGTTCGTAAAATACCTCGAGAACGGCTGGCTTCCAGAAGACAAAGCAGAGGCGAAGCGCCTACAGATCAGAGCCACAAAGTACAAGCTGGTCTCGAGGGAGCTGTATCGCTCCGGGGTGTTCCAACCTTTGCTTCGGTGCATCTCCTTCGCCAAAGGCGAAGAAATGGCGAAAGAAATACACCAGGGGCTATGTGGTGTATCTCGACTGAGCTAGGGGCTAATTCACCAAGGGTGATATTCTCCGGTGGCGAAGATGGGCGCGAAGTGTCGCTCGAACTCCTCGAGGGGGTAAGAGTCGAAGCACTAGAACACATGCGCAGATACGTTAGAAGCACTTCGGCAACTTACAATAAGAAAGTTCGCCCGACAGAGCTTTTGCCTGGCCATCTCGTCCTAAGGAAAAAGGTGAACCCGCTAGCAGTCGGGAAGCTCGAGTCGAAGTGGGAAGGGCCGTACCTCATCAAGCACAGGTCAATGACAGGCTACTTTTGCCTAGCAACACTAGAAGGCGAAGAGTTTGACCATTCGTGGAACGCTGCTTCTCTCAAGCGTTTCCACGTTTAGGAAAGATGACACCCCATTCGCCAAGCTGTAAAAATGTATATACTGTTATATAGCCTTTTCGGCATCCCCCGTTATGTAAGCCTTTCGGCATATATAAAAGAAAAAAAAACTGGACGTAGGGCTATTATCGACCCTGGAGGCCTGAACCAGTATAAAATTCCTGAGTCTTTCGCCCTTTTTTACTTGTGTATATGATAATTCGTGGAAAAACCTTAAGGCAAACGCCTGATCAGCGAAAATGCTAGGGGGGTGAAACGAATCGGCCGAAGCATCGCTCGCCGAACGTTGAAACCGTGACAGCTTGCTTCGGGTACTAACCGAACACCGTTATACTTGAGCCAAAGGAAAAGCGTAAGCGCTTCTCCCGGTACGAAGCACCGCAGATCGAAAACGGAAGACAAAAGCTGAAAAGTCAGCAGACCTATTTCGCTAACACACGCAAAGGGGTCGACATGTTACGACCCAACAAAAGCACGAAGAGTGACAATGCAAAAATAGCGAAAAGGAAATAACAACACATCTTTATTAACTTCGAAAAATAACCGAAGGGTACATGCCGTATAACACGGCACATGCGAAAGGAATACAACAGGCTTTACAGCTTAATTTACAGATAAATTACATCTTCGCCCCCAAAACAACCACCGCTCCCTAAGGAGCGAGCCAGCGAGCCAGGTTCGTCATCGCCAATGTCATAAACTACCCTAAGGGGAGAAAGGGGCGAGAAGCAAGCTAGGCCACAACGGCGTCGGGCGATCGCTTCCTGCCGTTCGGTACTCCGATGGCTTCGCCAAAAGCGAGCCATGTTCTCCAAACGACCCGCATGGACACGGTCGTAATCTTCCAGGGTTCGCCCGTAGTGCGCTCGCATCCGGCTAGCAACTTTCACGACTTTGTAACTATTGCCGTTTATGGTCATCTCGCAGTAAATAGGCCGAAGCAGGTACCGAACTTTGGCAAATCCTTTATCGCGACAAACTTCTCGTTCTTGCTTCGCCAATCCGCAAAGGGGGGCCGAACACATAGTTTCTGGCGTAGACCCTAATAAGACAATAGGGGAAATCAAATGGCGAAACACAAAAGCGGAATAGGTACTCTTTCAACGAGAAGCGATGCGAGCGCAAGTGCAAAAGGTATCAAACGCGATAGTTGGCGAAGCTTATCATATGTCAAACAATCTATGACAAGAGGGGCCATTGGCCATATTTACATCGTTCGCCCTCTACGGCAAACACCAAAAAGGAAAAGCATCAAAACCTACAAAAATGAACGGAGGGCCTCACACCTCTGGGTGATCTTGGGCATCGCCTCCACCACCTCCGGCCGGCTCTTCGCCCCGGTCCGCCACCTCCGCCTTCGCTAGGTGCTCGAGTAGCCTTGGCGGTGGATCGGCCGTCCTTCTGCCAGAACTGCTTGCGCCAGGCGCGAAGCGCGGGCGAAATGTCCTGGGTGCTGACCTCCCAGTCCCTCTTCGCATAGTCAGGGAACTGGGCGATGTGCTTGCACCTAGACTGCTACAGCAGGCCCATGGCGAAGGCCGCCGACACGCGCGCACAGCTGTCGCCGTACACAACTGCGCAATCTAAGACCGCACCGCCAGCTTGTTGAGTCCATTTAGAGAACTCAAAGACGGAAGTATTTTCACCCGGCACGCCCCGCACCTTCGCCCCCATATCAGTAAGGGCGAGGCGAAGCGTGCGGCAAGCGGTCTTGGCAGATTCGGTGGCTTTCGTCACCTCATGCGCAAGTCGTTGCGACTTCGCCTCTGCCTCGCTGGCTTCCAGGCGAAGAGCCTTCATCTTCGACTCCGACATATTATAATAATCCGTCAGGGCGGCGGAGTGCTTCTGCTCTTTCCTGAGCTCGGCTTGGAGATGCTTGTTTTCGGCCTTCGCTTCCCTCAGGGACCGGGCAAGGCGCTCCATCTCTATGCCCTTGCGGCCCAGTTCGTCGTCCTTGGCCCGAAGACGGCCTTTCAAGTCGTCAAGGCGAGCCCGCATAGTTCGCTCCATCGAACAATGCGCGGCGAGAAGCTGTTTAAGAAGGGGCGAACGCTGAGATGTGTTGCAACAAGAAAAAGAGCGAAGAGAAAGCATTATTTATATACAAAAACACACATCAATCAACATACCTGGACCGCCAGGCTCTTGACGGCGGAGCAGCCCCCGTCGAACTCGTTCAGTTCGGCGAACAAGCTTGGGCCACCAGCGGGCGCGACGATGTTGCTCACCCCTTCGACGAAGGGAATGAGCTCCGCCCGGGTCTCGAAGTCGTCGAGGGCGAATCGGGGCGGCACCAAGGAGCAGTCCGAAGCGGATGTCTCGGCCGTCTTTTTACCCTTGCCAAGGGCAAGCGGCGAAGCGATCGGCCGACGGACAGGGCTGCCAAACACCTCGGCCGCTGTCTTCGCATCCTTTTTGGCCGAAGCCGTAGCCCCAACAGTGCTTCCCCTAACCCCGCCCGCGGAGCCTGGGCCAATCGAGGGGCCCAGGTTTCGACTAGCAGGCAAAGTGGGCGTCTCGTCGGAGGACTCTTCGTTGCTAAAGACACAAGCGATGTCGACGAGTCCCCCTTTCTGGGGGGGTCCCCTTCGCAGACTCCCCCTTCGCCATCTTGGTCGTGGCGATCGCGACCAATGTCTTCGCCCCCTGCACATCCTTCCGGAGGAGCGGGGAGCAGTTCGACTCCGCCCCGGTCTCGGCGTGCCCGGGGCTCGGAGTCAGAGTGTAGCCGCGGGTCCCGGAGTGGCTGTCGGCGGCCTCATCCGCGGTCGTTTCGGCCGCGACGTCCGTCTCCCCCATGTCCTCCTGCTCTTCAACGCCATCTTCGTTGTCGGCGTTAGAATCAATAGAGGCAGGGGCCTTTCGCTTGTAGGGGGCCAATTTCACCTGCCCGCGCAGCCGTATTTTCGAGGCACCCTCCCCGCCGTCAGCCTTGAAGGGCTTCGCCTGGGGAGGGAGCTCACCGACGCACACCCGGTTCGCCCGTCCGGCCGCCTGCCGCGTTAGCAGCTGGCCGAACTCGGTGACGGTCATATCGCCAATCATCTTTCGGGCTTCGTCGTCGGCTTGGGCCAGAGTCAACACTGAAACATCATTACATCAAAAATGTCAAGCAAGAGAAAAGCGCAACAGCGAAGCACATGCAAGGGAAGCGAAAAATAAACTAACCGTTCGCCCCTGCGGGCAGGACGAGCTTGGGCAAGCCATTGACCTCTTCGTCTTGATCGACTTCGACCTGCCACGACTGGGAAAGGGGGAATATGCAAAGCATACAAAACTCCTCCACCAGGTCACGGCAGCTCAAGCGGGAGCAGACCTTGCGAAGCAAGGCAAACCGCGCCTCCATAGCCCCGCTAACGGAAATCTTGGGTTTCTGGTTCGGCGCGATCGCCTTGCGCCGCCATCGGAGTGCTTTCACCGCCTTGGAACCGGCCTCGATGGGGATGGAGTGGTAAAACCACTTCGCCATCCAGTGGCGGTCCCACTTCGACATGGCGGCGTTCACCGGCCATAGGTCGCAACGCTCAGGGCGAACGTTAAAGTTCACGCTCCCGAACGCCGTTTTCCTCGTCCTGGCCGGGGTAATCACCGTCTTCGAATTCACGGTGGCGAAGAATACGGCGCCGAAAACCTCAGCGCTCGATTCGAACTCGGCGGTCCGACACGCCCAGTCGAAGATGGCGATCCGGACGAACGCCGAAGGGCTCAGCTGGGGAAGCACCACCTGGAAAAGGCAAAGGATCTCCGGCAACAGCACGTTGCACGGAAATTGTAGCCCCGCCTCGAAGAAGGCGGCAAACACCACTGTGTGGCCGTCGCCAGGTTTTGGCACCACGGCCTCCCCCGGGGTGAAGGCCTGCCCTTCTGCCACCACGCCGGAGCTAACCAGCTTCGCCAGCTCGTCGTCATCCATGAGCGAAGCCCCTAGAAAGGCGGTGGTGTCATCGTCAATCCGGCCCGGATCGGGACCCGTCGCGGAGGCAGGGTTCGGCTTGCGGGGAGCCATGGCGAAAGAAATGTGGGTTGTCGAAGAGGAAGAATGGGCGAAAGACCTAGCGACTCGAAGGGCGCCGTGAAAGGAAAGTTCGAAGAGAGCACTCGCGGTGAAAATGACGCGGGTAAGGCGATGAAAAAGAGGGAAGGGGGCATATATATATATAGCCCACCCAGGCGATGTTTCGCCTCCCCACACAATCACGAGACGCCACGTGCCGCAGGGGTAGGCAAAATGGTAAATTCCATTAACCGAACTGCACAGTAACGAGCCCTCGAAGCAAAGCCCAACACTGTTCATTTCGGCCCAGTGAAAGAATAAGGATAACTTCACCGTTCACAAAAGGCGAAGGCCGCCAAAAAAAAAATTTAACCACAAGAATACATGTGCACCCAATGCACCCATTCTTTGCAGGAATACAAAATAGGTTTCGGCAGGAGCGTCGGTCGAAAGGGGGTGCCTCATACCACCACATGATCTGCACGGTCTTGGCCGAAGCTCCTATCTCACCCTTGCTCGTGAGGGGCTTGTTGGCGGTATGTCATGAGACCCTTCGACCGGACCTGCCGAAACCAGGCAACCAGCATGGATGGCGAAGCCCCGTGGCGAAGATCTCCATTGCGAAGGCCGCGGGGCGAAGGCGGCGAAGGGCGAAGTCTAAACGTGCCCTGGGCGAAGCCGCAGGGCAAAGGGCACACGCCGAAGGAGGATGACTTCACCATATCAGGCCCCATCCAAGAAGGCCCAGGGGGCCGGCCCAATCGCTCCGGCCCATTGGCCGATGGGCCTGCAGGCGCCAGTGGGCCTACTACAGGCCCATATATCGTTAATTACATTGTATACCCATACAAGTGCCCTTTCATAAGGGCAACCATGTAAATTCCCCTGTAAAACCTAAACCCTAATGGAGGGATCTGTAATAGGGCTACAAATAGACCCCTAGGGCCAGGTAAAAGGGGAGGAGTGAAAAAATTCCTTTAATTAATATACTTTCCTTTCCCAACAAACTATTGAGTAACCACGTCTACCGACGTATGCAGTTGTCGCTTCGACAACACCTTGAAAAAGACTTTTTCCCATAAGCAAGAAAAAAGAACTTACTATCTTTGGGATCTGATACTACACCGCTGCTTAATCCCTTAGTGGATCGGCTCTATTACATAAGCGGATTCCTAAATTTTGCCCCGTATCATGGGATAAGTAAGCAGTTTTTTTTAGTTGTATCAATCCAGTCGCTCACTAATTGATCTTTACGGTGCTTTCTCTATCAATTTGAGAACTCTATCCATAGAGTAGTATAGGCCATACTTTCTTTCTTCCTATTTTGATTCTCGTGAAGTGTCCTTTCTTCCTACAGCTGATAGGGCCAAATCGTTGTTTTGACGATCCCTATGTAGAAAGCCCCCTTTTCTAGTAAATACTAGAAAATTTGATCCTTTCTTATTTTTCTTTCTATAGTGGAGATAGTCGCACGTAATGACAGATCACGGCCATATTATTAAAAGCTTGTGGTAAGAAGGGGTTTTGTTCTAGTGCCCAGAAATAATATTCCAAAGCCTTTGTATGCTCTCCATTGCTTGTGTGTATAAGGCCTATGTTATAGAGTATATAACTTCGATCATAGGGATCAATTTCTAGTCGCGTAGCTTCGTAATAATTCTGCAAAGCTTCCGCATAATTTCCTTCGGATTGAGCCAACATCCGTTACGGTCGTTCGTTCTATTCAAAAATTCTCCGTTCCAAAACCGTACATGAGGTTTTCACCTCATATGGCTCCTCCCTTCTGTACATAGTACTAAGCGAAAAAATCTAGAGAATAAAAATAGAATTAGTTCCATCTCATTATGGACCAAAAAGGGCTGGTATTTTTCCAAGAAATCACTAGCCAACCTTCCCACAAGAGGTTTTTCATAACACCAATGAATTATATTAATGCTAGAGGGAAACGATAGCTCCAAGAATTTCTTTGTTCTCAATGCCTCCTTTTTAGAGGAATTAGCCACTTCAACGATCTTTGATGGTTATAGGGGTATCCAAAGTACAAACTTGATGGTTGTTTGTTATCCCAACCATTCTTCCCAGCCCTATTACCAATCAGGAAAGGGCTAATTTCTAACAAAGTTTTTCTCTTGTTGATTCCTATTTCTAGGTGTAGTGCTTTTATCCCCTATGCTACCTATTAGTACTAGTAGAGTAGGATTAGCCTGTAATACAGAACCTATCCTGTAGGTGTAACCTTTCGCTCAATACTAAAATCTACAATTGAAGCATCCGAGGCCGCGTCAATCGAGGATACACAACAGAAGGAGTTGTTAGTTCACCTCACCTTCCCTAAGCATGGGTTTCCCTTACTAATTTGGTTTTCTCTCCGCGAACCTCCGCTCTTTCTCATAAAACCAGGGTGTAGGTAGGGCTAAAAAAACAAAAAAAAGAGTCAAATCGCACCATCTCTAAAATAAGTAAATGCCTTTTTTTCCCCTGAGGTTGTCGGAATTATTTGCAATAAAATATTGGCTACAATTGAGAAGGTCTTATCAATGAAATTTCCATTTATACGGGATCTAGGCATAATTCCGAACCCATTCTATATAGAATTCTTTTCATTCCTTCACAAAATAACATAAAAAAACAAATCCATTCAATTCTTATAAATCGATCCCTATGCTCCAAATGGATAAGAGAGGTATTTTTCTGCTCAGCCCAAATTCTCTCTTTTTCCTTCTGTTTGAACAAGAAGAGATAGAAAATATTTGACTAAGATTGGATTTCATTCCACTTTCCTATTTCTCAACAACAACATCTCTCATCAACTATTTCGCATTTTCAAAGTCATTAATCGTCCCATACCCTATTTTATATTTGATTGTATGGGGTAGGATACCTTATGCAAACAGAATTCTAGGGTCCCTTTATTATCGAATAAGAAGAATTCTTCCATTCTCTTTTTCTTTGGTTTGGGGAAAACCCAAACTAAAACTTTTCGAGGGAGCGGAATTCCTAGTAAAAAAATCCTGCACCCGTCCACTTAGATGAAAAGGAATTTTTCTATCTAATAGAACAATGGAACGCTCGCGCGGTTGTGGTTGTACCTGTACTGCAGGAATAGGAAAACTCGCTATTCACTCAGTTTATTTTCCATAATAAGATTACGGAGGAGAGATGACCGAGCGGTTCAAGGCGTAGCATTGGAACTGCTATGTAGACTTTTGTTTACCGAGGGTTCGAATCCCTCTCTTTCCGTTTTTCTTAATTCAGCAACGTTAATGATTACAATGTATCAAATCAAATAACAATTTATTCCAGCAATAATACAATACCTTTATTTAATAGAAATTCTCTATACCAAATTACTGTGGTATGTAAAATACACATAGAGGAAAGAACAAAAAACAAAAAGGAATCCTAGGGTTAATCCATTTCTGTTAGGTGAATGGGAAAATACGAATTAAGAGCCTTAGGTCGATTTAGTTCAGGGAAAGCGGAAGGGGAAGAAAATTCTATGAACCTTTCCATTTTTCCTTAAGTTCAAGTTTGACGAGAGTAATATTCTACAACTAACAACTCATTTATTTTGAGACCGACCCACTTCCTATCCAGGATTTTTTTTTACTAGCCCTTTATATTGCAATGTGTCAATCGTCAAATGCTTTGGCAACTTCCCCGGGTCGGATGAAGCAATAGAATTTTGAACCAGACATTTTGATCTTTGGTTATCCTTCGTAGTAATAATATCTCGGGGTTTGCAACGAAAACTTGGTATATCGACTATATGACCATTAACTAAAATATGTCTATGGTTAACTAATTGCCGGGCTGTCACGCCCAGAAATTCGCTAACCCGAATTCCAAGCAGAATGTGTATTAAAATCCCTATCCAGGACCAGCCAGGGTACACAAACGACAATGTTGACATACAGGTCCACGTCTTACAAACATCATAAATAAATCACTTACAGAAATACAGCGGAAAAAAAAATAAACAAGCTAATCTAATTAACTAGACGCTCGCAACAAGGCAACTCCAATCCACAGGCATCCTTGACGATAGCCACAAGCCTACTCTTCAGAATAGCCTCCATCTGAAGCATACTCCTGTGGGGAAAAAGAAGCAAGACTGAGTACTACCCACTGTACTCAACAAATCATACTGGAATAGGAATAATGATGCAAGTAATACCAAAGGAGGCTAAAAGGTTATTTGCATAAAATACGCATTTGAAGACAATAGTTGAATATAGTAAAACAGTTGAATAAATTAATCAAAATTAAACCCATCACTGTCCAACGCTACACCACCTTGCGACAGGCCCAAACCACCACCTGAACTACACCAGTTCCATTAGGTCAGGTTATTAAAGTTTCAACTAATTACAGCGAATCTGGTTGATCACCCATAACTGCGGGCACGGCTATTCGAATAGTTTTACTCTGATCAGAGTTGTACAACTGTACCCACAAGACACATTCCCACAATACATTACTGTGTGCCGACATACCACCACGGTACGCCGGAAAAGGAGCTGTGACAGGACCCTTCGCACAACCCCTCCTAACCAAGCGCACCACACCTCAGGTTTCAACCCCACCTTTACACCAAGGCGGGCAGCCCCCTCTCATGCCTTGGTGAATCCGGCAGCCGATCAACGGGTAATCCCCCGCCGACCAAACCCCATAATGCCCACCCTTGCCTAGGTACGTTGGCTAGGAGAAAGTCACACTACAAATCCTGCCATTACCCATGCTGGCTTGTGGAAACTACGATAAGTCTTCCAGGGTTTCCCGCGAACCGGTCCTTAAATGTCATGAGCACGACCATCAAAACCATGTGCTCACAACCCACCATTGTTCAGATTTTAGTTGCAATAATTATTTAATCATCCATGATTAACCATCGTGAACTACATGAAATGACCATTACTAGGTATAGTGAAGCACTTGTTTCCCCTTTAATGTGCTAAAATCTCTAAGCAGGGCTCAGCATGTGCTAACCTAGCGACTAGTCAAATTACTTCCCAAGCTAACAAAGGAATAAGATAATTGAAATAAAAGGCTGAGTACAATAGATAAATAAACCCATAAATGACATTATAAAAGCAATGCAATATTTAGAGAAAAATAGGGCTTTTGCAATTTAGGTACAATATGACTTGCCTTGCTCTTGAGCTGAGTCGACCTCGGCAACAACCTCAAAGTAAACCGGAGTGTCGGAATTACCGGAATCTAAACGACAAACAAAGCACACAAGGAAACAGGCTATAAGTCTACTGAAATAGAGAACAAAACCATTTTTAATGGATTCTAGACATTTTTATGAATTTTCTGTAACTTGAATGGACTCAAACGGAGTCCGGATGAATTAGTTATGAATTTTAGAAGATTAACTGTGTTTTTTACTAAAACAGAAAATCTTTAATTATTTTTATTGCGCAATAATCCCCTAGGATGACGTAAGCGGCGACGTCAGCCGAGCCAGGGCTGACGTCAGCCGCGGCAGCGGCGGCGAGCGGCGACGTGGCGGCCACGCGGCACGCACGTGGCGCCGACGCGGCAGCCAAGCGGCGGCCACGCGGCGGCCTAGCCCGGCCAAGTCCGGCCATGGCGCGGCGGCGGCGCAGAGCGGATGCGGGCGGCGGCTTGCGCGCGCGGGCAGCGGCGCGGGCGCGGGCGGCGGAGCGGAGCGATGCGGCATGGGTGGCGGCTTGCGCGGCATGCGGCGGAGCGGCGGGCGGCGAGACGGCGGCCGGAGGGAGAGAGAGGAGGGGAGAAGGCGGCGGCTCACCGGGAAAAAGGAAGCGGCGGCGGCGCTAGGGTTAGGGGGAGGCGGCGGCGGCTTGGGGGAAACGGAGAGGGGGACGTGGGGAGTAGGGTTTTATTGGGGCGCGGGCTAGGGCGCGGCGCGGCGGCTCCGGATTCCTCGCCGGAGTCCGGCCGACGCGAGGAAGGCGGAGGGAGGGGAAACAGACTTCCTCTCGGGCCGCGGCCTTGGGCCGGCCCGAGAGGGAGAGGGGAGCGGCGGCGGCTCCGCCTAGCCGGGAGGGAGGAAGGGGGAGAGCGAGGAAGGGGTGGCAGCGGCGGCTTGGGCTGGGTCGGGAAGGAGGGGAAGTGGGCCGGCGGCCCAAGAAGAGGAAAAAGAAAAAGAAAAAGAAAAAGGATTTTCCTAGGGATTTGTTTATTGCGGTGGAGGGTTTTTAATTGATTAAAATTATTTAGAGGGCTCTTAAAATTCCACTAAAAATCCTGTTAATGAATTTTAACATGGGGAACTCAAGAAAAATCCCACCATGCCATTTCCACTTGATTAAATACATTTTTAATTTAGAAATTTGCTCTAGGTTAAAAGGAAAATTTATTTTGAGCGATTTATCTCACGAATTTTAACCTGGAAAGCAAACTTCGGGGTGTGACAAACCTACGGGGTTAAACGGAATCTCGACCCCGAGATTCGACGAAGAGGTGCGGATGGGCAGCCTTCAACTCGTCTTCTCTTTCCCAAGTGGCTTCTTCCTCTGAGTGGTGGCTCCATTGGACTCGACAAAACTTGATCGCCTTACTCCTTGTCTTTCTTTCGCTGGTCTCAAGGATGCGAATAGGTCTTTCCATGTAAGTTAAGTCCTCTTGGATTTCGATCTGCTCCGGGTTTGCTTGCTCTTCGGGCACCCTTAAACACTTCTTTAATTGAGACACGTGGAACACATCATGAATACCGAGCATATTAGAGGGAAGTTTAAGCCGATAAGCAACTTCACCTCGATGCTCCCGAACCTTGTATGGCCCCACAAAGCATGGTGCTAACTTTCCCTTGGTCTGAAAACAATGCACGCCTTGAAGTGGTGTGACCAAAGGTACACATGGTCCCCAACTTCAAAGGCAAGCTCCCTTCGGCAGTTGTCTACATAACTCTTCTATCGAGACTGTGCAATCCTCAATCTTTCTCGAACCGCTCTGACTTTTTCTTCTGCGTCGTTTAAGACTTTGGTTCCAAACAACTGACGTTCTTTGGTCTGGTCCCAAAAGAGTGGAGTGTGGCACTTCTGGCCATACAATGCTTCAAACGGTGCCATCTGCAGACTAGCCTGGTAACTATTATTGTAAGAGAACTCGGCGTACGGCAAGCTTTTGTCCTAAGCTCCACCAAAATCAAGTGTGCAAGCTCTCAACATGTCTTCCAAAATCTGGTTGACTCGTTCGGTCTGACCATCAGTTTGAGGGTGGTAAGCAGTATTGAAGTTTAGATGAGTCCCCAACCCTTCTTGTAATCTCTACCAAAATCTTGAAGTAAACTGGCTTCCACGGTCGGACACAATCTTTTTAGGCACCCCATTCAAACTCATGATCCTTGCCAGAAAGAGTTCTGCTAATTTCTTTCCCGAATAGGTGGTGTGCACTGGGATAAAGTGAGCGACTTTGGTGAGTCGATCCACGATCACCCAAATGGAATCGTGCCCTGTTGATGTCCTTGGTAAACCCGTGATAAAATCCATCCCAATTTCTTCCCATTTCCATTCCGGAATCTGCAGAGGCTGTAGTAGTCCTGCTGGTCTTTGATGTTCTGCCTTCACGCACTGACATACGTCACAGAGCGCGACAAATTCGGCGATTTCCCTTCTCATGCTAACCCACGAAAACTTCTCTTTAAGGTCTTGGTACATCTTGGTACTACCAGGGTGAATTGAATATTGGGTCTGATGAGCTTCCATGAGTATTAGGTCCTTCAGTTCCTTGTTCTCCGGAACGCATATTCTTTCTCCCATCCAAATTGTCCCGTGTTCGTCCTCGACGAAGTCTCGTGCTTTGCCGACTCTCATATTCTTCTTGAGTTCAGCTATCTCCGGGTCGTTAACCTGGGCTGCTCGGACTTAATCCATGAGCGTGGGCTGTGCTTCAAGAGTAGCCACGAATCCATGTTCAACTATACTCAGGTTTAGGTGCTCAAATTCTTGTTGCAAACTGCCACATATTCCCTCGGTACAAATAACATTACAGTAGTTTTTCCTGCTCAAAGCATCGGCCGCCACATTGGGGTGATAATGTATTCCCAAGTCATAATCCTTGATCAGCTCCAACCATCGACGTTGTCGGAGATTCAGATCGGGCTGAGTGAAAATATACTTCAAACTCTTGTGATCGGTATAAACTTCACAACGATTACCGATGAGGTAGTGCCGCCAGATTTTCAAAGCGTGAACCGCTGCTGCTAATTCCAAGTCATGAGTGGGGTAGTTATCCTCATGTGGGCACAGTTGACGTGAGGCATAAGCGACCACTCTGCCTTCTTGCATCAGTACACATCCCAACCCTTGGCGGGATGCGTCACAGAACACTTGAAAATCTTTCGTCTGGTCCGGTAAAATTAATACTGGTGTGGACACCAATTTCTTCTTAAGCTCCTCAAAACTTTTGTTGCACTCCGCTGACCACTTGAATTTCTTATCCTTTTTCAGCAACTGTGTCATTGGCTTGGCAATCTTGGAGAAATTTCCAATGAACCGACGGTAATAACCCGCAAGTCCTAGAAAACTCCGAATCTATGAGACCGTGCACGGAGGTTTCCACTTAGTAACCGACTCCACATTCGATGGGTCTACTGCCACTCCTTGGGCGGTGATGATGTGACCTAAGAACTGTACCTCTTTGAGCCAAAAATCACACTTGCTAAACTTGGCATACAATTGATGTTCCCTTAACTTCTCGAGTACCATGCGAAGATGTAGTTTGTGCTCCTCGTCGGTCTTGGAGTAGACGAGTATATCGTCGATAAAAACCACGACGAACTTATCTAGAAATTCCATGAACACCTTGTTCATCAAGTTCATGAAAAAGGCCGGTGCATTGGTAAGTCCAAAAGACATGACCGTGCACTCAAACAATCCATACCGAGTGATGAATGATGTCTTCGGAATATCCTCTTCTCTGATCCTCAACTGGTGATAGCCTGATCGCAGGTCGATCTTGGAGAACCATGTTGTTCCTTTTAGCTGGTCAAACAGATCATCAATCCGAGGTAACGAATACTTGTTCTTGATAGTCACTTCGTTGAGAGCACGATAGTTGACGCACATCCTCTTGGTCTTATCTTTCTTCTCCACAAAGATCACTGGAGCACCCCAAGGTGATGTACTCGGGCGAATATATCCTTTTTGCAGCTGTTCCTCAACTTGCTTCTTGACTTCCGCCAACTCATTGGCTCCCATCCTGTAGGGCCTTTTGTGTATCGGGGCAGTTCCCGGTACTAAGTCAATCCGAAATTCAATTTCTCTCTTTGGTGGCATTGTGGTTATGTCATCTGGGAAGACTTCAGGGTACTCCCTGGCAATGGAAATATCCTCCAACTTCTTAAGATCTTTCTCTACTTTTGCGATCTGTTCCACCCCATCAACCTGGTTTAAGCATACCCTTTGCTTCTGGGGTGTCGGCGACTGGAACATTACCTCTTCTCCTTTCTCATTAACCAGAGTGATAGTGCGGCTGGCGCAATCGATGACTCCCTTGTATCTTGTTAACCAATCCATCCCAAGAATGACATCTAGGTCCTTGGTTTCAAGAAGGATAAGATTGGCTAGAAATTCGGAACACTGGATTTCTACTACCACAGAGGGACAGTAATGAGATGTGGTCATCTCATTCCCAGGAGTGTGAACCCACATAGGCGTTCTAAGTTCCGCTACTGATAACCCATGCATCCCAGCAAAATGCTTTGATATAAAGGAGTGTGTAGCACCAGAATCAAAAAGTGTGATGGCTGGAATTGAGTTGACAGGAAACATACCCAATACCACTTCTGGTGCAGTTTGTGCCTCCTCTGCTGATGCATGGTTGACGCGAGCATGAACAAACTTGGGTCCTGCGCGCCTTGGCTTCGGACACTTGTCGGTAAGTGGCCGGGTTCATTACAATTGAAGCAGACCAATGGTCTCCCGCTAGGCTTCTTCCTTGGTTGAGTTGACTGAGTTGGCTGAGCTGGGGCCATCGGTGGGTGCGGAACTGGGTTACGGTTGGGCTGCCCACCATTATTGTTGTGATTTCTGGTATTGTTGGCATTGAAATTACTGGGCTGATAGGGTCGGTGTTGGTGAACAATCATGGTGGATGGTCCACCCTGCTGTCCGGCGATGAACCGGGGCTTCTGTTGATTCCCCTGATGTGCCCTAAATTGAGCTGCCTTCCTCTTTCGGTCCATTTTATTGCGTTGATCCTCCTGACGGATCACCTTGTCAACCAGTTTCTCAAAGTCGGCATAATCTCCTGAGATCAACTGGTTCGTCAGCTCATCATCTAGGCCAGAGAGGAACCTTTCCTGCCTTTCTGCATCAGTGCGCACGTCCTCCGGGGCGTAACGTGCGAGGCGGTTGAACTCATTAAGATACTCTGTCACAGTTCGGTTACCCTAATGGAGAGCTCTGAATTCCCTCTTTTTCTGGGCCACTATACCATCGGGAATTTGAGATTTCCTGAAACTGCGGCAAAACTCTGCCCAGGTGACTTCCGTTCCGGCTGGACGGGTGACCAAATAATTGTCCCACCAAGCCGAAGCGGGACTCTGCAGCTGGTGAGAAGCAAAGGCAACCTTCTCCTGGTCGTTGCACTGTAGGAGATTGAGTTTCTTCTCAATAGCATGGAGCCAATCATTCGCCTCCATGGGATTGGTAGTACTTGAGAAAACTGGCGGTCGGACGCGGAGAAACTCCGGTAACTTGGATTGAGGTGGAGGACCAAATTGCTCGTTCGGTTGGGCCTGTTGCTGCTGCTGCGCTTGCTGTTGCATTTGATGCATTAACTGCTGTTGCATTTGTTGTTGCTGCTGCTGCATTTGTTGCATCATAGCCATCATCATTTGGGTCTGACTAGCTAACACTTGGGCGATTGTAGGATTTTCGGGTGGTGGAGGAGGACCATTGTTGTTTTCTCTATCAGCTTGTGACCCCGCCGATGGGTCCGCATGGTTGTTGCTGTTACCGCTCGTTCTTGTGTTAACCATCTGGAGGAGAAGAACCAGCAGAAAGAGATGGAAAAGAAACAAAACAGATTACTCAACAACTAATCTTTAATATATTATAGTTAAACTGTAATTGTTCTGATCTAATTTAAAACACTTAAAAATAGCAAACAAAATCCTTAATAAGACAGCCATACCATAGGCACATGGTATCGACCATCGGCTAATCCCCAAGCATAAACCTAACACACAGAAACTAGCAAGAAAACAAACTAAAGAAAACGGTAAACTAAGGGTAACGAGCCTAATCCTCGGAACGGCTCCTGGAGTCTTCCATAGCAGTGTCACCACTGACTGGCTCTGAGCTAGAACCACTGCTATCGCTGCCGTTGGGCGAGGCATGCAACCAACCTCCGCTACCACTGGCTGGGCCCGGGTGCGCAGATGCTGGGGCGAAGGTGAGAGCGAACGCTGGTGAAGACGGCTGAACTGGAGCAGGAGTGGGCGGTGGATTCCTTGGCGCAAGCTGGATACGCACAGGAGCCGTGGTCCTCTTCCTTGGCGTCGTGCGGATCCTAAGTCCACCTGGCACCGGACGTCCCTGCAATCTAGCATTCTGAGCCTTGAGCCGAGCAACCCCGTCCTCCAAGCGGGCGATCTTGATCAGCTTCTCGTCATTAAGGGCCTTGGATGCCCTATGGAGATCGGCATGCACCCGGTCCAATCCCTGCATTACTTAGCACATCCGCCCAAAAGTGGTGTCGTTCTCTGCTGTCGTCGGGCGGAAAGTGCTGACTTCGCTTGTGGCAGAATGACGAGGATGGTAGTGGTACGCAGAGGCGCAGAAGACGTAGGAGTGCCTGTCGCTAATCCTGGTCATCATCCGGTACGCAGCCTCCTGACAAGCATGTACCATACTACCTCTTGAAGCCTCGGTCACCATGTTAGGAAGATTGGTGCCCACAAATCCATGAATCTCCAGCCGAACTCTGTGCGGGAACTCGCCACTGAGAGGCTCAATCGTGGTGTATTCTGGTGCTTCGGGATACCCCACAACCAACGTCATGCGGGCAAGCTCGGCCACACATCCGTCCATATCTTCACCATGGTGCGTAGGGGGATAACCTGCCATCTATAGAGGACAAGGGTAGGAATCAATGCATGCTCAAATCCAAATTAAAGAAAACACTTTAAGAGACTCTAGAAAATAAACAAGCAAGAAAAGATTTTTTTTCTCATAAAACATTTTATAAAAGTCAAATAAAACTAATACGACAAATAATAGTAAGACTAAAATAAAGTTTTTCATCTTATATAACTTGACCAGAACCTAATCCATTTTCCTGACAAATTTTCAAAATTGAACTCGAATGAAACCCAAAATTTACCATCCCATTTTCTTTTAATCCCCATCGAATAAACAACCCAACTTTTCCCATAAACCCCCAAAGAACAAAAATCCCAAAGTTTTCCCAAAACAATTTCAATTTAAGGGCATATGCACATGAAAAGGTTTCAGAGGGCTCCTAGGGTTCCCAGTTGGCTTGTCCTACGGTCAAGGTTGGCTCTGATACCAACTTGTCACGCCCAGAAATTCGCTAACCCGAATTCCAAGCAGAATGTGTATTAAAATCCCTGTCCAGGACCAGCCAGGGTACACAAACGACAATGTTGACATACAGGTCCACGTCTTACAAACATCATAAATAAATCACTTACAGAAATGCAGCGGAAAAAAAATAAACAAGCTAATCTAATTAACTAGACGCTCGCAACAAGGCAACTCCAATCCACAGGCATCCTTGATGATAGCCACAAGCCTACTCTTCAGAATAGCCTCCATCTGAAGCGTACTCCTCTGGTGTGGGGAAAAAGAAGCAATACTGAGTACTACCCACTGTACTCAACAAATCATATCGGAATAGGAATAATGATGCAAGTAATACCAACGGAGGCTAAAAGGTTATTTGCATAAAATACGCATTTGAAGACAATAGTTGAATATAGTAAAACAGTTGAATAAATTAATCAAAATTAAACCCATCACTGTCCAACGCTACACCACGTTGCGACAGGCCCAAACCACCACCTGAACTACACCAGTTCCATTAGGTCAGGTTATTAAAGTTTCAACTAATCACGGCGAATCTGGTTGATCACCCATAACCGCGGGCACGGCTATTCGAATAGTTTTACTCTGATCAGAGGTGTACAGACACAGTCCCACAACACATTACTATGTGTCGACATACCACCACGGTACACCAGAAAAGGAGCTGTGACAGGACCCTTCGCACAACCCCTCCTAACCAAGCGGACCACACCTCAGGTTTCACCCCCACCTTTACACCAAGGCGGGCAGCCCCCTCTCGTGCCTTGGTGAATCCGACAGCCGATCAACGGGTAATCCCCTGCCGACCAAACCCCATCACGCCCACCCTTGCCTGGGTACGTCGGCTAGGAGAAAGTCACACTACAAATCCAGCCATTACCCATGCTGGCTTGTGGAAAGTATGATAAGTCTTCCAGGGTTTCCCGCGAACCGGTCCTTAAATGTCATGAGCACGACCATCAAAACCATGTGCTCACAACCCACCATTGTTCAGATTTTAGTTGAAATAATTATTTAATCATCCACGATTAACCATCGTGAACTACATGAAATGACCATTACTAGGTATAGTGAAGCACTTGTTTCCCCTTTAATGTGCTAAAGTCTCTAAGCAGGGCTAAGCATGTGCTAACCTAGCGAGCTAACAAAGGAATAAGATAATTGAAATAAAAGGCTGAGTACAATAGGTAAATAAACCCATAAATGACATTATAAAAGCAATGCAATATTTAGAGAAAAATAGGGCTTTTGCAATTTAGGTACAATATGACTTGCCTTGCTCTTGAGATGAGTCGACCTCGGCAACAACCTCGAAGTAAACCGGAGCGTCGGAATTACCGGAATCTAAACGACAAAAAAAGCACACAAGCAAACAGGCTTTAAGTCTATTGAAACAGAGAACAAAACCATTTTTAATGGATTCTAGACATTTTTATGAATTTTCTGCAACTTGAACGGACTCAAACGGAGTCCGGATGAATTAGTTATGAATTTTAGAAAATTAACTGTGTTTTTTACTAAAACAGAAAATCTTTAATTATTTTTATTGCGCAATAATCCCCTAGGATGACGTCAGCGGCGACGTCAGCGCTGACGTCAGCCGAGCCAGGGCTGACATCAGCCGCGGTAGAGGCGGCGAGCGGCGACGTGGTGGCCACGCGACACGCACGTGGCGCCGACGCGGCACACGCGGCGGCCACGCGGCGGCACAGAGCGGATGCGGGCGGCGGCTTGCGCGCGCGGGGAGCGGCGCGGGCGCAGGCGGCGGCTTGCGCGGCGTGCGGCGGAGCGGCAGGCGGCGAGACGGCGGCCGGAGGGAGAGAGAGGAGGGGAGAAGGCGGCAGCTCACCGGGAAAAAGAAGGCGGTGGTGGCGCTAGGGTTAGGGGGAGGCGGCGGCGGCTTGGGGGAAACGGAGAGGGGGACGTGGGGAGTTGAGTTTTATAGGGGCGCGGGCTAGGGCGTGGCGCGGCGGCTCCGGATTCCTCGCCGGAGTCCGGCCGACGCGAGGAAGGCGGAGGGATGGGAAACAGACTTCCTCTCGGGCCGCGGCCTTGGGCCGGCCCGAGAGGGAGAGGGGAGCGGCGGCGGCTCCGCCTGGGCCGGGAGGGAGGAATGGGGAGAGAGAGGAAGGGGTGGTGGCGGCGGCTTGGGCCGGCCCGGGAAGGAGGGGAAGTGGGCCGGCGGCCCAAGAAGAGGAAAAAGAAAAAGAAAAAGCAAAAGGATTTTCCTAGGGATTTGTTTATTGCAGTGAAGGGTTTTTAATTGATTAAAATTATTTATAGGGCTCTGAAAATTCCACTAAAAATCCTGTTAATGTATTTTAACATGGTGAACTCAAGAAAAATCCCACCATGCCATTTCCACTTGATTAAATACATTTTTAATTTAGAAATTTGCTCTAGGTTAAAAGGAAAATTTATTTTGAGCGATTTATCTCACGAATTTTAACCTGGAAAGCAAATTTCGGGGTGTGACACGGGCCTCGGGAATGGTTGAAGCCATACCTAATCGAAAAAGGATATTATCCAAACGTATTTCAAGTCATTGTAGTAAAACCTGACCTATTGAACTTTTTGCTTTTCCAGTGATATGTACATATCTAAGTAATTGTCGTTCTGTCAGACCATAATGAAAACGCAATTTCTGTTTTTCTTGAAGACGAATAAGATATTGTTCTTTTTTCCCAGAATGGAATTTCTTTTTCAGATTACTTCCGGATTTAGGTGTTTTTCTAGTGAGTCCTGGTAAAGCTCCCAGGCGGCGTATTTTTTAAAAACGAGGTCCTCGATAACGGGACATGAAGACTCCTTTTTTTATTGAAATTTCATTTTACACAATTAATTTCATTGTATTTATATTACAGAATACATCGAAATTAAAACTGAATTAAAGTAAAGGATAAACAGAGTAAAATCTACTAAAAGTACCACAAAAAATGGAATTTCATCAACATCTGGATTTTTGTATATATATTATTTATTTTATTGTTTTGTATCTAGCAAAATTGTAGGGTAGAACGACATAATAGATCCTGGCTTCTCCATTTAATTCGGAGAAAAAGAGGTATTTTTGTTCATGGAACATTGATAGAAAAAAAAGCCGACTATCGGATTTGAACCGATGACCCTCGCATTACAAATGCGATGCTCTAACCTCTGAGCTAAGTGGGCTTACATAACAGAAATAGTGTAACAAATAGAAATATGTATAGTATAGGAAATCCGTAAAATGTCAGATCTTAATTTTTAATCTTAGCTATTAACTAGTTCGAAATTGGAAGTTCTACTTAGAAAAAATACTAGAACTTCATAAAATAAAGTTAGATAGATTTTTTTGAACTTTCTTTTTTCTCTAATTCGCAAATCTATTTTTCTAATAGAATCTATTCCAATTTCTTTATTGAATTTGATTTTAGATATTTTTAATTTGATATGGCTCGGACGAATAATCTAATACATGGAAAAGAATAATATATATATGAAAGACATAATAAAGAGAACATGCGAATTTCTTGTATTTTCAGTCCATCATTATAGACATTTTTTGAGATATTTTATTTTTTTCTTGTTATTTGCTAATAATTTAATGATTAATATTTCACTAAGGAGAACATAGAATCATAGCAAATGAAATTGCTGATTCTGATTAGCAAAAAAAAAAAAGAATGAATATCAAGCGTTATAGTATGATTTTGAATACTCTAAAAAAGGAACGCGGTAGGTGGGGGAGAGAAAAACCTTGGGATATATTGATTCGCATTGAATTGCAAATACATCAACGATAGAATCAATTCAATGCTGAATTGTAATAAGCGGAGTCTCTCAACTAGAGACGAACCG
Organism: Oryza officinalis; assembly: GCA_008326285.1. NCBI lineage: Eukaryota > Viridiplantae > Streptophyta > Magnoliopsida > Poales > Poaceae > Oryza > Oryza officinalis. The sequence goes on along the minus strand of BDMV01000003.1, from coordinate 5,054,427 downwards.
CTAGACTACATAGAGTAATGAATTCAACGATTCAAAAAAAAACTAACAGATGGAGGAAATTGAACAAGGAATCCTGGTCTCAAAGAAAAAGAAAATGGGGATATGGCGAAATCGGTAGACGCTACGGACTTGATTGTATTGAGCCTTGGTATGGAAACCTGCTAAGTGGCAACTTCCAAATTCAGAGAAACCCTGGAATTAAAAAAGGGGCAATCCTGAGCCAAATCCGTGTTTTGAGAAAACAAGCGGTTCCTGAACTAGAACCCAAAGGAAAAGGATAGGTGCAGAGACTCAATGGAAGCTGTTCTAACGAATCGAGTTAATTACGTTGTGTTGCTAGCGGAACTCCCTTCTAAATTAGGGAAAGAAGGGCTTTCAAAATCTAATACACACGTATAGATACTGGCATAGCAAACGATTAATCACAGAACTCATATCATAATATAGGTTCTTTAATTCTTTTTAAAAATGAAAATTGGAATGATTATGAAATAGAAAATTCATAATTTTTTTAGAATTGTTGTGAATCCATTCCAATCGAATATTGAGTAATCAAATCCTTCAATTCATAGTTTTCGAAATCTTTTAAAAAGTGGATTAATCGGACGAGGATAAAGAGAGAGTCCCATTCTACATGTCAATACTGACAACAATGAAATTTCTAGTAAAAGGAAAATCCGTCGACTTTCTAAGTCGTGAGGGTTCAAGTCCCCCTATCCCCAAACCCTCTTTTATTCCCTAACTCTAGTATTTATCCTGTTTTTTTTATTAATAGGTTTAAGATTCATTAGCTTTATCATTCTGCTCTTTCACAAAGGAGTGCCAAGAGAACTATTCATTGAATACATTTCTTTTTTATTATAGTATCGGCAAGGAATGTCGATTATTAACTCGATATTTAAATATTATTAAATAGGCTTTCTTTGTACAATGCATAGGACTGCCCCCTCCTCTTTCACGCTCATGTCACGTCGAGGTACTGCAGAAAAAAGAACTGCAAAATCCGATCCAATTTTTCGTAATTGATTAGTTAACATGGTGGTTAACCGTATTATGAAAGACGGAAAAAAATCATTGGCTTATCAAATTCTCTATCGAGCCATGAAAAAGATTTAACAAAAGACAGAAACAAATCCACTATTGGTTTTACGTCAAGCAATACGTAGAGTAACTCCCAATATAGGAGTAAAAACAAGACGTAATAAAAAAGGATCGACGCGGAAAGTTCCGATTGAAATAGAATCTAAACAAGGAAGAGCACTTGCCATTCGTTGGTTATTAGAAGCATCCCAAAAGCGTCCGGGTCAAATTATGGCTTTCAAATTAAGTTCCGAATTAGTAGATGCTGCCAAAGGGGGTGGGGGTGCCATACACAAAAAGGAAGCGACTCATAGAATGGCAGAGGCAAATAGAGCTCTTGCACATTTTCGTTAATCCATGAACAGAATCTAGGTATGTAGACACATGGATCCATACATCTCGATCGGAAAAGAATCAATAGGAGGAGAATTGGACAATATCTTTCTCGAAACAAACAAAAAGGAAAAGAAAGAGAAAACAGAAATCATGATCAACTAAGCCCTCTCGAGGGCTTGCTTAAGAATAAGAAAGAGGAATCTTATGGAAATAGCATGGAATAAGGTTTGATCTTATTCATGGGGATTCCGTAAATATCCCATTCCAAAAATCGAAACAATTGGGACTTTTCGGAGATTGGATGCAGTTACTAATTCATGATCTGGCATGTACAGAATGAAAACTTCATTCTCGATTCTACGAGAATTTTTATGAAAGCGTTTCATTTGCTTCTCTTCCAGGGAAGTTTCATTTTCCCAGAATGTATCCTAATTTTTGGCCTAATTCTTCTTCTGATGATCTATTTAACCTCTGATCAAAAAGATAGACCTTGGTTCTATTTCATCTCTTCAACAAGTTTAGTAATAAGCATAACGGCCCTATTGTTCCAATGGAGAGAAGAACCTATAATTAGCTTTTCGGGAAATTTCCAAACGAACAATTTCAATGAAATCTTTCAATTTCTTATTTTATTATGTTCAACTTTATGTATTCCTCTATCCGTAGAGTACATTGAATGTACAGAAATGGCTATAACAGAGTTTCTGTTATTCGTATTAACAGCTACTCTAGGGGGAATGTTTTTATGTGGTGAGCTTTCTAACGGGCGTCACTCAGCTAGGAGTATCCTTTGGTAATTTATTTGTTGTATTCTTTATAGTTGTACATTTTATTTCTCAGAATACTAGAATCTAGAATTTTTAGGACTTCAGGACAACAGCCAATTCATGAATTTTTAAAGAGGCCTACAGAAAAGATAAAATTCTGGCAATTTTTATCAAGCTTCCTGGTACAGTTGATTGTTGTAGTGTTAGTGGCCATATTTGATTGTTGGTTTATTTGGTTCTTTGTTCCATGCGGTTGACGCTTTTGACCCGCTTTATTGATCGCATTGGAAAACTATGTCGCTTTCATGCTTCTTGCTCGGGCTGTAAGTAGTGTGAGCTCGATTGGTTGTTAATGGATTTTCAGTTGATGCATCATGGCATGATAGGCTAACCATGTCACCATTTATGTGTATTGGTGATTGCATTCATATTAGTTGTGTAATTTAAGTTTAGATTCAATGTTGTCCTATATTCTTAGATCGTCTCGTCTCACTTGTTGTCTGTCACTAATGGCCTCTAACATCTATGTGCGATAGGATGACTCGTCCCAGCACTCGCTCCCAATCCCATGATGTTCCGGAGGGTTCCCGTAGCCGTGGTGATGAGCCACCACCTCCACCTACCATGGCCGATGTCTTGATGGCTGTGGAGCGCAACTGTCAAGCTCAGAATGTCGCACTCCAACAGATCACAGCAAACACCACCGCTACTGCTGCACACTTTGCTCAAGCCATGGGTGGAGGTGGTCACCAAGCTGTCGGTGGGCTTGCTGATTTTCAACGTACTTGTCACACCCTGAAGTTCTCCCAAATCGTAAAAAATTGAATTTAATAATTTATCTGAGAAATTGTTTAATTAATCTGGAGAAAAATCCAATTAATTAATGCATTAAAGAAGTGGAAATGGCAAGGTGGAATTTTTCTTGAGTTCCCCATGTCAAAATACATTAACAGGATTTTTAGTGGAATTTACAAAGCCCTAGAAATAATTTTAAATCAATTAAAATCAATTTCGAAATTTAATTAATCCCAGGAAAACCCCTTTTCTTTTCTTTTTTTTCCCTTTTTCTTTTTTTTCTTTTTCTTTTTCCTCTTCTTCTTCCTTCTTGGGCCGTCGGCCCGGCCCAGCCGCCCGGCCTCTCTTTTTCCCCGCGCCGGCCTCCCTCCTCTTCCGCGGGCCGGCCGCAGGCCGAGGCCAGCTAGCGCCGCGCTTCCCCCTCCGCCGTGAAGTCCACTTCCGCTCCCCCTTCCCTCCCAGGACACCGACAGGTGGGCCCCACCTGTCGGGGTCGTCCCCGACCTCCGGCCGCCTGCGCCCACAACGGCCGCGCCGCCTCTCCCGCTCGCGCCCGCACGCCCCACTCCGTCCCGCCTCTCTCGCGGCGTGGCCCACTCCATCCGCAACCGCCGCCCCTTTTTCTCCCTGCCCGCGCCGCATCTGAGAGAGGGGAGTTCGGATTTTCGAATCCCCGCCGCTCCCTCTCTCCTCTCCCCACTCCAGCGAGAAATCCGCGCCCACTCGGCCCCGATCTCTCCTCCCCGAGCCCATATAAACGACCCCCGCGTCCCCTCTCCCTTTTTCCCCATTTCCGCCGTCGCTCCCGTGCCTCCTAGCGCCCGCGCCACCGCCGACCCCGTGCGCCGCCGTCTCCGCCATCTCCGGCCGCCGTCTCCCACCGGTTGCGCCGTCCCCGGGCCGCGCCAACCCCGCCGCCGCACTAGCTGCATCGTCCCACCTCCCGGCCGTGCCTTGACGCCGCCGGATCCGCGCCGGAGCACCGCCGCCGCCGTTTCTTCCCCACCTCCGGTGAGCTCGGTGAGCACCTCCCCTTTTCTCCCTCTCTCTTCCCTCTCCCTCTCCCGGCCGCGCCGCTCCTTCCCGTGCGCGCGCCCGCGAGCACCGCTCTCCGCCGCCCTCGCGTCGCCGCCTCCGGCCACCGGTCGCGCCGCCGGCCGCCGCCTTCGGCCGCCGCGCGCCATGGCCGAGCCGCCCGAGCTCGGGGCCGTGCCGCCCGGCCGCCCGCCTCCCGCGCGCCTCAGCCGTTAGATCGGCCACTCGAGCCGATCTCGGCCGTCCCCCTCCGTCCCGCGTGGCCGCCCACGTGGCTGCCGCGTCAGCGCCACGTGTGCGCCACGTGGTGCACCGCCGCTGTCACGGTCCCGTGGACCAAGTCCACGGTGGACCGGCCGCCCCCCCTTGATGACGTCAGCCCTGGGATTAATTGCACAATAAATTAATTAAGGATTTTTCTGTTATAGTAAAAACACAGATAACTTCAAAAATTCATAACTAATTCATCCGAGCTCCATTTAAGTCCATTCAAATTTCATTAAATTCATAAAAATGCAGAGAATCCATTAAAAATACTTTTGTGCTTTGTTTCAGTAGACTTATAGCATGTATTGTTGTTTGCTTTGTTTGTCGCGTAGATTTCGATACTTCCGACACGCCCGTTTATTTTGAGATCGTCGCAGAAGTAGCTTCAGCTCAAGAGCAAGGCAAGTCATGCTTCGCATTGATCATATTGTGCCCAAATTTACAAATACCTTATTTTTCTGTAAATGATGCATTGTTTCGTAATGTCATTTTATGGGATTATTTACCTATTGTACTCAGCCATTCATATTGTTTATCATATACCTTCGATAGCTTGGGTAACTAATTAATTATTCGCTGATTTTAGGAATGCTTAGCCATGCTTAGCTAACTTAGCTCACTAAAGGGGATCACCTTAAATAGTTAATTAATGTAGTCCCTATGGTGACACTTTGGTTCAGGAGCCACCATGGTAATAATAATTAATTAAAATATGCTAATGGTGGGCTGTGGGTGCATGGTTTTGATGGAAGCACCCATGGCAATTAAGGACCGGTTCGCGGGAAACCCTGGAAGAATTACCGTGCGTACCACAAGCCAACGTGGGCAACGGCTGGGCTTGTAGTGTGGCTTGTCTCTAGCTAACGTACCCAGGCTAGGGTGGGCGTGATGGAGTTGGGTCAGCGGGGGACATACCCGTTGATCGGTTGCCGGATTCACCGTGGCACGAGAGGGGGCTGCCTACCTTGGATTTAAAGGTAGGGGCGAAACCTGTGGTGTGGTACGATTGGTTAGAGGGGGTTATGCGAAGGGTCCTGTCACAGTCTCTATTCGGGTACTTTCCAGTATCGCGACGCATGGTTGACATGATGTTGAGGCTGTGTCTTGTGGGTACAGATGTACACCTCTGATCAGAGTAGAACTATTCGAATAGCCGTGCCCGCGGTTATGGGCGATCAACCAGATTCACCGTGATTAGTCTCACTTTCTTAATAATGAGGATTATTGTAACTGGTTTAGTTCAGGTGGTTGGTTTGGGCCTGTCGCAACGTGGTGTAGCGTTGGACAGTGATGGTGTAATATTGTTCTATTAATTCAATGTTTTACCACTGCTTTCAACTACTGTTTCTAAATGCTTACTTTATGCAAATAAACCCCTGCCTTCCTTTGGAATATTTTGCATCATGCCTCCTTTTCCGGCATGACTTGTTGAGTACCGTGGGTAGTACTCAGCCTTGCTTAATTTTTCCCCACACCAGAAGAGGAGTATGCGTCCGATGGAGGTTTCTCAGAGGAGTAGGCTTCGTCCGCCGTCGAGGATGCTTGTGGAATGGTGCCAGCCCGCTGCAAGAGTCTCGTTCTAGTTTAGTTTGTCTTTTCGTTTTCCACTGCATTTCTGTAAGACTTTTACTCTGTTTGTAAGACGTGGAACTGTATGTCAACTTTGTCGTTTGTGTACCCTGGCTGATCATGGACAGGGGATTTAATACACATTCAGTCTTGGAAATTCTGGTAGTGAATTTACGGGCGTGACAAGTTGGTATCAGAGCCAACTTTGACCGTAGGACAAGCCAACTGGAAACCCTAAGAGCCCTCTGAAACTCTTTCATATGCATATGCCTTTCCGCATTTGGAGTTGTTTCAAAAATTGGTTTCCCCGGTTTACAAAAGAATGAAAAAATTGGGTCGCTTGTTAAACAAAATTTTTACGTCGGTGTAGAGTATTGAAAATCCTTTGGGTTAAAATGGTTATGGTTTATTGGAATTTTATTGGACGGTTGGTTGGAAAATTATTGGGGAAAAACTGCATTAAGTCTAAAATAGGATTTATGGGTTGCAAAACTTATTTATGTCATTATTGTTATTGTTGTTCCAAATACTGTTAATATTATATTTATTTTCTCATGCTATTTTATTGCTTAGGATTGATAGTGTCTTTATCTGTATACATGCAAAAATAGTTTATGCATAAAAAAAATTTTCAGCTTTATTATGCCTTTTATTCGAGTCTTTTATCGTTCATTTTAATTTGGATTTGAGCATGCATTGATTCCCATCCCTTTGTATTCTATAGATGGCAGGACATCCTCCGACGCACCACGGGCAGAATATGGAAGGTTTTGTGGCAGAGTTGGCTCGCATGGCTTTGGCAGTGGGATACGCAGAGGCTCCAGAGTACACCACACTGCTGCCCCTCACGGGAGAGTTGCCACACCGAGTCCGTTTGGAGGTTCATGGCTTCGTGGGCACCAGTCTTCCCAACATGGTGGTCACAGCTTCGGGAGGATCTGATGAGCACGCCTGTCAGGAGGCGGCTTACCTGATGATGGCAAGGATACGAGAGCTGCACGACCACGCTCTCCACAGCTCGGCGTATCGCTTCCACCCTCGCCGCGGCAGTTCTTCCAGCAGCAGCACCTACCAGTCAGCCGCGGAGGAGAACGACACCACCTTCGGTCACATGAGCATGGTGATGAAGGGTTTGGACAGGATGCACGCCGACCTCCACAAGGCTGCGAAGGCCCTAAACGACTAGAAGCTGGGGCAGATTGTGGACCTGCTGGATGAGGTGGCATGCCTCAAGAGGGAGAATGCCATCCTGAAGGGTCTTCCGGCACCCGGTGGATCGTGGATCCGCACGACCGCTAGGAAGACTACCACCGCTCCCGTCCGCATCCAGCTGGCGCCCAGGCACCCACCGCCAGCAGCCGTTCCAGCTTCACCGCCGTCACCAGTTCCGACACCTGCAGCAGCTCCAGCTCCGTCCTCGTCTTTCTTCCTCACTTTTGCTCCTGCCTTGGCCTACCAGGGTGGCAGTGGCAGTGGAGGTTGGTTGTCTACTACTCCCAGTGGCAGCAACGGCAGTGGCAGCAGCTCTGAGCCTATCAGTGGCGATACCTACATGTTGGACTCCAGGAGCCGCTCAGAGGACGAGGGCGACGACCAGGAGAGCGACTTCGACTCCACCGACCGTAGGAGCCGCTCAGAGTTCTAGAGCCGTCACCCTTAGTTTTTACCATTTTTCTTAGTTTGTTTTGTTGTGCTAGTTTCTGTGCATTAGGCTTGTTGCTTGTGGGTTAGTCAGTGGTCTATATCATGTGTTGGTATGGCTGCCCTAATAAGGATGTTGCTTGATCTTTTTAGTGTTTTTAATTTAGATTAGAACAATTATAGTTAAATTTAATATATTAAAGCTTAGTGCTGAGCAGTCTGTTTTCCTTCTTGTCTATCTCTTTCTGCTGGCTCTTCTCCTTCAGATGGTTAACACAAAAACAAGTGGTAACACCAGCGGACAGGAGGATCCATCGGCGGGATCGCAAGCCAATGGAGCAAATAACAATGTTCCTCCTCCACCACCACTGGAGAACCCCACGATCGCGCAAGTGTTGGCAGCTCAGACCCAAATGATGACTGCCATGATGCAGCAGATGCAGCAGCAGCACCAGCAGATGCAGCAGCAAATGATGCACCACATGCAACAGCAGCAACAGCAGCACCACCAGCAGAATGTTCCTCCTCCACCACCCCAGTCGAAGCTGCCAGAGTTTCTCCGCGTGCGACCGCTCACCTTCTCAAGCACCACCAACCCCATGGAGGCCAACGACTGGCTCCATGCCATCGAGAAGAAACTAGATCTCCTGCAGTGCAACGACCAGGAGAAAGTTGCTTTCGCCACCCACCAACTGCATGGTCCCGCTTCCGCTTGGTGGGACAACTACTTGGTCACTCGCCCAGCTGGAACGGAAGTTACATGGGTAGAATTCTGTCGCAGCTTCAGGAAAGCGCAGGTTCCCGACGGGATAGTTGCACAGAAGAAAAGGGAATTCCGTGCGCTCCACCAAGGCATCCGGACCGTGACGGAATACCTGCATGAGTTCAACCGTCTCGCACGTTATGCTCCGGAAGACGTGCGCACAGATGTCGAACGACAGGACAAGTTCCTGTCAGGCCTGGATGACGAGCTAACCAATCAGCTGATCTCGGGAGACTACGCTGACTTTGAGAAGCTGGTTGACAAGGCCATTCGTCAAGAAGACCAGCGCAACAAGATGGACCGCAAGAGGAAAGCGGCCCAATTCAAGGCACACCAGGGCAACAGTCAGAGGCCCCGCTTCGTGCCCGGACAGCAAGGTGGACCTTCCACCATGATCATCCGCCAGCACCAGCCATACAACTCTGGGAACTTTCACTCCAGCAGCAGCAGTGGCCCTACCAATAGTGGTGGACAGCACCATCGTAACTCAACTCCACGCCTTCCAATGGCACCCGCATAGCCGACTTAGCCAGCTCAACCCAGGAGAGACCCTGGAGGAAAACCGGTGACGTGCTTCAACTGCGGCGAGCCTGGACACTTCGCCGACAAATGGCCGAAGCCCAAGCGCGCCAGGCCCCAGTTCGTGCAAGCACGAGTCAATCATGCCTCGGCTGAGGAAGCCCAGGCAGCACCAGACGTTGTATTGGGTACATTTCCCGTCAACTCAACTCCTGCTACAGTATTGTTTGATTCTGGTGCAACACACTCCTTTATTTCCAAGCATTTTGCTGGGGCACATGGGTTATCAGTAGTGGAACTTAACGTACCTATGCGGGTTCATACCCCTGGTAACAACATGAACACCGCTCACTACTGCCCCTCAGTGACCATAGAGATCCAAAGGTCACAATTTCTAGCCAACCTTATCCTTCTTGAATCAAAAGACCTAGATGTCATTCTTGGGATGCATTGGCTGACAAGGCATAAGGGAGTGATCGACTGTGCAAGTCGCACCATCACATTGATCAACGATCAAGGAGAAAAGATCACTTTTAAATCTCTCGCACCACAGAAGACTGTAGTGAGCTTGAATCAGACCGCCATCGAGGAATCAGACGCCCAGGTGGAGAAAACCCCTAAGAAGTTGGAGGATATCCCAATTGTAAAAGAGTATCCTGAAGTCTTTCCAGACGATCTGACGACGATGCCACCTAAAAGAGAAATTGAGTTTCGAATCGACCTAGTATCGGGAACTGCTCCGATAAACAAGAGACCTTACAGGATGGGAGCCAACGAGTTGGCAGAAGTCAAGAAGCAAGTTGACGAGCAGCTACAGAAGGGTTACATTCGCCCGAGCACGTCACCTTGGGGTGCTCCGGTAATTTTCATGGAAAAGAAGGACAAGACCAAGAGGATGTGCGTCGACTACCACGCACTTAATGATGTCACTATCAAGAACAAATTCCCGTTGCCTAGGATTGATGATTTGTTCGATCAACTGAAAGGAGCAACGGTGTTCTCCAGGATAGACCTACGATCAGGCTACCATCAGTTGAGGATCCGAGAAGAGGACATTCCTAAGACTGCCTTTGTCACTCGGTATGGATTGTTCGAGTGCACAGTTATGTCTTTTGGACTCACTAATGCACCAGCGTTCTTCATGAACCTGATGAACAAGGTGTTTATGGAATTTTTGGACAAGTTTGTTGTTGTCTTCATTGATGACATACTGTTGGCGCAGAATTTCGACCCGTCCAGTAACCAAACGGGTTCCGCGTTTCCACGGCGGCCTGGGAGATCTGCTTAGCTCCAGTGCAGGTCCAAATGGCTTGCCTAGTTGTGTGCAGAGCGTGCCAGTTGATTTGATCTGCAATCAACAAGAAACAAGTAAACCAAGTCAGAAGACAATGGCCGATCGGCCGATAGACCGATGACGCATTGTCATAGCCCAGCCGATAGGGCAAGGTTATATCGGCTTACTCGTATAGAATATGAATAAAGCATGAGTCTAATCTTATCGACCTTCATCAACATATAGATGTCAATTAATGGTATCGGCCGATAAGAGCAATGAAGATAACTACACTAGCTAATACTCTAGCGCAAACCTATACAAATCGATCAGCCGATAAATATACTAATCACAGAGAAATCCTAAGAATACCTTGTGATCAACATATTTATATTTGCTGATCCACATGTATAAGTGGCAAACACATGCAAAAGTCGTAAAGCAATCACATGCGTTAGGCAATACCGGCTGAAACCCCGGTAATATCCTTAATAACAATCGAAAACAGACTTTGTGTTAGATCTCAAAACAGGACTAAGGTCGATGACAACTCAGAGTGTGAATCGAGGCTTAACACAAAGAAAATCAGATTGTCGATTGACTTTAGGGATGGTAGATGCATTGAGCAATCTGGCCAAGCATAAGAATTAAACCACCGTCGGCAATAAACCCTAAAACGAGCAGATCGCTGGCGAAGCTTAATCAAAATACCTGTCAAGATTGTTCAATACATGATAAACGACGATCATATCATCGAGGCTTAACGTGTCTAAAGCGACACGCTAGCCCCGACGATATAGATCGTCGGGAACGAGTTCTTACCTCTGCTCAAAGAAGCAAGAACTCGTCGGAGAAGACCTCTTACGAGGGTTGGCGATGCGCCGAAAGTAGATTGAACTGGTTGTATGATTGATCGAGAGATATCTTACATGTACAAACTATTGGGATATTTATACCCAAGATTACAACACAGACCGTGTAGGATACGATCTTATCTACAACTAACAAACAAGTCTTTGCGGCAGACTCTTGCCAAAGATCAGATCTAAACCTACTTGATTTACAAAATACAATTGCCTAAAACCGAGCCTTATCTCTATTTGGCAACCTCCTTAAAGCTTATCTTAAACCCAGACCAAGTCCACGTTGACGCTGCCAACTCGCAACTCGTATCGGCCTTCAATCAAACCGAATCCGTATCGGCCGATACGCTCCACATGACAACACCTTTCCCAGTCCGATACAATCACCGGGTCCGATACGAAACCTGGTCTGTCTCCAACTCAATCTTACTCCTCTGCTTCGGTTTCCCCTTTCCTTTCCAAGTCGATTACCAAATTTCGTCGTTAACACATACTCATCTACTATAAGTCGGAGAAGGAACACGAGCAGCATCTTCGCATAGCGCTCGAGAAATTGAAGGAACATCAGTTGTACGCCAAGTTCAGCAAGTGTGACTTTTGGCTAAAGGAAGTGTAATTCTTGGATCACATCATCACTGCTCAAGGAGTAGCTGTGGATCCATCGAATGTAGAGTCAGTTACTAAGTGGACCCCACCGAAGACAGTCACCCAGATTCGAAGTTTTCTTGGACTTGCGGGTTACTACTGTCGGTTCATCGAGAACTTCTCCAGGATCGTGAAACCGATGACACAGTTGTGGAAAAAGGATGAGAAATTCAAGTGGTCAGCAGAATGCAACAGAAGTTTTGAGGAACTTAAGAAGAAGTTAGTAACGGCGCCCGCCTTAATTCTGCCGGACCAGGCGAAAGACTTCCAAGTTTATTGTGATGCATCACGCCAAGGGCTGGGATGTGTCCTGATGCAAGAAGGCAAAGTGGTCGCGTATGCTTCACGACAATTGCGTCCACATGAAAATAATTACCCTACTCATGATTTGGAATTAGCCGCAGTGGTACATGCCCTAAAGATCTGGAGGCATTACCTTATTGGGAACCGTTGCGAGGTGTACACGGATCACAAGAGTTTGAAATATATCTTCACCCAACCGGACTTAAATCTCCGTCAGCGAAGATGGCTGGAATTGATTAAAGACTATGATCTGGGAATCCATTACCATCCCGGTAAATCTAATGTAGTGGCAGACGCTTTAAGCCGAAAGAGCTACTGCAATTCCACCAGTATGGAAGAGATGAGCAGCCAGTTGCAACAAGACTTTGAACGGCTGAACCTCGGTATTGTTGAACACGGGTTCGCATCCACTCTAGAAGCACGACCAACGCTCGTGGAGCGAGTCCGAGCAGCGCAAGCTAAAGATCCAGAGATAGCAGAGCTCAAGAAGAACATGAGGGTTGAAAAGGCCCGAGATTTCTCCGAAGACGAGCATGGCACGATATGGATGGGAGAAAGACTGTGCGTCCCAGAAGACAAAGAGTTAAAGGAGTTAATACTCACGGAAGCCCATCAAACGCAGTATTCAATTCACCCTAGGAGTACCAAGATGTACCAGGATCTTAAAGAAAAATTTTGGTGGGTTAGCATGAGAAGAGAAATAGCTGAATTCGTCGCACTTTGTGACGTGTGTCAGCGAGTCAAGGCAGAACATCAAAGGCCTGCAGGACTATTACAGCCCCTCCAAATTCCGGAATGGAAATGGGAAGAAATTGGAATGGATTTCATCACCGGTTTGCCAAGAACGTCGTCTGGACATGATTCTATTTGGGTCATCGTGGATCGACTCACGAAAGTGGCTCATTTCATTCCTGTGCACACTACCTACTCCGGAAAGAGGTTAGCGGAACTCTACCTCGCAAGAATCATGTGTTTGCACGGAGTGCCTAAGAAGATAGTATCGGATCGAGGAAGCCAGTTCACCTCAAAGTTCTAGCCGAAGTTACAAGAAGAATTGGGTACCCGTTTGAATTTCAGCACGGCTTACCACCCGCAGACCGATGGTCAGACCGAGCGAGTGAACCAAATACTCGAGGATATGCTTAGGGCCTGTGCGCTCGATTTTGGAGGAGCATGGGACAAGAGTTTGCCATATGCTGAGTTCCCCTATAACAACAGCTACCAAGCCAGCTTGCATATGGCACCTTTTGAGGCGTTGTATGGCAGGAAGTGCCGCACCCCACTCTTTTGGGATCAGACTGGAGAACGACAACTGTTTGGGACTGAAGTCTTGAGCGATGTAGAAGAGAAGGTCAGAACCGTCAAGGAAAGGTTGAGAATTGCGCAGTCTCGACAGAAAAGCTATGCTGACAATCGTCGAAGGGAGTTAGCTTTCGAAACAGGGGACTATGTGTACCTTCGCGTCACACCGCTTCGGGGAGTACACCGTTTCCAAACTAAAGGCAAATTGGCGCCACGCTTTGTGGGACCGTACAGGATCTGTGAACGTCGAGGAGAAGTTGCCTACCAGCTTGAGCTTCCACCCAACATGGCTGGTATTCAGGATGTATTTCACGTCTCGCAATTGAAGAAATGTTTAAGAGTACCGGAAGAGCAGGCCAGTCCCGATCAAATTAAGATTCAAGAGGACTTGATTTATGTGGAGAAGCCAATCCGTATTCTCGAAACCAGCGAGAAAAGAACCAGAAACAAAGTTACCAGGTTCTGCAGAGTTCAGTGGAGCCATCACTCTGAGGAAGAAGCCACCTGGGAAAGGGAAGATGAATCGAAGGCCGCCCATCCGCAACTCTTCACCAGCACCTCTGAATCTCAGGGTCGAGATAAGGTTTAAGGGGGGTAGGTTTGTCACACCCTGAAGTTCTCCCAAATCGTAAAAAATCGAATTTAATAATTTATCTGAGAAATTGTTTAATTAATCTGGAGAAAAATCCAATTAATTAATGCATTAAAGAAGTGGAAATGGCAAGGTGGAATTTTTCTTGAGTTCCCCATGTCAAAATACATTAACAGGATTTTTAGTGGAATTTTCAGAGCCATAGAAATACTTTTAAATCAATTAAAATCAATTTCGGAATTTAATTAATCCCAGGAACACCCCTTTTCTTTTCTTTTTTTTCCTTTTTCCTTTTTTTTCTTTTTCTTTTTCCTCTTCTTCTTCCTTCTTGGGCCGTCGGTCCGGCCCAGCCGCCCGGCCTCTCTTTTTCCCCGCACCGGCCTCCCTCCTCTTCCGCGGGCCGGCCGGAGGCCGAGGCCCGCTAGCGCCGTGCTTCCCCCTCCACTGCGAAGTCCACTTCCGCTCCCCCTTCCCTCCCAGGCCACCAACAGGTGGGCCCCACCTGTCGGGGTCGTCCCCGACCTCCGGCCGCCTGCGCCCACAACGGCCGCGCCGCCTCTCCCGCTCGCGCCCGCACGCCCCACTCCGTCCCGCCTCTCTCGCGCGTGTGCGCCCACTTCATCCGCAACCGCCGCACCTTTTTCTCCCGCCCGCGCCGCATCTGAGAGAGGGGAGTTCGAATTTTCGAATCCCCGCCGCTCCCTCTCTCCTCTCCCCACTCCGGCGAGAAATCCGCGCTCACTCGGCCCCGATCTCTCCTTCCCGAGCCCATATAAACGACCCCCGCGTCCCCCTCTCCCTTTTTCCCCATTTCCGCCGCCGCTCCCGTGCCTCCTAGCGCCCGCGCCACCGCCGACCCCGTGCGCCGCCGTCTCCGCCATCTCCGGCCGCCGTCTCCCACCGGTAGCGCCGTGCCCGGGCCGCGCCGACCCCGCCGCCGCACTCGCCGCATCGTCCCACCTCCTGACCGTGCCTTGATGCCGCCGGATCCGCGTCGGAGCACCGCCGCCGCCGTTTCTCCCTCTCTCTTCCCTCTCCCTCTCCCGGCCGCGCCGCTCCTTCCCGTGCGCACGCCCACGAGCGCCGCTCTCCGTCAACCAGATTCACCGTGATTAGTCTCACTTTCTTAATAATGAGAATTATTGGAACTGGTTTAGTTCAGGTGGTTGGTTTGGGCCTGTCGCAACGTGGTGTAGCGTTGGACAGTGATGGTGTAATATTGTTCTATTAATTCAACGTTTTACCACTGCTTTCAACTACTGTTTCTAAATGCTTACTTTATGCAAATAAACCCCTGCCTTCCTTTGAAATATTTTGCATCATGCCTCCTTTTCCGGCATGACTTGTTGAGTACCGTGGGTAGTACTCAGCCTTGCTTAATTTTTCCCCACACCAGAAGAGGAGTATGCGTCCGATGGAGGTTTCTCAGAGGAGTAGGCTTCGTCCGCCGTCGAGGATGCTTGTGGAATGGTGCCAGCCCGCTGCAAGAGTCCCGTTCTAGTTTAGTTTGTCTTTTCGTTTTCCGTTGCATTTCTGTAAGACTTTTACTCTTTTTGTAAGACGTGGAACTGTATATCAACTTTGTCGTTTGTGTACCCTGGCTGATCCTGGACAGGGGATTTAATACACATTCAGTCTTGGAAATTCTGGTAGTGAATTTCCGGGCGTGACAGTACTCAACCCCCGGTATTCACTCGCTCTGACGATCCACTTGATGCGGATGACTGGCTTCGTACCATCGAGCGGAAGCTTACACTTGCTCGCTGTCCTGATGCCGAAAAGACCAACATGGCAGCTGAGCAACTTCAAGGAGCAGCAGGTGCATGGTGGGAAAATTTGCTTGCCATGTAGCCTGCCGGTCATGCGGTCACGTGGTCTGAGTTCCGCGATGCTTTTCGTGCCGCACACATTCCGAAAGGCATCATGGACCTCAAGCAATAGGAGTTCCTTGCTCTTACTCAAGACCGTAAGTCCATCATGGAGTACCTTCATGAATTCAATCATTTGGCACGTTATGCTCCGGACGATGTCAATACCGATACCCGCAAGCAAAATCGTTTTATCAATGGGTTGTCGGCGGAGATGCAACTTGAGCTCGCTGCTCATGTCTTTCCCAATTTCCAAGACCTTGTCAACAGGTCCGTGGTTGTGGAAAGCAAGATGAAAAAGCTTGAGAACGAGCGTAAGCGCAAGAGAGCTGGACAAATTTCAGCCTCCGGTGGTTTTCAAAAACCCCGCACATGGCAATAACCCCCTCAGCGTTTCCAATCTCCTCCACCACCTCATCAACAAGTTTATGTGCAGCATCCACCACAGCAGCGATTCCCACCTCCCATGGGTAGAAATCAGCCAGCAAATCACCCCATATATCGTCCGAATGTCAATTGTTATACTTGCGGGCAGCCGGGGCATTATTCTGATAATTGCCCAAACCGCGGTCGTGGTACATCATCCAATGCTACAAGACCAACACCGATGCATTCCAATCAGCCTCCCAAGTCAGCTCCTCAGGGCCAGCAAGTTTCCAAGAAGGGTAAAGTGAACCACGTCACAGCCGAAGAGGCATGCAACGCACCAGACGTTCTTGTCGGTACGTTACTTGTCAACTCTTATCCAGCTAGTGTATTGTTTGATTCCGGGGCTACACATTCTTTTGTCACAAAGGGTTTTGCTTCAGCTCATGGGCTTACAATTAGCAAGTTACATCCACCTCCACTAGTTGAAACACCGGGATCTGAAATAAGAGCTGAATATATTAGTCGAGGAACCAAACTTTTTGTTCACGGGGTAGGGTTCAGTGCCGATTTAATTATTCTTTACACCAAGGGTTTAGATGTCATCTTAGGCATGGATTGGCTGCACAAAAATCAGGGGATCATTGATTGTGGTTGCCATCATATCTTTCTCACAAGTAATACCGGTGAACCAATCACTCTTGTTCTAAATGATCATCCACCTCAACTCAATTCTCTTTCGGGTGTCTCAACCACTGAGCCTGCTGATGTACCAGTGGTGTGTGAATACCCAGATGTCTTTCCGGAGGAATTACCAGGTATGCCACCTGACCAGGAAGTTGAATTCGTCATTGACTTGGTACCTGGAATGGCCCCGATATCAAAACGACCCTACCGAATGGCTCCAAATGAGTTAGAAGAACTGAAGAAACAACTCTCAGAGCTACAAGCAAAGGGTTTCATTCGTCCAAGCTCCTCACCTTGGGGATGCCTAATTCTATTTGTTATGAAGAAAGATGAAAGTTTGCGGATGTGTGGTGATTACCGTCCATTGAATGAAGTCACTATCAAGAACAAGTATCCACTTCCTCGAATCGACGATCTCTTCGACCAATTAACCGGAGCCCATGTATTCTCCAAGATTGACCTGAGGTTGGGTCAGATCAGAGGACATTCCAAAAACGGCCTTCTCTACTCGCTATGGCTTGTATGTGTATACTATCATGTCCTTCGGTTTGACAAATGCACCTGCCTACTTCATGAATTTAATGAATTCAGTTTTCATGGAGTATCTTGATGAGTTTGCGGTCATCTTCATTGATGATATTCTCATCTTTTCCAAGTCCAAAAAGGAGCATGAAACCCATCTTCGTTTAGTCTTGGAAAAATTACGCGAACACCGTCTGTATGCCAAATTTAGCAAGTGTAAATTTTGGCTGATAGAAGTCGATTTTCTTGGTCACGTGTTATTTGAAGGCGGAGTTTCTATTGATCCTAGGAATGTACAAAAAGTGCTGGATTGGAAACAACCCCAAAATCCCACTGACATCTGGAGTTTTCTTGGCCTAGCTGGTTACTACCGCCGATTCATCGAGAATTTCTCCAAGATTGCTCAGCCTATGACCCAATTGTTGAAGAAGAACAAAAAGTATGTGTGGTCAGATAAATGTGAAGCAAGTTTTAAAATGTTAAAAGAAAAGTTAACCACTGCTTCTATCCTCGCCTTACCTGACATCCATAAGGACTTCGATATTTATTGTGATGCATCCCGTCAAGGACTTGGTTGCGTGCTTATGCAAGAGGGCCGAGTTGTGGCATATGCGTCACGACAATTGAGGCCTCATGATGTGAATTATCCGACTCATGATTTAGAGCTTGCTACTGTTGTTCATGCTCTCAAAATTTAGCGACACTTTCTTATCGGCAATCGATGTGAAATCTACACCGACCACAAAAGCCTCAAATATACCTTCACCCAATCAGATCTGAACTTTAGACAAAGAAGATGGTTAGAACTTATTAAAGACTATGATATGGGTCTACACTATCACCCGGGGAAGGCTAATGTTGTTGCCGATGCATTGAGTCGAAAACCACAATGCAATTGCTTGTTGATAACACCCCGATCGGAGACCCTATGTTCTGATATTCTGAAACTCGGTTTGGAGATGGTACCACAAGGTTTCCTTGCTACTCTAGAGATTAAACCTACCCTTTTTGATCAGATCAAAGAAGCCCAAAAGAATGACAAGGGTAGGAAACAAATTCGTGCCAAAATCTCGCAAGGTCTAGCTAAATGTTTCTCGGAGGACAATGATGGTGTCCTATGGTTTGGGAAACGATTGGTTGTGCCTAGAAGCAAGGAATTGAGGCAACTAATCCTCAAAGAAGCTCATAACTCCCCATTCTCTATTCATCCTGGAAGCACAATAATGTACCAAGATCTTAAACAAAGGGTTTGGTGGACCCGAATGAAACGGGAGATCGCACGGTATGTCGCCGAGTGCGATACTTGTCAAAGGGTAAAGGCTGAACACCTACGACCAGCGGGTACACTTCAACCCTTACACATTCTGTTGTGGAAGTGGGATGAGATCGGTATGGATTTTATTACCGGTCTGCCCACATCCCAAAATGGAAATGATTCTATTTGGGTAGTAGTTGATCGTCTCACTAAATCAGCCCATTTCCTTACAGTCAAGTCCACATCAAAGATGGGAAAACTAGCAGAGCTTTACCTCTCTCGTATTGTTTGCCTCCATGGTGTTCCAACAAAAATTGTTTCAGATCGAGGCCCTCAATTTACCTCTCATTTTTGGAAAAGCCTCAGTAAAGCCATGGGCACTAAACTCTCTTTTAGCACCGCTTATCATCCACAAACCGGAGGCCAAACTGAACGTGTGAATCAAATTCTCGAGGATATGTTGAGAGCATGTGTCCTCGATTACGGCAAAAATTGGGAAAAGTGCCTTCCTTATGCCGAATTCTCTTATAACAATAGTTATCAATCAAGCCTTCAAATGTCACCATTTGAAGCCTTATATGGAAGGAGATGTAGAACACCTCTAAACTGGTCAGAGTTCGGGGAGAGACCATTCTTTGGTCCAGATTTGGTTATGGAAGCCGAAGAGCAAGTGCGAGTAATTCGTGAACGTTTGCGAACAGCACAATCCCGGCAAAAGAGTTATGCCGACCGTCATCGACGAGATTTGAGCTTCAATGTAGATGACCATGTCTATCTCAAAGTCACTCCGTTCAAATCCACACATCGTTTTGGAGTGAAGGGAAAATTAGCGCCTCGCTACATCGGTCCTTTCCGTATTCTTGCAAAGCGAGGAGCTGTTGCCTATAAATTGGATCTTCCATCATCACTTTGAGCATTCCACAATGTTTTCTATGTCTCACAATTGAAGCAATGCCTTCGAGTTCCCACTGAAGAAATCAAGTTGGAAAATCTTGATCTACAACCTGATCTTTCATATCGAGAGCGTCCAATTCGTATTCTTGACCAAGCTGAGCGCACCACTAGAAGGCGCACCATCAAATTCTATAAGGTCCAGTGGAGTAATCACACCCCGGATGAAGCCACTTGGGAACACGAAGATCATCTTCGTGATGCCTACCCTTATCTTTTCACCGATTCGTTCCAATCTCGAGGACGAGATTCTTTTTAAGGGGGGAAGAGCTGTCACAACCCAAATTTTAGTACAAGGTATTTAGGATTACTTATCTCTATTTGTAGGTTACATATTTAATCATTTGCATTAGCTTATACATTCAAATGAATTTTAGAAACAAAGTAAAAACCTAGTTGGCAAATTGAACCAACATCTATTAGCGCATTAAGTTAAACAGTATGGTATAGGTTTTATAATTTATTCAAATACTAGATTATTTATCAGGATTTAATATATTTTTTATCGAATTTTTACACTTAGTTTTGACCTTTTTAAAATTCAATTTATATCTCAGCATACCCCCTTTTCATCTTTTTGTCAGAATTAAAATATTTCAAATTTTTGTGTGAAACTTTGAAAAATGGAAACTACGTAAATCAAGGTATCTCCACAGCAGACCACATAATTTTGGCATTCTTCTAACTAGTTCAAACTATTTAATCAAGAAGGAGAGAATGAAAATCCCTGGAAATTCCTGAAAATTAGCTAAAACAGATATTTACTCTGTTCCTCACCCATCTCCCTCTCAAATGCATAGACCACCACGACCTGGGCCCACATGTCATTGTCCCTGGGCTAGCTCCACCCTTGGTGCACAAAACAAAAATCGCGTGGGACCCACCCTGGACACAGAGGAGAGACAGACACGTTGCAACGCCGTGGCAGTTTCTCCTTCTTCACCGTTTGGTCTCTAGGTTTCCCAGCTATCCCTCCTCACTCTGTAGTTTACCACGGAGCCAAGGAAACCAGAGTGGGAGGGGTCCTCCTTGCTCTCCTCGCCCTCATCTTCTTGCCGGCTGTCGGCAAGACGCCTTCACCGCCGCTCATCCGGTCATCTTCGTCGCCATCTATCTTGCGTTCCCGACTCACCCCAGCACGCCGTAGCCGCTGCTCTGATTTCACACCGTTTCTTCCAGCCGATCTCCGGGAACGCCGACCTCGCCACGGGTGTTTTGGAGCGCGGCCAGACCATCGTCAACTCGCAGCCGCGGGATCGCGTCGCCGTTCCCGTCGCCTCGAGGTGAATCCGGCTGAGCTGCTGCGCCACCAACTTCGCCTCATCATCCTCTTCGAAACGCCCCAAAAATCCCACGGATTGGTGCACCGAGGAGGGAGATCGACCACCGTCTTCTCCAAGTCAAACCTAGCGACTCTGTCGTCGTTTCCTGTTCAATCGGTGAGCCATTTGTCGATTGCTTGCAGTGGTAGTGACCCTAGCTGGTGTTCTACATTTTGCATATGCTGTTCTTGACATGCATGCAATAAATCGAGCCGTCCACGCTGCCGCATCCTTACAGGCATGGTGTCCCGAGCGCTGCTGCTTGCAGCCGCCGTTTGCGCTGGTTCGGCCACCATCGGTTGGGTAAAATAGAGGAATAGAATCGCAAGGACTTGCTCTACATTTTCTCTTTTGACCTCGACCCCATTCGGGCAGCCGTTTGCCGCCGGCGAGCTTCAGATCGAGCTCAGCCATGGCTGCCTCAATCGCTGCTGCTGTTTGGAGAAGATGACTGGACTTCGTTGCAAGTTTTGAAAAATCCCAAGGATCGATTTGCAAAAGTGCAGTCCAAAGAAAATTTGAAAAAAAATGAAAAATAGGCTAAATTCAAAAATGCATAACTAATTCATTTGAGCTCATTTTTGAGTGAACCAAATTTCTATGTATTCATAAACTTGCAATCTTTATGTTTGTAAAATAAAATTTTCCAACTTCTGTATAGAAAATGTCACTAAATTTGTGAGTAGCACAAAAACACTTATTTTGCACCTAGGACTTGTAAAATCTCTAGGAAATTATAAAATCTCTAGGAAATTAATGGTTAATCCCGAAATTATGCAACCACTGCTGTTGATCTTAGAAGTATGTACCCTTTAATCTGGATGAAAAGAATTTGACAAAACTACCTCCTAAAATATGCCTAAAGATTAAATAACCTTTTCTTTTTGTTGAATTTGTAAAATTCATAACTAAATCATTTTAACTCCAAATGCAGTGAACCAAGTTTTGTTATAACCAGTGAGTTATCCTCCTTTAATTAAAAATGATAGCACTTATGAAATATAACTAGAAAATGATAGCATATATTGTGACCTAGGGTAGTTCATGTATAATTACAGAAATGCCATTTTTAGAGTATATAGCTTGTTATTTTTATAGCTCTCAAACCATAAATCTAAATGAGATGATTCTTGCTTCTAAAATCATTTTATCATACTCTCTACCTATTGTAATTAGGCCATGATTTATAGAGCATGTTGCATATGCATGTTTAGTTGAATCTTATTTGCATTATTGCCTCTTATCTGTAGATTCAGACGTTCCGGAATACGTGAAGCAAGAACCTGAGATTGAGTGTGATTTCTCACAGCAGCAAGGCAAGCATCTAAGCATATAGAATCCCTATTTTTACTAAAATGATTTGATTGCAAAACAATATATATGCATGCGTTGATTTACTCCAAAATTATCGGTATTGGTTAGAGTTGTTTATAACCTAATTGCTGCATATCCTTCCTTGTTTCATTGTTATCATTTATCCTTGTAACCTCTGGATGGAAGTACTTGTGAATGTTTTATTGTTTTACCGATGCTTTGCCATGCTTAGGTCTAGTAGTGTTAAAAATCGATGGATGGAGCCATCGATTGAACTTATTCACCACCTGCGATTTGTGGGCATAAAATCTGATTATTTCACTAAATGATTCATATGGTAAATATGCTTTAACTTGGACGAGTGATAGGGCAATGACGGGATTGTGGTTTTTCCCTGATGCAAGTAGCCTTGTCTGTGTTGTTAAGGACCGAACATGTTGACATCTATTCAAGCACCTTACGTACTTCCACACGCCGGGCATGGGACGGCTTGACTTAGTACTATGTTGCACCGTGATCATCTACGCTTCGCTGGTCATTCGTGAGGGTGGTTTTCCCTTTGGAGTGCCCTGGATGTGCCTGGTTTTGGCAGGGGGTTTCTCCCGCGATGGTGAGCCCGCCTTAGCCACATCACACACACATGGCTAAGTCGTCGGGGGCCTAGGCGTGGTTTAGGTGATTGGGGTGTGACTAGAAAAGGACATGTTATGAACTTGTATCACTTGTAGGTCACACCTGTGTGCGTGTGAAGCATTTGATCCTTGTTCATTTCATGTGGGTAAAGATGTACTCCTCTGATCAGAGTAAAACTATTCGAATAGCCATGTCCACGGTTACAGGACGATCGCTTGATGTGTTAGTCAGTCTATCTTAGCATCAAACTTGGGTTAAATGGCTTGGTTTAGTCTTGGATATGGGGATAGTTATGTTTGTAATCCATGGTTGGGCAATGGTAGCTCATGGATGGCGATGAGAGCACCAGTTGTGCTTATCTGTGATTCAATTTTAGATTTACATGCCGACTGTCCAAAAATTTCAGATTATGCTATCTTAGAAATGCTATGTTTTCAACTTACTACTTGCTCAATTAAATTGGCTTGATGCAAAACTTGAACCATTATACCATCTTCTTAAGGTAGAAGCTTGCATACTTCTCTCTTCTATGTGTATATATATTAATGTGTAAGACTTGCAAGTACAATCTCGTACTTAACCCGATGCCTGCAAATTTCAGACGAGGATGTCGGCGTGGTTGATTGTTCTTACTACCCTACCGAGGGCGGTGAGGGTAGTGAGTAGCCTTTTCAGCTTGACTCTTGCCCCGGTTGGTTGCCCTTGTGGGATGGTTGGCAAACCATGGGTCTTACTTTTGCTTATGTGAAATTATGAAACTTCCGCTGCTATATTTTGTGTTATATGATGGGCTGTTGAACCCCGTTATGAAATATGTACCTCGCTGCCCTTTTATCCATATTTATGCATTTGTGATATTTATCAATTGCTTGTGATGAAAGTGCAAGGCTAGTCGCTTTTCCTGGGGACTAGCTAAGCATGAGTATGAATTTTGAGCAATTGAGATGTTGTAGAGCTTTAGCAATTTGAGTCAAGTCTCCTGAGATGTGTAACACATTTGGTCGCTGCCTTCGTGTGGTTTGACGGGCATGTCTTAGGCTGAAGTTGACTGGCATGCTGAGTCCGAACAATATCTCCTTTGCTCATTATTCAGCATTACGAATTTTATATTGAATAGTGTCAATTTGTGATCATGGGCACATTGAGAGATGAGTGGCTATTTATGTGTGTATGGATCCCACTCATCCAAAATTATGTGGTGGTCACAAATTGCACTGGACAGTATAATTTTCGGGTGCCCATAGATACGATCTAATCGAATCAGCTGTAAGGTGTAAGAAAAGTAATTTTAAGCAAACCCTAAGTATGCTCCATCGGCTATAGATATGTAATCTATAAATAGAGATTACATCATAGCAGATGAAATTATAATTAGGTCAAAAATAGATACCGTATCGGTTAATACTCCGATACAACCTTATACAAGAATATCAGTCTAGGTAAATATATTGAGACAAGCTTGATATATTTAACTAAAGTGATGTCCTTGTATAAGGGGCAGATATAACATGAGAAGCATTGATTAAAGCAATTTAAGAAAGACTAAATAGCTATATCAGATAAGATCGGCTGAAACTCCGATGTTACCCCTATTGCAATCAAGAGACATGCTAGAGATCATGGTTCTAATTAGGACTAAGGCTGGTACAACACAAAGTGTAAAAAGATACGTGATATCTAGACAATCAAGTCTTTGAATGTTTTTTAGGGTGGTGGATACCTTATGCTAATCTATGCCAATAAGCTGATTTGGCCGATACCGACAAAACCTTGGACGAGGCCTGGCCGATATGGCTAAATCGAACAATTGACTTAGATTAGCTATGTTATGTGGTAAGTTAACAAGCCATACCTCTAGCTGAAGAACTCGAAGCATGAACTCGTCAAAAAAAGTAAAGAGAAAATTGTGGCGATGTACTGAAGGTATTTATTAAACTATTGTCTTTTATTACAATACCTCGGGCTTATATTTGTACCCGTACATACAAACCACAATATTATTGAACTATTGAACTATTGAACTTTTGAACTATTTGGAGTCCTACCACAATATTACAAAAAGGAAACTAACTCTGATACCTAATTAATAGATACAATTGCCTTATCTGGACTCAATTCCTAGCCGACAACATTTTTAAGATCTTATCCGAAACCAATGTGAAGCCAGTCTACCCGTATCGGCTAAACCGAGTCTGACTCAGGCTACATGTATCGGCTGCCAGAGTTTGGTTCCATATCGGCCGATACGACTCCAGCCGATGCACTGTTTGTTCTAGGAAATCGCTTTATTCCTTCAAATCCACTTTGGATCCAATCTTGATTGTTGGCCTATGTTACCAAATTTTGCTTGTATCGGCTGCCCGAGTCTGATTCCATATCAGCCGATACGGCTCCAGCCGATGCATTGTTTGTTCTAGGAAACCACTTTATTCCTTCAAATCCTCTTCGGATCCAATCTTGATTGTTGGCCTATGTTACCAAATTTTGCTGTTAATAGTATCAGACTTGGAAAGGAGCTTGAGGATATTGCCAAACAAGGATTGAGTCCAGAACAGGTATTGTATCTATTAATTTGGAATAAGAGTTAGTTATTACCTTTTACAATTTCGTGGTAAGAGTCCACCTAAGGGCTTGTTTGTTTATTTTGTAATTAGGCAAGTTTTGAGTCGTGTCTGATATGGACAAGGTTTGTATATTTGGGTATAAATATATGCCCAGGGTCTTGTAAGAAAAAAGAACAGTTCAATACACTCTCGACGCATCTCCACAATTTTACTCTTACTTTTCGATGAGTTCTTGTTTTGAGTTGGGCTGCATCAGTTTCAATCTCCAATAAGAGGTATGGCTTGTCACACCGGCTTGTATTGGCGGATTAGTGCATCATTTTAGATATTTTAATCTATTTTATACAACTGTTGGTTATCATATATTTTAGTTAATATAACTCGATGGCTCGATTTACTTGTATCGGTCAAACCTTATTCAAGGTTTTGATGGTATTGGCTAAATTGTTCCATCGGGTTAGATTAGCTAAGACATCTATCACCCTGAAAATCAGTCAAAAGCTTTATTGTTTAGGCTTTATGCTTCTTTTCATATATTGTATTGCATCAGCCCTAGTCATGTTTAGAATCATAAAAACTAACCTGCTTCTCTATTTCTAGTAAGGGTAGAATCGGGGTTTCAGCCGATCTTACCTGATATAACTGTTTAGTTTTGTTTAAATCCCTAAATCATGCTTTTCATGTTATATCTGTCCCTTATACAAGCATGTCACACTATTTAAATACATCAAGCTTGTTATCGATATATTTGTCTACATTGACATTCTTTATAAGGCTATATTGGAGTATTGGCCGATACAGTATATATTTTACACCTAAATATGGTATCATCAGCTATGATATAAACAGATATAATCTATGTTCATAGATTGTATGTTTGATTACATCTACAGCCGATGGAACATATTTTAGGCTTGCTTAATTTTGTATATCTTACACCTCATAGCCGATTCGGTCAGATCGCATCGGCTAGGTTTAATACGATACTATTGACGCAAAATCTATCCCGTCGAGTGTGCCAAAAGATGTGTTGACATAGATCCTGCGTATGGCACACGAAGGCCTGAGAGATCTTTTTAGCTCCAGTGCATGTCCTAAAATTGATGAGATGCGGGCGTGCTAGTCAGTTTGATCCTGCAACTGACAAGATATATAAACAGCAGATCAAAGAGCCAATCGGCTGACAAGCTGATGGAGTAATTCCAACCGATGCCGATACTAGCCGATGTTGATAGGGTTTTGAAAAATTGGCTATATATCCAATGTAGATTCTGACACTAGATGTAAATAACGATATAAAGACAATCGGCTGATGATAATGCAATAAAACAATAATATAATCCAATAGAAACCAATTGGCTAATAGTGAAATGATAGAATAAGCGTTGATCCGAAGGTTAAAGCATATATCGGCTAGAGGTCCGATGTCATTAAATACAAACGATTAGATAGTCGATGAAACCTTTATTGTCATCGGCTAAACCCAACTTGTACGTAGTCCTTATGAGCCGATGCAACGTCCAGATAACTCATCGACTGAAACCCCGATGAAACCCTATTGGCAATCAAAAAGCAGGCTATAGATTGTGGTTCTAAGCAAGACTAGGGCTGATGCAGCGCAAAGTATGAAAAGAAACATAATATCTAGACAATAAAGCCTTTGACTGATTTTCAGGGTGGTGGATACCTTAGCTAATCTAGATCGACAAAACAATTTAGCCGATACTGGCAAAACCTAGAAAAGATATGGCCGATACAAGTAAATTGAATGATCGACTTAAATTGACTAAGATATATGATAAATAGGTACGGTCGGCGGAACGTAGGACTTACCCCTTCGCCGGAGATCGAAAGCTGATGCAGCCCCGCGTCAGATGTCAAGTTCCACCAGTTGATAAGTAAAAAACCTTGGAAAAGAGGGTGACGATGCGCCGAGAGTAGTTGTATTGATTCAGAGATATCTTACATAGACCCCGAGTGTACATATTTATACCCATGAGTAGATACTAGTCCTTATTGCACAAGACACAAACTTTCCTAAGGATAAATAAAAGATACAAGTCCTATTCAGACTCTAAACAACCTTTCCTAAAAGTAAAAAGAAACTAACTAACTTTGCCTAATTAATAGATAACTTGCCATGCTACATCCTCTTCAAACTCGGTCTCTTCTGGATAAGTTTCCTTTAATTGATTAATTTCCTTAACCGAATCCATCAAGAATCCAACTGCTGGCTACTTGATATGTCCATCGGCTAATTCCGGGACTCTGAAGTCAATACGATTCCTAAGCCAATGATGACTTCAAGGCTTACCAAATTTTGGCATTAACAGATACGTCATCGGCTCATCGGCCGATCGGCTATCGTAAATCTAACTTGTTTTATTGTATATCTTGTTGGTTACAGGATCAAACTAACTGGCATGCCCTGAACCCGAAAGCAAGATTTGAACCAGCACTGGAGATAAGCAGAACTCCCAGGCCGCTATGTTTTCTCATCAACACGCTTTTGGCACTCCCGGTGGGACGCGAGTTTCAAGGTTTTCGTCATGCCTACTAAAATTACAGAAGACAACATCATCCCAGTTACTGTTGAACAGTTGTCTGAGGAGGAAAAGGTAGAGCTGGACTAACTAACACAAGCTTTTCAGAAGATGTATTTGGAATCCTTCAGTGTTACTCAACAAGGAAAGGTGATACAGAAAGGAAAAGTAATTTTCCCGTAGCCTAAAGCAGAAACTAGTACATAAGAGGAGGTCAAGGCAAAAGCTAAAGAGCCAGCCGTTGATGACAAGGTGTCGCTGCAAGATAGAATTGATTATGCACTACATCATGCTTTGATCAACCAATCAAATGTGTTAGTAAATATATTAACAAATATGGTCAAAAAGGTGATGGATGGAACCATAGCTGAGGAAATGGCCAAAGGACCAATATACCTCCCAAACAATGTGTTTCCCCCTTACAGAACCATCAAGACCGAAATTCCAAGTTCTTCATTGGGGATGTAACAACTAGCATATGGGGGGAAAACATCTCAGCAGACAATACAAAATCAAGCTTCACAATTAACAAGGAGTACACCACCAACATTGGCTAGAATGTTTCAAAATTTGTAACCGATTGGGGAACAAGTAGCTCAACAAACTCTTCAGCAACCGATTTTGTCACAACCACTAATTGGACCACAATATGTGCATGAGGTGTCACAAAATTTCCAATATCAACCACACCAAACATAGTTGGGTCAGAATATAAGTCCTCAACATCAGCCAGTTTCACCACATTAGTATCGGCCAGAACCTGTTCCACAATATCAATATCAGCCTCAATTCAACAACTATGAGCAAATGCCACAATATGGAGGTAATGGACAGCAGCGACAATGGGTCGGTATGATTGCGGAGGTAGTGAGAGAACATTTGGATGAAGCCCAATGATAGTGAGATCACGTATTGGTATCCATACCCATAATATTTTGATAAGGTTCCTTTACCAAACCAATACACGATTCCAGATTTTTCATAGTTTTTAGGACAAGATAATATTTCAACATATGAACATGTCAACCGATTCTTAGCGCAATGTGGGGAGGCATTGGCTGTTGAAGCTTTGAGGGTTAGACTTTTTCTATTGTCTTTGTCTGGATCGGCATTTACCTAATTTTCTTCTTTGCCTTATAATTTTGTCAGAGGATGGGCTGATCTAGAAAAACAATTTCATATATATTTTTTCCTTGGGGTTCAAGAGATGAAGCTGTCGGACTTGACATCCATTAGACAGAAGTCTGATGAATCGGTTCCAGATTACTTTCAGAGGTTCAGAGATATGAGGAACAGGTGCTATAGTCTTAATTTAACCGACTCACAGTTTACTGATCTAGCTTTCCAGGGACTACTTGGGTCGATAAGAGAAAGATTTTCTGCACAAGACTTTGAAAGTTTAGCTCATTTGGTTCAGAAAGTATCAGCTCATGAATAAAGATTTCAGGAAACAAAGAGGTTTACCAGGAAAGCTAATAATGTCAACAATATCTACAGCTATGATTCTGATTCGGAAGATATCTAGAAATTGATTTGACAAAGTGGTTAAGAAATAAAAAGACTATTGTGTGCCAATGGGTCAACGATACTGGAAATGAAGAAAAGTATGATTTTGACATCAACAAAGCCGATAGGATATTTGATTTACTGCTACAAGAGAAACAAATCCAACTTCAAGTAGGACATGTGATTCCATTCGCTCAAAACTTGAGAAAAAGAAAATATTGTAAGTGGCATAATACAGGATCTCATCATACCAATAAGTGCAAGGTGTTCAGACAACAAATCCAATCGGCTATAGAGCAAGGAAGAATCAAATTTGATGATGGCAAAAAACCGATGAAGATTGATGGCCACCCTTTTCCTGTCAACATGGTCCATACAGCAGCAAATGAAGCCGATAAGAGAAATTATTGGACTTATCAACAAAATAGATTTAGTTCCACCAAGTTGATCAGCAAATACCAGAAGAGACAAGACAAACAAGTTCAAACATATTCTCAAGATGACAAGGTTTGTTTTGATCCTCATTGGAGATGTGAATTCTTTAGGTTTTGATGGAATGAAGGGATGAGATTACCATCAGTCGAAGATTGTCCAGGCTGCAGTGATGAAGATGCAATATAGCATGGTAGCTCTCGTCAATCAAGTAGTTCAAAACCTGAGAATCGATCAATACAAAAGAGGTTATCAGTACAACAACGTTTAGAGCTGATTCACCAAGATTATTTCAAAGATGAAGACGAAGAGAAAATAGCAAGTTCAAAACCCTTAATGGTGTCCAACTGGAATTTTCAAAAAGAATCAGAAAAGGAGGGTACAACGGTTGCGAAGCATCGAGAAGATGCAGGAAGTTGAAGAAGAGATTGATCATCTTATGAAACGTAGTAGAAAGGAATGGCGTATCAAATCCAAAGTTGTGTCAGTCGATGATGTCAAAGCCAACAATACTAAAAATTCAGCATCTGTCAAAGGTAAAGCTATAGATTCGTTTTCAATTAATATGGTGTTTGTATTACCAGTAGAGTATGGCATACATTCAGCCGATGAGAAAGTTGAGGAATCATTGGCAAAGTTAATAATATCACCAGAACAAGTTGTTTTTGAGAGACCCGAGGACAATAAGCATCGGCATCTGAGGCCATTATACATTAAAGGATTTGTCAATGGGAAGCCGATGTCCAAGTTGTTAGTTGATGGGGGAGCAGCTGTTAATCTGATGCCATATACCACATTCAAGAAGCTTGGTAAACTCCAGAAGATTTGATCAAGACCAACATGGTATTAAAAGAATTTGGAAGCAATTCATATGAAACAAAAGGAGTCCTAAATGTTGAGTTGACAGTAGACAGCAAAACAATTCCAACTATATTTTTTGTCATTAATGGAAAATGATCATATAGTTTGCTATTGGGAAGGGATTGGGTACATGTTAGCTGTTGCATTCCTTCAACAATGCATCAAAGTCTGATTCAGTGGCAAGGAGACCAGGTAGAGATTGTGCAAGCCCATAGGTCAGTAAATGTTACTATTGCCAATTTATCTATTTGGAAGATAGAAGGAGTTGATTGTTTGTTCGGAAAAGTATGAGAAGGAGATTATTTCAAAGTGTCTGATTGTAATATATAGCCAATCGGTGATGCAGAACCCCAACTTTTGCTGTGAAGACATAGAAGTCGGCCCCAATACTTATGTAAAAGATAGTAGAGATGATTTTAAAGGAAAATTGAGGCAAGGATTTATGTCGGCCGATGAGTTAGAAGAAGTAGATATTAGAGATGGTGATAGACCGAGGCCAACATTTGTAAGTGCTAAATTGTCAAATGAATTGTTAAAGGAATATAAAGATTGTTTTGCCTGGGAATATCATGAAATGTCAGATCTTAGCCGATCTATCGTAGAACATCGGCTTCCAATCAAACCAGGATATCGGCCATGTAAACAACCTCAGAGACGATTCAAACCAGAGATGTATGATGCTATCAAGGCAGAAATTACAAGACTTTATAATGCCAATTTTATAAGGCCTTGCCGATATGCTGAGTGGGTTTCAGATATAGTACCAGTGATTAAGAAAAATGGGAAGCTTAGGGTTTGTATCGACTTTAGAGATTTGAACAAACCTACACCCAAAGATGAATACTCAATGCCGATTGCTGATTTATTAGTTGATGCAGCATCTGGACATAGGATTATAAGTTTTATGGATGGTAATGCAGGATATAATCAAATTTTTATGGCTAAGGAAGACATTTATAAGACTGTTTTTAGGTGTCCTGGTGCAATCAGCTTGTATGAGTGGGTTGTTATGACTTTTATATTGAAAAGTGTTGGTGCTGCATATTAAAGGGCAATGAATTATATATTTCATAATCTCATCGGCGTATTGGTTGAAATCTATATTGACGATGTGGTTGTGAAGGCTAAAGATGTTGATGGGCATATAACCGATTTACAAAAAGTATTGGAAAGAACAAGGAAGTATGGTTTGAAGATGAATCCTAATAAATGTGCTTTTGGTGTATCAGCGGGACAGTTCCTTGGTTTTCTGGTTCATGAAAGAGGGATCGAAATAACACAGAGGAGTATAAGTGTTATCAAAGATATTGAGCCTTCACAAAATAAAACCAAGTTACAATCCTTGATCGGCAAGAATAATTTTGTAAGGAGATTTATTTCTAATTTGTCAGGAAGAATTGAGCCTTTTACTCCATTATTAAGGTTGAAGGCTGATCAAGAATTTGTGTAGGGGAAGAAGCAACAAAAAGCATTGGAGAATATCAAGGAATATTTGAGTTCACCTCCAGTATTGATGTCACCGCAAAAGGAGATTACATTCAAGCTTTACTTATCAGCCGATGAGAAGTCTATCGGCTCTGTTCTGGTTCAAGGAGTTGAAAGGAAGGAAAGAGCAATATTTTATCTTAGCATAAGACTTTTGGATGCAGAAACAAGGTACACTCTTGTGGAGAAGTTGTGCTTATGTTTATATTTTTCATGTACAAAGTTGAGGTATTATCTACTTTCAAATGAGTGCACAATAGTTTGCAAAGCCGATATAGCCAAATATATGCTATTGGCTCCAGTTTTAAAAGGCAGTAAAGGGACAAGCGATAGCCGATTTTATCATTCAACACCGAGGTAATTCAGTTAGTATGTCGAGATGATGCCTTGGACATTATTCTTTGATGGATCTGTTTACACACATGGTTGTGGCATCGGTTAGGTAATTATATCACCTTGGAGGGCAAGCTTTGAGTTTGCTTTTACAATTAAGCCTTATTACACAAATAATCAAGCAGAATATGAAGCAATACTTAAAGGATTGCAACTTTTGAAGGAAGTTGAGGCCGATGCAATTGAAATTATTGGTGATTAATTATTGGTGATCAATCAATTGTTAGGAGAATATGAGTGCAGGAATAAAATCTTGAGAATTTATAACGAAAGATGTCAAGAGTTGATGAAGAATTTCAAGGTTATCACTATGAAGCATATTCCTAGAGAACAAAATATTGAAGCCAATGACTTAGCTCAAGGTGCATCGGGTTATAAGCCGATGTTGAGAAATATAGAGATTGAAGTCGCAAACGTTGATACTGATGATTAGAGATATGAAATTGTCAATTATTTGAAAAATCCTTCTCAATCGGAGTCAAGGAAATTGAAATATAAGGCTTTGAAATATGTCTTGTTTGATGATGATTTATACTATCGGACGATTGATGGTGTTTTGCTTAAATGCTTGAATTTGGAAGAAGCCAAAGTTGTTATGTGTGAAGTACATGAAGGGATTTATGGTACACATCAATCGGCCCACAAGATGAGATGGTTACTTCAAAAAGTTGGATATTTTTGGCCGACAATGCTGGAGGATTGCTTTAAGTATTATAAGGGATGTCAAGATTGTCAGAAGTTTTGAATAATTCAGAGAGCACCAACATCAGCTATGAATAGTATTATTAAGCCATGGCTGTTCAGAGGTTGGGGAATTAATATGATCGGCCAAATTAATCCACCATCAAGTAAATGGCATAAATATATTTTGGTGGCAACAGATTATTTTACAAAGTGGGTTGAAGCAATTCCTTAAAAGAAAGTTGACTCCAAGGATGCTATCAAATTTGTTAAGGAACATATAATTTATCGGTTTGGAATTCCAAAGACAATAATAACAGATCAAGGATCTATCTTTGTAGCCGATGAGTGTGTTCAATTTGCCGATAGTATGGGTATCAAATTGTTAAATTCTTCTCCTTATTATGCACAAGCTAATTGACAAGCTGAAGCTTCTAACAAAAGTTTGATCAAGCTGATTAAGAGAAAGATAGCAGAACAACCTAAGAGGTGGCATGTTACTTTGGCCGATTCGCTGTGGGCATATCGGATGGCATGTCATGGAGATACACAAGTGCCACCTTATCAGCTTGTATAAGGGCATGAGGCTATTCTACCTTGGGAGAACAACATCGGCTCAAGAAGGATTGCTTTACAAAATGAGTTATCGACCGATGATTATCACAGGTTGATGATTGATAACTTAGAAGACTTGGCACAGGTTCGATTACGTGCTTTGGAAAAAATCAAGAGAGATAAGAAAAGGGTTTCAATATATTATAATAAAAAAGTTGTGCCAAAGACTTTTGAGGAAGGAGAACTTGTTTGGAAGTTGATTATGCTGATAGGGACAAGAGATAATAAGTTTGGAAAATGGTCACCTAATTGGGAAGGACCCTATCGGATTCATCGTTGTGTACCTAAAAATGCATATATGCTTGAAGGGCTTGATGGAGAAGTTCTTGGGAAAGCATTAAATGGAAAATATTTGAAGAAATATTACCCAAGTATTTGGATTAACTCATAATCGGTTGTTTGGCCGATGTATAATGACATCGTCTTAAGATGGCCGATATATGTTATCGCCCTTAGACCAAAATTTCATAAAGTACACAAGTATAAAGATAGAAATAAAATCAACTCAGAGGCCGATGGTTATATTATACAAAAATGTTTCAAGTGTTTCAAGGTAGAATGTACTAGAGGCATAAAACTATTACATCAACTCAAGAAACTTTGGATTGCCGATATTGCGTGCATGCGAATTTAGTCAACTTCTTCAATGACTCTAATATCATCGACATCTGTTCCTAGGATTGGTTTCAAGGCCTTGTTTTGAGCCGCCAAGTGTTTAGCCGATGCCTTTAGCTTTGCCCTTTGTGGGGCCACCCCGAGTTAAATATTATGTAGTTACTTGAGATGATAGAGCGAATTATTTAGTTGGATGGGGTCTAGTAATAATTAAGGAAAACGGTAAACATCCAACCTGATCACAGTTCTATCAAGTCAAATAATATACATTATATCAAACCTGAAGCACCGAGTAAAGAGCATAGGGGATATTGCTGGGACTTTAGCTTGCCAGTCAACTTCAGCCTGAGACATGCCTGTCAAACCATACGAAGATGGCGACCAGATGTGTTACACATCTCAGGAGACTTGACAAAATTTGCTAAAGCTCAACGACATCCCAAATGCTCAATACCCATATCAGTGTAGAACTAGATCCCAGGAAAAACTCTAGTTCCACACTTTCATCTAAGCGATGAAAATCAGAATAATAGGGAGTAATCACATATAAGCTTTACTCTACATCCTTATTTAAATATGTAGGCCTATCGGCCAGATAGTTACTGATCCGCGGAAGCTTGGCTACCCAAAACCACAAGCAGCCGACTGGGAGATACCCATTTTGATCCAGTCCTAGAAGAAACAACGATCACCCGATTCACTCAAAACAGACTAGTGTCAGTACATTTAACAGGTTAATGTACCGGCAAACATAAGACAATCCTAATAAACTACATGCATGGCATATAATCAAGAAAGGCTATATATGTAGCTCATTTTAGCGTAAAGCAGGTTTTAGTTCACAATCATTTGTAAAGGTGTTGATGATTCAATTAACAAAGCATTTACGAAGATATATCATAATAGTTACCATATTAACATCATAAAAATACTTCCAAATTAACATCATAAACATAATTCCGTTGCCCACACCGGCAACTAAACATCATCTCATTATAATAATATATATACCATAACCATACTCTTGTTGCCCACACCGACAAGTCACAATCTCAACATAATAATATACTTGACTGCCCAACCGGCATCAAGTCTCGCATACATCATCAATATACATGATCATCGTAACTTAACACAAGTTACCATTCCCAAATCCATAGTTCACAATCATCATTTGAAAACATAAAAAAAAATCATAGTCTATACTCATGACACTTCACCAAGCCGCTCATGACCGTGAGCACGACTAGTCGATTAGTTTTAGAGAACTCTGCAGAGTTTGTACAGCTTTACCCACATGATATGAACACTCCAGTTTGTCCGGTACCCGTCGGTACCACCACACTCTACACATTGAATGCGGTCTAGAGGTCACAACATAGCCTTGACATTACTTAACGCCTAACCTTGCACCAGCGACGGCAAGTGTGAATCCATCCTGGGCATGACCCAGAACCGTTAGGTGGTGGGCCCACGCCTTAAACCTAACGCCGTGGCAGCGAACACATCCGTTCCCCCACGAGGCACTGTACCATTGAATTGGACAGATTTAGAAGCCTAAACTACCCCCATTAATCTGTGGGGTAAATAGGTAGTTCCTATGAATCATCGCTCAGACTAATTCATTTTACTTCGGCCTACCAAAATGCAAGGCTAGACTTTAAGTAACTTAATTAGCTAAGGCTATCCGATAAATAGCACATGTGGATGTACGGTATACTTAAGATGGTGACACGAAGTTCAGTCCTTAATTAACTCAAGCGAACACTCCCCCTATCGGTGTACAACTACCACCATATGCACACCACTTGTCGCCCAAGTCCAAAACCATTTTACTCACACTTTAGTTCACAAATACTTAGCATTCTCATTTTTCAATCCAGCATTTACCGAATATCCAAAATCCCAGTTATAAGTCCATAAAAGTGATTATTTTGCTTAACTCTAAGCATGGCTAAGCATATAGAAATATAATAAGCATGATTAATCCCAAATGAGCACAATTAAAGTACTCTACCCAATGCTAAGGTTACAAACAAAGGGAATCACAATTAGTCAAGGTGGTACATGCAGCATTAAGGACATATCTACCATTTACCAAGTTTCAAATATCGTTTTTACTCAAATACATATGCAGTTTTACAAACAACACATTTCATCTCCCAAAACATGGGTTTCAATGTGATCAAAGAAGAGGGGAGGAATAAACTTGCCTTGATCTTGAACAATAGGAATACCACCTAAACACTTCTTCACCGTGAATGCAGGTTATCTATACAAATGATACGATATACACATAAATACCAAATTATGCGAAAGATACAAAATGCTCTAAAATGTATGATTTGTGCACAATGGGTAGGTTTTGACCTATGATGAATCTAGGTGAAATAATTCCTATTTTATCTCTTTTCATCTGGGAGTTATGAATTTTCCAAGTTTGTATTAACCTACAGTATTATTTACTTATATATTATTGTGAAACATTTCGAATATACGATTTTGATCAAATTAACCTTACTGAGGTGAAGAGAATGGTTTTCTAAGATTTATGCAATTGGTTTCATAATCTTTAGAGTTAGTATGAATTTCCTATAAATTTTAGAAAGTATATTGTACATATAATGGTTGTTTTACTAAACCAATTATTAATGCCATTTCTGTTACAGAAAGTATAACACTTTATTTTACCAAATTAAAGTTCATACTTTTGTGATTCTACAGAAATTTAGTTCACTCTATTTAAAGTACAAATGAATTTTCTACAAATTTTGCAAGTCTTATGTTATCTATTTCTTATTTGAAGTTTTAGAAATAAAATTCATACTGTAAGCATAGGATTTTATTCTACAATATTAAATTTCACAATTTTATGAATCTACTGGAGTTTGTTTCATCTCAAAATGAGTTATATTTGATTTAATATGGATTTTACAAGTTTGACCTAATTTTCAGTTGAAAAGATATTGATAGAGCTATTTTCTTTTATATTTCCAAATTAAAAACACTGAGGGTCCACAGGTCAGCGTCTAACATTAAGCAGCAAAGTCCCTAGGGTTTTGGGAATTAAACCCGAGCTCCAAAAGCACGCGCTAAAGCAAAGTTCATTAAGAGCCCCTGAGGTTCTAGTTATTTATAATTAGATCCAGGTCCCACTTGTCAAGCTAAGAAGTCTTTCAAATTAACCCTTACAAGTTTTAAACTTTTGCTAACCGGTTTCTTAGGCACTAGTTGAATGGGGCCCGCATGTCAGTGTATCGGTGGCTGGGATAGAAGCAGCAGCGGCTCCGGTGAGCTTCTCACCGGCGGCAAGGGCAAGCGGCAGCCGATCTCGGCGGGCAACCAAAAAGGAAATCGGAGAGGAGTTCGCGGGGAAGCCGATGGTAGTTTTCCCGCAGCCAATGGTGACCGGAATCGAGGGCGACAACGGCGCAGGCGGCGGTGGCTCTCGGGGTGACATCGCTTGTTGAGCCTCGGCTCGAATCCGCGCGAAGGGATGCATGCATGCGTACCTACAGGTGTCCTGGAGACTTACCGTCGAGCGCTCGAGGATCGGCGATGCCTGTACAGGGAAGGCGGCTTGAAAAATCCCCGGCAGCGGCAGGAACTAACAGGGCAACGGCGGAGGAATAACTCGAGGATCTCACGAGGATGCTCCACATGCGAGGAATTTGTTTGGGGCTCACCGGAGAAGGAGAATTCGGCGGTGAAGCCCGACGGCCGGAGTTGGAGAAGAAGGGACCGATCTCCGGGTCTACTGCGTCCTAGCTCGATTCCTTTCGTCGGCGAGCTCCTGGGGTCAAGACGAAGATGATGGCGCCGTGGTGTGGTCTGATTTGGTCGAGGATGACCGGACGACGTTGAGGCCAAGGCGGCGGCGCTCTGGCACTCCTATGGGCGCGACGGCGTTCCGGCATGATCGCTGCATGAAATGGAACGAGGTTAGGGGGATCGGGATCGGTATGTTGTGTAGTTGGTAAAACGTAGAAAGAGGAGGAGTGACCGTGACTCAATGGCGGCGGTGAAGGTCGTCGTCCTCACGGCCGGCAAAGGAAATGCGAGCAATGGAGGCAAGAGGAGTTCTCTCTCTCGGCTAGCTCGGCTCCGGTGTGTAATGGGCGAGGAGGCGATGTAGCCAGGAGGAAGTAGAGGAGGAGCTCAGCGTCGACACGTCAAGCCCACGCGTCGAGCACCTCCGGTGCCGCTTTCTCCCGTGCTCTCTGCCTCTCTCTCGGATGGCTTGAGCGGTGGAACGTTTTGCACCGAGGTGGAGCCAGTTAATGAGACCGACAGGTGGGTCCAGGCGATGCAAATAGAGGCAGTGTGAGAGGGATGGGTAGATCTCCTGGTGAACTTGTGCACATGCGAATTTTAGGGTTTATTCCTATTCTCTTTCTTTTCCCATCTTTGAAATTCTATATCTTAATTTCTGTGCATGATAAAATAATGTGTATTTTTTTGGAGGTAAACAAAAATACTTAGATTCCATTTTCTTTGGTCCCACACAAAAATTCCCTATATTTTATTCTCAGGAAAATAGATAAATTCAGTCTTGCCGAAATTAGTTTGAATTTTTAGGAGGCCAAAACCTATAAAGTAAAATCTGGAAAAATTATATTAATTCATGATAAATAGAGTAGTATTTGATTGTACATTTTCATGTGATAAAATGCACATATGAGAAGCGTATCCGTTTTGCCGATTAGAGTTTGAAAATAATATATAGTTTGATTGTTTTGACCTAATTAGTTGGAGTATCAAATATTCATATTAAATTATACCAAAATTCTAGTGAGATGTACATATTGAATAGTATCTTCATGAATTTCCCCATGATTTTATATTGCACCAATTATTTTTAAATATTCGGTGAGCTTATCAACCTTTAAGTGTTCCTATTATAAATGTATATGTAAATGATTGGAAAATCATATTCTTAATTGATCATTATCCAGAAATGATGTGTTTAGACCTTACTCCTTGTTTACCATGCTTAACTCACAAACTACTTAAGCATGGGTGCACCTAGGGTGATGACTAGTGTAGTGCTGGTATTATGTATATATATGAATTAATCCATAGGTATACTTGTTGTGTTCATGAGGCCTAGTATGTTATGCATCAGACATCCAAAAACATTTGAAAGACTCAAATTACACATCACAACTTGTGTTTATGCAATTGTGAAAATATTTTACATGTCGAATTATTTTGAAAAGGAAGAAGTTCTAAGTCATTTATAATTATGCATTTAATCACGGGCTAATTAAACCTCACCGAGGTTTTAAATTTGAAAATTCTTGGTCATTAACCTAAAAACACATTTTTATTATTTAGGTGAAATCAAAATCTGAAATTCGAATTTTTGGTATGTTACACCCTTTGGTTTTCGATGGCCTTTGGGAGATCGGCTAGCTTTTGCTTCTCTTGGGTAATTTCTTTGCGGGTTTGCTCCAACTTGGCCAGAAGATCGGCTTCTTGTTGTTCCAGCTCAGCGATATGTTTTTGAGTTATTTCTGGCCGGCTATTAGTTCATCAAGTTGGCCTTGTTTTCGTTCACTTGTTGTCGGCTGCTTTGAAGAGTAGATTCCAAGGCCTTGAGTTCGAGGCGATCAGCAAGCCTTTGCCTAGCCCTTTGGACCTTAATTTTGTGGGATTCAAGAAAAACTATTGGGGATATGGCCTCAATCACTTCATCAGGCAGCTGGTCTTGGATTTCTTGAAACCTACTTCTGATCGGCCCGTTGTTTGCAACTAAGGCATCCAAGTAGGCATTAAGCCGATCAGATATATCCAGCAGTTGGTCTCTCAAATTTTCAGAAATAGGGGATTTGGCCTTGCTGGTAGTTTCTTCATCATCCTCGTCTAAAAATTGCCTTATGTCGAATGAAAACATGTCGGCTAGGTTCTGCAGATCAGAATTAGTGTTAGAAAATAAACAAGGTTAAGCAGATAGAGAATGTGTTTATAAGTTTACTTAGGTCATCGGTGCAGCAGCAGTAGTGGTTTGTTCTTCTCCATGATGGTTGCCAATAGCAGAAGGTGCATGTTCACTTGGGATTGGCCGATGAGGAGAAGCCGATGGAGCTCTTGGCTGATTTCACTTGGGACACATGATTCAAAGATGTTTGCAATCTCAACTCGGATGCAATGTGGAGGCCTATGTCGATGATATTGTCATTAAGACAAAGCAGAAGGATGATTTGATTGCTGATCTAGAAGAAACTTTCAAAAGTATCTGGGTCTTCAGAATGAAGTTGAATCCAGAAATGTGCACCTACGGAGTACCGTCAGGTAAGCTGCTTGGATTCATGGTGTCACATCACGGCATAAAAGCCAACCCGGAGAAGATTAATGCCATCTGTAATATGCAACCGCCGAGCACTCAGAAAGACGTTCAAAAACTCACCGGGTGCATGGTGACACTCGGTTAGTTTGTTTCTAGGTTTGGAGAACGTGGCATGCCCTACTTCAAATTGCTAAAGAAAACTAATGATTTCCAATGGACGCCTAAAGCCCAGCAAGCCTTCGAAGACTTCAAAAATTTTCTCACCACACCACTCGAGTTGGCTTCACCACTTCCACGGAAACCCTTGCTACTATATGTCTTCATGACTTCTTAGGTGGTTAGCATGGTGTTGGTTGTTGAGCATGAGGGGGATGGACACATACAAAATGTTCAAATGCCAATTTACTTCCTCAGTGAAATTTTGGCTGACTCCAAGATGCGTTATCCACAAGTCCAAAAGTTACTATATGGAGTACTGATCACAGCATGCAAATTGGCTTATTATTTTCAAAGCCACCCGATTACTGTGGTTACATCATTTCAAGTCGATGATGTTCTTCACAACCGGGAAGCCATCGGGCATATGGCATTTGATATTGCTTTCAAGGCTCGAACTTCAAACAAATCCTAAGTTGGCGGATTTTGTTGCCGAGTGGACAGAGGTCTAGGAGGGGACACCGATGGAGAAGCTGAAGTACTGGACCATGTAGTTTGACGGGTCTAAAAGAGTTACTGACACCGTGTTCTTCAAATCCACTTTTCGGCATCACACAACATGGCTGAGTACGAAGCCTTACTTCATGGGTTACGCCTCACTGTGTCCTTGGGAATACGGTGGATGATTGTGCGAGGGGATTCCCAGTTGGTTGTCAATCAGGTGATGAAGGATTGGTCTTGTCTCAATGACAACATGGTCGCTTATCGCCAGGAGGTTTGCAAGTTGGAGGACAAGTTTGATGGTTTGGAGTTATCCCATGTTTTGCTTCAGAATAATGAGGTTGCTGATCAATCGGCAAATTTTGGGTCCAAACAAGAAACTGCTCCAACAGATATCTTTGTTGAACACCTTCAAGAGCCGACTATTGCAAAGAAGCAAGTTTCAGTAGAGGATATATCTAGACAAGTCTCGATGCTAGATACCGACTGGAGGATGCATTTCATCAAACTTCTAACTCAGCAAGAGTTGCCTCAGGATCGGCTCGAAGCTGAGCGGATTCGCTGCCGCGGTCAATGCTATGTGATTTCAGAAGGCGAGCTATACAAGCGCACCAATCTGGTGTTCTACTATGATGTGTTTCACCTAATTAGGGCCAACAGTTATTGCAGGGCATCCATTCGGGTATATGTGGCAGTCATATTGCAGCACGTACTTTGGTCGGCAAGGCATATAGACAGGGATTCTTCTGGCTTACAGCTATTATTGATGCAGACAAAAGTGGTGCAGGAGGTTTTACACATCTGTTTGTTGCAATAGACAAATTCTTCAAGTGGATTGAGGCTAAGCTGGTTGCTACAATCACAGCCAATAAGGCACGAGATTTCTTTCTAAACATTTTGCATCGGTTTGAAGTTCTGTTGATGCACAAAACACACACTGGCCTGGGAGATCTTTGCTCATGTGCTGTTATCTTTTGAGCCAAATGAGCCAAACTTTCAAAGTCTTGAGCCGAAAACCTTTCCTTGATTGGTGTTAATAAACCTTGGAAGGCTAAATCGGCTAATTGAGAATCTGTCAACGCCAAGCTGTAACACCTGTTTCTGATATCCCTAAACCTTTGAATATAATCTTGGACAGATTCTTCTCGTTTTTGCCTAATGTTTGTCAAATCAGATAATTTCATCTCATGAACCCCACTGTAGAAATATTTGTGAAACTGTTTTTCCAGATCGGCCCAGCTGTGAATAGAATTATAAGGAAGAGATGAAAACCATGTGAAAGCCGATCCAGACAGAGACAGCAGGAATAACCTGACTCTTAAAGCGTCAGTAGCCGATGCTTCACCACATTGAGCTAAAAATCGGCTGACATGCTCATAAGTTGATACACTGTCTTGTCCAGAGAATTTTGAAAAATCTGGGACCTTGTATCGGCTTGGCAACGGTACTCTTTCAAAATACTCTGGATATGGATGCCGATACAGATTGTCACCATCCCTTGGTTTCAATCCAAATTGTTCCCTCGTCACATCGGCTATCATGTCGGCCCAAGGTTTCTGCCGAGCTCCATCTTGATGCTGTGGCTGTATCGGCTCGTCTTGATAAAACTGCAGCTGATGATATGGTTGAGGAGACGTTCTCTGCCGATAGTGCATCTGTGGTGATTGAGGTTGATATTGATAATTGAAATTACCACCTGTGTGGGTCTGAGGCATTCGTGGAACGCTAAAACCTTGCTGATCAGGAACAAATTGGGCAGCAACACTTTGTTGCTGTAGGATTGGTACTTGCTGCCTTGCTGGTGTATGCAGAATCGGCTGAACAACTGGTTGATTAGGATTGAACATAGCTGCAACTTGCTCATCTGATACTTGAGGTATGTTTTGCCCTATATGCTGGGACTGTTGTCGGACCAGTACATGAGGATTAAACTCTACTTGCTTCTGCGCCGGCATCTCCTGCTGAGCTGTAGCCGATGTTGACGCCATCGGCTGTCCTGGGGTTATATTTGTGGTAGATTTTGGTTGGCTGGTCATAAGCGACCTATATTGTGGGAAGACTCCATCTGGTAAGAAAATTGGTCCCTTGGCTTGGTGTTCAGCAATGGTACCATCAACCACAGACTTGATCATATTTGTTAAAGTGTTGACAAGCACTCCTGACTGGTTGATCAAAGCATGATGCACAGCATAGTCAATTCGATCCTGCAGATTCCTGGGTTCTTCAGGAGACTCCTCTTGCTTCACCCCTTTTTCCTTCCCAGAACTTGACTCTGGCTCTTCGTCCTTGGGCAAATCTATTTTGTACCTCTGAACCACCGTTCCCGATCTGGTTTGAACAAAAGAATGCAAATACTGATTTTGAAGCTTGTTCATTATATCTTCCAGTTCTGCCTTTTGTTCCGATGTCAACTTGTCCACTATCATTGGGATGATATTCTCTGGATCAACATCAGTTGTCTTGAGGTCTACCATGATGAAAATTCTTGAAGTCCCACCGGGCGTGCCAAAAGCGTATTGATGCAAAAAACACACACTGGCCTAGGAGATCTGCTTAACTCCAGTGCAGGTACAAAGATTTCTTTCGGGTTCTGGGCGTGCCAATTGGTTTGATCCTGCAACCAATAAGAAATAAAGAAAGAAAACGTAGTTAAATCCACCAATGATAGCCGATCGGCTGACTTGCT
Source organism: Oryza officinalis (assembly GCA_008326285.1). Lineage (NCBI taxonomy): Eukaryota > Viridiplantae > Streptophyta > Magnoliopsida > Poales > Poaceae > Oryza > Oryza officinalis. The sequence goes on along the minus strand of BDMV01000003.1, from coordinate 5,010,432 downwards.
GATGACACATCATTGAGCATTGAGCCAATGCGAAGTGCATTAAATCGGCTATAATAGATAATGCAAGGTTAAGCTAAATTTACTCAATCGGCTGTAGATATCAATAAAATATAATCTAAGTCTTAAAATATATTTAAACCAAGTGATTGTGATATATCGGACAGGGCGTCGAGACAATATAAATCACTTGTATCTAAATATATTACAAGACATAGATTATATATATTCATAGCATAGCCGATTGGGCAAACTTAACATGTATCAGCTAGTACTCCGATACTACTTTATACAGAGATATTACCAGAAGCAAAACATATTGAACAACTATCAAACTAACATTAAGATGATCCTAACCAGATTTGACAACAAGCTCAATATGTTTTATTACGTTAATATCTCGATATAAAGGGCAGATTTAATATATCAAGATAACAAGATAATTAAACCAGATAAGATCGGCTGAAACCCCGATACTATCTCTATTAGCAATCATAGACAGACTAGAGATTATGATTCTAAACATGATTTAGTAGGTCAAACCTAACTGATGCAGCACCAAATATGTAAAGAAACGTAATATCTAGATGATCAAGTTGATGAAAATCTTTTCGAGATGGTAGATATACTATATAATCTAGATCAATAGTGATATATAACTGTATCGGCTGCTTTCTATGAAATAGACATCAACCGATCTAAGTTATATACCGATATCAATTCAGATTATATAGTATATATGATAACTCGACGATTTACACAAACAAGATTAGAGTGTCATGAAGATGGAAGCACTAATCCCGAGAGCGCAAGCCGCCATAACAAGTTTTACCTCTTGCCGGAGATCGAAACCGATGCAGCCCAACTCAAAAGCAAAAACTCGTCGAAAACAGTAAAAGAGAAAAGGTGGCGATGCGCCGAAATTGTTGTATTGATTCCCCGTCTTTACACAAACCTGGGTTCAATTTATACCCATAATTACACAATATGTCCTTGTTGGACACGACTCTTATCTCTATTACAACTCATACTAAAGATAATTCCCTAATACAAACTCTAACCAACAATATCCATTAGGAAACTAACATTATATCCTAATTAATAGATACAAATTCCCTCTTTCGGACCCAATCCGTACGTGGGAATCTCCATGAAGCTCATCAACCGAACCCGACAATGATTCTGTCATCTTCTCAACGGAATCGGCTACATCAGCTAACCTTGTCTGACTCTGTCTCAGCCGATGGACATGATAGCCGACTCGGTCACCAATCGATACACACCGTAGCTGATTCGGTCACCAACCGATCCTTGCTCTGTTTTGACAACCGCCGGCTTCCTCCAAATCCGCTTCGATTTTATCCTTGATTTCAATACTTGATCTTACCAAATTTGGTCGTTAACAAGTTCCCAACAGGATAATTACTGATAATGGTACTGAATTCACTTGTGGGGTTTTTAAAGACTTTTGCGAAGATTTTGGTATCAAGATATGCTATGCTTCAGTTGCACACCTGAAGAGCAATGGCCAAGTTGTGGGATGATTCTCCAAGGAGTTAAAGCTTGTGTTTTTGATAGACTACGACCTTATGCCAGTCGGTAGGTAGAAGAGTTGCCTTTGGTCCTTTGGTCTTTATGGACTACACCTAGTTAGGCAACAGGTCAATCTCCTTTTTTCTTTGTATTCGGAGCTGAAGCTATGCTACCAAGTGAGATAGAATTTGAATCCCTTCAGGTATGTAATTTTGATGAAGATAAAAGTGATCAAAATTGAGCAGAAGACATTGCTCTTGTTCAGTCGGCAAAATATCACCAAGGACTTCGGCAATATCATAATCGTAATGTTCACTCCAGGGCATTCATTGTTGGGGATTTGGTTCTGTGGAAGATTCAAATAAATAAGGATAGACATAAGTCGGTCCTTTGGGAGGGCCCATTTATTTTATCAGAAGTGACTCGCCCAAAGGCTTATCGGTTAAAGCGTGAAGATGGATCCCTAGTTGAGAATTCCTAAAACATTGAACATCTATGTCATTTTAATACCTATAATTATCCTTTTGTATCTTCTTTTTCTCGACTGCCTTAGTCAAGTATTTTGCATTCTTGAGTAGCCAATCGGGGGCTATCTATAATAATGATGGTTTGTTGCACTTCATCGACAGAAATTAGTTTTTCTTATCATTGGTTTGCTTTAGCTAGGAGATGTTGAAAAGTACTATTACAAAATTTTTTGATGACTTCACTAAGTTTTAGGCTTAGCATGGTCGAACGAAAGTTTCTCTTGCTATATACGCAAATCATAGTTAGAACAATATCATTCATAAGTTAGACATTCACAATTATCAGTTATATTACAAATGGAAGCCTAATTTTGGAATTCTTCTATAACATCCTTGGCTATCTTTCGAGCGGGTTCTACTGCTTCATTAATGAAATTTTGTGCTTGTTCTTTAGTAGTGTCATCTGCAAATCCATCTCCGACTGCACTGATATCCACCTGGGGATATAGTGACTTTGTCATGGCCAGGGCTTGGCTGGCTCCTATGGTTGCTGCTTTGGCAATGTTCTTGTAATATTTGTCAAGAGCATTCCTAAGCTTGTCGAAGATTTCGGTGGTATCGTCTGTGCTGGAGCCAAGGCCGTTCTAGAAGATAGCGGTTAGCACAGGAGCTACAGCATTGGCGATGTCATCTCGCATCGATTCTACCCTCTTGATTCGCTCGGTGAAGACCTAAAATTGAGCTTGAGTTTTTGCTTTGCGTGCTGAAGAAATACATGTTAAGACAAGCAATATATTTCAAATATCCTTCAAGATTGAAGACAAGTAGTAAGTTTTTACCTTCCAGCTCGGTTATGGCATTATCTTTGTCTTCTTGGAGCTTGGAGTTGGCTTCCTCAGCTTTTTTCAGTTGGACCTTGAAGATCTCAATCTGAGACACATGAGCTGAGACATACAAACCCAAGTTAATATTTGAAAGACAAGATTTGCAGAATATTTGTGGAGTTATTCACTTACCATCGATGGATCCGCGGTATTCCAAGTTTATGTCCCGGAGTTGGCTTATCTCATTTCTCAATTGTTGCTCTTTAGCCTTGGCGGTTTCTTTAGCCTCTTTAAGCTCTTGTTGAATTGACTCCAAAGTATCTCGGCAAGGTATCGAGATTAGGCACTAGTTTCTCCAGGGTCTCTGATTTAGCTTAAGATTGCCGGTAAATTCTCTATGAACACAGAGAAAGGAATCAGTTGGGTAAAACAATATAACTACTGTGTGGTGTAAATTTCTAGTTACATTCAGCAATTTGGTGGACTCGGTGAGTCTTTTCACCAGTAGATCATGTTCTGCGGCTTCTTTCTGCTTGTTTAAGATGATTCCAAGAGCCCGGCCTTCAGAGTTGCGCCATTGGATCTTTATTGTAGGAAGAGAATCTTCAGAAAATTTAATACGCAGGATTTCCTCTTCCTCTCCAATCAGAGGTTCTGGCAGAAGTTGTTGACAAAAGTTAGAAGTAAGAAAGAAATTCAAGACTAAAGTTATAATAAACATACCAGTGACGATGTTTGGCTGCTTGCGAGGAGGGCCTTGGACTTTATCTGATTCGTTGGAATCGGCTGTACCAACAGGAGCAGTTTCAGCCTGTTCACCTTCTTCATTCTGAGTGGTTTGATCCCCAGATAACAAGGACATCAACACCATCGACACATCCATGTCTCCATAAATACAACCTCATGGTCCTATTACCCACGCTCGTGCACGTCAACTCAATTATCAGGTGAGTTCATTCTTGAGTTCATGTTCATCTTATTTATACCCCGGAGATGCGTGCACTCTTGTTTTACTTAGAAATGATGGAGAGGATCAAAAGAGGAAAGGATTCGCGCGGACTGGATTCGGACTGTAGGATAGGCCAACTTGTGACGACCGCCACGACTTCATGCGAACTCCGATTTGGGCGTGTAAGCACTTCATGGAAAGCTTATCAACTCTACCTTCAAATGGATCTAGCCTCATGTCCATATCTATTCTGGAGGGGCCGCAATCATCATTTTACTACCAAGTCCTTTTCTGTCAAAGGTGCTGCGTCACTTTATTTGGGCCCAATGGGCTGTGTATCAAGTTGGGTCCACTAGCGACACGTCCTAGGGTTAGAACACGACCCCAACACCCCTGTGGTCGTCCTCTCCCTCTTCTTATACCTTTAGCCACCGCCAAGAACAATGAGTTTTGATGATTAGAGTTAGCAACTCGCTACTTACTTGCAGCGCGCGTGTTGGCTAAACCGCCTGTCTACTTGTATTCAGAATCCCGCTATATTGTGATTTTCCTAGTGAAACTTTCATCTTCGTCTAGCAATTCAGTGCTTGCTCTACTTGTTCTTGCTTGTTCTTCGATTGCTTGCAGAACGAGTGCCCTCGTGGTCGGGTTGTCGCGCATCGCAAGTTCGTGACGACCATTGGAGACGATGTATCGGTTGCTAAGGCGCAGTTATCCCCACCTCTCATCGAAAGATTGGGACACAAAACCCCTCACGGGTTCATATCACCAGCCAGGTGTTCTTCATCATCTTTTGCTTCCTTGGCACCTATTGAGTGATCTTCAGTTGAGTCAAGGGAACTCGGAGATTGAGCCAGAGCAAACACTATGATATTCAATCAAATGAATTGATAGATTGTTCATCAGAGAGTTATGACGAAAGCCACAATATTTGGAGATCTTGTAATCAACATTTCCAGAAAGGCAAACCCGATAATATCTACAAGAGTGTCAAGTTAGGCGTTAGTAGCATTGGAAGAAGCACAGAAAAAAAAGTCAGACAAAGGTAGGTCAGATTGGCCAGTCAGTTTTGACGAAGTGGTTAGTGAAGTATTGCCTTACCCAATTTCTTGCTTGTCGTTCCAAATCTCGGGACGAGATTTCTGTAAAGGGGGTGGATTTGTCACACCCTTGAAATTGCCTAAATATAAATTGTTGTGAAAAAGGAATTTTTAGAAATTATTTAATACTTAAAGTAAGTGTTTCAATAAAATCTATTAAAAATTTGAACATCAAATTGAGCTAGATAAAATTTTCTTAAATACTTTGAGTGTCCAAGTATTTTCAGGATCTTTTTTGGAATAATTTGAGCATTGGAAGTATTTTGAATAAACGAAAGATCATTTCAGCAATTATTTAAATTGAAAAAGTAATTAAAATCCTTTTCTAGTCCTAGGGCCGAATCTGGACCATCTCCTTCAATCTCTCCCTGCCGGCCCAACCTGAGCCAGCGGCCCCTCTTTATCTCCGGTGAAGTTGGTTTTCTCTCCCCCTCAAGCCGGACCCAAAAAAAAGAGAAAGAAAGTCTGCTTTACCTCCCCCATACTACAGTGCTTCTTCTACCTCCGGACAGAGCTCCAGCCAAGCCCCATGCTGCCACTTCCCGCTCCAAATCTGGCGCATCCGTTCATCCCCGCGTCAAATTAGTTGGGGGGAAATATTCCCCAAAGTCCCCTCTACGTTTCCCCCAAGAAATCTCCATTAAAATCGTGCTGAATCCCACGAATTTTGGCTCCGTTCTTATCCCGATGAACTCGGGATAAACCCTTATTTTCCGCCGCCGAATCCCCTCAAATTCGATCCGATCTCTTCCTCTCGATCCTATAAATAGCATGCCCTGGACCTCTTCTCTCTTTTCCACCTTTTGCCCAAGTTTTTCCCGAGCTCTAGCCATCTCACCGCGCTCGCCATCTCTCTCCACCATCGCTGCCAACCTGTGGCCGGGCCACACCGCCACCTCGGTCACGTCGCCTTACGCCGTCGCCACCGTCAGCATCACATCGACAAGAGGAAGCTCGTCCTCCTCTTTCCCAAAGCCAAAGAGCACAAGAAGACCCTCGTCGCTGAGCACCCGTGGCCGGCTGCCACCACCAAGCCTCTAGCCACGACCCATCATCGACCCCGTCGTCGCCGGACCTCGCCGAAGCATTCTTTGGCATCGTAGCAGTGAGCCGAAGCCCACCACTTCTCGTCCGCGGGAGTTCGCCGGAGCACCGTCGTCACCGTGGACCCGAAGAATCCGCCGCCAAAACCTCACCGCCAGTCGTTCCCGTCGCCGTTCGTCGTCGCGTAAGTAGTGTTAAGGTTGCCTTGGTCCTCTCCTCCTCCGCGTGCTCTTGGTTTCCACCGCCATGCCGCCATTCACCGTTGCTGTTGTCGTCCAGGACTGTCGGCCGTCGATCCCACATGGCATGCCACGTCAATGCCCAAGACACCTCAGTACCACGTCACCTTTTTCGATCCGCGTGGTAGCCCTAAAACCCCTAGATCGGGATGGATCAGAACCATCTGATCAAGTCAAACCTCAGTCAAAGATCAATCTGAGACGTCCAATTCTATAGACCCGTGGACCGGTGGACCTCTTCTGTGAACTATGTCTATAGTAGACCCGGTCCATAACTGCTCTCTATGACATTTGGTCCCATATGTCATTGACATCAGCATCCCCTCTCCTTGTTGATGTCAAAATCCCCCTTTTTCAGTAACAAAAATAATTCAATATGATGTCATAAATCATTTAGGTTGTTTTCTTTATAGCTTTTAATTGATTAAAACTTCATTAATTCATAACTAATTCATATGAAGTCGGAATGAGGTCGTTCAAGTCTCATAATTCATCAAAAATCATGCTCTACATGTTTGTTTACTTTTTTGTACTGTTTATCTGGTTTTTATTAGTGTTTTCCTCATTTTACGTTCTAGGGTTTAGTTTTTCATCGTATCGAAGAATCGGTTGTTCGTTGGAGAAGTTTTCGAAGACGCTTGATTGCAAGGCAAGTCACATGGATCCCAAAACACCCTTTGAGCATGTTGTTCCTATATTTAAATTCTCTATTTCATTCAAATATGCATTGGGTGATGTGAGCATTTCCCCTATGTTATGGCCAAAGATGACTTGATTATTCTATGGGTTATAATTTGACTAGCTTGGGCCTTATATATTGGTTTAGCTAGATATTAGATATACTTACTTAGTCATGCTTAGAATCATTAATACACTATTGGGATAACTAATGTTTCACTATTCTTTAATGATGGATATTTAATGGTAGCTCACGATGGCTAATCGTGATTTGGTTAACTAATTGGTCCAACTAAAATATGATTAATGGTGGGTTGTGAGCACATGGTTTTGTTGGTCGTGCTCATGACAATTAAGGACCAGTTCACGAGCTACTATTGTGAAGCATTAACCGTACTAACCATAAGCCAGAGTAGGCAACGGCTGGATTTTTTGTATAGTATGGTTCATGGTGGGGCACCACACTGTGAAGTGGCGATAAGTACATTAGGGTCACTGGGAGTCCATACCTTGGTTAAAGGGGTGACTATGATCCGGAAATGGTGAACTGCTTTGAGTTATGCTATACGAAGGGTCTTGTCACGATTTCCCCCTTTGCAGTACCATGGTGGTATTTCAGGGCATGGTGACATGTGTGGAATCGTGTCTTATGGGTAAATTTGTACACCTCTGGCCAGAGTAAAATTATTCGAATAGCCATGCCCGTGGTTATGGGGCCTAACAATGTTTTTCATGATTAGTTCCACACTACACATTAATAATAATAATGTGATATATGGTGAAAACTGATTTAGCTCCTAGTATGGAATGGTTAGTTCATGTCTGGAGGTTGGGTCTGTGCAACCGGGTTTGGTTGTCTAGAGCTTTGCTTGGGTGGAGGTTGGGTCTGTGCAACCGGGTTTGGTTGTCTAGAGCTTGGCTTGGGTCTATGCAGTATTGGCGTGCTGTACAGAGTTGTTTAATCTTGATATTTAATTACTCAATTGTTTTATTACTCTGAAATATTTGCTAAATGCTGCCTTAGCAAATGAACCCTATTATTGCCATCTTTGGTATCCCTTGCACTTGCATACTTGTTGTGTGCCTTGCGGACTATTCCATATACTCACCTTGCAATAATCATCAACCTCGGTTGAAGAAGTATCCAAAAGGAGAAGACTGGCTTAGATCTCAGTCGAGCTGCCTGTGGGAGTGGAGTTGAAGCTTCGCTAGATTTTGTTTTTTCGCTGCAGTTTTCTTCATGGTGAGCACTGAGTGCCTCTTCTGTAAGTATTTATCGCATTAGTGTATTTGGTACTGTATATTCAAATTGTTGATTTGTGTACCTCGGTTGATTCCTGGACGAGGGTTTAATGTATAAATTAGTTTGAAAATTACTTGTGAATTTTTGGGCGTGACAAGTTGAAGGTTCCTAGTGGATGGCAGTTTTCTCTTGGTCCAACTGGACTCCAGTCGGGGGCTCTTCATGGGCAGCTGAGTTGTCAGCTGTACCCAACTGGTTTCTAGTCAGATCTTCTGTACTGGGCTGCGCAGTTTTTGTTCGGCAGTTTTCAGAGCATTGCAATGAACTATCAGAACGACCAGTTGGATCAATATTCTGGGGTTTGCTGCAAATTTGAAGATATAATACACAAGTTGTACATTCATTCAATGGCAGATTAAGTATCAATACGAATCTAAAATTTGCAATACGGAGCCAAGTAGTGGATTGATACCTCAATGACGTCTTGAACTTCGGTATCGCCTTTTTTGGCCGAGGCGCTGCATGGGTTGCATTACTGCTTGGCGCCTGGACTTCGTCAGCATCTTCATCTAAGGAGCTGAGGACTAGTTTCCTTTTCTTCTCGGCCTTTTGAGTCTCATGTCTGGTGGTTGCTCTCTTGCCCCTCTGCTGCGGCTTGATAGTTGGCCCCCCTACTGGGTGGCTACTTCTTCGAGGAGATCGGCATAAGGCGGCAGGTGGGTTTGAGATGAGCAGAGCATTTTCCTATTTCATAGGATGGAGTCCATGATTACTTATTCGTGAGTTAAGTTAAACAAGTGAATTGCAACAAGGGTTAGAAATTCTTACCAGAGGATGTGGTCAATGAAGACTGAACGGCGTGACTGGAAGCTTGTGGGAGTAGTCGACAACTATCCCGAATAGGAAGACATTGTACATCCTCGAGCACATGGTTTTGAAGTCAAGTGACTCAGGATCTTCACGGTTGGGGTTGGTTTGGCCTTCTTATTCAAAGCCAAACTTGGATCTCTCCTTCATAGGAGCCAGTCTGTAACAACCCAAAAATTTAGTTACTAGTTTAACATTTTATAATATTGTGTTCCTGATAAAATTATAGGTGTTTCAAAACCTTTTCATGGATAAAACATTCTTCAGAAGATTCTTATGTTTAAAATGGGTAGAAATTTCAACCTTTTGCCAGACCCTAATTTGAGATGATGTGAAGAATCTTTAGCTACAGTTATAGGGGAAACCTTCTTCCAAAAAAAAAAAACGCCTACAACCTTTTTAGAGAAATCTATAAGTTGCTAGGTTAATGACAAAAACTAATTTTTTTAAGCCTCAGTCAAAGTTCAGAGAGTGCTTCAACACTAATAAAATCTACCAACACATTTGAGGAGTAGCTCTACTAATATATGTTTCCCTTTCACGCGTGGAAGAATGATATAAGAGACCAAGCCGACTCGATACCAGATAATCCACAAGTTATTTTCTTACTTTTTAGCTTCTAAGCCTAATCGAAACCTCTTTGTATATAACCAAATTAAATGGTCAGGCAGTAATTTAGAAACATCGTAGTATAGTCGTTAATCTTTCGATTATTAGATAATCTACCCGATCACGCATAGCAATTGGTTAGTAGAATTAGTAACTAGTGACTGTGGGCTTGTCACATCCCGATAAATTCATCCCAAGTTAAAAATCACTTTCTAAAAAGAATAATAGAATTAATTAAAATTCGAAAAGAAATCGCAAACAATAAATATGGGCAAGAAAAATTTGAAAGTGGCTTGGAGGATTTTTCCTAAATTCTCCATGCTCTAAATTGGTCCCTCAATTTTTACGTGAATTTTCAGAGCACAAGAAATAATTTTAATGCAACAAAAACTAATTCTGAAGTTAAATAAAAACTAATTTTAATGCAACAAAAACTAATTGCGTGATAGTATGTTATGTCAAGAATTTATGTCAGGTTCCAAGGCATTGGGACACGAGGTAAAGGCATGTCTTGTGGGTAAAGTTGTATACCTCTGGCCAGAGTATAAACTATTTGAATAGCCTCGCCCTCAGTTATGGGCAAGCGGAGCAATGACCCAAAGTTAGAGGTTTTATTCTAATGAACTGGAATAATTGGATTTATTATCTGTGGGCCTGGTTTAAGGTAAGATCACATGGGTACGTGGCTTGATGATATTTTGACTAGAGATAAGCCGTTGTTTTATTAAAATGTCTTTAAATGGTTAAATGTTTTGAAATGTTTGTTTAGCGCAAAATAACCCTTATAAACGAATCCTTGTACTCCCTTGCATTAAGTGCATTTTTTCGGTGTCGCTTGCTGAGTACGGTGGTTGTACTTATCCTTGCTCAATCTTTCCCCCTTCAGTCAGTGATGCTCTTGAAGAAGAAGTCCTAGGTGGAGTCCTAGCTTATACCCTAGTTGATCGCCTGTTTAGATGGAGCCGTAGGCTCAATAGTCCGCTGCTATTTTTCTTTTGTTGTGAGGCCATATGTGCCTTTGTAATAATGTAACTATTATCATGATAATTAATAAAGATGTGTCTTTTGTATCAAGTTTGTGTGGTGTACCCTGGCTTTTCCTGGGACGGGAATTAATACTCTAGCGTTCGAGAAAGGTATTTTCCAGGCGTGACAGTGCTTTTGTACCTGTTTGTAGTGAAGTCCAATTCATTGGCTTGAGTGATTTTTATGTTTTGCATGATTCGTTGATACATGTTAAATAAACCTAGAGACTTTATGCAACAAATCTAAGCAACATAAAATTCCATGAAGATCCTCATGTCACATAAACAACCTATGATGACCACTACGAAGGTTTTGTATTTTTTTTATGACCTTTTCTATTACCTCAAGTAAATTAATCAAATCAGTCAAACCTGAATTAATTAGAAACCTAATCGGCAAAATGAATCAACTTTTAAATATGCAGTAAATCAAACAGAAGTGTATATATTTTATAATTTATTTAAATAGTAGTTTATTTATCATGAATTAACATAATTTTTCCTGAATTTATATCACTAGCTCTGGCCTCCTAAAAATTGAAACAAGTTTCACCGTAGCCTCTTTTCTTTATTTTGCTGATCTTAAAATAAATTGAATTTTTGAGTGCAACTTTCGAAAATAGAATGTAGATACTTTGATCTACCCCCACACAAATCCACCATATTTTATCAGCCTTATAACTTATTCAAATGAATTGCAAAGGAAGAGGGAGAGAAATAATTCTGAAATTCATAAAAATCAACTAAATACAGTATTAGCTCTTCTTTCGACCCTTCCTCGTCACCACTACTTAGTCTACCACGACCTGGACCCACTCGGCAATAACCTAGGGTTGGCCACACCTCTGTCCAGCTCAGCCCACACGAGGGAGAGCGCCCAACCCGACTCAGAACGCAGCCAACGTGAGTGCACTGCATGTCCGCGTATCAAACTCCTCCTCTCGCCCTCCAACTCTCCTAACCATGTTGCCCAGCCCTCCACTCCAGCACAATGCTGAGAAACTGAGGGAGGCAAGATCCAGCAGCTCTATTTCTCATTTTTTCTCACCGCCGGCCATGGAGAAGAAGCCGTCGCATCGCTCCTTTCCTCCGGTGAACTCCCTATCTTTTTTGCCATATCTGTTGTATTGATTTCATTCCTTTTCTCACTGCCAATCTGCGGGAACACCGACCTCACCATGGGAGCTCTGGAGCGCAGCCGCGGCATCATCATTGTGCAGCTGCAGGATCATGCCGCCGTTCCCGTCGCATTGAGGCGAATCCGGCTGAGCTGCTGCGCCTCATCATCCTCTCCAAAACGCCCCAAGAATCCCAATGAACGATGGAGCGAGGAGGGATATCGACCACCGTCTTCTCCGACTCCGGCCTACCTCCTCCATCGTCAATTCCCGTTCGACCGGTGAGCCAATGGTCGATTGTTTGTAGTAGTAGCAACCTTAGCTAGTGTTCTCTGCATCCTACATGTGATGTTTTTGAAATGCATGCAATAGATCATGCCGTCCACAGTGCCACATGGCTGCATGCATGGCGTCCTGCGCGCTGCCGCTTGCAGCCGCCGCCTGCGCCGGTCCGGCCACCACTGGCCGAGATAAGAATAGGAATGGAATCTCAAAGGCTTGATCTACATTTTCTCTTTTGACCTTGCCCCACTTCGGGCTGCCATTTACTGCCGGCGAGCTCGAGATTGAGCTCAGCCATGGCTGTCTCTGCTTCCTGCTCGATTGGAGAAGAAGCTGGACCTCATTGCAAGTTTTAGAAATCCCAGGAAAAGTACAGTCCAAAAGATTATATGAAACATTTGAGAAATACGCAAACTTTAAAATTCCATAAGTAATTCATTTCAACTCATTTTTGAGTGAACAAAATTTCTGTGTATTCATAAACTTGTGGTCTTTTGTTGGTAAAACAAAACTTTGCAACTAAACTTCTGTATAGAAAAATATCATTAAAATTTCAAGTAGGACAAAAACACTTATTTTGCACCTAGGACTTGTAAAATCTCTAGGGAATTTATGGTTAATCCCAAAATTATGAAACCACTGCTGTTGATCTTAGGAGTATGTAGACTTTTATCTAGATGAAAGGAATCTAACAAAACTACCTTCTAATACATACCTAAAGATTAAATAACCTTTTCTTTTGTTAAATTTGTAAAATTCATAACTAAATAATTTTAACTCCAAACACAGTGAACCAGATTTTGTTAGAACCAGTGAGTTATGCCCTTTTAATTAAAAATGATAGTACTTGTGAAATCTAATTAGAAAATGTCAGCATTTCGTATGACCTACGGTAGTTCATTTGTAATTGCAGAAATGCCATTTTCAGTGTATATGGCTTATTATTTTTTATATCTCCCAAACCATAAATGTAAATGAGACGATTCTTGTTTCTAAAATTATTTTATAATACTCTCTACCTACTGTAATTAGGCCATGATTTACAGTGCATATTGCATATGCATGTTTATTTGAATCTTATTTGCATATTTGCCTCTTATCGGTAGGTTCAGACGTATCGGAGTACGAGGAGGAAGAACATGAGATTGAGTGTGATTCCTCACAGCAGCAAGGCAAGCATCCAAGAAGCAAAACAATATGTATGCATGTGTTGATTTACTCCAAAATTATCGGTATTGGTAGAATTGTTTATAACCTAATTGTTGCATATCCTTCCTTGCTTCGTTGTTATCATTTGTCCTTGTAGCCTCTGGATGGAAGTACTTGAGAATGTTTTATTGTTTTTCTAATGCTTAGCCATGCTTAGGTCTAGTGTTGTTAGAAGTCGATGGATGGAGCCATCAAGTGAACTTCTTCACCACATGCGATTTATCAGCATAAAATGTGATTACTTAACTAAAGGATTGATAAGGAAACATGCTTTAACTTGGACGGGTGATTGGGCCATGACGAGATGGTGGTTTTCCCTGATGCTAGTAGCCTCGTCTGGGTTGTTAAGGACCGAACATGTTGACATCTATTCAAGCACCATACTTACTTTCATATGCCTTATTTGGGACCGGCTTGTCTTAGTATTATGTTGCACTACAATCATCTACGCCTCGCTGGTCATTCGTGAGGGCAAGTATCCTTTGGAGTGCCTGGTTGCCAAGGTTGGCGGAGGGTATCTTCCGCGATGGTAAGCCCGCCTTAGCCACATCACATGCACGTGGCTGAGTCGTCGAGGGCCTAGGCGTGATTTAGGTGGTTGGGGTGTGGCTAGGAAAGGACATGTTATGAGCTTGTATCACTTGTAGGTGACATCTGTGTACGTGTGAAGTACTTTATCCTTGTTCATTTCGTGTAGGTAAAGATGTACCCCTCTGATCAGAGTAAAACTATTCGAATAGCCGTATCCACGGTTACAGGACGATCGCTTGAGGTGTTAGTCATTCATGTTAGCATCCAACTTGGGTGATATTATGGCTTGGTTTAGTCATGGATATGGTGATATTTATGTTTAGGATCCATGGTTGGGCAATGGTATCCCAAGAATGGCGATGAGAGCACTGGTTGTACTCATTTTTTATTCAATTTTAGATTTACATGCTTGCTGTACAAAAAATTCAGATGATGCTATTTTACAAATGCTATGTTTTCAACTTACTACTTGCTCAATAAAATTAGCTTTATGCAAAACTTAAACCATTATACCATCTTTTTAAAGGTAGAAGTTTGCATAGTCCTCTCTTCTATGTATATGTATTTTAATGTGTAAGACTTGCAAGTACCATTTTGTACTTAACCCGATGCTTGCAATTTCAGGAGAGGATACTGGCGTGGTTGTTCTTACTACCCTACGAGGGCGCTGAGGGTAGTGAGTAGCCTTTTCAGCTTGGCTCATGCCTTGGTTGGTTGCCCTTGTGGGATGGTTGGCACACCACGGGTTTTATTTTTGCTTACGTGAATTTATGAAACTTCTGTTGCTCTATTTATGTGTTGTATGATGGGCTTTTGAACCCCGTTATGAATTATGTACCTTGCTTTCGTTTTATCCATAATTATGCATTTGTGATGTTTATCAATTGCTTGTGACGAAAGTGTGAGGCTAGTCGCTTTTCCTGGGTACTAGCTATGCATGAGTATGATTTTTGAGCAATTGAGATGTTGTAGAGCATTAACAATTTGAGTCAAGTCTCCTGAGATATGTAACACATTTGGTCGCCGCCTTCGTGTGGTTTGACAGGCATGTCTCACGCTGAAGTTGACTGGCATGCTGAGTCCAAACAATATCTCCTTTGCTCATTATTCGGCATTGTGGATTTTATATCGAATGGTGTTAATTTGCGGTCGTGGGCACATTGAGGTATGAGTGGCTATTTATGCGTGTATGGATCACACTCATCCAAAATTATGTGGTGGTCACAAATTGTACTGGGCGGTATAGTTTTTGGGTGCCCACACAGTCGGCATTTGAGGATATGTCGAGTGACTTGTTCCCCTAATAAGCCATTTTGTTTCAGTTCAAAGATTTTTTATAATGAGGCATTGGCCTTCCAGCTGGCTTGATAGATAGGTGGAAGACCGACAAAATCGGGAAGACTGGGGTTTGGATTGAAATATAAAAACAATTTGAGTGCCAACCCTTACTGGAATATTTGAAAGAAAGAGAAAAATAATCTTTGCGAAGAGCTCCGTGAAGTTGGAACCCAGAGCCGCCAACAACACAAGAGTTTTCTTTAATCGGTTAGGCTTTGAGATAGAACATTCGGCGAAAGAGATTTAAATGAGGATAAATTCCGAGAAATGCTTCGCAAAGATGTATAAAGATAGCAATGTGCAAAATGGAGTTAGGGTTCAAATGATATTTCTTAATCCCATAGAAATCAAGAAGACTGCGGAAGAATTCGGATGTTGGAAGACCAAAGCCGCTATAAAAGAAGGGAGTGAATACCACGATTTCATCAGTGTTTGGCTGCCATCCAATGGTTTCCTTCACTGGGATCACACCTTCCTTCACCATCTCCCTCAGAGTCATCTCCTTCACATCTGAGATGGCCCATTGATCAAAGGGGAATTATCTTTCCTCTTCCAGGGATGAAATGGGAAGGGGCTTGGATTAGGGTTTTTTGGCTCTGGATTTGGGGATGGAAGACAAGAGAAGGAAGCTCGCCTTGGATTCTCGCGGAATCTGGAGTGCTTTGGTAGCTGGATGCGTGGGGAAGCTTTTCCCTAGCTACGGTGGCGGCGGTGAATAGGAGGACAAAAGGGGAATTTTTGAAAAATGAAGCGGTGGAGAAGATGGTGAACGGTTGACGAATATTTTAAGGTTATCGGTAAATAGCTCTTTTTGGGCCGAGGCCCACTAGGCATTTACAGCCCATATTCCAGGTGTGGCATACCACATGTCCTTAGGGGCTTAGGCATTTTTTATTTCTTTAATATGCAAAGTGGATAAACGCCCAATACCTTTAAAATCCTATTTTTCGCAGTTACATGACTTTTTTATAAGAAGTTGGTACGATGCATTTTACAGAGCTGGCGAATAGTGAGCTTTATAGCTTATACTATAACTTTTTTATATATCAAAGTTAATCACTATTTAGCATATATTTTTCAATGCGGTTGGCCAAGTGCTATGTCATTATTTTTAAGATAGCCACATATGTGTTCTCTTCTCTTAGGACAAATATTTTTTGGTTTCATATTATTTATAACATTTTTAAGGTCATTAATAGGCGGTTGATAAATCCATTTTGAGCATCATTTTGTTCAGATTTAATATCACATATGCCATGATTCTTATCAAAACCAGTCGACAGGTTGATTTATCTATTCTTTGACTATATGATTAGTTTATTCAACTAATCACATAGTCGGGGGCTACGTCTAATTAGGTGCATCTAGTCGATGCATCATCTTTATTATTTTTTCAAACTTTTTCAGCCCTCCACAGCCTCATATTTTAGGTAAAAGCACTCGGGAGTCTACAGAGAAGATGTTGAAGCAATCGGCTTCCTGCTAAAAGGGATTGAAAGAAGATTATCTTTACGACTACGAAGGTTTTAGGGGTTGTTGTGGAGATTATGGGTATCATATACCCATACGGACAATTTATCGGACTGAAGATAGGAGGTGGGCCAGATCCGTATGTTATGTAGATAGATTAGACTTTAGAAAGTGTGTTGCCTTATTTCCTAAGGCGTTGTTACTTAGTTTTAGTTATATTTGATTATGTAAAGAGATAAGGAAAGCTATGTCATATCCGACTGGGTTTTCCTCTTTGTAACCCTACCCCCGAACCTATATAAGACATATTCACAACTCGATCATCAAAATCCATACAACACCCAATGGATACAATCCCAGAAACAGAAATAGGGTATTACTTCTCGTCAAAAATGTATTGAACTATTGTTAATTTACAAAGACCCTGGGTGTACATATTTACCATCAGAATGAGCTTTATTTACCATGGATTGAAGAAAGCTCATGGGCCATCAGCTGCCTCCAGGAAACAACAAGAGATCACTTTGATCACTCTTATATCAGAAAATTCTGTCCGAGACGATTTGACAAATTTATTTATTAACCATCTGTTCGTGCTTCTGGTGGTCTCATAATAATTTGGAACAACGGCCTTTATACTCGTACTCTAATCACCGTCTGCCATATGCTATCACATCCCAATTTTGCTGTACTTCCTCCATACATGATACTTGGTTTCTAACAAACATTTATGGACCTTGCTCGGGTGAAATGAGAGATCAGATTGTTAACTGGCTTAATCTTATTGATATTACATCTTATCAAAACTGGATTTTCATGGGTGACTTCAATTTTATCAGATCAGTGCAAAATAGAAATATCCCTGGTGGAGATATGAATAACATCAAGCTTTTCAATGAATTCATAAGCAACATTGGTCTAAATTACCTCTCTCAGGCAGATCCTTTACTTGGAGCAATATGCAATCTCAACGTTTACTCCAATAACTGGATTGGTTTATCATCTCCCCTGCCTGGACACGTACATTCCCCAACACAATGGTCACTGCACTGAGCAAGCTCACTTCTGATCATGCACCATGTGTGGTTTCTGTGGAGACCTCAATACCAAAGACAGAACTTTTCAGATTTGAGAACTTTTGGGTAGAAATGCCAGGTTTTTTTCATATTGTTCAACAGTTTTGGAATTTACCTATCTGATCTTCTAACCCAGCAATTATTGTTAATGCCAAGCTAAAGAATCTAAGAAGGGGTCTCAAAACTTGGAGTAAAAGGCTTCCCCATCTCAGTGTTCTCATTACCAACTCTAATGAAGCCCTTCTCATGCTGGACACTTTGGAGGAGCAAAGGCCCTTATTCCTTCAGGAATGGAAGTTTCGTCTTATTTTGAAAGATCATATCCTCAAACTTCTCCACTATAGAGGTATCTTCTGGAAAAAATGATGCACCATCAGATGGGCAAAATTTGGTGATGATAACACAAAGTTCTTTCATGCTGCTGCTACAGAACGTTATAGAACTAATAAGATCTCCCACATCAACCTTCTTGATGGAAGAGTGGTTTCTTCTCACACAGAAAAAGCACAGGCTTTCTTAAGCACGTTCAAAGATAGAATGGGCACATCCCAGGGAAACAGTATGCTAATAAATTTGCATGATCTAATTACTCCCAAGAATGGACTTTCCTCCTTATCCACTATGCCCACAAGAGAAGAAATGTTCAATATCATGAAATCAATGCCCTCTGACAGAGCTCCTGGGCCTGATGATTTTAATGGAATGTTTCTTAAAAAATGTTGGCATATTACCTCAGAAGATTTCTACTCTCTTGCCACACAGTTTTTTGAAGAGTCAATTTCAGTTTCAAATTTAAATAACTCCTTCATTACTTTGATTCCAAAGAAACCATCTCCACAGTGTACTAATTACTTCAAACCAATTGCCTTGCAAAATTCAACAGTCAAATTCATTTCAAAAATTGTGGCCAACAGACTTCAATCAGTAATTCTAGATCTTATTCATGAAAATCAATATGGTTTGATCAGAAATAGAACAATTCAACAAATAGATCAATGTCGTCAGAGTAGAAGAGAAATTGTAATTCTTAAAATTGATTTTGAGAAAGCTTTTGACTCACTGGAACACTCAGCTATTTTTGCAATGCTGAAGGCTAAAGGGTTTGATGAGACTTGGATCAACTGGACTAAAGATATTCTCATTACCTCTTCAACCTGGATTCTTCTTAATGGGGTTCCGAGTGAATTCTTTAAATGCAAAAGAGGAATAAAAAAAGAACATCCAATTTCTCTCTTCTCTTTGTCTTGGCAGCAGATCTCCTCCAATCCATGGTAAATAAAGCTCATTCTGATGGAATTTTAACGTTACCAATCCCACAAGTTGAAGGAAAATTCCTTATTATCCAATATGCAGAAGACACTCTCATTATTTTGAAAGCATGTCAAAAATAACTTTTCCGTCTCACAGGTATTCTTTAGTCGTTTCCCCAGTCTACTGGTTTGAGAATAATTTTCCACAAATCTTGTATGATACCAATCCATGTTGATGAGGAAAAATTGGAAATCCTTGCTGGCACTTTTGGTTGTAAAATTGGAGAAATGCCCTTCACTTATTTGGGTGTTCCGGTTGGAACAACAAAACCAAGAACTGTTCATTTTACTTCTCTAATTGATAGAGTTGAGAGAAGACTCCCTGCAATTACCATGTTTCTTAACCATGGACAAAGACTCACTCTTGTCAACTCAATCCTCTCTTCACTGCCAACATATTATATGTGTACACTCAAACTCCCTAAGAAAGTGATAGAACATATTGATAGGGCAAGAAGACACCATTTTTTTAGCTCATGTCTCATTTGGCATGGATAGGAGGATGGAGAATCATAATCACGTGGATTCCTTATTTGGTGGATGCTGACTTCCGGTGTAGAAGTATAGCATGTGATGGTGGATGAAGTATTTTGCTAAACCTCCAGTGTAGAGAGGGAGCAATATATGGTGGATGTGCACAAGATCTTGATCATGAAGGTATGAAAAGAATCTAACAAGCCTCTAAACTATTTGACCAAACTCAAAATGTCACAATTGACATATGTACAAGGTTTATCATGAAGATCGACATATGGCTTTGGTAGAAATAAAACATCAATGAGGAGTAGGTAAAGTTATACCAGTTTCTTTTTATAAAATTTCCAAGGACTCAACAGAAGAAAGCAAGAGTCATATTATCTGGCAATCTTTCATTTATCAATCATTTAGATGGCATGTGTTCCCAACGATATATGTTCACAAGCAAAAGGTAACATGTGATGAATAAAGACTATGTAAGACATTTACAGGCAAGTCACATACTCTAGCTAAAATATCCAGACTCATTTTAATAGTTGAGTTTAATTTTTAGGTGTGTTCATGATACGAATTATGAAACTCAAAATTTAGGGAGATGAGAGGATAAACGTGCGAACCATCGTGCAGTGAACGTGGAGACGAACAACCATTGTGCCATAGATGCTATGTCTCATCTCGTGAATGTGCAAGCATCATGGTGTAGCATGGACATGGGTGATCTTGGTATGTGAGTGTGCAGTGTGAACACAAGATCATGCCCACACTTTTTCTTGAACCTGGGTTGCTTCAAAGACACAAGGACAAAAGTGAAAGCAAATGGACTCAACCGGTAAAAACCTGGTGAGTCTATGTTTTATTCATCTTTAGTTGAGATGTGCAATTACCTGGTGAGGCATGGGAAAGGCTCCAGGAGTACATCCAGGCTTGCTCTCACCATGGGATGGATGATTGGCTCATCATCTAGACCTTCTACAACGGGTTGTCTCTTGCAGCCCGTGATCACATTGATGCTACTGGTGGAGGGGACTTCTTCTCATTGACTGTTGCTCTCGCAGCAGACCTGATAGAGAAGATGGTCTCCAACCAAGGGTGGAGTGAAGAATGACTCCAACCCCGTTAGTGGGTCATGCACACCATTAAGGAAACGAACATGCTCGCCGCTAAAATGGACCTCCTCATGAAGCGCTTGGACAAAAGCGCTCGTGATAAGGTGGAGATGTACGGTACTTCCCAAGCGCTGGAAGTTCAAATGACATGTGAGACGTGCAACAATACTGGACACTCGGGGAATGACTGCCCCAAGACTCATGAGGAAGTATTCTTCATGGACAAAAACAACAGGTACCATCCACAAGGAGCCCAGGGGTGAAATCAACCATGCCCATACTACCATGGAGGGAACAACGGTAACTTCAATCCAAACCAGCCCTCCTTGAAGGATATTACCTTTGACCAGGCCAAAATCAGCGAGACTATGTCTAAGAATTTGGCAGCCAATGACAAGACACTGGAAAGCATCCATACCAAGATGGAAGCACTTTCCTTGGCGATCAAGAACCAGCTGAGCTTCAACAAGATGTTGGAAACTCATCTAGCTCAACTGACAGCTGTTGTTCCCTCTGCCGAGACAGGGAAGATTCCGGGGTAACCTGAGCCATCCCTGGAGAACATTACTGCGATGACCATGAGAGGAGGTAAAACCACTTGTGATCCGCCCCGTATCAAACTCTGGCAAGCTGGGTGAAGGAGAGCCAAGAGGATTATTGTCACGCCCAGAAATTCGCTAACCCGAATTCCAAGCAGGATGTGTATTAAATCCCCGTCCAGGACCGGCCAAGGTACACAAACGACAAAGTTGACATACAGATCCACGTTTTACAAACACCATAAAAATATCTTACATAAATGCAGCGGAAAGAGAGAAACAAGCTATTCTAGACAACTAGACGCTTGCAGCGTGGCAGCACCATTCCATGGGCATCCTCGATGGCAACCACAAGCCTACTCCTCTGAGTAGCTTCCATCGGACACGTACTCCAACTCTAGTATGGGAGAAAAAATAGAGCAAGACTGAGTACTACCCACTATACTCAACAAGTCATACTGGAAAGGGGGTAATGATGCAAGTAAAAGCAAAGGAGGCTGGAGGGGTTACTTGCATGAAATACGCATTTAAATACAGTAGTTGAATGTGGTAAAAAAGTTGAGTTAAATAATCAAAATTGAACCATTACTGTCCAATGCTACACCACGTTGCGACAGGACCAAACCACCACCTGAACTACACCAGTTCCATTAAGTCAGGTTATTAGAAGTATAACTAATCACAGTGAATCTAGTTGATCGCCCATAATCGCGGGCACAGCTATTCGAATAGTTTTACTCTGATCAGAGGTGTACAACTGTACCCACAAAACACAGCCCCACTACACATTAACGTGTGCCAGCATACCACCACGATACACCGAAAAGGAACTGCGACAGGACCCTTCGCACAACCCTTCCTAACCAAGCGCACCACACCACAGGTTTCACCCCCACCTTTAAACCAAGGCAGGCAGCCCCCTCTCGTGCCTAGGTGAATCCGACAGCTGATCAATGAGTAAACCCCCACTGACCCAACTCCATCACGCCCACCCTTGCCTGGATGCGTTGGCTAGGAAAAGCCATACCACAAGCCCAGCCATTACCCATGCTAGCTTGTGGAAAGTACGGTAATTCTTCCAGAGTTTCCCGCGAACCGGTCCTTAATTGTCATGAGCACGACCATCAAAACCATGTGCTCACAACCCACCATTATCCAGGTTTTAGTTGGACCAATTATTTAATCATTCACGATTAACTATCGTGTGCTAACATTAAAAAACCATCATGAAATGATAGTGGTATGTTAGTTATGCCAATAGTGTGCTAATATTTCTAAGCAGAGCTAAGCAGGTTCTAACCTAGCATCTACGCAAATTGCTTCCCAAGCTATCAAAGGAACGAGATAATTGGAACATAAGACTGAATACAATAGGTAAATAAGCCCATAAATGACATTATAAAACAATGCAATATTTAGAAAAAAAATAAGACATTCGCAATATAGGTACAATATGTTCAAAAGATTAAGCATGACTTGTCTTGCTCCTACTCTGGATTGGCCTCTGCAACAACCTCGAAGTAAACTGGAGAGTCGGAATTACCATAATCTAAACGAGAAACACAGCACACAAGCAAACAGGCTATAAGTCTACTGAAATAGGGAATAAAACCATTTTTATTGGATTCTACACATTTTTATGAATTTTCTGCAACTTGAACGGACTCAAACAGAGTCCAGATGAATTAGTTATGAATTTTAGAAGATTAACTGTGTTTTTACTATAACAGAAAAGTCCTTATTCAATTCTTGCGCAATAACCCCTAGGGCTGACGTCACTCACGCCAGGGCTGATGTCAGTAGGGCAAGGGCTGACGTCAGCGAGAGGGGTGACGGCGCCGACAGGTGGGCCCCACCTGTCGGTGGCTCGGGGTCCTGATCCACGGTGGACTCGGTCCACCGGCCGGCGAGCGGGCGGCGCACCACGTGGCACCGACATGGAGCCAACACGACGGCCACCAGGCGGGTGCGGAGGGGCGGCGCGACGCCACGCACCGGCCACGCGGCAGCCACGCGGCGGCCAGCCACGACCACGGCGCAGCCATGGCGCGGTGGCGCATGCGGGCAGCCGGCGCGGGCGGCACGGACGGCGGCGGGCGTGAGCGGCGGCCGGATGCGGCGGGACGGGCGTGCGCGAGCGGCGCCGAGCGAGGCGACGCGCTAGCGGCACCGAGAGGAGAGAGGGAGGGCGGTGGCGGCGCTAGGGTGCACGGGAGGCGGTGGCGTTAGGGGAGAAAGAGAGAGGGGAGCGCGGGGAGGAAATTTATAGGGATCCCGGGGGCTAGGGTTTGGCCGACGGCTCTGGATTTCTCGTCGGAGTTCGACGGGGAGAGAGGAGAGAGGGCCGGGATTCGGTTGCGCATCCCGGGCTCTACGACGCGGGAGAGAGAGCGCGGAGTGGGGGAAAGGGTGCGGGCGGCGCGGGCGGTGCGAGAAAGTGGGTGGCGGTGGTTGCGGAGGAGCGTACGGCGTTGGAGGCGCGAGCGGCATGGGCGGCGACGGCCAGATGCGGGAAAAACGGCCCGGGCAGGCGGCCGCACCTATTGTCGGCCCGGGAGGGAGAGGGAGGCGGGGTGGACTTTGCGGCGGCTCGGGCCGCGGCCTTGGGCCGGCCCGAGAGAGGGGCGGCGGGGCAGTGCGGGCGGCCTTGGGCCGGCCTGGGAGGGAGACAAAGATGGGCCGACGGCCCGAAAAAGGGGAAAAAGGAAAAAGAAATTCCTAGGGATTTAATTATGGCGGTGAAGGTTTTTAATTGATTAAAATTATTTCTAGGGCTCTAAAAATTCTACTAAAAATCCTGTTAATGTATTTTAACATGGGGGACTCAAGGAAAGTCCCACCATGCCATTTCCACTTGATTAAATATATTTTTAAATTAGAATTTTGCTCTAGGTTAAGAGGAAAATTTATTTTAAGCGATTTATTTCACGAATTTTAACCTAGAAGGCAAACTTCGGGGTGTGACAAACCTACCCCCTTAAACGGAATCTCGACCCCGAGATTGGGCGAAGAGGTGTGGATGGGCGGCTTTCAATTTGTCTTCTCTTTCCCAAGTGGCCTCTTTCTCTGAGTGGTGGCTCCATTGAACTCGACAGAATCTAATAACTTTACTCCTTGTCTTCCTTTTGCTGGTCTCGAGAATGCGGGTAGGTCTTTCCATGTAAGTCAAGTCTTTTTGAATTTCAATCTGATCCGGGTTTGCTTGCTCCTCGGGTACCCTTAAACATTTCTTCAATTGAGACACGTGGAAAACATCATGAATACCGAGCATGTTGGAGGGGAGTTCAAGCCGGTAGGCAACTTCACCTCGGCGCTCCAGAATTTTGTATGGCCCCACAAAGTGTGGTGCTAGCTTTTCCCTTGGTTTGGAAATGATGCACTCCTCAAAGTGGTGTGACCCGAAGGTACACATGGTCCCCAACTTCAAAGATGAGCTCTCTTCGACGGTTGTCTGCATAGCTCTTCTATCGGGACTGTGCGATCCTCAGTCTTTCTCAAACCGTTCTAACTTTTTCCTCTGCGTTATTTAGGACTGCAGTTCCAAATAATTGACGCTCTCCGGTTTGGTCCCAAAAGAGCGGAGTGCGACACTTCCGGCCGTACAATGCTTCGAACGGTGCCATCTACAGACTAGCTTGGTAACTGTTGTTGTAGGAGAACTCGGCGTACGGTATGCTTCTGTCCCAAGCCCCACCAAAATCAAGTGTGCAAGCTCTCAACATGTCTTCCAAGATTTGGTTGACTCGCTCGGTCTAACCATCAGTTTAAGGGTGGTAAGCGGTACTGAAGTTCAGACGAGTTCCCAACTTTTCTTGTAGTTTCTACCAAAATCTCGAAGTAAACTGGCTCCCTCGGTGGGACACAATCTTCTTAGGTACCCCATGCAAACTCACGATCCTTGCCAAATAGAGTTCTGCCAATTTCTTTCCCGAATAAGTGAGCGACCTTGGTGAGTCGATCCACAATCACCCAAATGGAGTCGTGCCCCGTTGATGTTCTTGGTAAACCCGTGATAAAATCCATCCCAATCTCTTCCCATTTCCATTCCGGAATCTACAAAGGCTGTAGTAACCCTGCTGGTCTCTGATGCTCTGCCTTCACTCGCTGACATACGTCACAGAGCGCAACGAATTCGGCGATTTCCCTTTTCATGCTAACCCACCAGAACTTCTCTTTGAGGTCTTGGTACATCTTGGTACTGCCAGGGTGAATTGAGTATTGGGTCTGATGAGCTTCCGTAAGTATTAGATCCTTTAGTTCCTTGTTCTCCGGAACGCATATTCTTTCTCCTATGCAGATTGTCCCGTGTTCATCCTCGGCGAAGTCTCGTGCTTTGCCGACTCTCATATTCTTCTTGAGTTCAGCTATCTCAGGGTCATTGATCTGGGCTGCTCGAACTTGCTCCACGAGCGTAGGCTGTGCCTCAAGAGTAGCCACGAATCCGTGTTCTACAATACTCAGGTTAGGTATTCGAACTCTCGTTGTAATCTGCCACACATTCTCTCTGTACAAGTAGCATTGCAGTAGCTTTTCCTGCTCAAAGCATCGGCTGCCACATTGGCCTTACCGGTGGTTCGGATTGGGTTGAGTGAAAATATACTTCGAACTCTTGTGGTCGATATAGACTTCACAATGGCTACCAATGAGGTAGTGCTGCCAGATTTTCAAAGCATGAACCACTGCTGCTAATTCCAAGTCATGAGTGGGGTAGTTGTTCTCGTGTGGGTGCAGTTGGCGTGAAGCATATGCGACCACCCTGTCTTCTTGCATTAATACACACCCCAACCCTTGGCGGGATGCATTGCAGAACACCTGGAAATCTTTCATCTGATCCGACAAAATTAATACTGGTGCGGACAACAATTTCTTCTTAAGCTCGTCAAAACTTCTGTTGCATTCTGCTGACCACTTGAATTTCTCATCCTTTTTCAGCAACTGTGTCATTGGCTTGGCAATCTTGGAGAAATTCTCGATGAAACGTCGGTAATAACCAGCGAGTCCCAGAAAACTCCTGATTTGCGAGGCCGTGCGCGAAGGCGTCTACTTGGTAACCGACTCCACATTTGACGGGTCTACCGCCACTCCTTGAGCGGTGATGATGTGGCCTAAGAACTATACCTCCTTGAGCCAAAAGTCGCACTTGCTAAACTTGGCATACAGCTGGTGTTCCTTCAACTTCTCGAGTACCAGGCGGAGGTGTTGCTCGTGCGTCTCCTTGGACTTGGAGTAAACGAGTATACCGTCGATGAATACTATGACGAATTTATCCAGAAACTCCAGGAACACCTTGTTCATCAAGTTCATAAAAAAGGCCGGTGCATTGGTAAGTCCAAAAGACATGACAGTTGTTAACGACCAAATTTGGTAGATCAAGTATTGGAATCGAAGATAAAATCGAAGCAGATTTGGAGGAAGCTGGCGGTTACCAAAACAGAGCGAGAATCGGTTGGTGACCGAATCGGCTACGATGTGTATCGGATGGTGGCCGAGTCGGCTATCGTGTCCATCGGCTGAGACAGAATCAGACCAGGTTAGCCGATGTAGCCGATTCCGATGAGAAGATAACAGAGTCTTTGTCGGGTTCGGTTGATGAGCTTCATGAAGATTCCCACGTACGGATTGGGTCCGAAGAACGGAATTGTATCTATTAATTAGGATATAATGTTAGTTTCCTAATAGATATTGTCGGTTAGAGTTTGTATTAGGGAATTATCTTTAATAATGAGTTGTAATAGAGATAAGAGTCGTGTCCAACAAGGACATATTGTGTAAGTTCTGGGTATAAGTTAAACCCAGGTTCGTGTAAGAAGAAGGAATCAATCAATACAACAATTTCGGCGCATCGCCACCTTTACTCTTTTATTACTTTCGACGAGTTCTTGCTTTCGACTTGGGCTGCATCGGCTTCGATCTCCGACAAGAGGTAAAACTTGTTATGGCGGCTAGCACTTTCGGGATTAGTGCTTCCATCTTTATGACACTCTGATCCTGTTTGTGTGAATCGTCGAGTTATCATATATATTGTATAATCTGAATTGGTATCAATATATAACCTATATCAGTTGGTGTCTGTTTCACAGAGAGCAACCGATAGGGTTATATATCGTTATTGATCTAGATTATATAATATATCTACCATCTCGAAAAGGTTTTCATCGACTTGATCATCTAGACATCACGTTTCTTCACATATTTAGTGTTCTATCAGTTAGGTTTGACCTATTAAATCATGTTTAGAACCATAGTTTCTAGCCTGTCTATGATTGCTAATAGAGATAGTGTCGGGGTTTCAGCCGATCTTATCTGGTCTAATTATCTTGTTATCTTGATATATTAAATCTGGCCTTTATGTTGAGATATTAACTTAATAAAGTATATTGAGCTTGTTGTCAAATTTGGTTAGGATCATCTTAACATTAGTTTGAAAGTTGTTTAATATATTTTGCTCATGGTAATATCTCTGTATAAAGTAGTATCGGAATACTAGCTGATACATGTTAGGTTTACCTAATCGGCTATGCTATGCATACATATAATCTATGCCTTATAACATAATTAGACATAGGTGATTTATACTGTCTCGGCGCCCTATCCGATCTATCCCAATCACTTGGTTTAAATATATCTTAAGACTTAGATTATATTTTATTGATATCTACAGCCGAGTGAGTAGATTTAGCTTTACCTTGCTTTATCTATTATAGCCGATTTAATGCACTTTGCATCGGCTCAATGCTCAATGATATGACATCGGCAAGCCAGCCGATCGGCTATCATTGGTGGATTTAACTGCGTTTTCTTTCTTTGTTTCTTATTGGTTGTTGGATCAAACCAATTGGCACGCCTAGAACCCGAAAGAAATCTTTGGACCTGCACTGGAGTTAAGCAGATCTCCCAGGCCAGAGTGTGTTTTTTGCATCAACAACAGTGCACTCAAACAACCCATACCGTGTGACGAACGCCGTCTTCGGAATGTCCTCCTCTTTGATCCTCAACTGGTGACAACCTGTATCGGCATCCATATCCAGAGTATTTTGAAAGAGTACCATTACCAAGCCGATACAAGGTCTCAGATTTTTCAAAATTTTTAGGGCAAGACAGTGTATCAACTTATGAGCATGTTAGCCGATTTTTAGCTCAATGTGGTGAAGCATCGGCTACTGACGCTCTAAGAGTCAGGTTATTCCCTTTGTCTCTGTCTGGATCGGCTTTCACATGGTTTTCATCTTTACCTTATAATTCTGTTCACAGTTGGGCCGATCTGGACAAACAGTTTCATAAATATTTCTACAGTGGGGTTCATGAGATGAAATTATCTGATTTGACAACCATTAGGCAAAGACGTGAAGAGTCTGTTCAAGATTATATTCAAAGGTTTAGGGATATCAGAAACAAGTGTTATAGCTTGGCGTTGACAGATTCTCAGTTAGCCGATTTAGCCTTCCAAGGTTTATTAACACCAATCAAGGAAAGGTTTTCAGCTCAAGACTTTGAAAGTTTGGCTCATTTGGCTCAGAAGATAACGGCACATGAGCAAAGATTTCAAGAGGCCAATAGAGCATTCAAAAAGGTGAACTTCATTAATTCTTATACTTCTGATTCTGAGGAAGAATATGATCCCGAAGTAGCAGCAGCCAAATGGGCGAGGAAAAGAAGGTGATTCCATGTCAATGGGTCAAGAGCTCTGGAAAGGAGGAGAAATATGATTTTGATGTCAATAAGGCTGATAAAATTTTTGATCTTTTGCTTCGGGAGAAACAAATTCAATTGCTTGCTGGTCATGTGATTCCATCGGCTGAGGAATTAGGAAGAAGGAAATACTTCAAGTGGCACAATACAGGGTCTCATAGTACTAATGAATGTAAAGTATTTCGACAACAGATCCAGGTAGCCATTGAACAAGGCAGGATAAAATTTGATGATTCCAAGAAGCCGATGAAAATTGATGGTAATCCTTTTCCTATCAACATGGTTCATACAAGTGGGAGGACAGCCGATAGAAAGGACAATCGGTTTAACAGGTTTGATTCTACAAGTATGATTAATAAATATCAAAAGAGATATGATCGGCAAGAAAGGCAATATTATGAGGATGATGATAGCTTTGATCTACATTGAGACTGCGAATTTTTCATATTTTGCTGGAATAAAGGGATGAGACTACCATCAATAGAAGACTGCCCAGGTTGTGCTAATATTGACGAAAACTATAATGGCAGTTTTAGCCGATTTCATCCTAAAGAGGATCAGCTGATGCAAAGGAAGTTTCCTGTTCATCAGAGGTTGGGCCTGATTCATCAAGATTATTTCCAGGAGGAGGTTGCTGAAGATACCTCAAAAGCTCAATGGTGTCCTTCTGGCATGTTTTCTAAGAGTCAGAAAAGAAGGGTTCAAAGGATGAGGAGCAGGGAGCAATTTCAAGGAGTTGAACAAGAAATCGGTCATCGGCTGAAGAGAACAAAGACAAAACAAGAATGGCATGTTAAGAGTAAGATAGTATCAGCCGATGAGAGTGAAACCGATGAAGCGAAAAGGTTGATTAAAGGAAAGGCTGTTGCTTCTTCATCAGTCAACATGGTATTTGTGTTACCTGCAGAGTATGAGGCTAATCAAGACGATGCAGATATCATGGAAGAATCTTGTGCTAGATTGGTATTGTCACCAGAGCAAGCTGTTTTTGAAAAACCAGAGGGAATAGAGAATCGGCACCTCAAGCCATTGTATGTCAAGGGATTTGTTAATGGCAAGCCGATATCTAAAATGTTAGTTGATGGTGGAGCTGCGGTAAATCTGATGCCATATGCAACATTTAAGAAATTGGGAAGGAATTCAAATGACCTCATCAAGACTAATATGGTTCTTAAAGATTTTGGTGGCAATCCTTCGGAGGCCAAAGGAGTTCTTAATGTAGAATTGACAATCGGCAGCAAGACTGTTCCTACTACATTTTTTGTCATTGATGGGAAAGGTTCATATAGCTTACTGCTTGGAAGGAATTGGATTCATGCTAATTGTTGTATTCCTTCAACCATGCACCAGAGCTTAATCCAATGGCAAGGTGACAAGATAGAGGTTGTTCTAGCCGATGGGTCAGTACATGTTGCTAATGCCGATTTATTTGTTTGGGAGATGGATGGAATTGATTGCTTATTAGGAAAAATCTGGCAAGGAGATTATCTAAAAGTGTCTGATTGTGATATACAGCCGATTGGAGATGGAGAACCCCAATTGTTACTTTGAGGGTGTTGTGGAGGGTTCCGATTTCTATACTAAAGATGCTGTAGATGATCTCGATGGTAAGCTAGGTCAGGGTTTCATGTCGGCCGATGATTTGGAAGAAGTTGAGATTGGGTCAGGAGATAGGCCTAGGCCGACATTCATCAGTAAGAATCTATTATCTGGATTTAAAACTAAGTTAATAGAGTTTTTAAAAGAATACAGTGATTGCTTTGCTTGGGAATATTCTGAGATGCCAGGACTTAGCCGATTGATTGTTGAACATCAGCTTCCTATCAAACCAGGATATCGGCCATATAAACAACCTCCTAGGAGATGTAAAGCCAATATGTATGATGCGATCAAAGCTAAAATTACTCATTTATATGATGCTGGTTTTATTCGTCCTTGCCGATATGCTGAGTGGGTTTCTAATATAGTTCCAGTAATTAAGAAGAATGGCAAGCTTAGGGTTTGCATCGATTTCAGAGATTTAAATAAGGCTACTCCTAAGGATGAATACCCAATGCCGATTGCCGATCAATTGGTAGATGCTGCTTCAGGGCATAAAATTATAAGTTTTATGGATGGTAATGCTGGATATAATCAGATTTTAATGGCAGAGGAAAACATTTACAAGACTGCTTTCAGGTGTCCTGGTGCAATCGGCTTGTATGAATGGGTTGTAATGACTTTTGGATTGAAAAGTGCTGGAGCTACATATCAAAGAGCCATGAATTATATCTTTCATGATCTGATCGGTTTGTTGGTTGAGATTTATATTGATGATGTGGTAGTGAAAATCATGTAGCCGATTTAAGAAAGGTATTTGAAAGAACAAGAAAATATGGCTTAAAGATAAATCCTACTAAGTGTGCTTTTGGTGTATCGGCTGGACAATTTTTAGGTTTTCTTGTGCATGAGAGGGGTATTGAAGTGCCACAAAGGAGTATTAATGCAATACGGAAAATCCAACCTCCAGAAGACAAGAAACAGTTGCAATCTTTGATCGGCAAGATAAATTTTATTAGAAGATTCATTTCTAATTTGTCTAGGAGATTAGAGCCTTTCACACCCTTGCTCAGAATTAAAGCCGATCAGGAGTTTACATGGGGGGCAAAGCAGCAGAAGGCTTTGGATAATATTAAAGAGTATTTAAGTTCTCCTCCAGTTTTAGTTTCTCCACAGAAAGGGGTGCCTTTCAAGTTGTACTTGTCAGCCGATGAGAGGTCAATCGGTTCGATCTTGATCTAGGAGTTCGAAGGTAAAGAGAGGGTAATCTTTTATTTAAGCAGAAGACTTTTGGATGCAGAGACCAGGTATTTTTCAGTGGAGAAGTTGTGTTTATGCTTGTATTTTTCTTGTACAAAGTTGAGGCATTATTTGTTATCCAATGAGTGTACTATAATCTGTAAAGCCGATGTGGTTAAGTATATGCTATCGGCTCCAGTATTGAAAGGAAGGGTTGGAAAGTGGATTTATGCCTTACCAGAATTTGATCTCAAGTATGAGTCACTTAAAGCTATTAAAGGGCAAGCGATAGCTGATTTTATTGTAGAACATCGTGATGACTTGATTGGCTCAGTTGATATTGTGCCTTGGACGCTATTTTTTGATGGATCAGTTTGCACTCATAGTTGTGGCATCGGTCTGGTTATCATATCACCAAGAGGGGCAAGTTTTGAATTTGCTTTTACCATCAAGCCATATGCTACAAATAATCAAGCTGAATATGAGGCAGTTCTCAAAGGTTTGCAACTTTTGAAGGAGTTTGAAGCCGATGCTATTGAAGTCATGGGTGATTCATTGTTGGTAATTAATCAACTGGCCGGAGAATATGAATGCAAGAATGATGTGTTGATGGCTTATTATGAAAAGTGTCGGGAATTAATAGATGAGTTTCGGCTGGTAACATTGAGATATGTTCCTCGAGAGCAGAATTTGAAGGCTAATGCTTTGGCTCAGGGGGCATCAGGATACAAGCTGATGGTGACAGATGTTGAGATGGGGATTGCTACAATTACAGCCGATGATTGGAGGTATGATGTGTTTTATTATTTGAAGAATCCTTCTCAATCGGCTTCGAGAAAATTGAGGTATAAGGCTTTAAGATATGTCTTGTTAGATGGTGAATTTTATTATCGGACGATTGATGGGGTGTTGCTCAAATGTCTAAGTTCTGATCAAGCCAAAGTTGTGATGGGGGAAGTTCATGAAGTTATTTGTGGTACCCATCAATCGGCTCATAAAATGAAGTGGTTGCTTCGAAGAGTTGGGTATTTTTGGCCAACGATGTTGGAGGATTGTTTTAGATATTACAAGGGATGTCGGGATTGCCAGCAATTTTGATCCATTCAGAGAGCACCAGCATCGGCTATGAATCCCATAATCAAGCCGTGGCTGTTTAGAGGCTGGGGGATTGATATGATCGGCCAGATTAATCCATCATCCAGTAAAGGACATAAGTACATATTGGTGGCAACTGATTACTTTACAAAGTGGGTAGAAGCAGTCCCATTGAAGAAAGTTGATTCTGGGGATGCAGTTCAATTTGTTAAGGAGCATATTATATACCGATTTGGTCTTCCACAAACAATTACAACTGATCAAGGATCTATTTTTGTGTCAGATGAGTTTGTTCAATCTATGGAGAGTATGGGAATCAGATTATTGAATTCTTCACCATATTATACGCAAGCTAATGGGCAGGCAGAAGCATCTAACAAAAGCTTGATTAAGTTGATTAAGAGAAAGATTGCCAATTTTCCAAAGCAGTGGCATAGCCGATTGGCTGAGACATTATGGTCTTATCGGATGGCTTGTCATGGATCAATTCAAATTCTTCCATATAAGTTAGTCTATGGGCATGAAGCGGTTTTGCCATAGGAGCATGTCATCGGCTCAAGGAGGATTGATTTACAAGATGAATTGACAGCCGATGACTATCATAATCTTATGGTAGATGAGTCAGAAGACTTGGTTCAATCCAGGATGTATGCTTTGCAAAATATAACAAAGGATAAGGAGCGTGTTGCACGACATTATAATAAGAAGGTTGTATCGAAATCCTTTGAGGAAGGAGAATTGGTTTGGAAATTGATTCTGCCGATTGGAACTCGTGATAATAAGTTTGGCAAGTGGTCACCAAATTGGGAAGGACCTTTTCGGATTTATAAATCTGTATCTAAGGGAGCTTATATGTTACAAGGGCTTGATAGAGAAATATTTGGAAGAGCTCTTAATGGAAAATATTTGAAAAAGTATTACCCGAGTGTTTGAATTAATTCATGATTCGACTGTATCTTGCCGATACATGATAGCCGATGTGTTGCCATCGCCTTTCGATGGCCGATATAAGTTATATCGCCCTTAGTATAATTTTCTTCATATAATCGGTTGTTTCATGGTAGTGATTCTTAGCCGATTGTAATTTTGTGATGTTTCATTCTCCATAACAAAATTAGGGGGCACATATATATATATATCACATCATTGGAGTTTCAAAAGTGAAAATTGGGATTTCAAAAGCAAAACATACAAGTATGGAGTTTATATTATCATCGGCAGATTCATGTTACAAGCTTTTGAATAGCCGATATTGCCCTTTGCCTAATTTGTTCTATTTCTTCTATGGCTTGGTCATCGGCTGCATCACTTCCTGGGATGACTTTCATGGATTTGTTCAGATCGGCTAAGTGTCTGATCGAAGACTTCAGCTTGGATTTTTGTTCTTCAATGGCTCTTGGCAAATCGGCAAGCTTCTGTTCTTCCAATGACAACTCAGCTTTGCAGGCTTCTAATTCAGCTAGTAGTTCAATCTTCTTATTCTTTAGCCGATCTATATTGCTTTTGATAGAACTTGGCCCAGAGATCATCTGATCGAGTTTAGCTTTTTCCTCGTTTATGGATTGCCGATTGGCATGGATAGTTGTCTCAAGGTCTTTTCGCTCTCGCCTATCGGCTATCCTCTGTCTTGATCTTTCCAGCTTGTGACGATATTGTCCAAGGAAAACTGCTGGAGAAATGATTTTGGCTGCATCATTTGGGATCTGATCTTGAATGTCTTCGAATCTTGCCCTAATTGATCCACAGTTGACAACCAAAGCATCAAGGGAACCTTCAAGCCGATGAGCAATATCTTTGAGGGTAGCTTTTAAGTCATCGGCTAAAGGAGCAATAGCCTTGCTGGATGTTTCTTCCTCCTCATCCATGAATTGCCTAATGTCAAAGGAGAACATATCGGCTAAGGTCTGAAAGAGACATGATTGTTAGTCAATGGAATATTAAGAATGGCCGATTTATATTTTGAAATACAAAAACTTACAGGAATAGGAGGAATCGGCTGGTCTTCAATGTGGTGGCTGTCTCTAGCCGATGGAGTGTGTTCACTTGATTCATGTTGGATTGGAGTCAGAGAGCGGATCGGCTGTGATATAAAATGAGTTAATACTTGATGGAATGAAATTTTAATGAAGTTTTAAAAGAAGAGTTACCGATGGAGGTGGTGCAGGTTTCTTCTTGGCAGCTGATTTCTTTTTCTAGAAAGGAAGAGTTAAAGTTAAAATCGGCAAAGAAAATTATGAGAGGATTAAGATTGCAAAGTATATACCCGAGGTTGATATGTCTTATGGATCGGAGTTGGAGGAGTTTGCTGAGGAACAGGGATGTTGGTCGCTGGGGTTTCTTCTACTCTTTCGCTCAGTTCAGCAGCTGCTTCATCGATGGCTTTTTCTATATCTTCCTCATTTGGGTCATTGGCTGTTACGCTCTTTTTTTTCTTGGTGGTTTTCTTCTTTGCAGCCGATGGAGCAATAGCCGATGATCTGGTTCTTTTCCTCTTTCCAGCTTTAGAGGGAATCGGCTCACGAGTTTGTCCATGGAGTAGGGAAGATGTCTTGGGAGCATTGTAGCCGATAGTTGAAGGAGCTAATCCACCACCGTTTGGGAGAATTCCAACACATTAATTGATGTTGGCTCCGTTTTTGCTGACACGAGGAGGAGAAGACTCTGTGGTCTACAAACAAAAGAAGAAAAGGAGTTAAGTTATTTTCTAAAGAAAATCGGCTATCAATGAGGGTATTGAAAAAGAAGTATATTTACCTGTGGAACCATGTCTGGAAGAATGTCAGTTAGGTACATAGAAGCCGATTGGTGAAAAAGATGTTTTTTCAATTCAACCCACCACTGATCGAAGGTAGAACTCCTTAGCATAGCCAACTCAATATTGTCCAAACTTCCAAGGGGAGGTCCTTGTATGCTTAACAATCTATCCATCATCAGAGCTGATGAGATTTCTCCTCTGGTTTGGATTTTTCTGAGAAGTACAAGCCGATTGGCATTTGCCCCATTCCTACTTGTCTGGCAGCACTCATAGGGTGATAAAACTCATAGGCAATCTGGATGTTCCTGCCTTGGTGGATGCCGACAGGAAGAATACAAGGAGTGATAGCTGTTGTAAAGACTTCTCTGGATTTCTCATATCTTTCAGAATTTATTTCATCAAATCCAAAATCGGCTGGCAATTCAAAATCTGCAGAACATTCATATGCAAACCAACTTCTAGAGTCTTTTGGAAATCCATCATAGAAGTTGCAAAACCAGTTGACAAAGAGTTCAGCCGAAAGTTCTGATCCAGGATATGTAGATGCTGCCTCTCCAAAGGACATACATCGTCTAGTTGTAACTTCATCTCCTTCATCATCCTTGGTCGGCTCAACTAGAGGGAAATCGGCTTCAGGCAGTGCTGATCTCTTGGCAACTTTGATCGTGTGCAGATTAAGCCATAATTGCAATAGCCACCAAGGTCCACCTGTGCCGATTACCGAGTTGATAGCAAGCTTAGCCGATGCAGTGTTCAGAATCTGATATAGATAATCCAGGAGATATTTGCCTAGTGGGAATTATTTCTTGTTAACCAGAGCTTCAGCTATATGTTGCCAGTTGGTGGTTGGACCACAGCTTGAACCGCAAAACAGGAAGTTTTCTAGCCACATCAAGAGAAAAGTTGTATGCTCTTTAGGGGTCACAGGGCCAGATCCCATATTCAAAGAGATGAATCCACTCCAGCCTCCAATACTTCTGGTTTTAAAAGTGAACTGGTTCTTACTGTTTAAACTGATGGGGTTAGCCGATGAGGTGATATCCAGCCCAGTTATCATGGTGATGTCCAAAAGAGTTGGACTCATTGGTCCTTGGTTGAAAAGGAAGGCATTCAAGGTATTGGACCAAAAATAGCTGGCAGCCGATAGCATGGGTTCATCCTTGGCTAAATCGGCTATGGTTAAGGCTAAGCACTGAGCAATGCCGATTTCTTCCCAATGAGTTTGTTTGCTAGCCAACATCCTCTTATACCATTCAGACCAAGCTTTGACAGCCGATGGCCAAGATTTAAAAGTATTATTCCAGTGGTTTAGGCTGGGATTGGCTAGTTTGAAGGGAATCCTGTTTGTCTCGGCATTGATGAATTCAATGGGGTCTTTGTTGCCGATTGGGCCTGAGAAGTATCGGTTGGGATGAACCAGGCTTGGGATTGCAATCTGATGGGAGAGATGCTATAGGAAAAGAAGGAGAAAAGGAATAAATCGCAAAGGAAAAAGCTAATCTATAAATGAGGATGGGATTCGGCTGATCCCCTCAGGGAACTCAATGGTTGGAGCACTTGAAGGAGCGGCGGAGGTCGACATCGTCGGAGATGGAGTCATTGCTGACAAGGGAATCGCCTGTATGGTCGCCGGAGAATCCGATGAAGTTGAAGGTGATTATGGTTGAAGTGGTGCAGACGGGAGTGCCAGCGTGAAAACCTTCAAGTGGTGGTTGCTATTTAAAAGATGCGTGCTGACGGTTGAAACAGAAACAAAACCCTAGATCAATTCGGAGAAGGTTCGAACAAATCCGCAACATTCCAAATATCGCGGACTTGGGGGGCATGTGTTAACGACCAAATTTGGTAGATCAAGTATTGGAATCGAAGCGGATTTGGAGGAAGCTGGCGGTTACCAAAACAGAGCGAGAATAGGTTGGTGGCCGAATCGGCTACGGTGTGTATCGGATGGTGGCCGAGTCGGCTATCGTGTCCATCGGCTGAGACAGAATCAGACCAGGTTAGCCGATGTAGCCGATTCCGATGAGAAGATAACAGAGTCTTTGTCGGGTTCGGTTGAAGAGCTCCATGAAGATTCCCACGTATGGATTGGGTCCGAAGAAGGGAATTGTATCTATTAATTAGGATATAATGTTAGTTTCCTAATAGATATTGTCGGTTAGAGTTTGTATTAGGGAATTATCTTTAATAATGAGTTGTAATAGAGATAAGAGTCGTGTCCGACAAGGACATATGTGTAAGTTCTGGGTATAAGTTAAACCCAGGTTCGTGTAAGAAGAAGGAATCAATCAATACAAAAATTTCGGCGCATCGCCACCTTTACTCTTTTATTACTTTCGACGAGTTCTTGCTTTCGAGTTGGGCTGCATCGGCTTCGATCTCCGACAAGAGGTAAAACTTGTTATGGCGGCTTGCGCTTTCGGGATTAGTGCTTCCATCTTTATGACACTCTGATCCTGTTTGTGCGAATCGTCGAGTTATCATATATATTGTATAATCTGAATTGATATCAATATATAACCTATATCAGTTGGTGTCTGTTTCACAGAGAGCAACCGATAGGGTTATATATCGTTATTGATCTAGATTATATAATATATCTACCATCTCGAAAAGGTTTTCATCGACTTGATCATCTAGACATCACGTTTCTTTACATATTTATTGTTGCATCAGTTAGGTTTGACCTACTAAATCATGTTTAGAACCATAGTTTCTAGCCATCTATGATTGCTAATAGAGATAGTGTCGGGGTTTCAGCCGATCTTATCTGGTCTAATTACCTTGTTACCTTGATATGTTAAATCTGCCCTTTATATTGAGATATTAACTTAATAAAGTATATTGAGCTTGTTGTCAAATTTGGTTAGGATCATCTTAACATTAGTTTGACAGTTGTTTAATATATTTTGCTCATGGTAATATCTCTGTATAAAGTAGTATCGGAATACTAGCCGATACATGTTAGGTTTACCTAATCGGCTATGCTATGAATACATATAATCTATGCCTTCTAACATATTTAGACATAGGTGATTTATACTGTCTCGGCGCCCTGTCCGATCTATCCCAATCACTTGGTTTAAATATATCTTAAGACTTAGATTATATTTTATTGATATCTACAGCCGATTGAGTAGATTTACCTTTACCTTACTTTATCTATTATAGCCGATTTAATGCACTTTGCATCGGCTCAATGCTCAATGATATGTCATCGGCAAGCCAGCCGATCGGCTATCATTGGTGGATTTAACTGCGTTTTCTTTCTTTGTTTCTTATTGGTTGCAGGATCAAACCAATTGGCACGCCTAGAACCCGAAAGAAATCTTTGGACCTGCACTGGAGTTAAGCAGATCTCCCAGGCCAGTGTGTGTTTTTTGCATCAACAACAGTGCACTCAAACAACCCATACCATGTGACGAACGCCGTCTTCGGAATGTCGTCCTCTTTGATCCTCAACTGGTTGTAGCCTGATCGCAGGTCTATCTTGGAGAACCACGTTGCTCCTTTCAGCTGATCAAATAGATCATCAATCCGAGGTAGCGGATATTTGTTCTTGATGGTGACATCGTTGAGGGCGCGATAGTCTACGCACATCCTCTTGGTCTTATCTTTCTTCTCCACGAAGTTCACCGGAGCACCCCAGGGTGACGTACTCGAGCGAATGAATCCTTTCTGCAACTGCTCATCGACTTGCTTCTTGACTTCTGCCAGTTCATTGGCTCCCATCCTGTAGGGCCTCTTGTGTATCGGGGCAGTTCCCGATACTAAGTCAATCCGAAATTCGATTTCTCTCTTTGGTGGCATTGTGGTTAAGTTCTTAAGGTATTTCCCTGCTACTGCGGTCAGTTCCACCCCTTCGACCTGATTCAAACACACTTTCTACTTCTGGGGTGTCGGCGACTGGAATGTCACCACTTCTCCTTTCTCATTAACCAGAGTGACAGTGTGACTGGCACAATCAATAACTCGCTTGTGCCTTGTTAACCAATTCATCCCAAGAATGACATCTAGGTCTTTGGATTCAAGAAGGATAAGGTTGGCTAGAAATTTAGAACCCTGGATTTCTATTACCACAAAGGGACAGTAGTGAGCTGTGGTCATCTCATTCCCAGGAGTGTGAACCCACATAGGCGTTCTAAGTTCCACTACTGCCAACCCATGCGTCCCAGCAAAACATTTTGATAAAAAGGAATGCGTAGCACCAGAATCAAATAGTGTGATGGCTGGAATTGAGTTGACAGGAAACGTACTCAGTATCACTTCTGGTGCAGCCTGCGCCTCCTCTACTAACGCATGGTTGATGCGGGCTTGAATAATCTTGGGTCCCGCGCGCCTTGGCTTTGGACACTTGTTGGCGAAGTGACCGTGCTCATTGCAGTTGAAGAAGACCAATGGTTTTCCGCCAGGCTCCTTCTTGGGTTGAGCTGATCGAGCTGGCTGAGCTAACGCCATTGGTGGGCGCAGAGCTAGGTTGCGGTTGAGCTGCCCCCGTTGTTGTTGCGGTTGCCAGTGTTGTTGGTGTTGAAGTTGCCGGGGTGGTAAGGTCGGTGTTGGTGAACAATCATGGTGGAAGGTCCACCCTGCTGTCCGGCGATGAATTGGGACTTCTGTTGACTCCCCTGGTGCGCCCTGAATTGAGCTGCCTTCCTTTTTCGGTCCATCTTATTGCGTTGGTCCTCCTGACGGATCGCCTTGTCAACCAGCTTCTCGAAGTTAGCATAATCTCCCGAGATTAGCTGGTTGGTCAACTCATCATCCAGGCCAGAGAGAAACCTCTCCTGCCCTTCTGCATTGATGCGCACGTCCTCCGGGGCGTAACGCATGAGATGGTTGAACTCATGGAGATACTCCGTCATAGTCCGGTTACCTTGGTGGAGTGCTCTGAATTCCCTCTTCTTCTGGGCCATGATGCTGTTGGGAATTTGAGCCTTCCTAAAACTACGACGGAACTCCGCCCAGGTGACTTCTGTCCCGGGTGGACGGGTGACCAAATAATTATCACACCAAGCTGAAGCGGGACCCTGCAACTAGTGGGTGGTGAAGGTGACCTTCTCTTGGTCGTTGCATTGTAGTAAGTTAAGTTTCTTCTCAATGGCATTAAGCCAGTCATTCGCCTCCATGGGGTTAGTGGTGCTTGAGAAAGTTGGTGGCCGGACACGAAGGAACTCCGGCAGCTTGGTTTGGGGTGGAGGACCGAACTACTGGTTAAGCTGAGCCTGCTGCTGCTGCTACGCCTGTTGCTGCATCTGCTGCATCATCTGCTATTACATCTGCTGGTGCTGCTGTTGCATCTGTTGCATCATGGCTGTCATCATCTGGGTTTGACTGGCCAACACCTGAGCGATAGTGGGATTCTCAGGTGGTGGGGGAGGGGGAACGTTGTTGTTTGCTCCATTGGCTTGTGCTCCTCCTGACGGATCCTCATGGCTACTGGTGTTACTGCTTGTCCTTGTGTTGATCATCTGGAGGGGAAAAGCCAGCAGAAAGAGATGGAAAAGAAAAAAAACAGACTGCTCAAAAACTAAGCTTGATTATATTATAATTGAACTGCAATTGTTCTGATCTAATTTAAAACACTTTAAAACAGCAAGCAGAATCCTTATTAAGATAGCCATACCATAGGCACATGATATCGACCATCGGTTAACCCCCAAGCAACAAACCTAGCACACAGAAACTAGCAAGAAAGCAAACTAAGAAATAGGGTAAAACTAAGGGTAGCGAGCCTAATGCTCGGAACGGCTCCTACGGTTGGTGGAGTCGTAGCCAGGCTCCTGCTCGTCTCCTGGCTCCTCCGAATGGCTCCTCGAATCGGCCATGGCAGTGTCACCACTGATTGGCACTGAACTAGAACCACTGCCGTTGTTGCCGCTGGGTGTGGCACGCAACCAACCTCCGCTGCCACTGGTTGGACCCTGGTACGCAGACGCTAGGGCGAAGGTGATGGCGAACGCTGGTGAGTGCGGCGGAGCTGGCGCTGGAGTTGCTGCTGGAGCGGGTGGTAGGTTCCTCGATGCAAGCTGGATGCGCACCGGAGCTATGGTCCTCTTCCTTGGCATAGTGCGAATCCTGAGGCCACCTGGCGCTGGACGTCCCTGCAGCCTAGCATTCTCGGCCTTGAGCAGAGCAACCTCGTCCTCCAAGCGAGCTATCTTGATCAGCTTCTGGGCGTTAAGAGCCTTGGATGCCTTATGGAGGTCGGCGTGCATCGTGTCCAATCCCTTCATCACCGCGCACATCCATCCAAAGGTGGTGTCGTTCTCTGCAGTCGTCCGGCGGAAGGTGCTGACGTCGCTATTGGCAGAATGACGAGGGTGGTAGCGGTATGCAGAGGCGCAGAAGACGTAGGAGTGTCGGTCGCTGATTCTGGTCATCATCCTGTAAGTGGTCTCCTGACAAACATGCACAACACTGCCTCTAGAAGCCTCGGCCACCATGTTGGGAAGACTGGTGCCCACAAAGCCATGGACCTCCAAGCGAACTCTGTACGGGAACTCGCCACTGAGAGGCTCGATCGTTGTGTACTCCGGCGCTTCAGGGTACCCCACCACTAAGATCATGCGGGCAAGATCTGCCACACAACCGTCCATATCCTCACCACGGTGCGTAGGGGAAAACCTGCCATCTACAGAGGACAAGGGATGGGAATCAATGCATGCTCAAATCCAAAATAAAGAAAACAATTTAAAGGACTCGGGTAAATAAACGAGTAACAAAAGAAAATTTTGGTGCATGGAACATTTTATAAGAGTCAAATAAGCACTAATACAACACTAAAATTATGGGAGAATAATATAATAGCAACATTTTTAAAACAATATTAATAGTAAGAACCAAAGTAAATAGATTTTGCATCTCATATGACTTAACTAGGGCTTAATCCACTTTCCCGATAAATTTTCAAATCGGATCCAAACGAACTCCAAAATTTACTATCCCCAAAAAAAAATTTTTTTTTTTAAACTCCAGACTAACTTTAGTTAAAGAAGTCCCCATCGAATAAACGACCCAACTTTTTCCCATAAATCCCCAAGAACAAAGATCCCGAATTTTCCCAAAATAATTCCAAGTTTAGGGCAAATGCACATGAAAGAGTTTGAGAGGGCTCTTAGGGTTTCCAGTTGGCTTGTCCTACGATCAAGGTCAGCTCTGATACCAACTTGTCACGCCCAGAAATTTGCTAACCCGAATTCCAAGCAGGATGTGTATTAAATCCCCGTCCAGGACCGGCCAGGGTACACAAACAACAAAGTTGACATACAGATCCACGTCTTACAAACAACATAAAAATATCTTACATAAATGCAGCGGAAAGAGAGAAACAAGCTATTCTAGACAACTAGACGCTCACAGCGTGGCAGCACCATTCCACGGGCATCCTCCACGGCAACCACAAGCCTACTCCTCTGAGTAGCCTCCATCGAACACGTACTCCAACTCTGGTGTGGGGGAAAAAATAGAGCAAGACTGAGTACTACCCATTGTACTCAACAGGTCATATCGGAAAGGGAGTAATGATGCAAGTAAAAGCAAAGGAGGCTGGAGGGGTTACTTGCATGAAATACGCATTTAAATACAGTAGTTGAATGTGGTAAAACAGTTGAGTTAAATAATCAAAATTGAACCATCACTGTCCAACACTACACCACGTTGCGATAGGCCCAAACCACCACCTGAACTGCAGCTGTTCCATTAAGTCACGTTATTGGAAGTATAACTAATCACGGTGAATCTGGTTGATCGCCCATAACCGCCGGCACGGCTATTCGAATAGTTTTACTCTGATCAGAGGTGTACAACTGTACCCACAAGACATAGCCCCACTACACATTAATGTGTGCCAGCATACCACCACGGTACACCGGAAAGGAACTGCGACAGGACCCTTCGCACAACCCTTCCTAACCAAGTGCACCACACCACAGCTTTCGCCCCCACCCTTAAACCAAGGCAGGCAGCCCCCTCTCATGCCTAGGTGAAACCAGCAGCTGATCAATGAGTAAACCCCCCCCCCCGAGCCAACTCCATCATGCCCACCCTTGCCTGGATGCGTCGGCTAGGAAAAGCCATACTACAAGCCCAGCCATTACCCATGCTGGCT
Source organism: Oryza officinalis (assembly GCA_008326285.1). Taxonomy (NCBI): domain Eukaryota; kingdom Viridiplantae; phylum Streptophyta; class Magnoliopsida; order Poales; family Poaceae; genus Oryza; species Oryza officinalis. The sequence goes on along the minus strand of BDMV01000003.1, from coordinate 4,966,977 downwards.
TGTGGAAAATACGATAATTCTTCCAAGGTTTCCTGCGAACCGGTCCTTAATTGTCATGAGCACGACCATCAAAACCATGTGCTCACAACCCACCATTATCCAGGTTTTATTTGGACCAATTATTTAATCATACACGATTAACCATCGTGAGCTAACATTAAATAACCATCATGAAATGATAATGGTACATTAGTTATCCCAATAGTGTGCTAATATTTCTAAGCAGAGCTAAGCAAGTTCTTACCTAGCATCTACTTAAATTGCTTCCCAAGCTATCAAAGGAACGAGATAATTGGAACATAAGGCTGAGTAAAATAGGTAAATAAGCCCATAAATGACATTATAAAAAAATGCAATATTTAAAGAAAAATAAGACATTCGCAATATAGGTACAATATGTTCAAAAGATTAAGCATGACTTGCCTTGCTCTTGCTCTGGATCAGCCTCTGCAACAACCTCGAATTAATCCGGAGAGTCGGAATTACTAGAATCTAAACGACAAACAAAGCACACAAGAAAACAGGCTATAAGTCTACTGAAACAGGGAAAAAACCATTTTTAATGGATTCTAGACATTTTTATGAATTTTCTGCAACTTAAACGGACTCAAACGGAGTCCGGATGAATTAGTTATGAATTTTAGAAGATTAACTGTGTTTTTACTATAACGAAAAAATCCTTATTCAATTATTGCGCAATAAACCCTAGGGCTGATGTCACTGACACCAGGGCTAATGTCAGCAGGGCAAGGGCTAACGTCAGCGGGAGGGGCGACGGCTCCAACAGGTGGGCCCCACTTGTCGGTGGCTCGGGGTCCCGGTCCACGGTGGACCACGTTGCACCGACGTGGCGCCGACGCGGCGGCCACGTGGCGGGTGCGGAGGGGCGGCGCGACGCCATGCGGCGCACGCGCGGCGGCCGACGCGGCAGCCACACGGCGGCTAGCCGCGACCACGGCGCAGCCATGGCGCGGTGGCGGTGTGGGGACACCCCGGCGGCGGTATGTTATCTGAAGTGATAGCGTGAATTATTTAGTTGAATGGGGTCTAGTAATAATCGAGTAAAACAGTAACCATCCAACCTCTTCACCGCCCTATCAAGTCAAATGACATATATAATATAAAACCTGAAGCGCCGAGTAGAGAGCATAGGGGACATTGCTGGGACTTTGGCATGCCTGTCAACTTCAGCCTGAAACATGCCTGTCAAACCACACGAAGATGGCAACCAGATGTGTTACACATCTCAGGAGACTTGACAAAATTCGCTAAAGCTTTACGACATCCCAAATGCTCAATACTCATGCCGGTGTAGAACTAGATCCCAGGATAAGCTCTAGTTCCACACTTTCATCTAAGCGATGAAGATCAGAATAATAAGGAGTAAACACAAATAAAATTTACTGTACATCTTTATTTAAATACATAGGCCAATCGGCCAGATAATTAATGATCCGCGGAACCTTGGCTACCCGAAACCACAAGCAGCCGACTGGGGAGGTAACCCATTGCGATCCAGTCCTAGAAGAAACAACAATCTCCCTAATCACACAAAAAAAGACTAAGCATACAACCTGCAAAATGGATATTCCAGTATGACAAGGGTCAGTACATTAAACGAGTTAATGTACCGACAAGCACAAGACAGTCCTAATATACTACATGCATGGCATATAATCAAGGAGAGGCTATTTGTAGCTCATTTTAGCATAAAGAAAGTTTTAGTTCACAATCATTTGTAAAGGAGTTGACAATTCAATTAACAAAAATTAACGTAGTTAAACCATAATATTTACCATATTAACATCATAAACATACTCTCATTGCCCATACCGGCAACTCATCATCATCTCATCATAATAATATACTTGATTGCCCACCTGGCATCAAGTCTCACATTCATCATCAACATAACATAATTGTCATAACTTAACCCAAGTTATCATTTTCAAATCCACAGTTCGCAAGCATCATTTCAAAACATAAATCAAAGTCTATATTCATGACACTTCACCAAGTCGCTCATGACCGTGAGCACGGCTAATCGATTAGTTTTAGAGAACTCTGCAGAGTTTGTACAGCTTTACCCACATGATATGAACACTCTAGTTTGTTACGTGTTTGCAAAGCACTACCACACTGGTGAATGTGGTCTAGAGGTCATAACGTAGCCTTTACATTACTTACCGCCTAACCTTGCATCAGCGACGGCAAGTGTGAATCCATCCTGGGAATGACCCAGAACCGTTAGGTGGCAGGCCCACGCCTTAAACCTAATGAGGCACTATACCATTGAATTGGACAGACTTAGACGCCTACACTACCCCCAATAATAAGCGGGGTAAATAGGTAGTTCCTATGAATCATCGCTCAGACTAATTCATTCAACTCCGGCCTACCAATATGCAAGGCTAGACTTTAAGTAACTTAATTAGCTAAGGCCACCCCATAAATAGCACATGTGGATGTACGGTATACTTAAGTTGGTGACACGAAGTTCAGTCCTTAATTAACTCAGGCGAACACTCCCCCTATCGGTGTGCAACTACCACCATATGCAAACCACTTGCCGCCCAAGTCCAAAATCATTTTACTCACATTTTAGTTCACAAATACTTAACATTTTCATTTGCAATTTAGTGTTAACCAAATATTCAAAATCCCATTCATAAATCCGTAACAATGATTATTTTGCTTATCTCTAAGCATGGCTAAGCACATAGTAATGTAATAAGCATGATTAACCCCGAATGAGCACAAGTAAAGTACTCTATCCAATACAAAAGTTATAAACTAAGGGAATCACAATTAGTCAAGGTGGTATATGCAGCAATAAGGATATAGCTACCATTTACCAAGTTTCAAATATCGTTTTTACTCAAATACATATGCAGTTTTGCAAACAACGTTTTTCTTCTGCCAAATCATGGGTTTCAATGTGATCAAAGGAGAGGAGAGGGAATAACTTGTCTTGATCTTGAACAAGGTGAATACCACCTAAGTCACTCATTCACCGTCAATGCAACTTATCTAGACAAATGACACAATATGCAAATCAATACCAAATTATGCGAAAAATACAAAATGTTCTAAAATGCATGATTTGTGTACAATGGATAGGTTCTGACCTAAGATGAATTTAGGTGCAAGAATTCTTATTTTATCTCTTTTCATTTGTGAGTTATGAATTTTCCAAGTTTGCATTGACATATTGTATTATTTACTTATTTATTGTTGTGAAACATTTTTAATATATGATTTTGACCAAGTTAACCTTACTGGGATGAAGAGGATTGTTTTCTAAGATTAATACAATTGGTTTCATAATTTTTAGAGCTAGTGTGAATTTCTTATGTATTTTACAAGTAGTAACGTGTCCTATGATACTAGCTAGTAATATTAATTTGAGAATATATATTTTGTACTAAATATTCCAAATCTTGACCAACATAAGTAAAGAGCATAATTATATGAGTCTAACCATATTTTATTTCAGCTTATTTGGAGCGGAAATATATTCTATATGGAATTCATAATTTATAGGTTATGGTTTAATTCCCATTGTACCAAAAATGTGTTAGGGATGCTCTCTATATTAAAAGTACTACATTTTATCCTACAATACACAATAGTACATGATTGTGAATTTAACTAGACTTAGTTCACTTTATTTTGAGCTAGGATGAATTCCCTATAATTTTTACAAATTAAATTGAACATATAGTGGTTATTTTACTATAAAAATTATTAGTACTGTTTCCTGTACAGAAAGTGTCATATTTTGTATTACTAAATTAAAGTTCATACTTTGCTGATTCTACTGAAATTTAGTTCACTCCATTTGGAGTATGAATGAATTTTCTACAAGTTTTACAAGTTTTATGTTAACTATTTCTTATATGAAATTTCAGAAATAAATATCATACTGTAAGCATAGGTTTTTATTCTACAACATTAAAGTTCACAATTTTATGAATCTATTGAAGTTGGTTTCACCTCAAAATGAGTTATATTTGATTTTATATTGATTTTACAAGTTTGACATAATTTTCAGTTGAAAAGATATTGCTCTAGCTATTTTCTTTTATATTTTTCAATTATAAATACTTAGGGTCCACAGGTCAGCCCCTGGCAGTATGCAAACAGGCCCCTAGGGTTTTAGGAATCAACCTGCAGTACCCTCAGGTGAGAGAAACATATTTTGCAAAGAGTCCTTTAAGTTTATTTTTATTACTATTAAGTCTTAGGTCTATTGTCAGTGAGTGGGAATGTTTACATTTCAAACCTTACTTTGTTTAAATTCTCAAAACGAAGCCCTTGCCTTATTCCTGCCAGCAGCTCGATAGGCTGGGAGCCTAGCCGTGGTTTTGGCGAGCTCGCCAGCAGCGATTAGCAGCTCGGTTAGGGTTGAGGTCTAAAGATAAATTGAAGAGCACGTCATTGCGATTCCATTCCTCTACTTATCTCGTCCGGTGGAGGTCAGACCAGCGTAGGCGGTGGCTGCAAGTGGCGGAAGGTCTCGGCTGTGCATGTTGCGCTATGGTTCAATTTAGGGAAGTACAATGCATGCATGTGTGTCTACAAGGGTCCTAGGTACTCACCGAAGTGCGCTCGATATCCAGTATGGCCTAGATGTTGGCAGCGGCTCGCGTGATCCCTCGGCGGCGGCGCTTCTCCTCGGCAAGATGGGCATGGCTCAAACGAGTCGACGATCAGCCAGGGTGAGGCATGCACATGGGTATTAAGGTCTTAGAGAGGTTACAAGGATGCGGAATCGGACTCTACCTTACCGGGGAAGGAGAAATCGACGACGGCGACGATTCGTCGGAGTTGGGGAAGACGATAGCGATCTCTGCCCATGGTGAATCATTCTTCGGGATTCTTGAGGGCTTTCGAAGAGGACTTTGGAGGGAAGGTGATGGCGCAACGGTTCGGCTCCCTTGAATTGGTCTTGTTCGTCCTACACGACGGTTATGCCAAGACAGTGGCGCTCTGGAGCGAGCTCCAGATCAGCGAGGGCACGGCGGCGTTCCCGTCGCTGCAATGGATGAAACGAGATGGTGTCAAAATGGAACTTTCTCGGCACGGTGAGGAGAGTATGGAACGCGGAAGATTTGGGGGATGGCGACAGCTTAACAACGACGGCGAGCTTCTTCTTCTTGGTGGCCGGCGATGGAGATGAGAGGAACAGAGGCAAGGAGAGCTCTCTCTCTCGGCTGAATCAGCGCTGGAGTGGAGTGGAAGACAGGGCAACGCTGCTAGGAGATGATATGAGTGAGCTCGGCGGCGGACACGTCCCGGCCACGCGGCGAGCACGCCGGCATCGCTTCCTCCCGCTCACTCTTTCTCTCTCAGCTTTCCTTGAGCGGTGGAGATGGTACACAGAGGTGAGAGCTAGCTCATGTGACTGCCAACTGGGTCCAGGGCGGTGCAAACAGAGGTAGAGCAGAGAGGTGGGTAAAAAGTTGGGTGACTCTAGTGTGTATGCGATTTTTAGAATTTTCCCTATTTATTTCTTCCTCTCTTCTTTGTAATTCCATAATTTAATTTTTGTGCATGTTAAATTAATGTGGATTTTTTTGGAGGTAGACAAAAAACCTAGATTCCATTTTCTTTAGTTTCACACAAAAATCCTCTATATTTTATTCCCAGGAAAATAAAGAAATTCAGTCTAGCCGAAATTGATTTGAATTTTTAGGACGTCACAAACTATGAAATAAATTCTAAAAAAATTATATTAATTCATGATAAATAGAGTAGTAGTTTAATAAATTATATCCCATATACATTCTCATGTGGCAAAACACATATATGACATGTGTATCAATTTTGCCAATTAAGATTTAGAAATAATTTGAGGTTTGACTGTTTTGACCAAATTATTTGAGGTATTGTTGATGCAAAAAACACACACTGGCCTGGGAGATCTGCTTAGCTCCAGTGCAGGTCCAAAGATTTCTTTTAGGTTCTGGGCATGCCAATTGGTTTGATCCTGCAACCAATAAGAAATAAAGAAAGAAAACGCAGTTAAATCCATCAATGATAGCCGATCGGCTGGCTTGCCGATGACATATCATTGAGCATTGAGCCGATGCAAAGTGCATTAAATCGGCTATAATAAACGAAGCAAGATAAAGCTAAATCTACTCAATCGACTGTAGATATCAATAAAATATAATCTAAGTCTTCAGATATATTTAAACTAAGTGATTGGGATAGATCGGACAGGGTGCCGAGACAGTATAAATCACCTATGTCTAAATATATCATAAGGCATAGATTATATGTATTCATAGCATAGCCGATTAGGCAAACTTAACAAGTATCGGCTAGTACTCCAATAACACTTTATACAGAGATATTATCATGAACAAAATATATTAAACAACTATCAAACTAAAGTTAAGATGATCTTAACCAGGTTTGACAATAAGCTCAATATATTTTACTAAGTTAATATCTCGATATAAAGGGCAGATTTAATATATCAAGATAACAAGATAATTAAACCAGATATGATTGGCTGAAACCCCGATACTACCTCTATTAGCAACCATAAGCAGGTTAGAAACTATGGTTCTAAACATGATTTAGTAGGTCAAACCTAACTGATGCAGCACTAAATATGTAAAGAAACGTAATATCTAGATGATTAAGTCGATGAAAACCTTTTCGAGATGCTAGATATACTATATAATCTAGATCAATAGTAAAATATAACTCTATCGGCTGCTTTCTATGAAATAGACATCAACCGATCTGAGTTATATACTGATATCAATTCAGATTATATAATATTTATGATAACTCGACGGTTTACACAAACAAGATTAGAGTGTCATAAAGATGGAAGCACTAATCCCGAGAGCGCAAGCTGCCATAACAAGTTTTACCTCTTGTCGGAGATCGAAACTGATGTAGCCCAACTCGAAAGCAAGAACTCGTTGAAAACAGTAAAAGAGAAAAAGGTGGCGATGCGCCGAAGTTGTTGTATTGATTGTCCTCTTTTTTTACACAAACCTGGGTCCAATTTATACCCAGAATTACACAATATGTCCTTGTCGGACACGACTCTTATCTCTATTACAACACATACTGAGACAATTCCCTAATACAAACTCTAACCAACAATATCCATTAGGAAACTAACATTATATCCTAATTAATAGATACAATTCCCTCTTCGGGCCCAATCCATACGTGGGAATCTCCATGAAGCTCATCAACCGAACCCGACAATGATTCTGTCATCTTCTCATCGGAATCGGCTACATCGGCTAACCTTGTCTGACTCTGTCTCAGCCGATGGACACGATAGCCGACTCGGTTACTAGCCGATACACACCGTAGCCGATTCGGTCACCAACCGATCCTTGCTCTGTTTCGACAACCGCCAGTTTCCTCCAAATCCGCTTTGGTTTTTTCTCTGATTCCAATACTTGATCTTACCAAATTTGGTCGTTAACACATGCCCCCCAAGTCCGCGATATTTGGAATGTTGTGGATTTGCTCAAACCTCCTACGAATCGATCTAGGGTTTCGTTTCCGTTTTAACCATTAGCTCGTATCCTTTAAATAGCAACCACCACTCGAAGTTCTTCACGCCGTTACTCCCGTCTTCACCGCTTTAGCCATAATCGCCTCAATTCTCGCAATTGCCTCATTAGATTCTCCAGCGACCAAACAAGCGATTCCCTGGTCAGCGACGACTCCATCTCTGACGATGTCGACTTCCGTCGCTCCTTCAAGTGCTCTGGTCATCGAGTTCCCTTAGGTAACCTCATCAGCCGAATCCCATTCTTATTCGTAGATTAGTTTTTCTTTGCAATTTATTCCTCCTCTCCTGCCTTTTCTGTAGCATCTCTCCCATCAAGTTGCAATCCCAAGTCTGGTTCATCCCAACCGGTACTTCTTGGGCCCAATCGGCAACAAAGACCCCATAGAATTCATCAATGCCGAGACAAACAGGATCCCCTTTAAGTTAACCAACTCTAGCTTGAAACACTGGATCAACACCTTTAAATCTTGGCCATCAGCTGTCAAAACTTGGTCTGATTGGTACAAGAGGATGTCGGCTAGTAAACAAACTCATTGGGAAGAAATCGGTATTGCTCAGTGTTTAGCCCTAACCATAGCCGATTTAGCCAAAGATGAACCCATGCTATCGGCTGCCAACTATTTTTGGTCCAACACCTTGAATGCCTTCCTCTTCAACCAAGGACCAATGACTCCAACTCTGTTGGACATCACCATGATAACTGGGCTGGACATCACCTCGTCGGCTAACCTTATTGTTGGCGGTATGTCATGAGACCCTTCGACCAGACCCGCCGAAACCAGACAACCAGCGTGGATGGCGAAGCCCCGTGGTTACTGCCGAACCAGCCTGGGCAGGGGGCTTCGCCATGGAGTCAAGGACTGCAGTTCGACTTCGGCAACACCACCCAAGCGCCGCCACTTGGGACCGGGCCGCCGAACAACGTGGCCCAGCCACATGCACAAGCCGTCACTTTGCCCTTTGCCACACCCTACCCACAACCGAACGGGCCCTCGTTGCAGGGTTCTGTGGGCAAGGCAGGGGGCAAAAAGGGACTGCCGCTAAGCGGGGGAATCAAGATTTGTCCAATCCCACCCCAGTTCAAGTTCCCCCCGTTCCGCGGTACTCGGGCAAAACAGACCCAAAAGAGTTCTTGTCCATTTACGAGTCCATGATCGAAGCTGCCCACGGCGATGAAAATACCAAGGCAAAGGTAATCCATCTCGCTCTAGACGGCATCGCCCGCTCTTGGTACTTCAATTTACCAGCTAATAGCATTTACTCATGGGAGCAATTGCGCGATGTCTTTGTCCTTAACTTTCGAGGCACCTACGAGGAGCCAAAGACGCAGTAGCATCTGCTCGGCATTCGCCAAAGGCCAGGAGAGTCAATACGAGAGTACATGTGTCGTTTCTCGCAAGCACGGTGCCAGGTTCAAGATATAACCAAAGCCTCCGTCATCAATGTCGCTTCGGCTGGGCTACTCGAAGGCGAACTCACCAGGAAAATCACCAACAAGGAGCCGCAGACCCTCGAGGCACCTACTTCGCATCATCGACGGGTACGCAAGAGGCGAAGAGGATTCCAAACGAAGGCAAGCTATCCAAGCCAAGTATGACAAAGCCTCCATCGCCGTTGCCCAAGCCCACATACAGGCGCAGGTTGTCGAACCGGCTCCTCTTGTAGTTCGCCAACTCCCGCCGGCGAACCAAGGACAGCCACCAAGGCCAAATCAAGCTCCCCTGAATTGGAGAAAATTCATAACTGACCGCACGGGCAAGCCTGTGATGGCTGTCAAAGAGGTACAAGCCCTCCGCAAGGAGTTCGACGCCCAGCAAGGTGGCAGCCACCAGCAGCCTGTTCGCAAGAAGGTCAGGGAAGACCTTTATTGCGCCTACCATGGTCGATCTTCGCACACCACCGAGCAATGCCGGAACATCCGTCAATGGAGCAACGCTCAAGAACCAAGGCCGCAACAAGGGGCTACTGTCGAAGCACCCCGTGAGGCTGCTCAAGAATAGGCACCCCCGGCCGAGCAACGCCAAGACGTCCAGCACAGAGTAATCCAGGTGATTACAAGGGCCGATTCGCCGGTCCAACCATCGAAGAGGCAGAAGAAGATGCAGATGCGGATGGTGCACAACATCATGACGGCAGGCGAAGAGGCTCCGAAGTACGCGAATCAGCAAATCTCATTTGGGCCGGAAGATGCAGAAGGGGTGCTGTTCCCACATCAAGACCCCCTGGTGATCTCGGCCGAAGTGGCAGGCTTCGAGGTTCGGCGAATCTTGGTGGACGGAGGAAGTTCGGCCGATGTCATTTTCACCGAAGCATATGCTAAGATGGGATTACCAACCCTAGCCCTCGCTCAAGCACCGGCCCCGCTCCGTGGTTTCGGCGGCGAGGCAATTCAAGTCCTAGGCCAAGTACAATTGGTGGAAGCCTTCGGCACAAGGAAGAACAGGCGCGAAGAGCACATACTGTTCGACATCGTCGACATCCCATACCACTACAACACCATCTTTAGCCGCGCAACCTTGAACAAGTTCGAAGCTGTCTCCCACCACAACTATCTCAAGCTCAAGATGCCGGGACCGGCAGGCGTGATTGTCATCAGAGGGTTTTAGCCTTCGACCGCATCAAAGGGCGACTTGGCCGCAATCAACAGGGCAGTGCACAATGTTGAGGCCGAGCCACATCATCATGCCAAACGCATGCCGAAGCCCACCCCTCATGGCAAGGTGATCAAGGTGCAAGTCGAGGACGCCGACCCAGCGAAGTTTGTCCGGCTGGGGGGCGATCTGGGCGAAGAGGAAGCCGCGAACATCCAGAAAGTGCTCAAGCAAAACATGGATGTCTTCGCCTGGAGCCCCGATGAGGTAGGGGGCGTTTCGACAGATCTCATCATGCATAGACTGGCGGTCAAACCGGATGCAAAGCCAAAAAGGCAGAAGCTAGGCAAGATGTCCGCCGATCGCCAGGAGGCGGCAAAAGCCGAAGTACAGAAGCTGCTCAAGGCTGGAGTGATCCGGGAGATCGGCCACCCGGAGTGGTTGGCGAACCCGGTTTTGGTGAAGAAGTCGAACGACAAGTGGTGCATGTGCGTCGATTTCATAGACCTGAACAAGGTGTGCCCAAAGGATAACTTCCCGTTGCCGCGGATCGACCAGCTTGTTGATTCGACAGCCGGTTGTGAGCTCATGAGCTTTTTGGGTGCGTACTCCGGCTACCACCAGATCCACATGAATCCAAGCGACATCCCACAGACAGCCTTCATCACGCCGTTCGGCACTTTCTGCCACCTCGGGATGCCTTTCGGCTTGAGGAACGCCGGAGCAACGTTCGCCAGGCTGGTGTGCAAGGTGTTTTGCAAGCAGTTGGGGCGAAATGTGGAGGCATATGTCGACGATATCGTCGTCAAGAGCCGCAAGGTTTTCGACCATGCGTCCGACTTGCAGGAGACCTTCGACAACTTGCGCGCAGCGGGTATGAAGCTAAACCCTTAAAAATGTGTTTTTCGAGTTTGCGCGGGCAAGTTGTTGGGTTTTCTTGTTTCCGAAAGGGGTATCGAGGCGAACCCCGAAAAAATTGATGCCATTCAGCAAATGAAGCCTCCGTCGAGCGTACGCGAAGTACAAAAGCTCGTAGGCCGAATTGCGGCGCTCAGTCGTTTTGTCTCAAAGGCAGCCGAAAGAGGTTTGCCATTTTTTAAGACCCTCCGAGGCGCGGGAAAATTCAGCTGGACTCCAGAATGCCAAGTTGTGTTCGACGAGCTAAAGCAATATCTGCAAACACCTCCCGCCCTGGTCAACCCCACACCGGGAAGCGAAATGCTGCTCTATCTAGCGGCTTCGCCGATGGCGGTCAGTGCAGTCCTTGTCCAAGAGACAGAGTCAGGACAGAAACCGGTGTATTTCGTTTCTGAAGCTTTGCAAGGGGCGAAGACAAGGTACATTGAAATGGAAAAGCTCGCCTACGCCACCACGCCGAAGCTAACCAGCTTCGCCAGCTCGTCGTCATCCACGAGCGAAGCCCCTAGAAAGGCGGTGGTGTCATCATCGATCCGTCCCGGATCGAGGCCTGTCGCGGAGGCAGGGTTCGGCTTGCGGGGAGCCATGGCGAAAGAAAATGCGGAGTGCCGGAAAGGAAGAAAGGGCGAAAGACCTACTGACTCGAAGGGCGCCGTGAAAGGAAAGGGTGAAGAGGGCACTCGCACTAAAAATGACGTGAGTCAGGCGGTGAAAAAAGGGGAAGGGAGATATATATAACCCACGAAGGCGACGTTTCGCCTTCCCAACCAATCACGAGCCGCCACGTATTGCAAGGGTGGGCGAAACGGTAAATTCCATTAACCGAACTACACAGTGACGAGCCCTTGAAGCAGAGCCCAACACTGTTCATTTCAGCCCAGTAAAAGAATATAGCCCCGCCGTTCACGGAAGGCGAGGGCTGCCAAAAAAAATTTTTACTAACCACAGGAATACAAAATTGGTTTCGGCAGGAGCATCGGTCGAAAGGGGGCGCCTCACACCACACCACATGATTTGCACGGTTTCGGCCGAAGCTCCTATCTCACCCTTGCCCGTGAGGGGCTTGTTGGCGGTATGTCATGAGACCCTTCGACCGGACCCGCCAAATCCAGAGAACCAGCGTGGATGGCGAAGCCCCGTGGCGAAGATCTCTATGGCGAAGGCCATGGGGCGAAGACGGCGAAGGGCGAAGACTAAACGTGCCCTAGGCAAAGCCACAGGGCGAAGGGCACACGCCAAAGAAGCATGACTCCGCCATATCAGGCCCCATCCAAGAAGGCCCAGGGAACCGGCCCAATCGCTCTAGCCCATTGGCTGATGGGCCTGCAGTCGCCTGGTGGCCTGCTACAGGCCCATGTATCATTAATTACATTGTATACCCACATCAGTGCACCTTTTATAAGGGCGACCATGTAAATCCCCCTGTAAAACCTAAACCCTAATGGAGGGATCTGTAATAGGACTACAAATAGACCCCTAGGGACAGGTAAAAGGGGGGAGTGAAAAATTTCCTTCAATCAATACAATTTCCTTTCCCAACAAACTGTTGAGTGACCACGTCTATCGACGTATGCAGTTGTCGCTTCGACAACAGCTATTAGCTTAAACAGCAAAAACCAATTTACTTTCAAAACCAGGAGCATTGAAGGTTGGAGTGGGTTCATCTCTCTAAACATGGGATCTGGCCCTGTTACCCCTAAAGAGCACACAGCCTTTCTCCTAATGTGGCTGGAAAAATTCTTATTTTGTGGTTCAAGCTGCGGTCCAACCACCAATTGGCAACATATAGCCGAAGCCTTAGTCAACAAAAAGCAATTCCCACTAGGCAAATACCTTCTGGGTTATTTATATCAGATTCTGAACAATGCATCAGCTAAGCTTGCCACCAACTCAGTAATCGGCACAGGTGGACCTTGCTGGTTTCTGCAATTATGGCTTAATCTGCATACAATCAGAGTCGCCAAGAGATCAGCACTGCCTGAGGCTGATTTCCCATTAGTTGAGCCGACCAAGGACGATGAAGAAGACGAAGTCACAACCAGAAGATGTATGTCCTTTGGAGAAGCAGCATCTTCATATCCTGGATCAGAATTATCGGCTGAACTCTTTGTCAACTGGTTTGGCAACTTCTATGATGGATTCCCAAGGGACTCTAGAAATTGGTTTGCATATGAATGTTCTGCAGATTTTGAACTGCCAGCTGATTTCAGATTTGATGAAATAGACTCTGAAAAATTTGAGAAATCCAGAGAAGTTTTTACAACTGCTATCACCCCCTGTATTCTTCCTGTCGGCATCCATCAAGGCAGGAACATCCAGATATCTTATGAATTCTACCACCCTATGAGTGCTGCCAGACAACTGGGAATGGGGCAGATGCCAATCGGTTTATATTTCTCAGGAAAAATCCAAGCCAGAGGAGAAATCTTATCGGCTCTGATGATGGATAGGCTATTGAGCATAGAAGGACCTCCCTTTGGAAGTTTGGAAAACATTGAGTTGACTATGCTAAGGAGCTCCACTTTTGATCAATGGTGGATTGAATGGAAGAAACATCTTTTTCACCAATCGGCTTCCATGTATCTGACTGACATCATTCCAGACATGGTTCCACAGGTAAACATACTTCTTTTTCAATATCCTTAATGATAGCCGATTTCCTTTAGAACATAACTTAACTCCTTTTCTTCTTGTGTTTGCAGACCACAGAGTCTTCTCCTCCTCATGCCAGCAACAACGGAGCCAACATCAATTATGCTGCTGGAATTCTCCCCAATGGTGGTGGATTAGCTCCTTCAATCATTGGCTACAATGCTCCCAAGACATCTTCCCTACTTCATGGGCAAACTCGTGAGCCGATTCCCTTTGAAGTTGGCAAGAGGAAATGTTGGCGCAGAATTTCGACCCGTCCAGCAACCAAACGGGTTCCGCGTTTCCACGGCGGCCTGGGAGATCTGCTTAGCTCCAGTGCAGGTCCAAATGGCTTGCCTAGTTGTGTACAGAGCGTGCCAGTTGATTTGATCTGCAATCAACAAGAAACAAGTAAACCAGATCAGAAGACAATGGTCGATCGGCCGATAGACCGATGACACATTGTCATAACCCAGCCGATAGGGCAAGGTTATATCGGCTCACTCGTATAGAATATGAATAAAGCATGAACCTAATCTTATCGGCCTTCATCAACATATAGATGTCAATTAATGGCATCGGCCGATAAGAACAATGAGGATAACTACACTAGCTAATACTCTAGCGCAAACCTATACAAATCAATCGGTTGATATAAATACGCTAATCACAAAGGAATCCTGAGAATACCTTGTAGCGAACATACTTATATTTACTGATCCATATGTATAAGTGGCAAACACATGTAAAAATCATAAAGCAATCACATGTGTTAGGCAATACCGGCTAAAACCCCAGTGATATTCCTTAATAACAATCGAAAACAGGCTTTGTGTTAGATCTTAAAACAGGACTAAGGTCGATGACAACTCAGAGTGTGAATTGAGACTTAACACAAAGAATATCAAGTTGTCGATTGACTTTGGGGATGATAGATGCATTGAACAATCTGGTCAAGCATAGGAATTAAACCACCGTCGGCAATAAACCCTAAAACGAGCTGATCGCTGGCGAAGCTTAATCAAAACACCTGCCAAGATTGATCAATACACGATAAACGACGATCATATCATCGAGGCTTAACGTGCCTAAAGCGACACGCCAGCCCCGACGATATAGATCGTCGGGAACGAGTTCTTACCTCTGCTCGAAGAAGCAAGAACTCGTCGGAGAAGACCTCTTACGAGGGTTGGCGATGCGCCGAAAGTAGATTGAACTTGTTGTATGATTGATCGAGAGTGCTTTACATGTACAAACTATCGGGATATTTATACCCGAAATTACAACACAGACTGTGTAAGATACGATCTTATCTACAACTAACAAACAAGTCTTTGCGGCAGACTCTAGCCACAGATTAAATCTAAACTTACTTGATTTACAAGATACAATTGCCTAAAACCGAGCCTTATCTCTATTTGGCAACCTCCTTAAAGCTTATCTTAAACCCAGACCAAGTCCAGGTTGATGCTGCCAACTCTCAACTCGTATCGGCCTTCAATCAAACCGAATCCGTATCGGCCGATACGCTCCACATGGCAACACCTTTCCTAGTCCGATACGGTCACCGGGTCCGATACGAAACCTGGTCTGTCTTCACCTCCTCTGCTTCGGTTTCCCCTTTCCTTTCCAAGTCGATTACCAAATTTCGTCGTTAACAGGAAAAGAACCAGATTATCGGCTATTGCTCCATCGGTTGGAAAGAAGAAAGCCGCAAAAAAGCAGAAAAGCATAACAGCCAATGACCCAGATGAGGAAGATATAGAAAAAGCTATTGATGAAACAGTAGAAGAAACCCCAACAATCAATGTCCCTATTCCTCAGCAAACTCCACCAACTCCGATCCACAAGACATATCAACCTCGGGTATGTACTTTGTAATCTTTAATCCTTGCATAACTTTCTTTACCAATCTCAATTTTAATTTTTCCTTGCTAGAAAAAGAAATCAGCTGCCAAGAAAAAACCTGCACCACCTCCATCGGTAACTTTTCTCTCAATACTTCACTCAAATCTTATTTCACCAAGTATTAACTCACTTTATATTACAGCCGATTCACTCTCCAACTCCAATCCAACAAGAATCAAGTGAACACACTCCATCGGCTAGAGACAGCCATCACATTGAAGACCAGCCGATTCCTGCTATCCCTGTAAGTATTTATAAATATAAATCAGCCATTAATATTCTGGTGACTAACAATCCTATCTCTTTCAGGCCTTAGCCGACTTGTTCTCCTTTGACATTAGGCAATTCATGGATGAAGAAGAAGAAATATCTAGCAAAGCTATTGCTCCTCTAGCCGATGACTTAAAAGCTACCCTCAAGGATATTGCTCATCGGCTTGAAGGTTCTCTTGATGCTTTGGTCGTTAACTGTGGATCAATCAGGGCAAGATTTGAAGACATTCAAGATCAGATCCCAAACGATGCAGCCGAAATCATCTCTCCAGCAGTTTTCCTTGAACAACATCGACACAAGCTGGAAAGATCAAGGCAGTGGATAGCCGATAGACGAGAACGAAAAGACCTTGAAGCAACCATCCAAGCAAATAGGCAATTCATAAACGAGGAAAAAGCCAAACTTGATCAGATGATTTCTGGGCCAAGTTCTATCCAAAGTAATATAGATTGGCTAAAGAATAGAAAGATTGAACTACTAGCTGAGTTAGAAGCCTGCAACGCTGAGTTGTCATTGGAAGAACAGAAGCTTGCCGATTTGCCAAGAGCCATTGAAGAACAAAAAACCAAGCTAAAGTCTTCAATCAGACACCTAGCCGATCTGAGCAAATCCATGAAAGTCATACCAGGCAGTGATGCAGCCGATGCCCAAGCCATAGAAGAAATAGAACAAATTAGACAAAGGGCCATATCGGCTATCCAAAAACTTGTAACATGAATTCACCGATGATAATTTTTTGCTCCAATGAAACTCCAATGATGTGATATATATCTATGTATATGCCCCCTAATTTTGTTATGGAGAACAAAACATCACAAAATTACCATGAAACAACCGATTAGACTAAGAAAATTGTACTAAGGGCGATATAACTTATATCGGCCATCTAAAGGCGATGTCACTACATCGGCTATCATGCATCGGTAAGGTACAGCCGAATCATGAATTAATCCAAACACTTGGGTAATACCTTTTCAAATACTTTCCATTAAGAGCTCATCCAAATATTTCTCCATCAAGTCCTTGTAGCATGTAAGCTCCTTTAGACACAGACTTGTAAATCTGAAAAGGTCCTTCCCAATTTGGTGACCACTTGCCGAATTTATTATCATGAGTTCCAATCGGCAGAATCAACTCCCAAACCAATTCTCCTTCCTCAAAGGATTTCGATACAACTTTCTTATTATAGTGTCGCGCAACATGTTCCTTATCCTTTGTTATCTTCTGCAAAGCATACATTCTGGATTGAACCAAGTCTTCTGACTCATCTACCATAAGATTATGATAGTCATCGGCTGTCAACTCATCTTGTAAAGCAATCCTCCTTGAGCTGATGACATGCTCCCATGGCAAAACTGCTTCATACCCATAAACTAACTTATATGGAGGAACTTGAATTGATCCATGACAAGCCATCCGATAAGACCACAATGCCTCAGCTAATCGGTTATGCCACCGCTTTGGAAAATCGGCAATCTTTCTCTTAATCAACTTAATCAAGCTTTTGTTAGATGCTTCTGCCTGTCTATTAGCTTGCGCATAATATGGTGAAGAATTCAACAACTTGATCCCCATACTCTCCATAGATTGAGCAAACTCATCTGACACAAAAATTGATCCTTGATCAGTTGTAATTGTTTGTGGAAGACCAAATCGGTACACAATATGCTCTTTAACAAATTGAATTGCATCTCCAGAATCAACTTTCTTCAATGGGACTGCTTCTATCGACTTTGCAAAGTAATCGGTGGTGGATTAATCTGGCCGATCATGTCAATTCCCCAGCCTCTAAACGGCCATGGCTTGATTATAGAATTCATAGCCGATGCTGGTGCTCTCTGAATGGATCCAAATTGCTGGCAATCTCGACATCCCTTGTAATATCTAAAGCAATCCTCCAACATCGTTGGCCAAAAATACCCAACTCTTCGAAGCAACCTCTTCATTTTATGAGCTGATTGATGAGTACCACAAATACCTTCATGAACTTCTCCCATCACAACTTTGGCTTGATTAGAACTTAGACATTTGAGCAACACCCCATCAACCGCCCGATAATACAATTCATCATCTAACAAAACATATCTTAAAGCCTTATAACTCAATTTTCTTGAAGCCGATTGAGAAGGATTCTTCAAATAATGAAACGCATCATACCTCCAATCATCGGCTGCAATTGTAGCAATCCCCATCTCAACACCTGTCACCATCAGCTTGTATCCCGATGCCCCTTGAGCCAAAGCATTAGCCTCCAGATTTTGCTCCCGAGGAACATATCTCAACGTCACCAGCTGAAATTCATCTATTAATGCCCGACACTTTTCATAATAAGCCATCAATATATCACTCCTGCATTCATATTCTCCGGCCAGTTGACTAATTACCAACAATGAATCACCCATGACCTCAATAGCATCGGCTTCAAACTCCTTCAAAAGTTGCAAACCTTTGAGAACCGCCTCATACTCAGCTTGATTATTTGTAGCATATGGCTTGATGGTAAAAGCAAATTCAAAACTTGCCCCTCTTGGTGATATGTTAACCAGACCGATGCCACAACCATGGGTACAAACCGATCCATCAAAAAATAACGTCCAAGGTACAATATCCACTGAGCCGATTGAGTCATCACGATGTTCTACAATAAAATCGGCTATCGCCTGTCCTTTCATAGCTTTAAGTGACTCATACTTAAGATCAAATTCTGTTAAGGCATAAATCCACTTTCCAACCCTTCCTTTCAATACTGGAGCCGATAGCATATATTTGACCACATCGGCTTTGCAAATTATAGTACATTCATTGGATAACAAATAATGCCTCAACTTTGTACACGAAAAATACAAGCATAAACACAACTTCTCCACCGAAGAATACCTGGTTTCTGCATCCAAAAGTCTTCTGCTTAAATAAAAGATTACCCTTTCTTTACCCTCGAACTCCTGGATTAAGATCGAGCCGATTGACCTCTCATCGGCTGACAAGTATAATTTGAAAGGCACCCCTTTCTGTGGAGAAATCAAAACTGGAGGAGAACTTAAATACTCTTTAATGTTGTCCAAAGCCTTCTGCTGTTGTGCCCCCCATGTAAACTCTTGATCGGCTTTAAGTCTGAGCAAAGGTGTGAAAGGCTCTAATCTCCCAGACAAATTAGAAATAAACCTTCTGATAAAATTCATCTTGCCGATCAAAGATTGCAACTGTTTCTTGTCTTCTGGAGGTTGGATTCTCCGTATTGCATTAATACTCCTTTGTGGCACTTCGATACCCCTCTCATGCACAAGAAAACATAAAAATTGTCCAGCCGATACACCAAAAGCACACTTAGTAGGATTCATCTTTAAGCCATATTTCCTTGTTCTCTCAAACACCTTTCTTAAATCGACTATATGGTCAATAATCTCCTTGGATTTCACTACCACATCATCAATATAAATCTCAACCAACAAACCGATCAGATCATGAAAGATATAATTCATGGCTCTTTGATATGTAGCTCCAGCACTTTTTAATCCAAAAGTCATCACAACCCACTCATACAAGCCGATTGCACCAGGACACCTGAAAGCAGTCTTGTGAATGTCTTCCTCTGCCATTAAAATCTGATTATATCCAGCATTACCATCCATAAAACTTATAATTTTATGTCCTGAAGCAGCATCCACCAATTGATCAGCAATCGGCATTGGGTATTCATCCTTAGGAGTAGCCTTATTTAAATCTCTGAAATCAATGCAAACCCTAAGCTTGCCATTCTTCTTAATTACTGGAACTATATTAGAAACCCACTCAGCATATCGGCATGGGCGAATAAAACCAGCATCATACAAACGAGTAATTTTAGCTTTGATCGCATCATGCATATCGGCTTTACATCTCCTAGGAGGTTGTTTATATGGCCGATATCCTGGTTTGATAGGAAGCCGATGTTCCACAATCGATCTGCTAAGTCCTGGCATCTCAGAATACTCCCAAGCGAAGCAATCGCTGTACTCTTTCAAAAGCTTTAAAAATGTAGGTTTGAATTCAGATGATAGATTCTTACTGATGAATGTCGGCCTAGGCCTATCTCCTGACCCAATGTTAACTTCTTCCAAATCGAGATCATCTACAACATCTTTAGTATAGAAATCGGAACCCTCCACGACACCCTCAAAGTAACAACTGAGGTTCTCCATCTCCAATCGGCTGTATATCACAATCAGATACTTTTAGATAATCTCCTTGCCAGATTTTTCCTGATAAACAATCAATTCCATCCATCTCCCAAACGGATAAATCGGCATTAGCAACATGTACTGACCTGTCGGCTGGAACAACCTCTACCTTGTCACCTTGCCATTGGATTAAGCTCTGATGCATGGTTGAAGGAATACAACAATTAGCATGAATCCAATCCCTTCCAAATAGTAAGCTATATGAACCTTTCCCATCAATGACAAAAAATGTAGTAGAAACAGTCTTGCTGCCGATTGTCAATTCTACATTAAGGACTCCTTTGGCCTCTGAAGGATTGCCACCAAAATCTTTAAGAACCATATTAGTCTTGATGAGGTCAGCTGAGCTCCTCCCCAATTTCTTAAACGTTGCATATGACATCAGATTTACTGCAGCCCCACCATCAACTAACATTTTAGATATCGGCTTGCCGTTAACAAATCCCTTGGCATACAATGGCTTGGTTTATTGAAAACAGCTTGCTCTGGTGACAATACCAATCTAGCACAGGATTCTTCCATGATATCTGCATCGTCTTGATTTGCTTCGTATTCTACAGGTAACACAAATACCATGTTGATCGATGAAGAAGCAATAGCCTTCCCTTTAATCAATCCCTTTGCTTCATCAGTTTTACTCTCATCGGCTGATACTATCTTACGCTTAATACGCCACTCTTGTTTTGTCTTTGTTTTCTTCAGCCGATGACCGATTTCTTGTTCGACTTCATGAAATTGCTCCCTGCTCCTCATCCTTTGAACCCTTCTATTCTGACTTTCAGAAAAAATCCCAGAACGACACCATTGAGCTCTTGAAATGTCTTCAGCATCCTCCTCCTAGAAATAATCTTGATGAATCAGGCCCAACCTCTGATGAACAGGCAGCTTCCCTTGCACTAGCCGATTCTCTTTAGGATGAAATCGGCTGAAACTGTCATTATAGTTTTCTTCGATATTAGCACAACCTGGGCAGTCTTCTATCGATGGCAGTCTCATCCCTTTATTCCAACAAAATATGAAAAATTCGCATTTCCAATGTAGATCAAAACTATCATCATCATAATACTGCCCTTCTTGCCAATCATGCCTCCTTCGATATTTATTAATCATGCTTGTAGAATTAAACTTATTGAGCCGATTGTGACTTCTGTCGGCTGCCCTCCCACTTATATGGACCATGTTGACAGGAAAAGGATTACCATCAATCTTCATCGGCTTCTTAGAGTCATCAAACTTAATCCTTCCCTGCTCAATGGCCACCTGGATCTGTTGTCGAAATACTTTACATTCATTAGTACTATGAGACCCTGTATTGTGCCACTTGCAGTATTTCCTTCTTCCTAATTCCTCACCCGATGGAATCACATGACCAGCAGGCAGTTGAATTTGTTTCTCCCGAAGCAAAAGATCAAAAATTTTATCAGCCTTATTCATATCAAAATCATATTTCTCCTCCTTTCTAGAGCTCTTGACCCATTGACATGGAATTACCTTCTTATTCCTTGCCCACTCGGCTGCTGCTAC
This sequence comes from Oryza officinalis, assembly GCA_008326285.1. Taxonomy (NCBI): domain Eukaryota; kingdom Viridiplantae; phylum Streptophyta; class Magnoliopsida; order Poales; family Poaceae; genus Oryza; species Oryza officinalis. Next base: position 4,945,357 of record BDMV01000003.1, on the reverse strand, counting down.
TTCGGGATCATATTCTTCCTCAGAGTCAGAAATATGAGAATTGATGAAATTCAACTTTTTGAATGCTCTATTGGCCTCTTGAAATCTTTGCTCATGCACCGATATCTTCTGAGCCAAATGAGCCAAACTGTCAAAGTCTTGAGCCGAAAACCTTTCTTTGATTGGTGTTAATAATCCTTGGAAGGCTAAATCGGCTAACTGAGAATCTGTCAATGCCAGGCTGTAACACCTGTTTCTGATATCCCTGAACCTTTGAGTATAATCTTGGATAGATTCTTCTCATTTTTGCCTAATGTTTGTCAAATCAGATAATTTCATCTCATGAACCCCACTATAGAAATATTTGTGAAACTGTTTTTCCAGATCGGCCCAACTGTGAACAGAATTATAAGGTAGAGATGAAAACCATGTGAAAGCCGATCCAGACAGAGATAGCGGGAATAATCTGACTCTTAAAGCGTCAGTAGCCGATGCTTCACCACATTGAGCTAAAAATCGGCTAACATGCTCATAAGTTGATACACTATCTTGTCCTGAGAATTTTGAAAAATCTGGGACCTTGTATCGGCTTGGCAACGGTACTCTTTCAAAATACTCTGGATATGGATGCCGATACAGGTTGTCACCATCCCTCGGTTTTAATCCAAATTGTTCCCTCATAACGTCGGCTATCATATCGGCCCAAGGTTTCTGCCGAGATCCATCTTGACGCTGTGGCTTTATCAGGTCGTCTTGATAAAACTGAGGCTGCTGATACGGTTGAGGGGACGTTCTCTGCCGATATTGCACCTGTGGTGAATGAGGCTGATACTGATAATTGAAATTGCCACCTGTGTGGGTCTGAGGCATTCGTGGAACGCTAAAACCTTGCTAATCGGGAGCAAATTGGGCAGTAGTATTCTGTTGTGGTAAGATTGGTAATTGCTGCCTTGCTGGTGTATGCAGAATCGACCGAACAACTGGCTGATTAGGATTGAACATAGCTGCAACCTGCCCATCTGATACTTGAGGTATATTTTGCCCTATATGCTCAGACTGTTGTCGGACCAGTACATGAGTATTAAACTCTACTTGCTTCTGTATCGATGTTGTCATCTCCTGCTGAGTTGTAGCCGATGTTAACGCCATCGGCTGTCCTGGGGCTATATTTGTGGCAGATTTTGGCTGGCTGGTCTTAAGCGACCTATATTGTGGGAAGACCCCATCTGGTACGAAAATTGGTCCCTTGGCTTGGTGTTCAGCAATGGTACCATCAACCACAGACTTGATCATATTTGTTAAAGTGTTGACAAGCACTCCTGACTGGTTGATCAAAGCATGATGCACAGCATAGTCAATTCGATCCTGCAAATTCCTGGGTTCTTCAGGAGACTCCTCCTGCTTCACCCCTTTTTCCTTCCCAAAACTTGACTCTGGCTCTTCATCGTTGGGCAAAGCTATTTTGTACCTCTGAACCACTGTCCTCGATCTGGTTTGAACAAAAGAATGCAAGTACTGATTTTGAAGCTTGTTCATTATATCTTCCAGCTCTGCCTTTTGTTCCGATGTTAATTTGTCCATAGTCATTGGGATGATATTCTCTGGATCAACATCAGTTGTCTTGAGGTCCACCATGACGAAAATTCTTGAAGTCCCACTGGGCGTGCCAAAAGCGTGTTGATGCAAAAAACACACACTGGCCTGGGAGATCTGCTTAGCTCCAGTGCAGGTCCAAAGATTTCTTTCGGGTTCTGGGCGTGCCAATTGGTTTGATCCTGCAACCAATAAGAAATAAAGAAAGAAAACGCAGTTAAATCCACCAATGATAGCCGATCGGCTAGCTTGCCGATGACATATCATTGAGCATTGAGCCGATGCAAAGTGCATTAAATCGGCTATAATAAACGAAGCAAGATAAAGCTAAATCTACTCAATCGGCTATAGATATCAATAAAATATAATCTAAGTCTTTAGATATATTTAAACCAAGTGATTGGGATAGATCGGACAGGGTGCCGAGACAGTATAAATCACCTATGTCTAAATATATCATAAGGCATAGATTATATGTATTCATAGCATAGCCGATTAGGCAAACATAACATGTATCGGCTAGTACTCCAATACCACTTTATATAGAGATATTATCATGAACAAAATATATTAAACAACTATCAACTAATGTTAAGATGATCTTAACCAGGTTTCACAATAAGCTCAATATATTTTACTAAGTTAATATCTCGATATAAAGGGCAGATTTAATATATCAAGATAACAAGATAATTAAACCAGATAAGATCGGCTGAAACCCCGATACTACCTCTATTAGCAATCATAAACAGGTTAGAAACTATGGTTCTAAACATGATTTAGTAGGTCAAACCTAACTGATGCAGCACTAAATATGTAAAGAAACGTAAAATCTAGATGATCAAGTCGATGAAAACCTTTTCGAGATGGTAGATATACTATATAATCTAGATCAATAGTAAAATATAACTCTATCGACTGCTTTCTATGAAATAGACATCAACCGATCTGAGTTATATACTGATATCAATTCAGATTATATAATATATATGATAACTCGACGGTTTACACAAACAAGATTAGAGTGTCATAAAGATGGAAGCACTAATCCCGAGAGTGCAAGCCGCCATAACAAGTTTTACCTCTTGTCGGAGATCGAAACTGATGCAGCCCAACTCGAAAGCAAGAACTCGTTGAAAACAGTAAAAGAGAAAAAGGTGGCGATGCACCGAAGTTGTTGTATTGATTGTCCTCTTTTTTTACACAAACCTGGGTCCAATTTATACCCATAATTACACAATATGTCCTTGTCGGACACGACTCTTATCTCTATTACAACTCATACTGAGACAATTCCCTAATACAAACTCTAACCAACAATATCCATTAGGAAACTAACATTATATCCTAATTAATAGATACAATTCCCTCTTCGGACCCAATCCATACGTGGGAATCTCCATGAAGCTCATCAACCGAACCCGACAATGATTCTGTCATCTTCTCATCGGAATCGGCTACATCGGCTAACCTTGTCTGACTCTGTCTCAGCCGATGGACACGATAGCCGTCTCGGTTACCAGCCGATACACACCATAGCCGATTCGGTCACCAACTGATCCTTGCTCTATTTCAACAACCGCCAGCTTCCTGCAAATCCGCTTCGGTTTTATCTCTGATTCCAATACTTGATCTTACCAAATTTGGTCGTTAACAGGTATCAATTGTACATATTAAATTACTCCAAAATTCCAGTGAGATATATATATTGAATAGTATCTACATGAATTTCCCCATGATTTTATATTGCACCAATTATATTTAAATATTCAGTGAGTTCATCTACCTTTAAGTGTTCCTATTTTAAATATATGCTTAAATGATTGTAAAGTTATATTTTGATTTGTAATTAACCAGAGATGATGTGGTTAGACTTTACTTTCAGTTCATCATGCTTGATTCACAAGATACTTGAGCACTAGTGTGTATAAATATTTGAGTTGGACTAATGGTACCTAAGGTGACAATTAGGGTAATGCTTTTATTATATACATAAGAATTAACATGTATGCATACTTGTGTTCATGAGACTTAATATGTAATGCATCTAAGATCCAAAAACATTTAAAAGGACTCAAATCACACAACACATCTTGTGTTTATGCAAGCATGTACATGTTTTGCATGTCAAGTTAAATTAGGAAAGAAAAGTTTTAAATTGTTTGCAAATTTGCATATGGGCACCAGCTAATTTAACCTTACCTAGGAGATATATTTGAAAAATTTTGGTCATCAACTTGAAAGCACATTTTTACTATGTAGTTGAAGTCAAAATTCGAAATTCGAATTTTTGGTATGTTACAAATCTATCCCCCTTAAAATAAATCTCGTCCCCGAGATTTGGATTGGGTTATAGACAGAAAAGATGGTTAGGTGTAGGTTGGCTTTCTGATAATAACATAATAGTATCAGTTTTTGTTATTTAGAAAATCTTTTCAAACATACCAGATTTAATATTTTCAACGAAAAGTTTTTTCTTGAAAAGGTCATTAGTTGGTCTTGCTATGAACTTCTTTTACTACAGGAATGGAAAGTTATAATAGTTTTTAAGTTGTATTATTGACTTCCTGTAGTTGATATAATACTGTAGTTGATATAATAAGAACTCTTATCTGACTGAGTGTGGATCGGTCATGGCGAGTACGGTTCATGGAAAATATAACCTATTGGTAAAGCGTCTTTAGAGGTAGTTAATATATCAATATTGTAGCAAGGTACAACTTTTCAAAACCTATGGTCGTAATCCAATCTTGTCGAACTCAGATTCGGTCAAGGGTTTCCCTTAATTTGGTAAATGAAGGTAAAATTAAGCTATGGGAAAACTATACAAATAAAGGATATTGTTGGATACAGTTAGTATATTAAGGCCATGGCTAAGTACAAAACTTTAAACATTACGGTTATGATCTCGCGTTGCTGAGCTCATTTTTGGCAAATGGAAAATTTTTGGACAGCAAGCACAGTCGTTAGGAAAATAAGGATAAACGGGTCCCTAATTACTATTACATTCATCCATAGAGTGCTTAGATAAATAGGGTTACATGGCAGCCGTAATACATATATTACATAAATGGTTCTCTCCAAAATTGGGCTACCAAGAGCATATAAAAGGTCCCATACTAACCATCCTACAAGTGGGTTACATCTTCAAGTCTTCCTAAGGTGGTCTTACCATAGTTACAGGGGTTGGACACAGGTTATGTTTAGTCATCCATTTTTAGTTCAAATACTCGTCCGTACCATTGAACATGCCTTGGTGGTCCGAATTGCCCGGTGGTTGCTAGTGGTGGAAAGATAGTCACTGTAGTAGAGCGTGAAGGTGGGGTTATCTCAAAGTAATTTCCAGAGGGTTGTGGTAATTCTTCAACTGGTACATACATAGCATCTTCACCATACATGAACTCAGGTGTATAGTGACCTTGGCGAAACATAGGCATAACGCTCCTCTCTAGAGTGGCTACCCTAGTGCAGACACGCTGTAATTCGGTATAGGTTTTGCGGTAAAGCATATCAAGAGAGCGCACAAAGCCTGCAAGTTGGAGATAGGGGGTATTTAATCCTGGACCTATTTCATTTAAACCAGGGTATGTGGTGTTATTTTTCCCTTGGGCTAAAGACGGGATATAACAGTAAAACTCTTCCCATTCGAATAATTCACATCGAAGTCAGGTAATGGCGACATAAGCACAGTTTTGCATAGCAGAATTGCTGTCCCAACCATATCCAGTATACTGACGATCTTCCTCTAATATGGTTCTACCCCGAATGCTTACCCAGGCCATCACTGCTGTTTGGGAACTTCCAATGATTTTTGTAAGGATATGCTATTCTGGTGGATAGGTAAATCGGGCATACTGTAACATGAGCCAAAGCATGTGTTGAGTCGAATCCACAGTGTAACCACGACTGTAGTAGAATGGTGTATACATGGTAGGCATCTACAGGAATATATGAAAAATAATGGTTAGAGGAAAATCTGGATTTTTAACAATGGCAAGTCGAAAGTTAATTTGCAATAAATAATATCCTACTCTCTCTTTAACCTATGTACAACCATATAAGTTTTTGTTATTGTTCATGTCAAAAATAAGGATTACTAATTTTTGTTATATGTTTTAAGTGTTGAGTTGCTGCAATGTGCAAATCTTGCAACCAACCAAAAAGGGGTACAAAATATGTACATAGAGCCATCTCAACTCAAATCCTTAAGTTTACTTATAGCTTGCTTCTAATCAAGATAGTTATATTTAGATTTATGGAGGCATGTGAAAATTTCATAATTCTTATTAATAGGTTTAAATCGAAGTGATACACTATCCCCCTTAAAATTTTAAAAAGAATTTGGGATGGGGTTGGACAAAAGTTTTAGTGGACAACAAGAATTTCCCTTATGCTTAGTTTTGTCCTACACACTTCTGAGATGAAAACAGTAAACAACGACTAAGCTAGAAAGGTGATAAAATGGGAAAAAATTTATATTCAAGTTCCCAGGGAAGTCTCCTTAATCCTGGGAAGGAATTGTAATTTTTGGTCAAGTGATTTGTTTTATGGTAAATAGAGAAGACAGGTCATGCAAGGCGGAAACAGATTGTTCAATGCATTTGTCGAATTTTTATATCAAAATCTAGAGGTGCAAAATTTTGTACAAAAATCAGGGAGATGCATGTTTGAGTTGTAAAGCTACCCAAAAGAAAACAAGATTTTATCGCTTTTAGTTTGGGCTACACAAATTCGACAATCAGATTACCTACAGATTTCAGGACATAACCATGCAGTGTTATATGAATTTTTAAACCATGATACAAGGATTCAAAAATTCTACCAAAATTCGTGGAGTCTAGTGGGTATGTCTACAAACTACTTGCCAAAGTTGAACATTTTATCACGTATGGTTTGGATTACACAAAATCATGAATGCAGCTGTCTATAGATTTCAGCACACAGTTATGCACACTACTTGAATTATTACCCTATGATGCAAATGTTCAAAAATCACACAATAATTTATGAGGCCTACTGGGTTAGCCTAAAAGTTGCCTATAAAAATTCTTAGGTTTATCATCTATGATTTGTCCTAGACAAAATTAACAATCAGATTGACTCAAAATTTCAGAACAAGAACAGCGAGCACAAAATGAAACTTAAATTAAGTTTTAAGTTGTCTAAATTCATCATCTTTTAATCCCATAAAGTTAGAGTGGTTCGGAAACTATATGAATTTTGGGTGGTCCATCTAAACAATCAACCTATTGGTCAAAGCACAACAAGTTTCCAACCTGTCCCAAACTACCCATTCTAGGCCATATCGTCAAAATTTTGAAATGTCGGGATAACGGAGTTGAATTACCCACCAAATTCATTTTCGGTACATAAATACCCATCAATTTTGCCGATTAAGATTTAGAAAAAATTTGTGGTTTGACTGTTTTGACCAAACTATTTGAGGTATCAATTGTACATATTAAATTACTCCAAAATTCCAGTGAGATATATATATCTAATAGTATCTACATGAATTTCCCCATGATTTTATATTGCACCAATTATTTTTAAATATTCAGTGAGTTCATCTACCTTTAAGTGTTCCTATTTTAAATATATGCTTAAATGATTGTAAAGTTATATTTTGATATGTAATTAACCAGAGATGATGTGGTTAGATTTTACTTTCAGTTCATCATGCTTAATTCACAAGATACTTGAGCACTAGTGTGTATAAATATTTGAGTTGGACTAATGGTACTTAAGGTGACAATTAGGGTAATGCTTTTATTATATACAAAAGAATTAACATGTGTGCATAGTTGTGTTCATGAGACCTAATATGTAATGCATCTAAGATCCAAAAACATTTAAAAGGACTCAAATCACACACCACATCTTGTGCTTATGCAAGCATGCACATGTTTTGCATGTCAAGTAAAATTAGGAAAAAAAGATTTAAATTGTTCGCAAATTTGCATATGGGCACAAGCTAATTTACCCTTACCTAGGTTGTATATTTGAAAAATTTTGGTCATCAACCCGAAAACACATTTTTACTATTTAGTTGAAATCAAAATTCAAAATTTGAATTTTTGGTATGTTACAGGTGGCGGGCGCGGACGGCGGCCGGATGCGGCGGGGGGGCGGGCACGCGCGAGCGGCGGCCGGAGTGGCGGCCGAGCGGGGCGGAGCGCTAGTGGCACCGAGAGGAGAGAGAGAGGGCGGGGTGGGTGCTCACCGGAGAGGAGGAAGACGACGGCGGTGGCGGTGCCAGGGTGTACGGGAGGCGGCGGCGTTAGGGGAAAAAGAGAGAGGGGAGCGTGGGGAGGAAATTTATAGGGATCCCGAGGGCTAGGGTTTGGCCGACGGCTCCGGCTTTCTCGTCGGAGTTCGGCAGGGAGAGAGAAGAGAGGGCCGGGATTCGGTTGCGAATCCCGAGCTCTACAACGCGGGAGAGAGAGCGCGGAGTAGGGGGGAAGGGTGCGGGCGGCGCAGGCGGTGCGGGAAGGTGGGTGGCGGCAGTTGCGGAGGCGCGGGCGGAGTGGGCGGTGGCGGCCGGATGCGAGGAAGATGGCCCGGGCGGGCGGCCCCACCTATCGGCGGCCCGGGACGGAGAGGAAGGCGGGGTGGACTTCGCGATGGCTCGGGCCGCGGCCTTGGGCCGGCCCGAGAGAGGGGCGGCGGGGCGGTGCGGGCGGCCTTGGGCCGGCCTAGGAGGGAGACAAAGATGAGCCAACGGCCCGAAAAAGGGCAAAAAAGAAAAAGAAAAAGGAAAAAGAATTTTCCTGGGATTTAATTATTGCGGTGAAGGTTTTTAATGGATTAAAATTATTTCTAGGGCTCTAAAAGTTCCACTAAAAATCCTGTTAATGTATTTTAACATGGGGAACTCAAGAAAAATCCCACCATGCCATTTCCACTTGATGAAATTGTTTACACCCAAATTTGGCACCTAAGGATGAAATTAGGAAAATATGGCCAAATTAAGGGAGGACAAGGCCGGTCAGACCGCCGTGTATAGGCCGGTCTGACCGGGCAATGGGGCCGGTCAGACCGGAGGCATGTGGCCGGTCAGACTGGCAGAGTCCGAGTTGGACTAGATTTCCGCCGGGTCTCGGGATTATTGAGTTAGAAAATTATGTTCCGAGTTCTTTTGGGATTCTATCCCGAAATTGTCATGGAGGAGGGTTTGTAGGAGGCAAGGCCAGCCCCTTTATAAGGGCCAAGGCCGGTTCAATTGAACAACCAACATCTACACACAAATTTCAATTGAATTGTTCTTTTACTTTTACCTTTTGCATAGCTTTAGCTTTAGTTCGTCCATCTTTGTCGATTTGCGCCGTAAATCGTCAGCTGCCGTTGCGAGAGTGCGACATCCCTTTGTAGGTTTGTCCCATAAACCTTCCGTTTGCCCACGAGACGGGTAGTTATCTCTAGTTTCAATCTAGATCGGCTCCGCTAGCCGTTCTAATTCTTCAAAACCCATCTTGGTCTAGTTTTTGCTAGATTGAGGTGCTTGGCAACTTCATACACCGCAAGGCGTTTAGGTGTCAGTAGTGTTAGCGGCTTTTGACTGAAAAAGTTGCCAACACGAATTGGCGACTCCGCTGGGGAAGACTACAACGACTATGACGATTACATCGACTACATCGACGTCATGACCAAGCGCGAGGTTGATCCAGAGAACATCCTACCAATCACGTTGGAGGATCTAAGCGAGGAGGAGCGTCAAGAGGTGGAGGAACAAGTCAAGGCAATGCGGGAAGAGATCTTGACGAGATCGTTCATCAAGACACGCAAAGGAGTTGCTCGCAAGCCGGGACCGCTTCACCAATTTTCCACTGATAAGATTCAATCGGCCATAGAGGAAGGACGATTGAAATTTACTGAAGGTTCTAGGATGAAGTTAGATCATGATCCCTTCCCAGTGAATACTATTGAGTTTGAGAACAAAAAGGTTTTGATTCGGCCGGAGCAAGCCGAATCAACAAAAGGGAAGGAGGTAGTAATTGGAGAGCCTCGGCCTAAGATGATTGTGCCAAAGAGCCCAGAGGTTGGAGTTTGGAAGGAGAACAAGAGTGAAGCTTCAAGCTCCAAGACACGAAAGAAGCCGAAGGTGACATTTGATATGCTTTTGAACAAGTATGAAAAAAGGGCCGAGTAATATACCAACAAAGGGAAAAGACCAAGATCCCCACATAGAGAGAGATTTGGTCCGTCACCAAGATCTTTGGAGCCACCTTTCCCATATAGTCCTCAAGTGATGCCATGGGGTCCTTGTCTAATGCCGCCACCGGGTTATCTTTTTCCATATTTCATGCCATGAGGAGCACCACCACCTATGTATGGGAGTATGCCGCCAATGCAATTCAATCAAGGGTGGGTTGAGCCGAAAAAGTCAGTACACGAGCGGTTGTCTTCAAACAAAGGCCGTTTTCGATCAAGGAATCGGTTTGGAGAGGAAGGAAGAGAAGAGAAGCGCGTCAAGGTAGAGGCAAGAACTTCGGAGGTCATTACTATCAAGGTGAGATCTCATGAGGTGCCAATACTTGCTGGAGATGAAGCCAAGGTGGTCAAAGACAAGGAAACCGAAGATGGAGTCAAGGCAGCACAAGGAGGAAGTTCAACCGGGGCTACGTGCCAGTCTAACCGTTGCCATCAGGCCGGTCTGACCATGCAACAGGGTCGGTCTGACTGGAGTCAGACGCCGGTCCGACCGGTGCACGGGAGCGGTTCGACCGGGCCTTACGGCCGGTCTGTCCGAAGACACACGGCCGGTTTGATCGGCGCACAAGGCCGGTCTGACCGGTTCTGTCCAGAGAATTCAGGGGCTTCGTCTTCGTCGGGTAAAATCAACAAAGGACATTATATTGCTCCTGAAACAAAGCCGAATTCAAGGTGGATTCCTGAGAATTTGACGGCTTCACAAAAGAGGAGGTTGCAACGTCTTCGGGCTCAAGAATTGAGAGAGAAGAAAGCCGAAGAATGGAAAGATAGAAGATTTAATAGATTGCGACCGCCGCCAAGTAAGGAGTGGAGACCCAAGTCACCAAAGGGAGTTGAGGAGCTGGTGATTGATCAAGAAGGGGGCGAGGATGATATGAGTGAGTCACCGGTTGTGAGCAATGATTCGCCACCAAGGGAGAACATGGACATTAATATGGTGTTTGCTTTGCCTATGGAATTTCGTGCCGTTGATGAGGCCGGAATTGCTAACCTTTCATTGGGACCTAGAGATGTGGTTTTTGAAAAGCCCGATGAGTCAAACCGTCACATGAGACCTCTTTATCTTAAGGGACATATTGATGGGAAGCCAGTTTCTAGGATGTTGGTAGATGGAGGTGCCGCTGTTAATTTGATGTCATACTCGTTGTTCAAGAAGTTGGGGCGTGGAGATGAAGAATTGAAGAAAACCAATATGACTCTCAACGGCTTCAATGGTGAACCAACCGAGGCGAGGGGTATCTTTTCGGTGGAGCTTAATGTGGGAAACAAGACGTTGCCAACCGCTTTCTTGCTCGTTGATGTGCAAGGTAATTATAGTGTTATTTTGGGTCGTTGTTGGATTCATGCAAATTGTTGTATTCCTTCTACCTTGCACCAATGTTTGATTCAATGGGATGGCGATGAAGTTGAGATTGTCCAAGCGGATACATCGGCCGAGGTTGCAATGGCCGATGCTTCAATTAAGTGGCAACATGGGAATATTCAATGTTTACCAGGGTTAGATCTTTCTAGCTATGATTTCATTAGTGTTTCTAAGGATGGTTTTGTACCTATTTCTGTAAAGCCGGCTAATATAGCTCGGCTAAATAATGTAAATGCATTATGAGTAAAGAAGCTAATATGGAGTGGTTACAGAAGAGGGTACAAGAATATCGGTCTGTAAAGAACGATATTGGTGAAACTATAGAAGACTTTGATGAAGTAGAAAAGTTAGGTCAAGGCTTTACGTCGGCTGATCCATTGGAAGAAGTAGACATAGGTAATGGCACTATTCCAAGGCCGACTTTTGTAAAGAAAAATATGAAAGCCGATTATAAGGTTAAGGTAATCGAGCTACTTAGAGAATATGTTGATTGATTTGCATGGGAATATCACGAGATGCCGGGACTTAGCCGTGATCTTGTTGAGCATCGGCTTCCTATAAAATCAGGGTTTAGGCCATATAAACAACCGCCTCGTCGCTTCAATTCTAATATCTATGATCGTGTCAAGGAAGAGATAGACCGATTATTGAAGGCGGGGTTTATTCGGCCATGTAGATATGCGGAGTGGGTGTCCAACATTGTTCCGGTTGAGAAGAAGGGGAGTGGTAAGATTAGAGTGTGTATTGACTTTAGAGATTTAAATAAAGCTACTCCTAAAGATGAATATCCTATGCCTATAGCCGACATGTTAATTAATGATGCCTCGGGACATAGAGTTATTAGTTTCTTAGATGGCAATGCCGGCTACAATCAAATCTTTATGGCCGAAGAGGACATGTACAAAACGGCCTTTAGATGTCCGGGTTTTGTTGGTTTGTTTGAGTGGGTTGTTATGACTTTTGGTTTGAAGAATGCCGGTGCAACATATCAAAGGGCTATGAATTTAATCTTTCATGATTTGCTAGGTATTATCTTAGAAATTTATATTGATGATATTGTTGTCAAATCGGGTAGCATGAATGGTCACTTAGCCGATTTGAGGTTAGCTTTTGAGAGGATGCGCCTATATGGTTTGAAGATGAATCCACTCAAGTGTGCTTTTGGTGTGTCGGCGGGGAAGTTCTTAGGATTTATGGTGCATGAGAGAGGTGTTGAGATTGATCCTAAGAAGATAGAAAAGATTAGAGAATTTCAAGCGCTGGCATGTAAGAGGGACGTTCAAAAGTTGCTAGGAAAGGTAAATTATTTGAGGAGATTCATATCCAACCTAGCCGGTAAAATCGATGCTTTTGTTCCTATTCTTCGCTTAAAGAAAGAAGCCGATTTCACTTGGGGGGCAAAGCAACAAGAGGCGTTCGAAAGTATCAAGGAATATTTATCTTCTCGACTCGTAGTAAGAGTGCCTAGAGATGGAGTTCCGTTTCGGCTTTACATTGCCGCCGAAGACAACGTCATCGGTGCCGTCTTGACCCAAGAGGAGGATGGCAAAGAGTATATTGTTACATATTTGAGTCGTCGCCTTTTGGATGCCAAAACGAGGTACGTGTTTATAGAAAAGCTTTGCCTATGTTTATATTATGCTTGTACCAAATTGCGTCATTATTTGTTATCTAGTACTTGCATAGTTACATGTCAAACCGACGTTGTTAGATATATGTTGCAAAGGCCAATTCTAAGTGGGAGAATTGGCAAATGGGCATATACTTTGATTGAGTATGATTTGGCTTATGAATCATTGAAGTCTATGAAAGTCCAAATCGTAGTTGATTTTATAGTAGATCATCATGTAGATGTTGCTTATGATAATGAGGTTTATTTATTTAGTCTCACACCTTGGAAACTTTATTTTGATGGTTCTTCTTGCAAAGAAGGGCAAGGGATAGGTGTAGTTTTATTTTCGCCCAATGGTTCTTGTTTTGAAACATCGGTGCGTTTAGAATATCCATGTACAAATAATCAAGCCGAATATGATGCCTTGTTATTCGGTTTACAAGTATTAGAATCCATAGGTGCTACTCATGTAGAAGCATTTGGTGATTCAGAGTTAATAGTGCAACAAGTTGCCGGGGTTTATAAATGCTTTGATGGGTCACTAAATAGATATCTTGATCAATGCTTGGATATTATTGCCAATTTTGATGATTTTGTCATTAGACATATTGCCAGAGGGGAGAATTCTAGAGCAAACAATTTGGCTCAACAAGCATCTGGCTATCATGTAAAAAGAGGTGTATTCTTAATATTAGAAAAGCCGGTGCTTGAGTTTAAAAGTTTGGGCGAAATTGGCAAAAGTTTGGACCAGGAATGGTCTGACCGGCAAGACATGGCCGGTCTGACCACGGATCAAGGCCGGTCTGACCGGCGCATTGTGGCCGGTCTGACCGGCAAGATACGGCCGGTTTGACTGTCGTTTGGCAGGAAACTGGGGGGCACGGTACATCTCAAGATTTAAAGGCCGATTTAATTGAAAATTCGGACATATGTGCCCAGGATATAGAGGAAGATTGGAGAATCCCTTTAATAAATTATTTGAAAGATCCCAACCTTAGGGTTGATAGGAAAATTCGGCGGCAAGCTTTTAAGTACATTTTGTTGGATGGAGAGTTGTATCGCTGAAATATAGATGGAGTACTTTTAAAGTGCTTAGATAATGATCAATCTAAGGTTGCAATGGGAGAAGTTCATGAGGGGATTTGTGGAACTCATCAATTGGCCCATAAGATGAATTGGTTGCTTAGGAGAGCGGGTTTTTATTGGCCGAAGATGATTGATGATTGTTAAATGTACTATAGAGGATGTGAGGCTTGTCAACGGTTCGGCAATGTTCAATTGGCGCCCGCCGCCGTATTGAATCCTATCATAAAACCATGGCCGTTCCGAGGTTGGGCTTTAGATTTCATAGGTCAAATTCATCCTTCGTCATCCAAGGGACATCGGTTCGTGCTAGTTGCAACGGATTATTTTACCAAGTGGGCTGAAGCCGTACCGTTGAAGAATATGACCCACACGGAGGTAATTGACTTTATTCTAAAGCATATTGTTCATAGATTTGGAATTCCTCAAACTTTAACTACAGATCAAGGAGCTTCTTTTATGTCCAAGGAGGTAAAAGGTCTTGTTGAATCTTATGGAATTAAATTGTTGAGTTCTTCTTCTTACTACGCTCAGGCTAATGGTCAAGCCGAGTCGAGTAATAAGACTTTATTGAAGTTAGTTAAGAAAAAGATTGAGGAACATCCGAAAAGATGGCATGAGGTACTCTCAGAAGCTTTATGGGCTCATAGAATATCTAAGCATGGTGCTACCAAAGTTAGTCCTTTTGAGTTGGTCTATGGACAAGAAGCCGTTTTGCCAGTAGAGGTGAATCTTGGCTCTCTTAGGTATATCAAACAAGATGATTTATCGGTTGAGGAGTATAAGACATTGATGGGAGATAATATTGATGATGTGACCGATAAACGTTTAAATGCTTTAGGTGAGATAGAAAAGGAGAAAAAGAGAGTAGCCAAAGCCTATAATAAGAGAGTGATAGCAAAATCGTTTCAAGTAGGAGACTTGGTTTGGAAGACGATTTTGCCTTTAGGGACTAGGTCTAAAGAGTTCGGTAAGTGGTCGCCTAGTTGGGAAGGTCCTTATCGGATATGTGGAATCATTCAAGGGAATGCATATTTTCTTGAGACGTTACAAGGAGAACGATTTCAGAGAACGCTTAATGGGAAGTACTTAAAGAAATATTTTCCAAGTGTTTGGCAAAGTGCATGAGGAATAATATGGCCGGTAATTGGATTATCGCCCTAAGATCATGTGCTTATGCTTTTAGATTCACAAAGTTCATCAAAAAGGCAGGGGGCATGTGTTTACACCCAAATTTGGCACCTAAGGATGAAATTAGGAAAATATGGCCAAATTAAGGGAGTACCGGTTTCCTTCGCAGAGGCCGGTCAGACCGCCGAAGGCCGGTCTGACCGGGCAATGGGGCCGGTCAGACCGGAGGCATGTGGCCGGTCAGACCGGCAGAGTCCGAGTTGGACTCGATTTCCGCTGGGTCTCAGGATTATTGAGTTAGAAAACTATGTTCCAAGTTCTTTTGGGATTCTATCCTGAAATTGTCGTGGAGGAGGGTTTGTAGGAGACAAGACCAGCCCCTTTATAAGGGCCAAGGCCGGTTCAATTGAACAACCAACATCTACACACAAATTTCAATTGAATCGTTCTTTTACTTCTACCTTTTGCATAGCTTTAGCTTTAGTTCATGCATCTTTGTCGATTTGCGCCATAAATCGTCTGCCGCCGCTGCGAGAGTGCGACATCCCTTTGTAGGTTTGTCCCGTAAACCTTCCGTTTGCCCACGAGACGGGTAGTTATCTCTAGTTTCAATCTAGATCGGTTCCGCTAGCCGTTCTAATTCTTCAAAACCCATCTTGGTCTAGTTTTTGCTAGATTGAGGTGGTTGGCGACTTCATACACCGCAAGGCGTTTAAGTGTCAGTAGTGTTAGCGGCTTTTGACCGAAAAAGTTGCCAACAGAAATATATTTTTAAATTAGAATTTTGCCCTAGGTTAAAAGGAAAATTTATTTTAAGTGATTTATTTCATGAATTTTAACCTAGAAGGCAAACTTCGGGGTGTGACAATTATCCCCCTTCCGACGACTCCAACAAGGAACATGATGGGAGCATGGCTCCGCTGGAATTCTGTGACACAGACATCCTATCGTTCCCCCATTGCAATTGGAAGCCGATTGTGGATGAGCTGTTCGGACAGTTTGTCGAGTTAAATTTGAGCAAAACAGAGACAAATTTGAGCCCATCTTTTTTATGCGAATAGGCAGGTCACGGCATGGTGTTCACGGTCGTTAAGTCCAATTTCAACCGTCAATTATCTCAGTAATAAAAGGAGAACTAACATTTCTTACACGTATTTTAGTTACAAATAATCTAGTCCTACTTGTCTTGGACAAATACTATGGATGTTGGGATTATACAATACAGTGAAGCAGAAATGAGCCGGCATGCAAAGAAACACACTTCAAGTGAATCACTTGAGAGCACCTGGATTGAAGGGCCCACAAGTTAGACCAAACCGACTTAATGTGGGGCTTATCCACTGGCCACCGTCCTTTTCGAGCCCACATGGCAACGTTTGGAGAAAGGCGGTGGAGGGAGGTTGGGCCTAGGGGTCGGCCGAACTGCCATCTCCACCTTCCACGTGGACGTCTCTGTTAGCTCCTTAATGATGTTTACTGGTGCGCCGACATTCCAAATCGCCATACAACCATCATTACGAGGCTATAAATGGAGGAGGCTTTCTCACTTCGCAACGTACACTCAAGAAGTAATCTCTCTATTCTATATTTGTATTACTCTCTACTTTAGTGGAGTTTAGGCTAAGAATAGTTCTTAGGTTTCCTACTGTTCTTGGAGATTCGAATATGTCTTTAGTACTTTACTCTTCTTGTAAGCCTATGAGCTCAATAATAGAATTATCTTTATTTATTTGTGTTTATAGTTCATATACTGATTTGTCAATTAAATGGTCTATGAGTAGTTTATACCTCTTTCATTGATAAAACCTGAGCTGCTCTGATACCACTTGATAAACACTGAACTACACTCGATACTCTTAGGAATTTGGTTGGCCCGATCTTTTGGTGAGTTGAAGATAATTACGATTTGGGAGAAACTTTGACGACCTGACTATAACCATACGAGACGTTGTTGTGTTGCGCCTTAGCGATCGATTTACCTCTCCGTGGATTGTTGATCTTGCTGGTGAAAATCAACCTTATTCCTGCAAGCATATCGAAGAAACAAACAAGAACAAGATGAAAGCAATCTGAATTGAAAATAGGAATTAAAGCACACGATAAGTTGGAGTTCCGTAACGAGGAAACAGGCGATCTAACCGATCACGGGATTACACGGCAAAGTAATGAAGCTAAACTTTAATCTAAACAAAACCCGAGAAACCCTGAAGGGGTACATGCCTATTTAAAGTGGTGGGAGGATGACCAAGGGGTTCTTGGGTTGTGCTCCACCAGGTTGGGGCGCACCCCACATGGGCCTCACCTAGGCCGGGTACCAGATGAAGTTACAAGCCCATAGGCCCATTATAGGTGATGCAGTACCTTGTTTCTTCAATTGCGGCTGACTAAGATGGAATTTGGAGATGAGACTAGATCCATTGGAAAGAGGACTCCAAGAGCTTTCCATCAAGTACTCATGGGCCCAAAAAGGAGCTCATATACTTATTTGGCAGCTGTTTGAAGTAAGCACCGTAGCAGGAGGCCGAATTGGATTCCAGAACTTGGACTGCTTGATCTAAATGTCTTCCTGTTGTCCTATGATGTGAACAACGGTTGTATCAATGGTTGTCATGATCACATCATCCTCACCTTCTTCATGGAAAACCATCCTCGGTTTTACCATATGGTGCTCTTCGCATAGCCCATTTAAAACAACCTGTTCCTTCAAATCAAAACAAGTCAAACTCGAGATAACATGATTAGCAATAACATGTCTCTCTAGTTTGCAATTTTTATCCACATCTATAGGATGCTTTAAATCCAAACATATGTAAACTCTATGCACCAAATATATTTCTCAATCATTATATTTGCCAAAGATATGAAATATAGTATTAGATGGACAAGGCAAATTAATAGCAAATAATTTCTCCTTCAAATCACCAAGCTAAACTCTAGCCTACAGTCAGCATTGCTCTGATACCAACCGCTGTGGGCACCCGGAAATTATACCGTTCAATGTAATTTGTGACCACCACATAATGTCGAATGAGTGGGATCCATACACGCATAAATAGCCACTCATATCTCAATGTGCCTATAATCACAAATTGACATCATTCGATATAAAATCCATAATGCCGAATAATGAGCAAAGGAGATATTGCTGGGACTCCGCATGCCAGTCAACTTCAGCCTGAGACATGCCCGTCAAACCACACGAAGGCGGCGACCAGATGTGTTACACATCTCAGAAGACTTGACTCAAATTGCAAGAGCTCTACAACATCTCAAATGCTCAAAATTCATACTCGTGTTTAGCTAGTCCCCAGGAAAAGCGACTAGCCTTGCACTTTCATTGCAAGCAATTGATAAACATCACAAATGCATAAAGGTAGATAAAAGGACAGCAATATACATATATCATAGTGGGATTCAACAACCCATCATACAACACAAAATAAAGCAGCGGAGGTTTCATAAATTCACCTAAGCAGAAATAAGACCCGTGGTTTCCCAACCATCCCACAAGGGCAACCGACCGAGGCAAGAGTCAAGCTGAAAAGACTACTCACCACCCTCACCGCCCTCGGTAGGGTAGTAAGAATAATCAAGTTCTCCAACGTCCTCTTCTGAAATTGCAGACATCGGGTTAAGTACAAAATGTACTCGCAAGACTTACTCATTAACATATATATAACAAAGGAGTATGCAAGCTTCTACCTTAGAAGATAGCTTAACGGTTCAAGTATTGCATGAAAGCCAATTTAATTAAGCAAAGTAATAAGTTGAAAACAAGAAGTTTCTAACTTATTAAAAACTGAAAAAAAAACATAAATGAGCACAACCGGTGCCCTCATCGCCATCCATGGACTTCCATTGTCCAACCATGGCTTAGCACATATCCAAGTCTGATCCAATCCAATTAACCCGGTTTGATGCTAACATAGACTAACTAACACATCAAGCGATCGTCCTGTAACCGTGGACACGGCTATTCGAATAGTTTTACTGGACACGGCTATTCGAATAGTTTTACTCTGATCAAAGGGGTACATCTTTACCCACACGAAATGAACAAGGATCAAATGCCTCACACCACACAGGTGTGACCTACAAGTGATACAAGCTCATAACATGTCCTTTCCTAGTCCCACCCTAATCACCTAAACTCCGCCTAGGCCCCCGATGACTTAGCCACGTGCGTGTGTGATGTGGCTAAGGCGGGCTCACCATCGCGGGAGACACCCCCTGCCAAAACCAGGCACACCTGGGTCCTCCAAAGGAACAACCATCCTCACGATTGACCAGCGTAGCGTAGATGATTACAGTGCAACGTAGTACTAAGTCTAGCCGTCCCATACCGGCGTGTGGTAGTACGTAAGGTGCTTGAATAGACGTCAACATGTTCGGTCCTTAACAACCCAGACGAGGCTACTTGCATCGGGGAAAAACAACAATCCCTTCATCGCCCTATCACTCGTCCAAGTTAAGCATATTTTCCATATGAACCATTTAGTGTAAGTAGTCAAATTTTATACCCATAAATCGCAAATAGTGAATAAGTTCCATCGATAGTTCCATCCATCGATTTCGAACACTACTGGATCTAAGCATGGCTAAGCATCGGTACAATAATAAAACATTCCCAAGTATTTCTATCCCGAGGTTACAAGGATAAATGGCAACAACGAAATAAGGAAGGATATGCAGCAATTAGGTATAACCAAAACTAACTACTATTACCGATAAGTTGGTAGTAAATCAACACATGCATATATATTGTTTTGCAATCAAATCATTTTAGCAAAATAGGGATTCTATATGCTTAGATGCTTGCCTGTCTGCTGCGAGAAATCACACTCAGACTCCGGTTCCAGCTCCGCGTACTCCGAAACGTCGGAATCTAAATAATCATAACGTACGGAACAAATAAACATCCAAATAAGGCGAAAAATCCAAAATGCTCTACAATGCATGAATTCCTCACAGTGGGTTAGTCATATCTTAAAATGAATTTAGACGAAGAAATTTATATTTTATCATTGCTATTTTGAAAGTTACGAATTTTATAAGTTCAACAAAAAGAGAGTTAGTTATTTGTTTAAATTTGTTTTAGGAGGTAGTTTTGTCAAATTCCTTTTATCTAGATCAAAAGGTACATATATCTAAGGTGAACAGCAGTGGATTTATAATTTTGGGATTAACTATTAATTTTCTAGGGATTAAATAAGTCCTAATTGCAAAATAAGTGTTTTTATGGTACTTACAATTTTAGTCTTAATTCCTGTACAAAAAGTACCATATTTTATTTCACCAAATTAAAGTCCATACTTTACTGGTTCTATAGAAATTTAGTTCACTCTATTTAGATTATAAATGAATTTTCTACAATTTTTACAAGTTCTATGTCAAATATTTCATATTTGAAATTTTAGAAATAAATATCCTACTGTGAGCATAGGTTTTGATTATACCATATTAAATTTTACAAATTTATGAATCTACTGGAGTTGGTTTCACCCCAAAATGAGTTATATTTGATTTTATATGGATTTTACAAGTTTGGGTATTTTTCTGTTGAGCAAATATTAGTTTGAGTATGTTTCTTAGTATTTTCCAGATTTTAAAAGAATGGGTCCACTGGCAGAGACCGGCTGTTTTGCACGAAGATCCTTAGATTTTCATGAAATAAACCCGCAGTCCTATGGCCATTTGATGTGTGAGGGCGTTTTACATATAGGTCCTTAGAGTGTTGACTATTTACTGGTGGACATCCTCGTCTTCAACCTCCAGCGTTTCCAGGGACAAGAAGAGCGGCTGAGAGCTTGGCGAGCTCGCCGGCGGCAAATGATGGTTCAAAAGGGGAAGAGGTCAAAAGGTAAAATGAAGATAACACTCGCGCGATTCCATTACTCTACTTTTCTCGGTTAGTGGACATCGGAGTAGCGCCGGCGGCGAGTCCGAGCGGAGGATGTTCCCGGTGGTGGTGCAGGTGCACCTACGACCATGTATCCGCTAAATATGTGCATGCATGCGGGTCTATAGGGGTCCTGCGTACTCACCAAGAGCTTGGTTGGAGTTGGCAGGGTCCGGACAATGGTGACGATGAAGAAAACTTCTCGGCAGCAGTACAGAGCTCCGGCGAGTGTGGACGGATC
Source organism: Oryza officinalis (assembly GCA_008326285.1). Classification (NCBI taxonomy): domain Eukaryota; kingdom Viridiplantae; phylum Streptophyta; class Magnoliopsida; order Poales; family Poaceae; genus Oryza; species Oryza officinalis. Next base: position 4,924,245 of record BDMV01000003.1, on the reverse strand, counting down.
GTTCTAGCCATTGGGCTACCATGTATGCACACACACGATGTTAGGTAGGTCCAAGAGATGCTCCATGTGCAGGGAATCGATAAAAGGCTCACCGGAGTAGGAAGAATCGAAGATCGTTGCCGGTAGCCGGAGTTGGAGAAGACGATGCCGATCTCCATACGCACTGTGACTTTGGTTGGGATTTCTTGGGGCTTTTGCAGAGGACCATGAGGGGATGTTGGTGGCGCGACGACTCGGCTCGAGGTGGTCCACGGCAACCGGAACAGTGACGACATCATGGTGGCGGCACTCTGGAGCTTCGGAGTTCACGGCGGCGTTCCGGCGTCAACAGTGCACGGCAAGAGATGGGATCAGAGGGAATGGACTCAGCATCATTAGGAGGTCACAGAAGACAAGGAGAGAAGGGACGACCGTGGCTCAATGGCGATGTCGAAGGTCGTCATCTTCACGGCCGGCAGCAAGAATGGAGGTGACAGGGGTGATGCAGCTCTCTCTCTCGGCTTGGTCGGCACAGGGGCGAAACAAGAGAGGAGGTGATGCACTGGAGAGGTTAAGGGCGAGCGTCGGCGGCTGCCACGGCGGTGAACACGCGTCGAGCATGCCGTTGTCGGTCTTCTTCAGCTCTCTGCCTCTCCCTCTCTGTGTCTGAGCGATGGAAACCTATGTCTACCGAGTTGGAGCAAGCACATGTGACTGCTAAGTGGGTCAATGGTGATGTATGCTAAGCAAAGAAGAGAGGCATGGGTAAACTTTTTGGTATACACAGTGCTAGGTAAGTATTAGAATTATTCTCTTTTTAATTTTCCTTCTAAATCCATAACTTCATTTCTGTGCAAAATAAAATAATGCGGATTTTTTATGATGGTAGATAAAAATACCTAGGTTCCATTTTCTTTGGTTTCACACAAAAATAATCTATATTTAATTCTCAAGAAAATAGAGAAATTCAATTCAACCGAAATTAATTTGAATTTTTAGAAGGTCAAAACCTACCAAATAAATTCTGGAAAAATTATATTAATTCATGATAAATAGAGTAGTATTTGAATAAATTATAATTCCTATACATTTTCATGTGATAAAAAAAACACATATGAGATGTTTATTTGTTTTGCCGATTAGGGTGTAGTATTAAACTATAGTTTGACTGCTTTGACCTAAATATTTGGGGTATCAAATGTACATATTAACTTATACCAAAATTCCAGTGATACAAATATATTACCTAGTATCTACATGAATTTTCCCAAGATTTTATCTTGCACCAATTATTTTTAAATATTCTATAAGCTTAATTTTACTTATATGTTTCCTATTATAAAATATAATTAAGTGCTATAAAAATATATTTAGATAATTCTTGACCTAATATGATGTTGTTGAGCATGATTTACTTTTAGTTACTCAACTTCATATATTTTACATCCTTGTAACAATACATTAAGTGTTTGCTTTAGGTTTTAAAGTAAATGCTCATGAGTCCTAATATGAAATGCTAGGAAAATCCATAAACAAGAACAAGGACTCAAAATCTCAACAATACATCATCCAATTACATGCACCCACTATGTTTTATTTTCTTTCTTAAAACTATTAAGTTAAAGGTTTTAAAATAATCACGAATTTGTAAATCAAAATTAATATTCTTAGACTCGCCCAGGGTTTTTGTATGGAAAATTTTAGTGTCTCTAATTCACGAAAATCATTTTCCATATTTTAGATGCAAAAATAGGAATTTAGAATTCTGGGTATGTTACAATACAAACTTTAAATTCATGGATGTACTCCATGACAGTTCGATCACCTTGTTTTAAATGTTTTAATTTCTCAAAAAGAATACATTTGTAATAAGAAATCACAAAACGCTTTCTCATCATGGTTTTGCACTCATCCCAAGTTTCAGGTTTGTTACTGACATGACTCCACCAAAATAATGCAGAAGTGGTAAACTTATTACTTGCAGCCTTAACCATTTGAGCATTAGAAAATTCATATTTATCAAATTCATTGTCTACTGCTAGCTTCCAGTCAATATAAACAACACTATCATACTTACCATCATAGAATGGTAACTTAGATTCAACTCGTGCAAAATTATAATCAGGTACCTCATATGCATCATGTGGAGAAGACGCCATATCTTGTCGATGGTGAAGAAGTCGATGTTGAGCATGACCATCTTGTATCCCCTTGCGTATCCCTGCCATGGTTAGTAGCAAACAAGAAACATACACAAGAATATGCATGCTCCTATCAACTACTAGGAAGTGGAGGCTCAAATATCATACACACTCAAGCTTTCAACCAAGCTCTTACAAGATCTTACCAAAGCAAGCGGGATGGTAACCACATCGACTGAACCTAAACCCAATGGAGGTTGGATGTATCGATGCCTTGATAAACACTTGCTGTACGGCTACAATCAAATCTGTGGAGCTTTGGGTAGGCTTAATTATGTAGCAAAGGAATAGCAAATGCTCAAATTAGAGAATGCAAAGTTGAATAACTGTTCAAAGTCAGTACCGTGCTGGTCCTTGGCTAGAACGTACTAGAGACACGAGTCTAGACACAAACGATACCACAAGATAGTACTAGAATCAACTCAAGCACAACTCTGATATACAAAAGCAAACTCAAAGATAACAGCTGATTTTCTCTTTTCTTTCTTTTTTTCTTTTTTTCCTTTTCTTTCTTTCTTTTTTTTGGTGCAGCTTTTGTTTTCTTTTTTTAGCACCTTTCTACCTTTTTTTCTTTTTTTTGATTTTTTGCAGCAAAACCGAATCAAAGACCTGAATGCAAGATTACAGGGACTCAACTATAAATATAAAAATTTATAGGGACTCAAATGTAAAAGTCCAAACCCTAAAAATTGATTTGGTATCTGGATAGAAACCGCAGGTTTGGATTTTGGTGTCTGGATAGAAAAAGGAAAACTGATCCAATTTATTATTTCTTTCCCAAACCAAACAAAAACCAATCTAATCTAATCTAATCTCCTCCTTTCATCTTTCTCATGGCAACAGCATAGATACGGGATAAGGCACAACCACACGACAGAAACTCTAGACGCAACTCCAAAACCAACCGACAGAAAATGGCCGAAACGAGAAAAACAGAACCCTAGCGGCGACACGATTCGTTTTCGAAGTTCCTAACGACAACGAAGACACGGTGGCGATGGTGGCAACAGTTGTACTAAACGTGATCAGAACTCGAAACTCTAAATGGACTAGATGCTAAGACCAGCAGTACGACACGACGATGCAACCCAATACTCAACAATGCAAAAAATTGAAAAGAACAACGCAATGACACAAATATGGCTAGGTAATGGATGCAATATTTTTTATGGCTATTTTCTGGTGATAGGTAGATAGAAACTCACCGAGCAACGCAAGCTCTGATACCACTTGATAAACCCTGAGTTGCTCTGATACCACTTGATAAACCCTGAACTACACTCAATATGCTCAAGGGTTTGGTTGGCTCGATCTTTCCGTGAGTTGAAGATAACTACGATTTGGGAGAAACGTTGATGACCCAACTACAACCGTACGAGACGTTGTTGTGTCGCGCCTTAGCGATTGATATACTCTCTATGGGTTATTGATCTTGCCGGTGAAGATCAACCTTATTCCTACAAGCAAATCGAAGAAACAAGCAAGAACAAGATGAAAGCAATCAGAATTGAAAGTAGGAATTAAAGCACATGACAAGTTGGAGTTCCGTAATGAGCAAACCGGCGATCTAACCGATCACGGGATTACACGGCAAAGTAGTGAAGCTAAACTTTAAAGGGGTGGGAGGATGACCAAGGGGGTTCCTAGGTCGTGCTTCATCAGGTTGGGGCGCACCCCACATGGGCCCCACCTGGGCTAGGGTACCAGATGAAGTTACAAACCCATAGGCCCATTATAGGTGATGCAACATCTTGTTTCTTCAATTACGGATGACTAAAATGGAATTTAGAGATGAGACTAGATCCATTGAAAAGAGGACTCCAAGAGCTTTCCATCAAGTACTCATGGGCCCAAAATGGAGCTCGTATGCTTATTTGGCAGCCGTTTGATGTAAGCACTGTAGCAGGTGGCCGAATTGGATTCCAGAACTTGGACTGCTTGATCTGGATGTCTTCCTGTTGTCCTATGATGTCAACAATGGTTGTATCAATGGTAGTCATGGTCACATCGTTCATGAACTAAACATGTCTAGGCTAGTTGACCTATGCCATGGTATCGATCCAATGATCTTAACTTGTTGCGCTAGTTCTTGTCCATCTGTAGGATGGGGAGTCTCGAGGGAATAAGTGATATTATTTAGCAATATGAGCATGGTGCTTAGATTGATTAAATGCAATTGGTTGTGGGTGTACCCCATGAAAAGTGAGGTAGGCGGTAGGTGGTGACAGCCTTGTTCGTCCTTTGTATTCCTCCATGTTTGGGTATAACGTAAAAGTTCATAAATACCATAACCACGCTGGCAGACCAATGGAGAGTGGTCTCTTCATAGTACCTGGGTGCCTAGAAGTAAGTTTTAGCCATGTCTACGTATATGATTGTTGTATCAACTTAGCATGATGAATATAGAAGTACATATGAAACCATAGCTATTTCTTTTGTCTTTCTCCACTAGCTAGTTTATATATTGAGATGATTCTTCTGTGTGTTACACTACCCCTGTTAGATTATGATTATCACTTACCCCTGTTAGATTATGGTATATTTTATAGCATGATTATGAATGTATCAACCTACTTTTTACACCGCCGCCTTCTCTACGAAAATACAAATAGTGATACCCTTGTTATACTCTCGAGTGAAATGCTACAGCAGTATCCATGCCCTTGCAGATTTATCTGTGACCATATCAAATATACCAACACACAACAAGCTAGCTGCGGCTATAGACCCAACGGTAGAGAAGTGTGTTTGTGTCAAGGATAAGGCATACCTTCTATACATGGGTTCGAGCAATACGACAATAACATATACCCAATAGTATACGGGAAAGTGTCCTTTAATTAAGAAAATACAGTGGATAAAGACAGAAATTATCTTCACGGAATAGAAGGTGTTAGAGTCCTAATTGGGAAAGATAAGGTCTCCTTAGTCCGCATTTATACTTGTCTCCCTAGTTCTACTTGGCCAAGTGGACCTCCGAGGATATAAATATATGATCCCCTAGGAGGAGAGAGGGGAGACCAACAGTCCAAGTCAGAATACAAGCATAAACAGACCGAATCTAGAGCAACAAATGTTGACATGAGGAATCGAGACCTACCTGCAATCTCGTCGAGTTCATATTCGAGGAAGAAAACTACACCAGCCGTCGACTACGTGTGACAGCCCCGTGCCGTCAAGTCGACGTCGATTAGATTAGGTCATACGAAATATTGTACTGTTGTGATACTGATATATAACGGCAACACTGGCTTTAGCTAGAAGGAGTAGGGTTAGTACCTGTCAGTTAAGGGGACCGAACCTGTTTAAAACCCATGTCTCCCATCATTTTTACCTCAATCTTGCGTATATGTTGGTTCCAACGATCCCCATACTCTACAAATACCGTGGTTAGTGTATAGTCCGTCGACAGTGGCGTGCCAGCTAGGGGACTTGGTACTTCAAGGTTTCGATGAGATGAGTTTCAACAGAAAGATTTTCCGACAACAAAACTCCTCGACGATTTTGGTTTTGGGAGATACGACCCAACCGGAGTGTGTTCTACTATGGATCGCGACCCTCGTCATCTCAAACTTCATCAAGATATTGTTCTATAGATTTTTTGGTGAGGGATACTTCGAGGACTTTGGCCCTGGGAGATCTGACCCGACGAGAGTACGTTCCCCTTCTAGATCGAAATCATCGCCGCCAACAGATTGATCTATCAAGATGGACCAAACTTCAAGATGCTGTTGTCACGAAGGATCATCAATTCAATATTGTCAGCTATGAGACCCTTGTCTGTGCCCTCGACTTACGAACAGGCAGGGAAGATGACGGACGTGGATGGGCAGAACAGCGTCGCACCAATCAGTGGCAATTGAGGGAGCTCCCAACGATGGTAGCGATGCTGGAAACTTCTCGCACCAATCAGTGGCAATTGAGGGAGCTCCCAATGATGCTGGTCAGATCTCCCAACGAGATGACGATGACGCCGGTCTAATCTTCCCACGCAGCAGCTCGTGCTTGTGCTGACAGTGGCGGCATTTGTTCTCAGCCGGGCCACAAAAACAACACTGGCTTGATATCGCAAGGTGGCAGCTTGTGTTTTCCAGGCGATTGTGAGCAGCGTGGTGACAGTGTCTAGACAAAGTGATAGAACTCTCGTGCAGTGGCATCTCAGTGTGTGTTAAAAGAACATAGGGTTGCTATTTATTGGTAAGGAGAAGAAATCATGGAAAGACGAACAGTGACAGGGAAACAAAGGAGGACATATAGGCGATGGAAATGCTTAGTAGCCATGATGATGTCTTGTAGCAGAGGAACGATCAGGTGACGAGCAGGAAGGAGAAGATGGTACCAGCGGCTTGAACTCACGAAGATAGTGGAGAGGACTCACGAAGACGACAGGAAACCTCAGTGGCGAATCCAGGATTTAGATATGAGAGGGGGGGGGGGGTGCAACTTGCCGAGTGACAACTACTAAGAAACATTGATGAGGCTAAATGCGAGAGCTCTTGTACAGCAATTAGTGCAACTGATGGGTTGTATCTTTATAATAATACATGATAATATAATATTAAGCGCAAATCAATTTCAAGCCTTTTTATAAATAATAAAATGTTTGGGCTGATAGTTTGAAAAAAAAAAGGATCTTTTGCATCAAAAAGTTCCAAATATTCATCGGTAAACAAGTGCATAATAGAGGCAAATGTCAAACAAGCATATATGCTAGAAAATGGTTTGCTACGTGGAAGGAAGCCTGATACACCTAAGTCCATCACACAATTAACATGATTATGAGCTAATCCTCTAAGGGAAAGCAACGGCTTGAGGGAGGCCAGGCCTCCCTCCACCCCTCCCTGGCTTCGCCGCTGCAAAACCTGGGACAGATAGGCCGATAATATGGTGGTGGTTAGATGCTGAAGAGAAAGAAGATGACGAATGCGGCATCAGGAAAGAAGAACAGAGATGAAACTGTGGCAGTTCTCACCTAGGCACGAAATGAGATGACAACGCAGTGGAGCTTGATTCCCTCGGTGGCACCATGGCTTCTTCCTCACCTGCAAGCAGCAGCTTGGTGTGGCCAAGGCAAAGCAGCAGGGGGCGGCGATGTGATGGAAAGGCTGTACCGACAAAGTGGAGGCGAGACCGGAAAGCTTTAGGGACATCGATTTGGCCTCTAGCATGGCAGCGAGGAGGTCCAGAGCGAGGCTCGACAGCAGGCAACAGCAGGACGGTGATAGAGGAGATGAAGAAGGCACGGCCAAGGAGGAGATGTGGTCACCCTGGTGGTCATGGGCGACGTGCAGAGCTGCTGTCAACAACGAGAACAGCGTCGGCTCATTTTCTCCAAGCGATGGCGGGCGGCTGCAGCAGCAGTGCGGTGTGGCTAGGGCGATGGTTTGGTCGTCGAACAAAGGGGAAATGGAGGAGGGGTGCAGCAGCTATTTGTAGAGGAGAAGATGAGAAATGAACAGCCAAGGGATGGAGAGGTGGCTGCAGAAATAAGAGAAACGGTTCTGCTAATTGAAGAGGATTCAACTTCTGGCATTGAAGAGGAGAAATTGATGGTGGAGATGGAGGGATTTGCAGGGAATTGGGAGAGACACCACTGGGAGAGGCAACAACAGCGTGGCTGTTCATTGGTGTGGCGCATGTGGAGGAAGGTGAGTAGGCGGGAGATGAAAAGTCATCAGGAGTTGCAAAAATGGATCGTGCTTAGCAAGGTGTTTTAATTTTTGCCTTTAGTGAAGAAGATACATGGAGAAGAGGAAGAGAATGATTAATGGCAGAGGGGAATTGGAACATAAGGCAGTGCTTCATGGAGCACAAGTGCCGTAACTAAGGAGGAATATGGAGAGCTTGGAGAGGGGTCACCGGAAGTTATAAAAAAAATGGACTCAGCACATTAAGTGTGGAGATTACGGGTAACAAATGTCCACACGGCTGGCTTATCCGATTGATAATAGGGATAGGTTTTATGTGATGATTATGTAATGGTTTAGGACTTAAGTGTTACGTTTCTTTGTGTATTAAAGAACAGCTTATAGTCCTAAATCAGTGATATTGTAGATAATGACTAGCAGACTAATACCGTATGTGATTAAGTCTCTGTCTTGTCGACCTACCTTCCAAAGCTATATAAGGAGGGCAGGACGCCTGTTGAGGGGCATAGGGATTTTTTTCCATAACATACACAACTCGATCGTCAGATCAATACAAACTCGGTGGATACAATCCCCGAAATAAGAGTAGAGTATTATTTCTTTCTAGAAGGCCTAAACCTGTCTAAATCTTTGTCTCGTAACCCATCATCTTTGGTGCTTGTGCGCAACCCCCTTTTCTTATTATCGAAATCCAGTTTCGACAATTGGCGCGCCAGGTAGGGGTGCGTCAAGTTTTTTCGCCGACAAACATGATGGGATCTACTTCAGGCATCGGCGACTTCGCCTTTCCTCTGGGGCAAACTTATCGCTTCGGCAGCCTTGACTTCATCACTGACAACTTCAGCAAGATTTCTCTTCTCAACTCGGATTCAAACCACTCGGCACCATTCGGACTACAAAACGCCGCCGAGACCTACTTTGACCTCTTTTCTTCCGAGTCAGCTTCAAACCACTCAGGGGAATCCCCAACATCTATTTCCATGGGCTACTTCTCTGAAAAAACATAGGCGTACCCACCGATCATCATGCAACTCCCTCCAATGCTTGCGGCGACATTCGGATCTAGATCCGTTTCCTCCAAATCTCAATCGGCTCCGATAGTGGTTCCTAGGGAAGTCGGCGTCATGCTTCAACCACTCAGGTCTTGTTCATCAACAGAGATTGCCGACTATGTCAGATCTTCCGAAGATCATGATGACATTGCCATCGAGTCCTTCAATAGCTCCGAGTTCGACGACGACTACACCCTGCTCTTCTTCAATGTTTTCATGGCGGACGTCGGCGAAACCGACTCGGCTCTTGCCCGATGTGCTGCGGAGGAGGAACGAGCAAAGTTTGAAGAAGACCGCAGGCGCAAGGAGGAGGAACGTAAACACAAGGAGAAGGATGACAGAAGAAAGCGAGACTTAGCTGTGATAGGGCATGCAGCCAGTGACACTATACTTCAAACACGATTCGACGATACCAATGTTTTCCTCACACCACAACAAAATGCGGTCGTGGCACTCACCCTCATTGACATCATCATCGAAGCAGCTCCAGCCACTATAACTTTGATTTTGAATAAAGTGAAGACCATGGTTGCAGCTACTGCCCCACTCGACGCAGGAACTAGCCGAGGAGTCGCTGAATCTACTGCAGAAACACCTATTGGCAACCGCCTGCCACCGTTGCAGTCCAAAGATTACCAGAAGCCTGAGCACAGCAAGACTCATGGAAAATCCAACGAGCACCATCATCAAGAAGATCGCAAGTGTCAAGACCAGTCGGCTGACTCTCACGAGAGACATGACAACCGACCACCAATTCATGACTGAATTCGCTAAAATAACTCCAGTTACTAGAGCGGTTCCCGGAGGCGTGCACCGAGCAATCTGAGTGCTTGACTAGCATTATCGCGAGCGCAACATTGCTCACCGTGAAGAATGACGACGTTCACCTGACAACAATGATGAAGGAGTACTCGCCTTCGCTCGGGATCTGCATCGAGTGAATTGGCCGAGTGGTTTCAAACCCACTGGGATTGAAAAGTATCATGGCAAGACCGACCCTGAGTCATGGTTAACCGTCTACACCCTTGCAATTCGCGCAGCAGGAGGATATAACAAGGCCATGGCTAATTATGTGCCCGTGGCACTCGCCGACTCAGCCAGAAATTGGCTCGCCAGTTTACCAAGGGGCTCAATCGACTCTTGGAGTGAGCTTCATGATCACTTCATCGCCAATTTCCAGGGCACTTTCGAGAGGCCAGGAACACATTACGATCTATACAACGTAATCCAGAAGCCCGACGAGGCCTTAAAAGATTACATCCGGTGTTTCTCGAAGAAGCGAAATAGATTCCAGACATCACCAACGACGTCATCATAGCAGCTTTCCAGAAGGGCATACGTAATGACCTGCTTACCGGCAAATTTGGGCGCAAACCTCCAAGGACGGCCAAGAATATGTTCGAGACAACCAATTCCTATGCTAAGTCAGACGACGCTGTCAAGGCGTCACATCAAGAGAAGCAGTCAAGAGGCAGCTGGTGACCCAAGAAGGATAATGGCAATAGCAACGGCAGTGGCAATGGTGGCCAGAAAGATCGCAAGTCTAAGCTCGAGGATCTAGAGTCCACAACTTCAAACTACCAGTAGCAATGTCCATGCATCAGCACCTACGACAAGATTATGAACGCCCAGTGCACACATCATCCGAATCATAAGCATGCGGCCAAGGACTATTTCATCTACAAGCAATTCATCGAGCAATACGCGGCTCAGCTCCAGAAGCTGTCTGATGGTGCGGGCACTTTAGGGCACAAGAAGGATGATGGAGACGGCAACTCAAAACCTTTCCACGACCCTAGAACCGATTTAAATCATATCTTCGGAGGACCACTTGCCTACGAGTCAAAGCAGAAGCAGAAGTTGACGGATAGAGAAATCAATGCAGTCCAGCCCAAAGTACAACAATATCTACGATGGTCCAAGGTTGCCATCATGTTTGACCACTTAGATCACCCTAACCGAGTGGTCCACCCGGGGCGGTATCCCCTGGTACTAGATCCAGTCGTTCGCAACGTCAAGCTTAAGCGTGTTCTCATTGATGGTGGCAGTGCCCTTAACATCCTCTTCACCAAGACACTAGACGAGATGCAAATTCCAAGATTCAAGTCAAAGCCAAGTTTGACTACTTTTCATGGGGTTATTCTAGGACTGTCGTCAACACCACTCGGGCAAATCACTCTTCTAGTCACTTTTGGCATTTGGGAGAATTTTCGCATAAAAAACGTCTACTTTGAAGTCGCCGACTTTGAGGCAGCTTACCACGCCATCTTAGGAAGGCCAACGCTTGCCAAGTTCATACCAGTACCACATTATACCTATTTGATGATGAAGATGTTGGGTCCACGAGGAGTTATTTCCCTTTGTAGCTATGTCAAGCAAGCTTTCACCTGCTACAAAGAAAGCTGTGACATGGCCCAATCTCATGAGAGTTTGCTCGGCCGATAGGAAGTCCGACTGGCTGCATCTACATCTGAAGAAGGAGAAATTCCTGCTAAAAGGTTGACCAAGTCAGGAGAAGGCGACGCCAAGACCAAGAAGATTCCACTCGATCCTTCTGATCCCTCAAAAATAGCTGTAATAGGCACTGAGTTAGATTGTAAATAGGAAAGCATGCTCATCACTTTTCATCAAGCTAATAAAGATATATTTGCGTGGAAATCGTCAAATATGCCTGGTATTCCTACAGAGGTGATTGAGCACTCATTAAATGTCAAGGAGGATGCAAAACCTATGTAACAACGACTTCGTCGCTTTGCACAGGATCGGGAGATGCTATCAAGGAGGAGCTTGCTAAGCTTTTGGCAGTCGGGTTCATCAAGGAAGTCTATCATCCCGACTGGTTGGCTAATCTAGTTTTGGTTCAGAAGAAGACAGGACAATGGCGCAAGCGCGTCAACTACACAGATCTCCACAAGTCTTGCCCCAAGGATCCTTTCGGTCTACCCCATATTGAACAGGTCATCGATTCAACTGCCAGTTGCAAGCTTTTGAGTTTTTTGGATTGTTACTCGGGATATCATCAGATCAGCCTAAAGGAGTCCGACTACTTGAAGACTTCATTTATCACCCCGTTCGGGGCCTACTTTTATATCACAATGTCGTTTGGTCTCAAGAATGCAGGAACCACACATTAGCATATGATTCAAAAATGTCTACAAACTCAACTTGGGCGGAACATGGAGGCTTATGTAGATGACGTTGTCATCAAGACCAAGCAAAGACAAGATTTGTTTGCTGATCTAGAGAAAACCTTTCAAAATATTCAAGCCTTCAGGATGAAGTTAAATCCTGAAAAGTGTACCTTTGGGGTACTGATACAGGCAGCCTAGCATCATCGTCATTTCCCTCCCCTACTGATCAAAATATTCCAAATCATTTTGAAGGAGCAATAACTCGCGCTCGTGTAATGCAAATAAATCAACAGCTAAACTCACTCCTAAATAAGAATAGCATTACACATGAGAATCAGCTACTACCTAATGCCCATAATTTAATTGTCCTCAGGTATGAAAACATTGAAGAGTGGCAAAGGAGAAGCACAAAGTCATCAACAGCCATCAATCAAGCTATGAATGCCATGAAGGCCATTTCGGTTTCTAGTGACCAACTGGGAGTAAAATGCTCATAGAAACTGCATCTTAAATCCAATAAATGTGTTTGACCATAGCTTGGATAGATTGTGAGATAAGCTTTCCAACAGATCTGGCCCCATCCAATAATCCCACTAATATCATCTAATTAATATGGAGACTAGAAATTGTCAACCGTTTATTTTTCTTAATTAGGGTGTTGCACACTAAGGCTGTGTTCGTTAGTTGCAGTTGGGAAAATATTCCCTCCGCACGGAAAACGGAGCGACTCATTAGCACATGATTAATTAAGTATTTACTAATTTTTTTTCGAAAATGGATTAATTTGATTTTTTTAAGCAACTTTTGTATAGAAACTTTTTGGAAAAAAAATACACCGTCTAATAGTTTGAAAAGCGTGCTCGGGAAGAAAAATACTGTGCGGCGGTAGTAAAGCAGCAGCCGAACTCAGCCTAATATTGGTTTAAAAAAATGTCCTGATCAGATCTGGACACCTCTCCATCTCTTTCCAACTCTTCTATATAATAGGATTTTTCTCAACATGTAGGGGACTTTTGAGATATTTTCAGATTGAAACAATTATGCTATATGCATTTTCTTGAGTATACTAGCCACAGGCTGAATCATCTTTGAGGTTGTGCATTCCTTCCCATTATTCTTGCAAGCTCTTTGTGATTGTAGCGAGGATTGTAATCCGCTTGACTTGGTTTAGTGGACAACATGAGGTTGGGCGAACTTCGGGCTGCAAGTTGTTGCACATGCAACGGTTGGCCGTACAAGACTCATCAGATTTCATGAATATCTTTGATTCTACACCATGAAGGTTGGGTGCACCCTCGTATCAAGTACCGTTAGGGAAGCTGCTTGGTTTCATGGTGTCTCATCGAGGCATCGAAGCCAACCTGGAGAAGATCAACGCTATACGGAATATGAAGCCGCTGAGTACCCAGAAGGATGTCCAAAAACTTACCGGGAGCATGGCAGCTTTGAGCCGATTCGGTTTTAAGCTTGGGGAACGAGACATTTCTTTCTTCAAGTTGCTCAAGAAGACGGACGAGTTCCAGTGGACCCCACAAGCCCAGAAAGCTTTTGAAGACTTCAAGGATTTTCTTACGACACCACCTATGCTGGCTTCACCACATCCGCAAGAGCCTTTATTGCTTTATGTGTCAGCAACTTTTCAAGTGGTCAGTACAGTTTTGGTTGTTGAGCGTGAAGAAGAAGGCCGAGTCTAGAAGGTTCAAAGGCTAATTTATTTCGTCAGCGAGGTGCTGGCCAGATCTAAAACCCGCTATCCCCAGGTACAAAAGTTATTATATGGAGTTTTAATTACCATACAGAAATTAGCTCATAATTTTCAAAGTCACTTGGTTACGGTGGTCACGTCTTTTCCAGTTGACGACGTTCTTCATAATCGGGAGGCCACAAGACATATTGTGAAGTGGGCTTTGGAGTTGATGGCATTAGACATTACTTTCAAGGCACAGACGTCGATTAAGTCTCAGATTTCGGTGGACTTCGTAGCCGAGTGGACTGAGTGCCAACGAGATGTGCTTGTGGAGAAGCTGAAATATTGGACTATGTACTTCGATGGGTCTAAGAGAGTTACTGGCACAAGAGCTAGAGTGGTTCTAATCTCCGTGACTGGAGAGAGATTGCGGTACGTTCTTTAGATTCATTTTCTGGCATTACACATTGTAGCTGAGTATGAGACTTTGCTTCATGGGTTGCGTCTTACTGTGTCGTTGGGAATAAAATGGATGATAGTTCGAGGAGATTCTCAGCTGGTGGTCAATCAAGTGATGAAAGATTGGTCTTGCATAAATGAAAACATGGCTGCTTATCGTCAAGAAGTTTGTAAGTTTTAATCCAAGAGATCGTGTTCTTGTTGCTGAACAGTTCTCTTTTTTCTCAGCGTTGCTTGTGTGATCCCCTATGTTCAGTTCAATGTTTTAGCTATTTTTCCCACATGCAAACTCAGATAATTGTTTTCTCATCCTTGTTGGAATGGTCATAAAATTTCTTACCAACTTGCTGTAGATCATTTTCCTCTAGTTTAGTTTACAAATATTGGGTGGGATCTTGCTACTATCATCAAAAAGAAAAACCTGAATTCTTCTTTGATAGCCAATCTTTCCTTTGCGAATACTTGATCCCATAAAGACTAGCTGATCTGTTACAAAGGGCTGCACTTGGTGATCGTGTCCTTTCAATTGCAATAAACAATAAAGAAAAAATAGCAAATAAAAAGCAAAAAAAGACAGCTGACCAGAATATTAAAAAAAAGAGTTGTTGAAAATATTTGCAATTTTTGGAGAATTGTTCTGTTTATGCAAACCTGTGTCCTATTCTGTAATCATTTCAATCAGCTAACGTCTTTCGATAACCATTGCAATTGAGCTATTTGTATTATCACTCATATCTTCTACTAGCAAACCCCTTTGATTGCATTTGGTTCCATTATCCTTGTGTGTGAGTTGCTTTGTTCACTTTTCTGACCTTGTGTTCAGCAACTAGGATTTGCGTTCTTTTTTTGGATAACTACTTAACGGGACTATATCAAGAATTCAGATTGTTTAGGACATACACTTCTCCTACCAAGCTCCACAAATAAAATCGTTGTAGGCTTTGATCTCAGCTATGACTTCGCTTAACCTCATATTGTTTTCACTTTACCACTAAAATGTGAACTCCTCTATCAATCAACAAAGGGTAAGTAAGAACTTTGGTGGTAAGGATAAGTGAGTTGAGAGTACAGTCCATACATTGTGTGTGTGTGTGTGTGTGTGTGTGTGTGTGTGTGTATATATTTCACAACTAACAATGTCAAGTCAAGGTGAAAATTCAGAGACTAACAGACGTGCTTCGAATGCCCTAGTCAACTGGACTGAATATTGTGCATTGAGAGACACACTACGACGAGAGATCGCCGCTGGAAATGAGCAGCTGAGAGAAGAAGTGAATAACTTCATTCAAAATCTTCAGATTGAAGTGAATCAACAACGGAATGTATTCCACACCAACATAGTTGCTGACATTGTACGGCAACTATAGCCACAAGATGACCAAGGCCCTGTGGTGGATGAGAGTAATGAGGAAGCAGTTGCTCGAGGGGCTCGTGCTGACAATAATCAACCTCCTAGGCTTGCCAGAGGTGGTGTTGATAATAAAAATGGAAGGGGTCTTGGTCGTGGCATGGGATGTGGAGAAATTGCATATGAGCCCATCTGTGTAAATTTGCCGCCCCGCAACGAAGCAAATCAACGCAATAACCACAATGGCAACAACCGTCCTAAGAAAGAAAGGTTTGGTAAACTTAAGTTTTCTATGCCTAAATTTGCAGGTACAAATAATCCTGAAGACTACTTGGCTTGGGAACTAAAAGTTGATAAAATCTTCCGGCTGCACAACTACACCGAAGAAAAGAAACTTGCAATGGCCTCGATTGAATTTGAAGAATATGCACTGATTTGGTGGGAACAAATTCGGAGTCAAAGAGAGGATCATGATGAACCTCCTGTTGCATCATGGGCAGAAATGAAGGTTGAGATGAGAGCAAGGTTTGTCCCTCGTCATTACAAATGTGATCTATTTGATACATTGCAGGTACTGAAACAAGGAAACCGCATGGTGGATGAGTACTACATGGAAATGGAGATGGCCATGATTCGTGCCAATGTGTATGAACACGAAGAGCAAACCATGGCATGTTTTCTTGCTGGTTTGAACTATCCTATCAAGCGCATCACTGAATTTCAGCCAAACAATAATGTAGCGGAATTAGTGCATCAAGCAAGCAAAACTGAAAGACAAGTGCAGCAAGACTCCAAGGTAACAAAGAATTCTTCGTTTGTTTCCCATTCATCTCATAACAACTCACAACCTACAGCAACGGAGTATGAGGCTTTGCTTCATGGGTTGCGTCTTGCTATGTCGTTGGGAATAAAACGGATGATAGTGCGAGGAGATTCTCAGCTGGTGGTCAATCAAGTGATGAAAGATTGGTCTTGCTTAAATGACAATATGGCTGCTTATCATCAGGAAGTTCATAAGTTGGAAGACAAATTTGACGGTTTGGAGTTATCTCATGTTTTGAGGCATAATAACGAAGCTGCCGATTAGTTGGCTAATTTTGTATCCAGAAGAGAGGCAGCCCCGACTGATGTTTTTGTTGAACACTTTCATGAGCCTACTATTGCAAAGAAAGAAACTATTGAAGATGATGCTACCAAGCAAGTGTCCATGGTTGATTCTGACTGGAGGATGTCGTTCATTAAGTTTTTGACTCAGCAGGAATTGCCTCAAGATCGTGATGAAGCTGAGCGAGTCCGATGTCGTAGTCAAGGTTATGTGATGGTTGATTCTGAGCTGTATAAGTGGAGCCCGTCTGGTGTTTTGACGAGATGTGTTTCACCTATGGAAGGACTGTAGTTGTTGCAGGATATCCACTCGGGAATATATGCCAGTCATGCTGTAGCACATACTTTGGTGGGGAAATCTTATCGATAGGGTTTTTCTGGCTCACAGCTGTTACAGATGCAGACAAAGTGGTTCAGACTTGTGAAGGTTGTCAGTTCTTTGCCCGGAAATCCATGTTCCGGCACAAGAGTTGCAAACTATTCCTCTTTCATGGCCCTTTGTTGTTTGGGGCTTGGATGTGGTGGGTCCTTTTATGAAAGCTCCAGGAGGCTTCACTCATCTTTTTGTTGCTATTGACAAGATTTTCAAGTGGATTGAGGCTAAGCCAGTTGCCACAATTACGGCCAATAGAGCTCGTGATTTTTTCATCAACATTGTGCATCGGTTTGGTGTTCCGAATTGGATTATTACAAACAATGGGACTCGGTTCATAGGAGGAGTTTTCAAGGATTTTTGTGAAGATTTTGGGATTAAGATATGCTATGCGTCGGTTGCACATCCAAAGAGCAATGGACTAGTTGAGCGCGCTAATGGTATGGTTCTTGAAGGCATCAAGGCTTGTGTTTTTGATAGACTATGCCCTTATGCCGGATGATGGGTTCAAGAGCTGCCTTCGGTTTTGTGGTCGTTGCAAACTACACCCAGTCTGGGTACGGGTCAGTCGCCTTTCTTTTTAGTTTAGGGGGTTGAAGCTATGTTGCCGAGTGAGTTGGAATTTGAATCTCCTCAAGTTCGTAATTTCAATGAGGAGCGTTATGATCAAGATCGTGTTGAAGATTTAAATCGATTGGAAGAAGCCCGTGAAGCTGCTCTAATCCAGTCGGTAAGATATCTCCAAGGACTTCGGCGTTACCATAATCGCAATGTTCAATCACGGGCGTTTATTGTTGGTGATATGGTCTTGCAGAAAATTCAGACGACGAAGGATCGGCACAAGTTGTCTCCGTTATGGTAAGGGCCTTTCCTAATCGCTGAGGTCACTCGGTCGGGGGCTTATCGATTAAAGCGTAAAGATGGATCGATTGTGGAGAATTCCTAGAATTTTGAGCACCTTCGGCGTTATTACACTTAAACTATATGTATTTTGTTTCTCTCGACTGCCGACGTCAAGTAAGTTGTCTTCTTGAGTTGCCAGTCGGGGCTATCAATATCAGTAAAGTATGAAGTTTCTTCTCCATCTGACTTGTTTATATTTGGTTTATCATTGTTTTTTGTTTTGACCTGAGCCGAGTGGATAAGGACTGAAAATTTTTTGAAGACTTAGTCGAGTTTTAGGCTTGATTTAAGTTGGCTGAGAATTTTTAAGAAATTAAAAGCTGGAATCAGTTTCAAGGCGTAAACATAAATGAGTCAATATATTACAAGACAGATCACATACATTTTTTTACGTCAAGACATTATCCCTGAAAGTTTTCAACTACATCAGCAGCTATTTTCTTGGCAGACCCTTGAGCTTCATTTAAGAATTCTAAGGCTTGCTCGTCTGAAGTGCCGTCAGCAAAGTCATCTCCTACAGTCCTTATATCCACTCGGGGATACAAGGATTTTGTCATCGCTAGATCTTGGCTTGCTCCCATAGTAGCTGCATCATTGATGTTTTCCAGGTACATCTTTGCAGCCCTTTTAATCTTTTCAAAAATCTCAGGAGCATCTTCGAAACTTGAGCCCAAGGCTTTCTGGAAGATAGAATTTAAAATTGGGGTTGCGGCATTAGCAATGTCATCTCTTATATTCTTGGCTCTCTAGATTCTTTGGGTGAACACCTCAAATTAGGCTTGTGATTTTATTTTATGAGCTGCACAGTTACAAATAAACAAGATATGTTGGCAGTGCTACGAAATGGCTGGAATATTAGAATTAGTGCCGCTACCTTCAAGCTCGTCTACGACTTTAGTCTTCTCCGTTTCCAGTCGGGCGTTCAAAGATTCTATTTCTGACAAATGTGCTATATAACATGAAAACACGGAGTTAGCAACAACGATTGACTGATGATGAATGCAAGCGGGATAGTTTATTTACCTCCGACTGTTCCACGGAATTCCAGGTTGATATCCCAGAGCTGGCTAATTTCTGCCCTTAATATCTTTTCCCTAGAAATACCAGCTTCCTTGGCTTCTTTGAGCTCTTGCTGGACAACTTCTAGGGTTTTCAGATGTAGAACCAGCTTTTCCAGTGTCTCCAACTTTGCCTAGGATTGGCGATATATTCTCTGCATACAAAGGATGGATTAGCAGATGTCATGGTAAAAAGAGATTAGAGAATAAGGGGTTTTACTTACATTTAGCAGTCGGGAGGACTCTGACAGTCAGGCTACCAGCAGATCACGTTCTTCGGTTTCCTTTTGTTTGTTTAAAATCATTCTGTGTGCCCGGCCTTCAGCATCGCGCCATTGGATCTTGATTGGTGGAAGCGAGTCTTCTACTGATTTGATCCGAAGTATCTCTTCCACCTCTCCGATTATCAGATTTGATAAGGCGAAGTTGCACGTATTCAAGACAAGGAGTTGAATTTAAAAAACTGAGTGATTGGGAGTTTATGTGTGATTATCTCGGGATGTCCGCGTGGCGGACTTTGGATTCTTTCATCTGCGCCAGGAGTTGATTTCTATTGATCTTCTTGAGCAGCAGTATTCCTGGTTGATTGCTCCTTGTTTATATCTTCGTTGTCACCCATGGAGTGATCTTCAGTTGATGGTCCTTGGGTGGTAGCTGGATCTTCTTCACTCGACTGGTTTCCAGTCGTGGGTTCTTGTTATGTTGCTTGTTAAAAGGAGCCCGACTGATTTCCAGTTGGGGGCTCTTGGTCAGTAGTCGGGTGGCTGGAACCTGACTGTTCTTTGGATGCTTTGGCCTTGCATCCTGCGGCTTCTTGAGTTTTTGGCTCTGAGCCAGGAGGTGGCATATCAGATCGGCCGGTTGGACCAATGTCTTGGGGTCTTCTGCAAGTGCAACGTATAAGAGTGGATCAGATTGCAGTCAGGAGTATGTTTGAGAGCAAAAGATGCAAAAAAAAAGTTATACGGGGGTTACTGTTGGATTTTCTGATCTTGGGTGCAGAACTAGTGGATGATGTCCTTGGCGAGCTGATGTGAACTCTCGGAGTCTGAACTTCTTCGTGTTCTTCATCTGAGTCACTGATGACTAGTTTTCTCTGTTTGCTGGCTCGTTTGCTCGTTTCCTCTGTAGCAGCCTTTTTATTTTTCGTTTGAGGCTTGATGGTTGGCCCACCAATCGGCCAGTTTCTAGTCGGCCGGTTGCTAGTCGGTTGAACTTGAGGAGCTTCATGGTAGACTTTGTAGGGCCGAGAGACATATAAGGCATTTTCCTGCCGAAGATATTCATTACAGATATAACATGGGCAAAGCATGTCAAAATAGTTGAAGCTGAAAGTGGTTTACTTGTTTGCGTACCGGAAGTGGTGGCAGAAGGATGCTGAAGGGAGCAACTGGTAATTTGTTGCTGTAATCAACTATGATCCCGGTGGAGAACATAGGATTTGGAAATCCAGAGATTCACGGTCTGCGCGGTTGTGATCGGTTTGCCCTTCATACTCGAAGGCTGGTTTGGATCTTTCTTTAATTGGCGCCAGTCGGCATTTAATGAAGTGTCGAGTGATTTGCTCTCCTTGGAGTCCTTTTCTTTTTATTTCAAGGATCTTTGACAACAAGCTGTTGGCGTCAATCCAGTTTTGGCCTCTGGAAGAGCGTTCTAGTTGACTCGGGGAATCGGTGGAAGGCCGACGAAGTCGGGCAAGCTGGGAGCAGGGTTGGAGATGTAGAACCAATTTGCGTGCCAACCCTTATTGGAAGTTTTCAAGGGGAGGGAGAAGTAGTCTTCGTGGAGAGTTCCACGAAGTTGAAATCTGGCACTATCGACGACACAAGGGTTATCTTTGGTTGGATGGGCTTTAAGAAAGAACATGCAGCGGAATAGATTGAAGTGAGGGTGCATTCTGAGAAATGCTTCGCAGACAAGAATAAAGATGGCAATGTGCAAGATGGAGTTTGGATTCAAGTGATAAATCCTGATCCCATAATAATCAAGTATGCCGCAGAAGAATTCAGAGGTCGGAAGAGAAAATCCATATTTGAAGTAATGAGTGAAAACGACAATCTCACCAGTGTTAGGAGTTTTGAACTCTTCACCTCTCGCCGGTTGCTAGCCGATGATCTCTTTTGCTAGGAGGACGCCATCTTTTACCATATCTTTTAGAGTTCACTCCTTCATGTCGGAGGTCGCCCATCACTCGAAAGGGATTTCTCTCTCATCCGCCATGAGCGAGGATTTGGGACAGCACGGATGTGAGTTTGTGGGTTGAGATTTCTGGAAAGGGGAAGCTGGAGATGTGCGCAACAAGTTTTGATGGAGATGGAAGTGGTTGGTTGGATGGATGGATCTGGCGGATTTGGGACCCTAGCTCTAGTGGTGGTGGCTGTGAACAGGAATGCGAAAGGGGAAATTTTCGGGAAGTTAAAGAAGTGAGGAAGACGACGGACGCTTCGGCGGTTTTTTATTTAGGGTATCGGTAAAATTTTTCGTTTGCGCCGAGGCGCACGAAATGTTTGCAGCCCATATCTCAGGTGTGGCTTGTCACCTGTATTTTGAGACTTAAGAAAATTTGCCTTCACAATATGTGCATGCTATATGGCCCAATACCTTCAAAATCCTTTTATACAACAGTTACACAACTTTTTAGGAGTTGGTACGATGCAATTTAAAGGTAGCAAATAGTGAAGTTTTTTATAACCGTCCGTAACTTTTTTTAGGTTGCAAGAGCTATTTTGTTTTTTACAGAGCAATAGATTTTATATTATATCAATGCTTCTTTGCCACATTTTTGTGTGCTTTTCTGATTAAGAACAATATTATAGCTTAGGCTAATTATATTTTGGTAATTTTTCAGGCGGTTGATAAATCTATTTATGGGTTTTATTAACTCGAATTTTATACCACAGATACCATATATTTCTAACGATGGTGAAATTGTGTGTCTTATTGGGACTTGGACATATTTGCCTTGGCAATATGTGCACAATATGATACCAATACTTATATTCACTATGCAACAAGTTTTATTATTAAGGTTATTTGCTATGTGATTTTTTCTACAATACTTTTGGCTTTGGCTAAGCATATTATTTATACGAAACCACTCGAATGGTTGAATTTTTAAGTTCTTCACTATAAGCTTAGTTTGTTCAACTAAACACATAGTCGGAGGCTACACCTAATTAGGTGCATTGATGTGCGCAAGGGTGTCCCGATATTTTGATGAGAGGATACGTTGATTGGATGGAGCGACGTTGGTGATCCGACTACAACTGTCCAGAGACGTTGCGCCTTAGCAATCGTTACACCAACTCCAGAGGCAGTCGTGAATCTCGATGGATGCACGGTCAGCCCAACCACGAGGGTATTTGTTCCTGCAAGCAATCGAGAACTAGCAAGAACAAAATGAACAAGCAACTCAATTTGCGGATTAAAGATGTAGGATTGAATCAACAAAAGTATCAAAGGTGGGGTTCCGTAACGAGCAAACTGGCAATCTAACCGATCATGGGATTACACGGAAAAGTAGTGAAGCTAAACTTTCATCTAAACAAAACCCAAGAAACCCTAAAGGGGTACCTAACTATTTAAAGGGGTGTTGGGGTCGTCCCCTTCTCCTAGGAAGCATCCCTAGTGGACCCAACTTGATACACTGCCCATTGGGCCAAAATAAGGTGACGTAGCATCTTTGACAGAAAAGGACTTAGTAATAAAACGAAGATTGCGGCCGTTTCAGAATAGATATGGACATGAGACTAGATCCATTTGAAATTAGACTTGATAAGCTTTCCATGAAGTACTTGCACGCCCGAAATGGAGTCCGTATGAAGTCGTGGCGGTTGTCACAATTCGGTGCTGTTCTGCAGTTCGAATCCAGCCTGCGCGAATATGTTTTCTCTTGGGTCCTATCCATCATTCCTAACCAAAACAAGAGTGCAAACGTTTCCACCGTCTAAATAAGATGGACAAGAAGATAACAACGAATTCACCTGGTAGTTTATTTGGCGTGCACGAGCGCGAGTAATTGGACCGAAAATCTGTTGTCGTTGTTTTGGCATGGATGTATTGACTGTGTTGATGTCCTCATCATCCTCCCCTTCTTGCATTTGAGTCGTTCTCGACTCAATCTCATCTTCGTCTGCCAAGTATGGCTTTAAATCTGCAATGTTAAATGTGGGACTAACCCCAAAATCTGTAGGAAGATCAAGTTTATATGCATTCTCATTGATTTTTTCTAACACTTTGAAAGGTCCATCAGCTCTAGGCATGAAATTAGATTTTCTCAAATCAAGAAACCTTTCTTTTCGCAAATGCAACCAAACCAAATCACCTGGTTCAAAATGCAATTGCCTTCGACCTTTGTCACCTGCAAACTTATACTTAGCATTCATGCGTTCTATGTTTTCTTTAGTTGTTTCATGTAGTTTTAACATTAATTCAACACGGTGTTTATCATCAAAATTCAGTTTTTCAAAAGATGGCAAAGGCATTAAATCAATAGTAGCATGAAGCAAGAAGCCATAAACAATCTCAAAAGGACACATCTTTGTAGTGGAATGCAACGAACGATTATAAGCAAATTCAATATGAGGCAAACATTCTTCCCATATCTTTAGATTTTTCTTTAAAACAGCCCTTAACATAGTTGACAAAGTTCTATTCACAACTTCAGTTTGACCATCAGTTTGGGGATGACAAGTAGTAGAAAACAAAAGCTTAGTCATCAATTTAGCCCACAAAGTTCTCCAAAAATGGCTAAGAAATTTAGTGTCATGATCAGAAACAATTGTGTTTGGCACACCATGCAAGCGAACAATTTCTCGAAAGAACAAATCAGCAATATGAGTAGCATTATCAGTTTTATGACATGGTATGAAATGTGCCATTTTAGAAAATCTATCCACTACCACAAAAATGCTATCACGCCCCCTCTTAGCCCTAGGCAATCCCAACACAAAATTCATTGAAATATCTTCCCAAGGAACACTAGGAACAGGTAGAGGCATATACAAACCATGTGGATTTAAGCATGACTTAGGCTTTTGACATGTAGTGCAGCGAGCAACAAATCTCTCCACGTCTTTTCTCATCTTTGGCCAAAAGAAATGACCAGCAAGTATGTCCTCCGTCTTCTTGGCTCCAAAATGCCCCATCAAACCACCTCCATGCACTTCCTGCAACAACAATAAGCAAACAGAGCTAACTAGAATGCATAGCTTGTTTGCTCTAAAAATAAACCCGTCATTGAAGATGAATTTGTTCCATGTCTTTTCATCCTTATAATGCAACAACACATCTTTGAAATCATCATCATACACATATTGGTTTTTAATTGTTTCTAAGCCAAAGATTTTGTAGTCAATAAATTCAACCCATTTAGCATGTCTACGGTTCAACTTTCCTTGACTAAAAATATGCTTTAAAGATTCATGATCAGAATGTATGACAAATTCCTTGGGCCACAAATAATGCTGCCATGTTTCTATTGGCCCGCAACGTCAAGCCCAATGTGATACTCATCTTTGCTACCTGTGTCGTTAGCTGCAAGCAAAGCGAGTGTATCCTCGTCCAATTCACTAGCAGAAGAATACTCACCATTGTCCCTGATGATCAGAACACGTTTGCTAGGGCAGTCCTTTTGTAAATGCCCAAAGCCCTTACATTGATGGCATTGAACATCCCGTGTTCGCCCTGTGGAAGCAACAGAGGAAGCACTCTTGCCAGGCTTGTCTGCAACCTCTTTAGCGCGAGAGGGAGCTGAAGAGGGTGCCGACCGCTATCTGTTGTTGGAAGGTGTCGGTGTCGGTGTCGGTGTCGAGGCCGATGATCGACTTGGTGGGGCAGCGGTGCCATTCCGAGCCGTCCAGGAAGTTCTACCTGCAGAAAAGTTAGCCCTTGTATGCGCACGTTGTCCCTGCACTTCTCTTTCAGCTTTGCAAGCATAATGAAATAACCGAGTCATATTATTATACTCTTTGTAACTAAGAATATCATAAATTTCTCGGTCTAAGCCCTCCAAAAATCGAGCGATGGCAGCCTCCTTGTCCTCTACTAAACCACAACGCAACATACCCATTTGCATCTCTTGATAATACTCTTCCACACTCTTACCATCCTGTTTCAATTGTTGCAGCTTATTTAACATGTCATGTGCATAATATGAAGGTACAAATCTAGCATGCATAATTCGTTTCAAATCATCCCAATTAGATGGCAAAGCATTCATATGAGTACGACGGTATTCACTCCATCAAACAGAAGCAAAATCAGTAAACTCACTAGTGGCAGCCCTAACCCTCGTATCCTCAGGAATATCATGGCAAGGAAACTTTTGATCTACCGCTAACTCCCATGAAAGCTAAGCATCATGGTCATACTTACCATCAAAAGCAGGCATAGTGAATTTAATCTTATCAAATGAATCGCCATTAGCACGTCCCTCACGGCGTGGCTGACGATGAGCCATACCACGACGGTTGAACCGAAGTCGTCGCTTGTCCGGATCATTCTCAGAATCACCAACGTAGTCATGGTCATCCATCTCACTGCCATGGTGGGATGCTCGGGCGATCTCATCAAGACGCCTCACAATATCATCAAAAGTGGTGTTCACGGTGGCCATAGAAGCTTCCAAGGTTGTAAGCTTGGTGTTGGTATCAATTTGCGTGTGCTCCACATGACCAAGCTGTTCGTTGCTGCACGAACATCCTTCTCGAGCCCCTGGGTGTGGTCCCTCACTAATCTATCAAAATGTTGAATGATTCCTCTTGTTCGCGGTGAGTGGGGAACACCCTGATTGGAAGGCTCTTCACATGACATGGTTAGAAAAAAAACAAACAAAAACAAATACTATATGATAGGAAAGAAAGGGGAAAAAATTCAACAAAACTACTTGGATGTGGTTCTATCAAGTCACTCACTCTCAACCTATTCAACAAGCTCTTACCAATTCTCACCATGCTAAACAGGAGGTGACGGCAACCGTCGGACTGGACAAACCTCTAGAGAAAGGTGGATCAATGCCTTGGTCGCTTAATCCCTGTCAAGTATTAGTCGAACCGATGGAGCTATGGGTGGGATGGTAATGAGACAAAGAAAAACTAGAAACCACGTTAGTCAAAAGCAAGCTGAATAATCATTCAAGGCTGGTACCGTGTTGGTCCTAGGCTAGACGTAGTAGAGACGCGAGCCTAACCACAAAGGATGCCACAAGACGGAAACCAGGAACGATGAAAGGAGTTGACAAACAAAGAAGACACGATATATCAAAAACTCACGAAGCGGCCTTTTTGTTTTCTTCTTCTTTTCTTTTTTTTCTTTTTTTTGTGCTTTCTTCTTTTTTTTCACGCCAAGGAGAACATAGAAACCAACCACAGAAATTTTTAGGTCAAACGGACAAAAAATATGACTCCCAAAACTTGTCACCTCGAAAACAGAATTTTGCAAGCGGAATTTGGCGATTCTAAATTTGGTGAAACCGATGTTGTCCCGAAACCAGATGTAAATTTTTCTATAGATGTCCATGGATATATTGTAAGCCTCATTCCGAGTCCATATGTAAAAGGTATGACTGTTTGATGGAAGGTCACTCGAAACAAGGTTCTATTTCTTTTCTGGTGGCGGCAGACTCAAAGGCAATCGGATTCAAGGAAAGGAACAGATCTGACACAAACGGAAAGCGATTTGGTGGATGGCAGCGATGGTGGAGATGACGACAAATGTGGTGATGGCGGCAAAGATGGTGATGGCGATATGCGTGGCAAGAACTCGAAACTCTAAACGACGTAACGCTAAGACCAGCAACTCGGCACAACAATGTAACAGAAAACTCAACAAGCCCTAACTAAGTAGTACTAGCAAAAAGGCTCAAGGGTTTATAGGATTACGGAAAAACAAATCCACAAATAATTTTTTTGCCTTTTTTGGACTGTAGGTATAAGAAAATTACGAAACAATAAATCTGTCACCGAGCAACCTAAAAGCTCTGATACCATCTAATGTGCGCAAGGGTGTCGCTATCTTTCGATGAGAGCATAAGTCGATTTGATGGAGTGACGTTGGTGATTCGACTACAACTGTCCAGGGACGTTGTGCCATAGCAATCGTTACACCAACTCCAGAGGCAGTTGTGAATCTCGACGAATGCATGGTCAGCCCAACCACGAGGGTATTTGTTCCTGCAAGCAATCGAGAACTAGCAAGAACAAGATGAACAAGGAACTCAATTTGCGGATTAAAGATGTAGGATTGAATCAATAAAAGTATCAAAGGTGGGTTTCCGTAACGAGCAAACCGGTGATCTAACTGATCACGAGATTACACGGCAAAGTAGCGAAGCTAAACTTTAATCTAAACAAAACCCAAAAAACCCCAAAGGGGTACCTAGTTATTTAAAAGGGTGTTGGGTCGTCCCCTTACCCTAGGAAGCGTCCCTAGTGGACCCAACTTGATATACAGCCCATTGGGCCCAAATAAGGTGACATAACACCTTTGACAGAAAAAGACTCGGTAGTAAAACGAAGATTGCGGCCGTTTCATAACAGATATGGACATGAGGCTAGATCCATTTGAAAGTTGACTTGATAAGCTTTCCATGAAGTACTTGCACGTCCAAAATGGAGTCCGTATGAAGTCGTGGCGGTCATCACAAGTCGGTGTTGTTCTACAGTCCGAATCCAGCCCGCGCGAATATGTTTTCTCTTGGGTCCTGTCCATTATTCCTAACCAAAACAAGAGTGCAAACATTTCCACGGTCTAAATAAGATGGACAAGAAGATAAGAACAAACTCACTTGGTAGTTTATTTGGCTTGCACGAGTGCGAGTAATTGGACTGTAAATCTGTTGTCGTTGTGTAGGCATGGATGTATCGATCGTGTTGATGTCCTCATCATGCATCTAGTCGATACACCTAGGTATAATTTTTTATTATAATTTTTTCATCCCTTCACAGCCTTCCTATTACATTGATATCACTCGGGAGACTATGGTAGTGATGATTGAAACACTCGGCTATCAAGTGATTTGGTTCGAGGTGGAGTTATCTTGTCGACTGCGAAGGTCTCAGGGGCTACTGTGGAGATTATGGGTACCATATGTCCACATGGCTGGCTTATCCAACTATTAATAGGGATAGGTTTTATGTGATGATTATGTAATTGTTTAGGAATTAAGTGTTACGTTTCCTTGTGTATTAAGGAACGATTTATAGTCCTAAATCGGTGATATTGTAGATAATGACTAGGAGATTAATACCGTACGTGGTTAAGTCTCTGTCTTGTCAACCTGCCTTCCAAAGCTATATAAGGAGGGTAGGACGCCCCTTGAGGGACACAGGGATTTTTTCCACAACATACACAACTCAATCATCAGATCAATACAAACTCGGCAGGTACAATCCTCGAAACAGGAGTAGGGTATTACTTCTTTTTAAAAGGCTTGAACATGTCTAAATCTTTGTCTCATAACTCATCGTTTTTGGTGCTTGTGTGCAACCCCCTTTTCTTATTGCCGAAATCCAGTTTCGACATCAAGTAGATGCAGCTTTTATCATTCAAGTGAATAAATTAATGAGGGAGGAGAAAAGATTGATTAACAGGAGGAAGGAATTGGAAGAGTTAACAGAGATAGAACGAGAGAGAGATATCGATAGATAGAGAGAGGCAATGGCCTGGAGGGAAAAGAAAAAGAGAAAGGAAGGGGAAAAATAAAAAAGCAAAGGATATGGATTTTTTCTGGAAAACTCAAACTTTGGATGTTTTTTGGAATGTTGGGAATTTTCCTAGATTTAGGTTTGTTTTTTTAGGATTTGGGACAATTCGTGAAATTGAGCTCCACTTCCAAAACTCAAATAAAAACCAAATAACTCCGATTAACAAACGATAAAATTAAAGGATGGCATAATTAACTTATTTATTTAAATTAAACCATTTTTTATTTATGAAATTTTCATTAAGCTATTTTAGGCAAATAAACACAAATGTGCATTTCTGAAATTACGCAAATTAGAAAACACAAAAAAATGGGACGTGACACGGACCAAACCAGCAACAAAGACCGACAGCCTATCTCACATCTAGTACCGGTCAAGCCTGTTCTATTTGTGAAAAGGTCGCTACGTACAATCTTCTCGCGAAGGTTGTCGGCTTGATCACTTGGTATGATTGCCAACAGACAACCGATATGCTTATAAGTTGGATATGTGGAGCCATGCTGGTCACATGAGATGTACATGTAATAACCAACTTGAGCGCCCCTAAAAAGTGGAGAATGTATGACTAAACCTGGTCCTCGGCCAATGGTTGAAATGATCCTCGCACCACCTTTACGAGTAGTCGAGTACGACTGCATATCTGGTTCACAACCAGCATAGTAGCGATCTCAACAATTCTACAAATCTTCTACGAGTAGTCCAGTAAGACTACACATTGGTTCTCAACTAGCATGATAGTGATCTCACCAACTATACAATTCTTCTACGAGTGGTTGAGTACAACTACACATTTGGTTCTCAACCAACATGATAGCGATCTCGCCAACTCTACAAATGTTCTAGGAGTGGTTCGGTACTACAACCCATCTGGTTCTCAACCAGCGTATGTCGAAACCTAATTTCGGCAATAAGAAACTAGGGGTAGCAGTCAAGCGCCAAACACGATTGGTTAGTAAACAAAGGGATTTAGACAGGATCAGGCCTTCTCTAAAGAAGTAATACCCTACTCCTGTTTCGGTGGTTTAATTCCATCGAGTGGTTTATTGATCTCTTGATCAGGATGTATAAAGAAAACCTAGCTAATTGCTATTGTCTCAATCTCTCCCTCATGGAATGTCTTACCCTCCTTATATAGGTTTAGAGGTTAGGCTCACAAGTCAGAGACCTAACAACATACTATATTAAACTCCATAGCATTCCCGACTCAGGACTATAAGCCATGCCTTATTACACAAGACAACGTAATACTTAAGTCCTAGCCGATTACATAATCACAACACATAGTCTATCCCCTATAGTCAGTCGGATAAGCTAGCCGTGTGAGTATATGGTACCCATAATCTCCATAGTAGCCCCTGAGGCCTTCACAGTCGACAAGATAACGTAGCCTCAAACCAAAATAACACATAACCGAGTACTTCCATAGCCGAGTGCCTCCATTGCCGAGTACTTCCATCATCTCTGCCTAGGTCTCCCGAGTGTTTTTATCACCCAATAACAAGGCTGTGAAGGGCTGAAAAAGCTTCAAAAAATAATCAAGAATATATACTTAGGTGCATCGACTAGATGCACCTAATTAGGTGTAGCCCCCGACTATGTGTTTAGTTAAACAAACTAATCATATAGTCAAGAACTATAATAATCATACTCATCCGAGTGAAATAAATAAATGCTTAACCAAAGCCAAAAGCAATCATGAAAAATCATATAACACATAACCCCATAATCAAGGCATAGTGTATAATGACCCCGGGTACTGGCAAGCTCATGCTATCCAAGTCATTCTGCTCGAGTCCTCTCAAAGCATACAACTCAACCATCCTCAGTGTCAGATTATAAAAAATCCAAGTCAATAAAAAATCATAATAATTTGACCAAGTCACAATTAGCCTAAGCCATGATATTGGTCTTAATCAAAAAAGTCCACCAAAGTGGTAATATAGCATTGTCATAATATAAAGTCAATTACCTTTTATAAACCAAACAGCTTTAGCAACTCATTAAAAAGTTACTAAAATAGCCATAAAAAACTTTACTGTTTGTCACCTTCCAAATTGCATCGCATCAACTCCTAAAAGTTGTATAACTCCTAAAAATTGTCTCCTAAAAGGCATTAGGCGAATAACACGTGCATATTGCCAAGGCAAATTTGCTTAAGTCCCTAAAAGACACGTGCCAAACCACACCAATATCACGGGCTGTAAGCTTCTCATGAGCCACGGCCCAAAAAGAGAAAGCCTACCGATACCCTCAAACCAACGAAGCGCCGTCGTCTTCCCCGACGCTTCATCTTCCAAAATTTCCCCTTTCGCGCTCCTGTTCACAAGCGCTTCCGAATAAACCTAGAACACAAGTTCATCCAAATCCATCCATCCAAAAACTCCAAGTTCCACCAAAATCCACCGCGCTCATCCTGCTGCCATCATCTCTTCCAACAATCTCCACTCCCAACACCAGATCCACCTTCCCACAACCTTCATCCATGGACGAAGAGAGAGAGATCCCTTTCAACCAATGGGCAACTTCGGATGTGAAAGAATCCACCCTGAAGGAAATGGTGAAGGACGGAGTCCTCCCAGCCAAGGAGATCATCGGCTGGCGCCCAGCGTATGGGGAAGAGTTTCCAACTCCAAACACCGGTGAGATCATAGTCTTCACCCATTACTTTAAATGCGGATTTGGTCTTCCCACTTCTGATTTCTTCCATGGTATCCTGGATTACTATGATCTCCAAGTTTATCACCTAAATCCAAACTCCATTCTACACATTGCCATCTTTATCCATGTGTGTGAAGCCATCTTGGGGATTTATCCTCATTTCAACCTTTTCCGTCGTATGTTCTCTCTCAAGGCTCACCCAACCAGGGACAACCCTTGCGTTGTTGGTGGTGCCAGATTTCAACTCCACGGAACTCTCCGCAGAGATTACTTTCCTCTCCCTCTGAAACCTTCCAATAAAGGCTGGCATGCAAACTGGTTTTACATCTCAAACCCAACCCCCAGCTTGCCCGACTTCATTGGCCTTCCACCGGTTCAGCGAGCCAATTGGAATGCCCTGTCTAAAGGCCAAGACTGGATAGAAGCGAACAATCTTCTGGCCAAAATCCTTGAAATGAAGAATAAGGGTCTTCAAGGGGAACAAATCACTCGGCACTTCATCAAATCCCGACTGGCACCTATTAAGGAGAGATCCAAGCCAACCTTTGAGTATGAAGGTCAGAGTGACCCCAATCAGGAAGACAAAGCATCCCTAGACTTCCAAGTCTTGTGTGCCCGAATGTACAAGGTCTTCTCCTCCGGAATCGCCATAAATTACAGCAACAAGCTGTCGGTTCCCCCTTATAGCATTCTTCGGCCACCTCCTGCGGTAAGCTGACTTCCCAATTTAATCCATCTTTTAGTTTATCCATACTCTTTATTTCTCAAAAAATATCGTTTGCAGGCAAATGCTCTAATCATTTCTCGGCCATACAAAGTTTACCATGAAGATGCACCAACTCAGCCGACTGTCGGGAAACCGACTGGGGGCCCAAAGATCAAACCCCAGTGAAGAGTAAAAGAGCTGCTACTGCTGTCAAAGAACCTAGCAAACGTGCTAGTAAGCAGAGGAAGCTGGTTGTAGATGACTCGGACGATGACATCGAAGAGGTCAAGACTCCTGCGGCCAACATAAGTTCTCCTAGACCATCTACAAGATCTGCTCCGAAAATTAGGAAGTCCAACAGGTATTCTCCAAACAACTGAATCCATCTAATTGCTGAAAATCTTCTTGAATTGATCATGTTCATCTTCTTCTGCAGAAAACCTCAGGACATAGAACCTATCGGGCAAACAGGAAAAACTGAAGAATAGGTGTCTGTCACGCCCAGAAATTCGCTAACCCGAATTCCAAGCAGAATGTGTATTAAAATCCCTGTCCAGGACCAGCCAGGGTACACAAACAACAATATTGACATACAGATCCACGTCTTACAAACACCATAAAAATATCTTACATAAATGCAGCGGAAAGAGAGAAACAAGCTATTCTAGACAACTAGACGCTTGCAGCGTGGCAGCACCATTCCATGGGCATCCTCGATGGCAACCACAAGTTCCATTGAGTCAGGTTATTAAAGTTATAACTAATCACGGCGAATCTGGTTGATCGCCCATAACCGCGGGCACGGCTATTCGAATAGTTTTACTCTGATCAGAGGTGTACAACTGTACCCACAAGACACAGTCCCACAA
The DNA here is from genome assembly GCA_008326285.1 of Oryza officinalis. Taxonomy (NCBI): domain Eukaryota; kingdom Viridiplantae; phylum Streptophyta; class Magnoliopsida; order Poales; family Poaceae; genus Oryza; species Oryza officinalis. The sequence continues at coordinate 4,891,365 of BDMV01000003.1, read as the reverse complement.
CACATTACTGTGCGCCAACATACCACCACAGTACACCGGAAAAGGAGCTGTGACAGGACCCTTCGCACAACCCCTCCTAACCAAGCGCACCACACCTCAGGTTTCACCCCCACCTTTACACCAAGGTGGGCAGTCCCCTCTCGTGCCTTGGTGAATCCGGCAGCCGATCAATGGGTAAACCCCCGCCGACCCAACCCCATCACGCCCACCCTTGCCTGGGTACGTCGGCTAGGAGAAAGTCATACTACAAATCCAGCCATTACCCATGCTGGCTTGTGGAAAGTACGATAAGTCTTCCAGGGTTTCCCGCGAACCGGTCCTTAATTGTCATGAGCACGACCATCCAAACCATGTGCTCACAACCCACCATTAATCAGGTTTTAGTTGAAGCAATTATTTAACCGTCCACGATTAACCATCGTGAACCACATGAAATAACCATTACTAAGTATGGTGAAATAATAGTTTTCCCTTTAATGTGCTATTGTTACTAAGCATGGCTAAGCGTGTGCTAACCTGGCGACTAGTCAAATTGCTTCCCAAGCTATCAAAGGAAATAAGACAAATGAAATATAAGGCTGGGTACAATAGGTAAATAAACCCGTAAGTGACATTATAAAAATAATGCAATATTTAGAGAGAATAAATAGGGCTTTTGCAAATTAGGTACAATATGATCAAATAAACAAGTATGACTTGCCTTGCTCTTGAGCTGAGTCGACCTCGGCAACAACTTCGAAGTAAACCGGAGCGTCGGAATTACCGGAATCTAAGCGACAAACAAAGCACACAAGAAAACAGGCCATAAGTCTACAGAAACAGAGAACAAAACTATTTTTAATGGATTCTAGACATTTTTATGAATTTTCTGCAACTTGAACGGACTCAAACGGAGTCCGGATGAATTAGTTATGAATCTTAGAAGATTAACTGTGTTTTTACTAAAACAGAAAAGTCCTTAATCAATTATTGCGCAATAAACCCTGGGGTGACGTCAGCTGCGCCGTCAGCGCTGACGTCAGCCGAGCCAGGGCTGACGTCAGCCGCGGCAACGCTAGGGCTGACGTCAGCCGGGCTAGGGCTGACGTCAGCCGCAGCGGCGGCGGGCGGGATGACGCGGCGGCCACGTGGCGCGCACGTGGCGCCGACGCGGCACGCACGTGGCGGCCACGCGGTGGCCGAGCACGGCCGAGGCCGGCCATGGCACGGCGGCGGCGCGGCGCGGGCGCGGCGCGGAGCGGCGGGCGCGGCGCAGCGGGGCGCGGGACGGCGGACGCGGCGCGGCGGCGGCGCGGGACGGCGGACGCGGCGCGGCGGCGGCGCGGGATGCGGCGGCGCGGCGCCGAGAAGGGAAGGAGAGGGGCGGCGGCGGCGGCGCTTACCGGAGGGGGAGGGGCGACGGCGGCGCGGCGCTAGGGCTAGGGTTGGCGGCGGCGGAAGGGGGAAACAGAGGGGAGGGAGAGGGCAGCGGGTTATATAGGGGCGGCTAGGGCTAGGGCGCGGCGGCTCCGGATTCCTCGCCGGAGTCCGGCGGCGTGAGGAAGGCGGAGGGAGGGAAGGTGGACTTCCTCTCGGGCCGCGACCTTGGGCCGGCCCGAGAGGGAGAGGGGAGCGGCGGCGGCTTGGCTGGGTCGGGAGGGGGAGGCGGCCTGGGCCGGCCCGGGAAGGAGGGGAAGTGGGCCGGCGGCCCAAGATGAGGAAAAAGAAAAAGAAAAAGAGAAAAAGATTTTCCCAGGGCTTTATTTATTGCGGTGGAGGGTTTTTAATTGGTTAAAATTATTTCTAGAGCTCTGAAAATTCCACTAAAAATCCTGTTAATGTATTTTAACATGGGGAACTCAAGAAAAATCCCACCATGTCATTTCCACTTGATTAAATGCATTTTAACATTAGAGTTTTGCTCTAGGTTAAAAGGAAAATTTATTTTAAGCATTTTATTTCTCGAATTTTAACCTGAAAATCAAACTTCGGGGTGTGACAGTGTCCCAGAACCCTCTCCCGGGTAAAGACATTCATGTGCAAGAGCCCCCGACTGCCAATCAGGATATCTCGACTGGAGACCAGCCGGATTCCGCCAACCAAGCACCTGCCCAGGAACCCCCGACCGAAAACCAGCCGGAGAAAGAAAATCAAGTCCCAACCAACCAAGAAACTCCAGTCGAGGATCCAGCTCCAAGAATCAAAGAAACCAGCAGGGATCAATCTTCTGGGGATGCCGCTACTGAAAGAAATCATCCTACGGCAACACCAGGTAACCTTGAATATCTCGTTGAATCCTTGCCTCAAATATATTATCCATCCTCTGCCTTTATTCATTGTCCTTGGATCCGACAGCCGAAGAGGAAGTCACTCGTTTAAAATCCACAGAGGACTCAGTGCCTTCAAGCAAGATCGAGTGGCGGGATGCCGAGGGTAAGAAACAAGGCATCGTGTTAAACAAGCAGAAAGAAATCGAAGAAAGTGATCTGCTTGTCGCCAACCTCAACGAAGCTACCCGGCTAATGAACGTATGAACAAAATCTTCCATATCTTGATTACATGAACTCTTATAGTCAACTGACCCAATCTTTGTGATGCAGAGAATATATCGTCGCTCTTTAGCCAAGTCGGAGACCTTAGAAAAACTGGTGCCACATGTCAACTCCTTGGAGAACATCCAGCAAAGCCTCAAAGAGGCCAAAGAAGAAGCCGCAGCCAGGGAAGTTGTTCTCAGAACAGAAATCACCAAGCTTCGAGACTCAAACCTGGAACTCTGCGGTTCAATCAGAACTAAGTAAAAACCGACTCATCTATCCTTGCTTTATCTACTCGGCTCCAATAATTCTATGCCTCCTTTGTTGTAGCAAATGTATATGAGATCGAATCCCTCAAGGCTCAGCTGAAAAAGGCCGAAACTGACAATGCCAAGCCCGAGTTTGACAAGAATAAGGCTCTTGAAGAAATCGAAGGTAACTCCTGAAACTTGTACTCCTTGATCTTAGCTAATCTTGTGTTGACGCCAAATCCGTACCGCCGATGTGGATCTGGCGCGCGGACACACGAAGGCCTGGGAGATCTGCTTAGCTCTAGTGCAGGTCCTAAAATTGATGAAGCGTGGGCGTGCCAGTCAGTTTGATCCTGCCACTAACAAGATATGCAAAATAACAGAACAGAAGGTCTATCGGCCGATAGGCCGATAGGGCAAAAAACGTATCGGCCGATAGACCGATAGCCAAAACAACCGATCAGCCGATGGGCCGATGGCACAGTCCCAGCCGATGTAGTTAGGGTTTCGAACCATCGGCTGTGTACTAAGCAAACATCTATATAGAGGCGATCGGCTGACGATAACATGATGATATAGTAATGTGATATAGCATAATCCAAATATAAAATAAACATTGATCTGAAGATTAAAGCACACATCGGCCAAAGGTCCGATGGCATAAACTCTCAATAAGCAGATAAACAATAAATACCCTGTTGTCATCGGCCAGATCCAATCTATATGTAAAACTCTTGGGCCGATGTAACGTCCAGACAACTCACCGGCTGAAACCCCGATGAAACCCTTATTGGCAGCCAACAAGCAGGCTAGAGATTACGGTTCTAATCACGACTTAGTAGGTCAAACCGAACTAATGCAGCACTAAGTATGAAAAGAAACGCAATATCTAGACAATCAAGCCCTCGACTGATTTTCGGGGTGGTGGATACCTTAGCCAATCTAATCTAGCAAGGCGATTTAGTCGATACCGGCGTGAACCCTAAAGCGAATCTCGGCCGATAAGACTAAATAGAGAAGCCGAACTAGATTGTCTAAGGTATGTGATAGTAGGTGCTTACGTTGACGAGATCAGAACGCAGAAGCCCTAGCCCCGACAACGCAGGCAGCCATAACGAGACTTACCTCTCGTGTGAAGGGCATGAACTCGCCGAAGAAGACGAAAAGTAAAAGGTTGGCAATGCGCCGAGGTTGTATTGATCGTGAGATGATTTACATGAACCTTGGGCTTACATATTTATACCCACAAACTAACAAAGATCCTAACAGATTAGGACTCAAACTTTCCTAAAGATAAAAGGAAAAAGATAAAGTCCTTGCCGGACACTAACACACTTTCCTAAAGATAAAACAGAAAGCTAACAAACTCTTCCTAATTAAGAGATACAAGCCGCATCCTCCTCAAACTCGGTCTTCTCTGGATAAGATCTTCCCGAAGCTAACAAGAATCCGACTGCTGTTAGTATGGATAACTCCTATCGGCCGCTTGTAACCTCTGAAGCTGATACAGACTTTGAGGCCGATACGTACTCTGAGCCAATACACAAACTAGGCCGATAATAACTTTGGGGTTTACCAAATTCTGGCGTTAACATCTTGGCATTTTGTATAATCCGAGTTATATCAAACTTGTAGCTAATAAGATTAAATCTCATGCTGAATTTGAAGTCTTCGTCGAAAGAGTCCGGAGAGCCGAAAAGGTCAGAGACGACATCGCCAATGCTGGTGCGCCAATACTGATAGCGATCTATGAAAGCGGTGTTGGAACAAGCGCCATGGATGCTGTTGAAGTCTTTGACAAACTTAGCACAGCTCCGAGAAAGTATATGGAGAATATCACCGATGCTGCTGTTATGAGTGTGAGCCAGACCTTAGCTATGACCAAGTCCCTGTATCCCCGAGTGGACATAAACTCTATCGGGGATGGCTTTGCAGATGGCACTTCTGACGAGCAAGCTTTGGAGCTAATCAACGAAGCATAGGAGTCGGCCAAAAAGATTGGGACCGATGTAGCTGAGAGCTTCCAGGCATGATTTTGCTCGATGTAGATAACTTGTATAACTTGACTTGTAAATACTTAATTTATTTATGTTTTTGCCTTGATTCAAGTCTTCGCATTTAATTTCTGAAAAATTTCGCCCGACTGTCATCAAGCCTAAACTCGACCAAGTCATTAAAAATTTTCAGTCCTTATCTGCTTAACTCAAACCAAAATATTAAACAATGATAAATTAAGTATGAACAAGTCATCATTGATAAGAAACACCGTACTTTATTGATATATATGTATAGCCCCCGACTGACAACTAAAGAAGGCAACTTACTTGAAGTCGGCAGTCGAGAAGAACATGATACAATAAGCTTATGTATAATATCGACGAAGGTGTTCAATGTTCCACGAATTCTCCACCATAGTTCCGTCTTTACGCTTCAAATGATACGCTCCCGGCCGAGTGACTTCGGCGATTATATAGGGTCCTTCCCATAATGGAGATAACTTATGTCGGTCCATCGTCGTCTGAATCTTCCGTAGAACCAAATCACCAACGATAAAAGCTTGTGACCGAACATTACGATTATGATAACGTCGAAGTCCTTGAAGATACCGCGCCGACTGAACCAATGCAGCCTCTCGAGCTTCTTTTCGTCAAATCATCAACTCGGTTTTGATCATAACGATCGAGGGGAATCTTTTTTGTCTTGGCGTCGCCGTCTCCCGACTTGGCTATCTTCTTTGCTGGGATCTCGGCTTCTCCTGATGTTGACGTAGCCAGTCGGACCTCCCGTTGGCCAAGCAATCTCTCATGAGTTTGGGCCATGTTGCAGCTTTCTTTGTCGCAGGTGAAGGCTTGCTTGACGTCGCTGCGCAAGGAGATAACTCCATTGGGACCGGGCATCTTCATCATGAGATAAGTGTAGTGCGGGACCGCCATAAACTTGGCAAGCGCATGTCTTCCAATGATCGCGTGGTAAGCCGCCTCAAAATCGGCAACTTCAAAGCTGATGTTCTCTGTGCGGAAGTTGTCCTGAGTGCCGAAGGTGACCGGAAGGGTAATTTGCCCGAGTGGCGTAGATGACAACCCTGGGATGACTCCATGAAAGGGTGCTGAACTCGGCTTCAATTCTGATCTCGGGATTTGCATCTCGTCCAAAGTCTTGGCAAAAAGGATGTTGAGGGCGCTGCCTCCGTCGATGAGTACACGCTTGAGCTTGACGTTGCGAACCACCGGGTCTAGTACCAGGGGATACCGCCCCGGGTGAACCACTCGGTCAGGGTGATCCGAGCGGGTGAACGTGATAGCCACCTCCGACCATCGCAAGTAACGTGGGACTTCGGGCTGTACCGTGTTGATTTCTCTGTTAGTCAGCTTTTGCTTCCTCTTCGACTCGTATGCTAGCGGTCTTCCATAAATGTGGATTAACTCGGTCCTATGATCTTGAAAAGGCTTTGAGCCACCGGCTGGGTTGTCCTTCTAGGTTCCTGAGGTGCCGGCTCCATCTGATGGCTTCTGGCGGGGTTGAGTTGCATACTGTTCAGCAAACTGCTTGCAGATGAAACAATCTTTGGCCGCGTGCTTGTGAATAGGGTGATGAGTGCATTGGGCGTTCATGATCCTGTCGTAGGCGGTGACTCGGGGACGTTGTTGCTGGTAGTTAGATGCAGCGGTGACCAGATCCTCGGGCTTACGCTTGCGATCTTTTTGGCCGTTGTTGCCGTTACCATTGCCACTGCCATTGCCGTTGTCTTTCATGGGCCGCCAGTTGCTCCCGGATTGCTTGTCATGCCTCTCCTGCCGAGAAGCCTTGACTGCATCATCTGATTTGGCATAGGAGTTGGCTGTTTCAAACATCTTCTTAACTGTCTTTGGAGGCTTACGCCCGAATTTGCCGATCAGCAACTCGTTGTGGACACCCTTCTGGAACGCGGCTATGATGATGTCATCGGTGATGTCGGGGATCTTGTTTCGCTTCTCTGAGAAACGCCGGATGTAGTCCTTCAATGACTCGTCGGGCTTCTGGATGACGTTGTAGAGATCAAAGTGGGTCCCGGGCCTTTCAAAAGTGCCCTGGAAGTTGGCGATGAAGTGGTCCCGGAGCTCGCTCCATGAATCAATCGAACCTCTTGATAGGCTTGTGAGCCAATTCCTAGCTGAGTCGGCGAGGGTGACGGGCAGGTAGTTTGCCATGGCCTTGCTATCTCCTCCTGCTGCGCGGATGGCGAGAGTGTAGACGGTTAACCATGACTCAGGGTCAGTTTTGCCGTCATACTTATCTATCCCTGTGGGCTTGAATCCACTCGGTCAATCCACTCGATGAAAATTTCGAGTGAACGCGGGTACTCCATCGTCATAGTTGTCGAGTGAACTCCTCCGGTCTTCATGGTGGGCTTTGTTGCGCTCGTGATGATGCCGATCAAGCACCTCCCTCAGGTCACTCGGCATGGGTTGTCGAGAGCCACTCGGGTAGTTGGAATTACTTCCATAACGGATCCGATCATGGACGGGTGGCCGGCCGTGAACTCTCTCATGAGAGTCGATCGATTGATCTTGACGTCTCCAAGTTGCATAATGACGAGGGGCTTTGGACCTGACGGATGTCTTGCTGAGCTCGGGCCTCTGGTAATCTTTAGATCACATCGATGGTAGACGGCTGCCCTCGGGTATTTCAGCGATGGATTCGGTAGCTCTCCGGGCAGAACCCGCGGGAGCACCGGTAGCTATGGCCACGAAGATGGTCTTGACTTTATACGTCGAGGGTGCTCAATCGATGACCGTGTCGATGAGGGTGAGAGTGGCAACCGTGTTTTGTTGAGGCGTGAGGAAGATGTTGGTGTTGTCGACTCGGGTTTGGAGTATGGCCTCCCGAGCAGAGCGCCCAGCGGCCCTCAGATCCCATTTTCTCTTGTCGGCATCCTCTTTTCGCTTGAGCTCCTCCTCCTTGCGCTTGTTCTCATCCTCTATACGGTTGCATTCTTCTTCTCTATGCTTGCGCTCCTCTTCGAACTTGGCTCGTTCCTCTTCTGCAACCCTGCGGGCCGCTGCTGAGTCGGTCTCTTCAACTTCGCCCATGAGGATGTTCAAGAAACGCGGGACATAGTCGTTGTCGAAGTTGGAGTCGTTGAGCTCCTCCGTGGAGATATCGTAGAGGTCCTCGAAGTCGGAAGAGCTGAGGTAGTTGGCGATCTCGGTAGATGAGCACGATTCGAGTGGCTGGAGGATGACGGCGATCTCCCTGCAACTCGAACCGCTGCATGATGATGATGAAGAAGATTCCCCTGGGTAGATTGTCTCCAACTTAGAAGATAAGAGATTGGAATAGATCGCAGCGTCGTTTGGTAACCAAAACGGCGCCGAGTGGTTTTCCTCTCCCGACTGGTTCGCATCTGAGTCAAGGACAGAAATCTTGCCGAAATCGTCGGTGATGGAGTCGAGGCTGCCGAAGCGGAACGCTTGCCCAGGAGGGAATGCAAAGTCGTCGATGCCTGTTGAAGATCCCATCGCGCTAGTCGGCGAGATGAAGAAGAAAACTTGACGCAGGACGCCAATTGTCGAAACCTAATTTCGGCAATAAGAAACTAGGTGTAGCAGTCAAGCTTCAAACACGATGGATTAGTAAAAAAAGGGATTTAGACAGGTTCAGGCCTTCTCTAAAGAAGTAATACCCTACTCCTGTTTCGGTGGTTTAATTTCGTCAAGTGGTTTATTGATCTCTTGATCGGGATGTATGAAGAAAACCTAGCTAATTGCTATTGTCTCAATATCTCCCTCATGGAACGTCCTACCCTCCTTATATAGGTTTAGAGGGTAGGCTCACAAGTCGGAGACCTAACAACATACTATATTAGACTCCATAGCATTCCCGACTCAGGACTATAAGCCGTGCTTTATTACACAAGACAACGTAATACTTAAGTCCTAGCCGATTACATAATCACAACACATAGGCTATCCCCTATAGTCAGTCGGATAAGCTAGCCATGTAAGTATATGGTACCCATAATCTCCACAGCGTAGTAGTGATCTCGCCAACTCTACAAGTTTTCTATGACTGGTCGAGTATGACTACACATCTGGTTCTCGACCAATGTGGTACTACACACTTGTTCCACAACCGGCATTGTATCGATCCTCCCACCACCTCCGAGAGTGGTCGATTACAATTAAACATCTGGTTAGCAACCACCGTAGTAGCGATCTCACCAACTCTTTAAATCTTAAATGCTACAAATCTGGTTACAATTTAACATCTGGTTATCAACCAGCGTAGTCGAGTAGGACTACACATCTGCTTCTCAACCAGCATGGTAGCGATCTTGCCAACTCTATAAATCTTCTACGGGTGGTCGAGTCTCAACAAGCATGGTAGTGATCTAACCAACTCTGCAAATCTTCTACGAGTTGTCGAGTATGACTGCACATCTGGTTCTAAACCAGTGTGGTAGCGATCTCGCCAACTCTTTTAATCTTCTAGACGTAGTCAAGTACGACTACACATCTGGTTCTCGTCCAGCGTAGTAGCGATCTCACTAACTTGATAAATCTTCTACGAGTGATCGAGTACGAGTACACATCTGGTTCTCAACCAGCGTGGTAGCGATCTAACCAACTCTGTAAATCTTCTACGAGTGGTTGAATACGACTGCAAATCTGGTTCTCAACTAGTGTGGTAGCGATCTCGCAAACTCTACAAATCTTCTATGAGTGATCAAGTAGGACTACACATCTGGTTCTCAACCAGCGTGGTAGCGATCTCCCAACTCTACAAATATTCTATCAGTGGTCGTGTACGACAACACACCTGGTCCTCAACCAGTGTTGCAGCGATCCTTCCACCACCTTTGCAAGTGGTCGAGTATGACTAAACATCTGGTTATCAACCAATGTGGTAGTGATCACACCAACTCTACAAATCTTCTACGAGTGGTCGAGTACGACTAAACATCTAGTTCTCAACCAACGTAGTAGTGATCTCACTAACTCTACAAGTCTTCTACGACTGGTTGAGTATGACTACACATCTGGTTCTCAACCAAGGTGGAACTACACACCTGTTCCACAACTAGCATTGTAGCGATCCTCCCACCACCTCCGAGAGTGGTCAATTACAATGAAACATCTGGTTATCAACCAGCATAGTAGCGATCTCACCAACTCTATAAATCTTATACGAGTAGTCGAGTATGACTACACATCTGGTTCTCGAGCATCATGGTAGCGATCTCTCCAACTCTACAAATCTCCTACGGGTGGTCGAGTACAACTAAACATCTAGTTCTCAACAAGCGTGTTAGCGATCTAACCAACTCTGCAAATCTTCTACGAGTGGTTGAGTATGACTACATATCTGGTTCTCAACTAACGTGAAAGCAGTCTAACAAACTCTGCAAATCTTCTACGAGTGGTCGAGTTCGACTGCACATCTAGTTCTTAACCAGTGTGGCAGCGATCTCACCACCTCTTTAAATCTTCTAGGAGTAGTCTAGTGTGACTATGCATCTGGTTCTCGAACCACGCGGTAGCGATCTAACCAACTCTGTAAATCTTCTACGAGTGGTCGAGTACGACTGCAAATTTGGTTCTCAACCAGTGCGGTTGCGATTTCGCAAACTATACAAATCTTTTATGACTGATCAAGCATGACTACAAATTTGGTTCTCAACCAGCGTGGTAGTGATCTACCGAACTCTACAAATCTTCTATTAGTGGTCGTCTACGACAACACACCGAGTCCTCAACCAGTGTTGTAGCGATCCTTCCACCACCTTTGCAAGTGGTCGAGAATGACTAAACATCTGGTTATCAACCAGTGTTGTAGCGATCTCACCAACTCTAAAAATCTTCTATGAGTGGTTAAGTATGACTAAACATCTGGTTCTCAACCAGCGTAGTAGTGATCTCTCGATCTCTACAACTCTTCTACGACTGGTCGAGTATGACTACACAACTGGTTCTCAACCAATGTGGTACTACACACCAATTCCTCAACGAACATTATGGCGATCTCAACCTCTGAGAGTGGTCGATTACAACTAAACATCTGGTTACGAGCTAATGTAGTAGCGATCTCACCAACTCTTTAAATCTACTATGACTAGTCGAGTATGACTACACATCTAGTTCTCGACCAGCATGGTAGTGATCTTGCCAACTCTACAAATCTTCTACGAGTAATCAAGTACGAATAAATATCTGATTCTCATCCAGCGTGGTAGCGGTCTAACAAACTCTGCAAATCTTCTACGAGTGGTCGAGTATGGCTACACATTTGGTTCTCAACCAGTATGGTAGCGATCTCGCCAACTCTTTAAATCTTCTGGGAGTAGTCGAGTACGACTACACGTCTGGTTCTTAACCACCGTGATAGTGATCTCATCAACTCTACAAATTTTCTACGATCGGTCGAGTACGACTACAGATCTGGTTCTCAAGCAGCGTTGTAGCAATCTAACCAACTGTGCAAATCTTCAACGAGTGGTCCAGTACGACTGCAAATCTGGTTCTCAACCAGCGTGGTAGCGATCTCGCCAACTCTATAAATCTTCTATGAGTGGTCAAGTACGGCTACACATCTTGTTCTCAACCAGCGTGGTAGCGATCTCCCCAACTCTACAAATCTGCTATGAGTAGTTGAGTATGATAACATACCTGGTCCTGAACCAGTGTTGCAGCGATCCTTCCACCACCTTTGCAAGTGGTCAAGTACGACTAAACATCTAGTTATCAACAAGTGTGGTTGCGATCTCACCAACTATACAAATCTTCTACGATTGGTCGAGTACAACAACACATCTGGTTCTCAATCAGCGTGATAGTGATCTCACCAATTCTACAAATCTTCTATGAGTGGTCGAATATGACTATACACCTGGTTCTCGATAAGCGTTGTAACAATCCTCACACCAACTCTACGAGTGATCGAGGTACGTTGTAGTGATTCTCTCTCCACCTCTATGAGTGGATGAGTACAACTATACACCTAGTTCTCGACCAGCGTTGTAGCGACTCTCCCATGACCTCTACGTGTAGTTTGGACATGACCACACACTTGGTCCTCGCTCGACTAGTGTGTGTGATGATCCTACTATCCCCATGCATTAATCTATGTAAGTTTTTATACAAACCGATTATGCAATATTTGTTCGCTGATCCCCTTTTCTCATATCGCTATTGGTTGAAATCGTTTCTTATCGTCCTATTATGTTAACTCCAACTAGCCGCTGGATCACATAACCTTGGACGGGGACGCCTGTATCACGCCCAAAAATTCTCGAAACAGAATTTCAAGCTGAATGTGCATTAAAACCCCTATCTCGGACCAGCCAGGGTACACAAACGACATTGTTGATACATAAATTCAGGTCTTACAAACAAAATAAAAGTCTTACAAAAATGCAGTGAAAAATTAAAGAGCTAAACAAAAAAGCTTGACTCTTGCAGCGTGGTGGCTCCAAACCACGGGCATCCTCAACGGTAGCAACCTAGTCTAGTCCTCCAAGTAATCTTCCTCTGAGCAATAATCCAACTCTGGTGTAGGGGAAAAATAGAGCAAGACTCAGTACTACCCACTAAACTTAGCAAGTCATACCACAAGAGAGGGTATGACTGCAGATATTTCCAAGGGAGGCTAAGGTTCTTTTGCATAAATAAGACATTTAAAATAGTAGTTGAATGTAGTAAAACTGTAGAATATAATTAAGCAATATTAAACAACACTGTCCAACGCTACAACACGTTGTGATAGGCCCAACCAACCACCCGTACTACACCAATTCCAACTTAAGTCAAATTAATACGATGAGACTAATCACGGTGAATCTGGTTGATCGCCCATAACCGTGGATATGACTATTTGAATAGTTTTACTCTGATCAGAGGTGTACAACTGTAACCACAAGACACACTTCCATGACACGTTACCGTGTGCCGACATAACACCACGATATACTGGAAAGGAAATGTGATAGGGCCCTTCGCATAACCCTCCCTAACCAATCACACCACACTTCAGGTTTCATCCCTACCCTTACAACCAAGGTAGGCAGCCCCCCTTGTGCCTAGGTGAATCCGAAAGCTGCATAGGCTATCGCAGGGCCTATCCAAACTCCATCACGCCCACCCTTGTCTGGGTACATCGGAAAGGAAAAGGCTACAGTACAAGCTCAGCCGTTGCCCATGTTGGCTTGTGGTAAGTACGCTAATTCTTTCAGGGTTTATCGTGAACCAGCCCTTAAATGCCATGGGCGCATCTAACAAAACTATGCACCCACAGTCCACCATTAATCATAATTTTAGTTATATCATTACCATAATGGTACAGGTCCAATAATATCATTAATGAACCAAGGTAGAGAAATTATATGTTCGATTCCCCTTAGTGATCTAGTTGGTCTGTCTAAGCATGGCTAAGCATTTCCTAAACCAAAGTCTAATTAAATTAGTACCCAACCTATCAATGGTGTGAGGTAGACAAAGCTAGAGCTGAGTATAGGTAGCCATCCCACATGACATTATAAAATAAATGCAATATTCAATAGAAAGCGAGATGTTTTGTGAAATAGGTACAATATGATCAATGAACATGTATGACTTGCCTTGCTCTGTTGCTAAAGGGACCTCTGCAACGACTTCGAAGTAAAGCGGAGCTTCGAAACCACCGGAATCTAAACGACAAACAAAGCACACAAGCAAAACAGGCCATAAGTATACTGAAACAGGAAACAGAGCCATTTTTAATGGATTCTAGGCATTTTTATGAATTTACTAAGACTTGAATGGACTTAAACAGAGCTCAGATGAATTAGTTATGAATTTTAGAAGATTCTTTGTGTTTTCACTATAAATAGAAAACTCCTTAATAATTTATTGCGCAACAAAATCCCGGGGCTGACGTCATCAAGGGGTGTCGGTGCCGGCAAGCGGGCCCCACCAGTCAGCGGCTCAAAGGCGTGCGGCGCACGGTGGACCGGGTCCACGAAGACGTGGGCGCGGGCGCACGACGTGGCGGCCACGGAGACCCGGTGTTAACCACCAAATTTGGTAAGATCAAGTATTGGAATTAAAGATAAAACCGAAGCGGAATTGGAGGAAGTTGGCGGTAATCAAAATAGAGCGAGAATCGGTTGGTGACCGAGTCGGCTACGGTGTGGATCGGCTGGTGACCGAGTCGGCTATCGTGTCCATCGGCTAAGACAGAGTCAGACAAGGTTAGCCGATATAGCCGATTCCGATGAGAAGATAAGAAAGTCTTTGTTGGGTTCGGTTGATGAGCTTCATGGAGATTCCCACGTACGGATTGGGTCCAAAAGAGAGAATTGTATCTATTAATTAGGATATAATGTTAGTTTTCTAATGGATATTGTCGGTTAGAGTTTGTATTAGGGAATTATCTTCAATATGAGTTGTAATAGAGATAAGGGTCGTGTCCGACAAGGACATATTGTGTAATTCTGGGTATAAATTGAACCCAGGTTCGTGTAAAGAGGGACAATCAATCAATACAACAATTTCGGTGCATCGCCACCTTTTCTCTTTTACTGTTTTCGGCGAGTTCTTGCTTTCGAGTTGGGCTGCATCGGCTTCGACCTCCGACAAGAGGTAAAACTTGTTATGGCGACTTGCGCTCTCGGGATTAGTGCTTCCATCTTTATGACACTCTAATCCTGTTCGTGTGAATCGTCGAGTTATCATATATATTATATAATCTGAATTGATATCAATATATAACCTAGATCCACTGATGTCTGTTTCATAGAAAGCAGCCGATAGGGTTATATATTGCTATTGATCTAGATTATATAGTATATCTACCATCTCGAAAAGGTTTTCATCGACTTGATTATCTAGACATTACGTTTCTTTACATATTTAGTGCTGCATCAGCTAGGTTTGACCTACTAAATCAAGTTTAGAACCATAGTTTCTAGCCTATCTACGATTGCTAATAGAGGTAGTATCGGGGTTTCAGCCGATCTTATCTGGTTTAATTATCTTGTTATCTTGATATATTAAATCTGCCCTTTACATCGAGATATTAACTTAGCAAAATATATTGAGCTTGTTGTCAAATCTGGTTAGGATCACCTTAACATTAGTTTGACAGTTGTTTAATATATTTTGCTCATGATAATATCTCTGTATAAAGTAGTATCGGAGTACTAGCCGATACACGTTAGGTCTACCTAATCGGCTATGCTATGAATACATATAATCCATGCCTTATAACATATTTAGACATAGGTGATTTATACTGTCTCGGCGCCCTGTCCGATCTATCCCAATCACTTGGTTTAAATATATTTTAAGACTTAGATTATATTTTATTGATATCTACAGCCGATTGAGTAGATTTAGCTCTATCTTGCTTTATCTATTATAGCCGATTCAATGCACCTTGCATCGACTCAATGCTCAATGATATGTCATCGGCAAGCCAGCCGATCAGCTATCATTGGTGGATTTAACTGCGTTTTCTTTCTTTGTCTCTTATTGGTTGCAGGATCAAACGAATTGGCACGCCCAGAACCCGAAAGAAATCTTTGGACCTGCACTGGAGTTAAGCAGTCCTCCCAGGCCAGTGTGTGTTTTTTGCATCGACACGCTTTTGGCACGCCCGGTGGGACTTTGAAGAAATTCCATCATGGTAGACCTCAAGACAACCGATGTCGACCCAGAGAATATTATTCCAATGACAGTGGACAAGTTGACATCGGAACAAAAGGCAGAGCTGGAAGATATAATGAACAAGCTTCAAAACCAGTACTTGCATTCTTTTGTCCAAACTAGATCGGGAACGGTGGTTCAGAGGTACAAAGTAGCTTTGCCCAACGGCGAAGAGCTAGAGTCGAGTTCTGGGAAGGAAAAAGGGGTTAAGCAAGAGGAGTCTCCCGAAGAACAAAGGAATTTGCAAGATCGAATTGACTATGTTGTGCATCATGCTTTGATCAACCAGTCAGGAGTGCTTATCAACACTTTAACAAATATGATCAAGTCTGTGGTTGATGGTACCATTGCTGAACACCAAGCCAAGGGACCAATTTTCTTACCAGATGGGGTTTTCCCGCAATATAGGCCGCTTATGACCAGCCAGTCGAAACCTGCCACAAATATAGCCCCAGGACAGCCGTTGGCGTCAACATCGGCTACAGCTCAACTGGAGATACCAGCATCGGTACAGAAGCAAGTAGAGTTTAATCCTCCTATACTGGTACAACAACAACCTCAGCATATAGGGCAAAACATACCTCATATATCAGCTGAGCAAGTTGCAGCTATGTTCAATCCCAATCAGCCAGTTGTTCAGCCGATTCTGCATACACCGGCAAGGCAGCAAGTACCAGTCTTACCACAACAGAATGCTACTGCCCAGTTTGTTCCTGATCAGCAAGATTTTAGTGCTCCACGAATGCCTCAGACCCACGTAGGTGGCAATTTTAGTTATCAATATCAACCTCACTCACCACAGGTGCAATATCGGCAGAGAACGTCTCCTCAACCATATCATCAGTCGCAGTTTTATCAAGACGAGCCGATACAGCTACAGCACCAAGATGGAGCTTGGTAGAAACCTTGGGCCGATATGATAGCCGACGTGATGAGGGAGCAATTTGGATTAAAACCAAGGGATGGTGACAATCTGTATCGGCATCCATATCCAGAGTATTTTAAAAGAGTACCATTACCAAGCCGATACAAGGTCCCAGATTTTTCAAAATTCTCAGGGCAAGACAATGTATCAACTTATGAGCATGTTAGCCGATTTTTAGCTCAATGTGGTGAACCATCGGCTACTGACGCTTTAAGAGTGAGGTTATTCCCGTTGTCTCTGTCTGGATTGGCTTTCACATGGTTTTCATCTCTACCTTATAATTCTGTTCACAGCTGGGCCGATCTGGAAAAACAGTTTCACAAATATTTCTACAGTGGGGTTCATGAGATGAAATTATCTGATTTGACAAACATTAGGCAAAAACGAGAAGAATCTATCCAAGATTATATTCAAAGGTTTAGGGATATCAGAAACAGGTGTTACAGCTTGGCGTTGACAGATTCTCAGTTGGCCGATTTAGCCTTCCAAGGTTTATTAACACCAATCAAGGAGAGGTTTTCGGCTCAAGACTTTGAAAGTTTGGCTCATTTGGCTCAAAAGATAACAGCACATGAACAAAGGTTTCAAGAGGCCAATAGAGCATTCAAAAAGATGAACTTCATTAATTCTTATATTTCTGATTCTGAGGAAGAATATGATCCCGAAGTAGCAGCAGCCGAATGGGCAAGGAACAAGAAGGTGATTCCATGTCAATGGGTCAAGAGCTCTGGAAAAGAGGAGAAATATGATTTCGATGTCAATAAGGCTGACAAAATTTTTGATCTTTTGCTTCGGGAGAAACAAATTCAATTGCCTGCTGGTCATGTGATTCCATCGGCTGAGGAATTAGGAAGAAGAAAATACTGCAAGTGGCATAATGCAGGGTCTCACAGTACTAATGAGTGCAAAGTATTTCGACAACAAATTCAGGTAGCCATTGAACAAGGCAGAATAAAATTTGATGATTCCAAGAAGCCGATGAAAATTGATGGTAATCCTTTTCCTATCAACATGGTCCATACAAGTGGGAGGATTGCCGGCAGAAAGGACAATCGGTTTAATAGGTTTGACTCTACGAGTATGATTAATAAATATCAAAGGAGGCATGATCGGCAAGAAAGGCAATATTATGATGGTGATAGCTTTGAACTACATTGGAACTGTGAATTTTTTATATTTTGTTGGAATAAAGCGATGAGACTGCCATCAATAGAACACTGCCCAAGATGTGCCAATATGGACGAAAACTGTAATGATAGTTTTAGCCGATTTCATCCCAAAGAGGATCGGCTGATGCAAAGGAAGTTGCCTGTTCATCAGAGGTTGGGCCCGATTCATCAAGATTATTTCCAGGAGGAGGTTGCTGAAGATACTTCAAGAGCTCAATGGTGTCCTTCTGGGATTTTTTCTAAAAGTCAGAAGAGAAGGGTTCAAAGGATGAGGAGCAGGGAGCAATTTCATGAAGTTGAACAAGAAATCGGTCATCGGCTGAAGAAAACAAAGACAAAACAAGAGTGACGTGTTAAGAGTAAGATAGTATTAGCCGATGAGAGTGAAACCGATGAAGCGAAAAGGTTGATTAAAGGAAAGACTATTGCTTCTTTATCGGTCAACATGGTATTTGTGTTACCTGCAGAGTATGGGGCTAATCAAGACGATGCAGATATCATGGAAGAATCTTGTGCTAGATTGGTATTGTCACCAGAGCAAGCTGTTTTTGAAAAACCAGAGGAGACAAAAAATCGGCACCTCAAGCCATTGTATATCAAGGGATTTGTTAATGGCAAGCCAATATCTAAAATATTAGTTGATGGTGGGGCTGCAGTAAATCTGATGTCATATGCAACATTTAAGAAATTGGGAAGGAGCTCAGATGACCTCATCAAGACTAATATGGTTCTTAAAGATTTTGGTGGCAATCCTTCAGACGCCAAAGGAGTTCTTAATGTAGAATTGACAATCGGCAGCAAGACTGTTCCTACTATGATTTTTGTCATTGATGGGAAAGGTTCATATAGCTTACTGCTTGGAAGGGATTGGATTCATGCTAATTGTTGTATTCCTTCAACCATGCATCAGAGTTTAATCCAATGGCAAGGTGACAAGATAGAGGTTGTTCCAGCCGACAGGTCAGTACATGTAGCTAATGCCAATTTATCTGTTTGGGAGATGGATGGACTTGATTGCTTATCGGGAAAAATCTAGCAAGGAGATTATCTAAAAGTATCTGATTGTGATATACAGCTGATTGGAGATGGAGAACCCCAATTGTTACTTTGAGGGTGTTGTGGAGGGTTTCGATTTCTACACTAAAGATGCTGTAGATGATCTCGATGGTAAGCTAGGTCAGGGTTTCATGTCGGCCGATGAGTTGGAAGAAGTTGATATTGGGTCAGGAGATAGGCCTAGGCCGACATTCATCAGTAAGGATTTATCATCTGAATTTAAAATTACATTGTTGGAACTTTTGAAAGAATACAGTGATTGCTTTGCTTGGGAGTATTCTGAGATGCCAGGACTTAGCCGATCGATTGTTGAACATCGGCTCCCTATCCAACCAGGATATCGGCCATATAAACAACCACCTAGGAGATGTAAAGCCGATATGTATGATGCGATTAAAGCTGAAATTACTCGTTTATATGATGCTGGTTTTATTCGTCCGTGCCGATATGCTGAGTGGGTTTCTAATATAGTTCCAGTAATTAAGAAAAATGGCAAGCTTAGGGTGTGCATCGATTTTAGAGATTTAAATAAGGCTACTCCTAAGGATGAATACCCAATGCTGATTGCTGATCAATTGGTAGATGCTGCTTCAGGACATAAAATTATAAGTTTTATGGATGGTAATGCTGGATATAACCAGATTTTAATGGCAGAAGAAGACATTCACAAGACTGCTTTTAGGTGTCCTGGTGCAATCGGCTTGTATGAGTGGGTTGTGATGACTTTTGGATTGAAAAGTGCTGGAGCTACATATCAAAGAGCCATGAATTATATCTTTCATGATCTGATCAGTTTGTTGGTTGAGATTTATATTGATGATGTGGTAGTGAAATCCAAGGAGATTGTTGACCATATAGTCGATTTAAGAAAGGTGTTTGATAGAACAAGGAAATATGGTTTAAAGATGAATCCCACTAAGTGTGCTTTCGGTGTATCGGCTGGGCAATTTTTAGGTTTTCTTGTGCATGAGAGGGGTATTGAAGTGCCTCAAAGGAATATTAATGCAATACGAAAAATCCAACCTCCAGAAGACAAGAAACAGTTGCAATCTTTGATCGGCAAGATAAATTTTATCAGAAGGTTTATTTCTAATTTGTCTGGGAGATTAGAGCCTTTCACACCATTGCTCAGACTTAAAGCCGATCAAGAGTTTACATGGGGGGCACAACAGTAGAAGGCTTTGGATAATATTAAAGAGTATTTAAGTTCTCCTCCAGTTTTAGTTTCTCCACAGAAAGGGGTGCCTTTCAAATTATACTTGTCAGCCGATGAGAGGTCAATCGGCTCGATCTTAATCCAGGAGTTCGAAGGTAAAGAGAGGGTAATCTTTTATTTAAGCGGAAGACTTTTGGATGCAGAGACTAGGTATTCCTCGGTGGAGAAGTTGTGTTTATGCTTGTATTTTTCTTGTACAAAATTGAGGCATTATTTGTTATCCAATGAATGTACTATAATTTGCAAAGCCGATGTGGTCAAATATATGCTATTGGCTCCAGTATTGAAAGGAAGGGTTGGAAAGTGGATTTATGCCTTAACAGAATTTGATCTTAAGTATGAGTCACTTAAAGCTATTAAAGGACAAGCGATACCTGATTTTATTGTAGAACATCGTGATGATTCAATCGGCTCAGTGGATATTGTGCCTTGGACATTATTTTTTGATGGATCGGTTTGTACCCATGGTTTTGTCATCGGTCTGGTTATCATATCACCAAGGAGGGCAAGTTTTGAATTTGCTTTTACCATCAAGCCATATGCTACAAATAATCAAGCTGAGTATGAGGCAGTTCTCAAAGGTTTGCAACTTTTGAAGGAGTTTGAAGCCGATGCTATTGAAGTCATGGGTGATTCATTATTGGTAATTAGTCAATTGGCCGGAGAATATGAATGCAAGAATGATGTATTGATGGCTTATTATGAAAAGTGTCGGGAATTAATAGATGAGTTTCGGCTGGTAACGTTGAGATATGTTCCTCGGGAACAGAATTTGGAGGCTAATGCTTTGGCTCAGGGGGCATCGGGATACAAGCTGATGGTGACAGATGTTGAGATGGGGATTGCTACAATTGCAGCCGATGATTGGAGGTATGATGTGTTTCATTATTTGAAGAATCCTTCTCAAACGGCTTCAAGAAGATTGAGGTATAAGGCTTTAAGATATGTCTTGTTAGATGATGAATTGTATTATCAGACAATTGATGGGGTGTTGCTCAAATGTCTAAGTTCTGATCAAGCCAAAGTTGTGATGGGAGAAGTTCATGAAGGTATTTGTGGTACTCATCAATCGGCTCATAAAATTTATGAGAAGAGTTGGGTATTTTTGGCCAACGATGTTGGAGGATTGCTTTAGATATTACAAGGGATGTCGAGATTGCCAGCAATTTGGATCCATTCGGAGAGCACCAGCATCGGCTATGAATCCTATAATCAAGCCATGGCCGTTCAGAGGCTGGGGAATTGATATGATCGGCCAGATTAATCCACCATCGAGTAAAGGACATAAGTATATATTGGTGGCAACCGATTATTTTACAAAGTGGGTAGAAGCAGTCCCATTGAAGAAAGTTGATTCTGGAGATGCAATTCAATTTGTTAAGGAGCATATTATATACCGATTTGGTCTTCCACAAACAATTACAACTGATCAAGGATCTATTTTTTGTCAGATGAGTTTGTTCAATCTATGGAGAGTATGGGAATCAGATTGTTGAATTCTTTGCCATATTATGCGCAAGCTAATGGACAGGCGGAAGCATCTAACAAAAGCTTGATTAAGTTGATTAAGAGAAAGATTGCCGATTTTCCAAAGCAGTGGCATAACCGATTGGCTGAGGCATTGTGGTCTTATAGGATGGCTTGTCATGGATCAATTCAAGTTCCTCCATATAAGTTAGTTTATGGGCATGAAGCAGTTTTGCCATGGGAGCATGTCATCGGCTCAAGGAGGATTGATTTACAAGATGAATTGACAGCCGATGACTATCATAATCTTATGGTAGATGAGTCAGAAGACTTGGTTTAATCCAGAATGTATGCTTTACAGAACATAACAAAGGATAAGGAGCGTGTTGCGCGACACTATAATAAGAAGGTTGTATCAATATCCTTTGAGGAAGGAGAATTGGTTTGGAAGTTGATTCTGCCAATTGGAACTCATGATAATAAATTTGGCAAGTGGTCACCAAATTGGGAAGGACCATTTCGGATTTACAAGTCTGTATCTAAAGGAGCTTACATGCTACAAGGACTTGATGGAGAAATATTTGGACGAGCTCTTAATGGAAAATATTTGAAAAAGTATTATCCAGGTGTTTCGATTAACTCATGATTCGGCTGTACCTTGCCGATACATGGTAGCCGATGTATTGACATCGCCTTTAGTTGGCCGATATAAGTTATATCGCCCTTAGCATAATTTTCTTAGTATAATCGGTTGTTTCATGGTAATTTTTTCTTAGCCGATTGTAATTTTGTGATGTTTCGTTCTCCATAACAAAATTAGGGGGTATATACATATATATATATATCACATCATTCGAGTTTCACAGAAAAAATTTCAACATTCACAGCAAAAATTTCAAAGTTTCCAAGCAAAAATACAAGGAGTTTATATTATCATCGGCGGATTCATGTTACAAGTTTTTGGATAGCCGATATGGCCCTTTGCCTAATTTGTTCTATTTCTTCTATGGCCTGGGAATCGGCTGCATCACTTCCTGGGATGACTTTCATGGATTTGTTCAGATCGGCTAAGTGTCTGATCGAAGACTTCAGCTTGGATTTTTGTTCTTCAATGGCTCTTGGCAAATCGGCAAGCTTCTGTTCTTCCAGTGACAACTCAGCGTTGCAGGCTTCTAATTCAGCCAGTAGTTCAATTTTCCTATTTTTTAGCCGATCTATATTGCTTTGGATAGAACTTGGCCCAGAAATCATCTGATCAAGTTTGGCTTTTTCCTCGTTTATGGATTGCCGATTGGCAAGGATGGTTGTCTCGAGGTCTTTTCGCTCTCGCCTATCGGCTATCCTCTGTCTTGATCTTTCCAGCTTGTGACGATATTGTTCAAGGAAAACTGCTGGAGAGATGATTTCGGCTGCATCGTCTGGGATCTGATCTTGAATGTCTTCAAATCTTGCTCTAATTGATCCACAGTTGACGACCAAAGCATCAAGGGAACCTTCAAGCCGATGAGCAATATCCTTGAGAGTAGCTTTTAAGTCATCGGCTAGAGGAGCAATAGCCTTGCTGGATGTTTCCTCTTCTTCATCTATGAATTGCCTAATGTCAAAAGAGAACATATCGGCTAAGGCCTGAAAGAGACAGGATTGTTAGTCAATGGAATATTAGGAATGGCCGATTTATATATGAATACTTACAGGAATAGCGGGAATCGGCTGGTCTTCAATGTGATGGCTGTCTCTAGCCGATGGAGTGTGTTCACTTGATTCATGTTGGATTGGAGTTGGAGAGCGGATCGGCTGTGATATAAAATGAGTTAATACCCGATGAAATAAGATTTAAACAAAGTTTTGGAGGAAGTGTTACCGATGGAGGCAGCGCAGTTTTCTTTTTGGCAGCCGATTTCTTTTTCTAAAAAGAAAAGAGTTAAAGCTGAGATCGGCAAAGAAAATTATGAGAGGATTAAGATTGCAGAGTATGTACCCGAGGCTGATATGTCTTGTAGGTCGGAGTTAGTGGAGTTTGCTGAGGAATAGGGACATTGATTGTTGGGGTTTCTTCTACAGTTTCACTCAGCTCGGCAGCTGCTTCATCAATAGCTTTTTCTATATCTTCCTCATCTGGGTCATTGGCTGTTATGCTTTTCTGTTTTTTGGCGGCTTTATTCTTTGCAGCCGATGGAGCAATAGCCGATGATCTGGTTCTTTTCCCTTTTGCCAGCTTCCGAGGGAATCGGCTTACGAGTTTGCCCATGGAGTAGGGAAGATGTCTTGGGAGCATTGTAGCCGATGATTGAAGAAGCTAATCCACCACCATTGGGGAGAATTCCAGCAGCATAATTGATATTGGCTCCGTTGTTGCTGACATGAGGAGGAGAAGACTCTGTGGTCTGCAAACAAAAGAAGAGAAGGAGTTAAGTTATTTTCTAAAGGAAATCAGCTATCAATAAGGATATAAAAAAAAGTATGATTACCAGTGGAACCATGTATGGAATAATGTCAGTCAGATACATGGAAGCCGATTGGTGAAAAAGATGTTTTTTCCATTCAATCCACCACTGATCGAAGGAGGAGCTCCTTAGCATAGCCAACTCAATATTTTCTAAACTTCCAAGGGGAGGTACTTCTATGCTTAATAATCTGTCCATCATCAGAGCCGATGAAATTTCTCCTCTGGTTTGGATTTTCCCTGAGAAGTACAAGCCGATTGGCATTTGCCCCATTCCCATTTGTCTCGCAGCGCTCATAGGATGATAGAATTCATAAGATATTTGGATATTCCTGCCTTGATGGATGCCAACAGGAAGAATGCAGGGGGTGATAGCCGTTGTAAAAACTTCTCTGGATTTCTCAAATTTTTCAGAATTTATTTCATCAAATCTGAAATCGGCTAGCAATTCAAAATCTTCAGAGAATTCATGTGCAAACCAATTTCTAGAATCTTTTGGAAATCCATCATAGAAGTTACCAAACCAGTTGATAAAGGGTTCAGCCGATAATTCTGATCCAGGATATGTAGATGCTGCCTCTCCGAAGGACATACATCTTCTAGTTGTGACTTCATCTCCTTCATCATCCTTGGTTGGCTCAACTAATGGGAAATCGGCTTCAGGCAGTGCCAATCTCTTGGCAACTTTGATTGTATGTAGATTAAGCCACAATTGCAATAACCACCAAGGTCCACCTGTGCCGATTACTGAGTTGGTAGCAAGCTTAGCCGATGCGTTGTTCAAAATCTGATATAAATAACCCAGGAGGTATTTGCCTAGTGGGAATTGCTTTTTGTTGACTAGGGCTTCGGCTATATGTTGCCAGTTGGTGGTTGGACCGCAGCTTGAACCACAAAATAAGAATTTTTCCAGCCACATCAAGAGAAAGGCTGTGTGCTCTTTAGGGGTGACAGGGCCATATCCCATGTTTAGAGAGATGAATCCACTCCAGCCTCCAATACTTCTGGTTTTCAAAGTGAACTGATTTTTGTTGTTCAAGCTGATAGGGTTAGCCGATGAGGTGATATCCAGCCCAGTTATCATGGTGATATCCAAAAGAGTTGGTGTCATTGGTCCTTGGTTGAAGATAAAGGCATTCAAGGTATTGGACCAGAAATAGCTGGCAGCTGATAGCATGGGTTCATCTTAGGCTAAATCGGCTATGGTTAGGGCTAAGCACTGAGCAATGCCGATTTCTTCCCAATGAGTTTGTTTGCTAGCCGACATCCTTTTATACCATTCAGACTAGGTCTTGACAGCCGTTGGCCAAGATTTAAAAGTATTGTTCCAGTGGCTCAAACTAGGGTTGGTTAACTTAAAGGGAATCCTGTTTGTCTCAGCATTGATGAATTCGATGGGGTCTTTGTTGCCGATTGGGCCTAAGAAGTATCGGTTGGGATGTACCAGGCTTGGGATTGCAACTTGATGGGAGAGGTGCTACAGAGAAGAAAGGAGAGAAGGAATAAATCGCAAAAGAAATCTAATCTGTAATAAGAGATGGGATTCGGCTGATGGGGTTACCTCAGGGAACTCAATGACCGGAGCACTTGAAGGAGCGGTGGAGGTCGACATCGTCGGAGATGGAGTTGTTGCTGACAGGGGAATCGCCTGTTTGGTCGCCGGAGAATCCAATGAAACTATTGCAAGAATTGAAGGCGATTATGGCTGAAGCGGTGAAGACGGGAGTAACGGCGTGAAAAACATCAAGTGGTGGTTGCTATTTAAAAGATGCGAGCTAACGGTTGAAACGGAAACAAAACCCTAGATCGATTCGGAGGAGGTTTGAGCAAATCCGCAACATTCCAAATATTGCGGACTTGGGGGGCATGTGTTAACGACCAAATTTGGTAGGATCAAGTATTGGAATTAAAGATAAAACCGAAGCAGATTTGGAGGAAGCTGGCGGTTATCAAAACAGAGCGAGAATCGGTTGGTGACCGAATCGGCTACGGTGTGTATCGGCTGGTGACCGAGTCAGCTATCGTGTCCATCGGCTGAGACAGAGTCAGACAAGGTTAGCCACTATAGCCGATTCCGATGAGAAGATAACAGAGTCTTTGTCGGGTTCGGTTGATGAGCTTCATGGAGATTCCCACGTACGGATTGGGTCCAAAAGAGGGAATTGTATCTATTAATTAGGATATAATGTTAGCTTCCTAATGGATATTGTCGGTTAGAGTTTGTATTAGGGAATTATCTTCAATATGAGTTGTAATAGAGATAAGAGTCGTGTCCGACAAGGACATATTGTGTAATTCTGGGTATAAATTGAACCCAGGTTCGTGTAAAGAGGGACAATCAATCAATACAACAATTTCGGCGCATCGCCACCTTTTCTCTTTTACTGTTTTCGGCGAGTTCTTGCTTTTGAGTTGGGCTGCATCGGCTTCGACCTCCGACAGGAGGTAAAACTTGTTATGGCGGCTTGCGCTCTCGGGATTAGTGCTTCCATCTTTATGACACTCTAATCCTGTTCGTGTGAATCGTCGAGTTATCATATATATTACATAATCTGAATTGATATCAATATATAACCTAGATCCGCTGATGTCTGTTTCATAGAAAGCAGCCGATAGGGTTATATATTGCTATTGATCTAGATTATATAGTATATCTACCATCTCGAAAAGGTTTTCATCGACTTGATTATCTAGACATTACGTTTCTTTACATATTTAGTGCTGCATCAGCTAGGTTTGACCTACTAAATCATGTTTAGAACCATAGTTTCTAGCCTGTCTATGATTGCTAATAGAGGTAGTATCGGGGTTTCAGCCGATCTTATCTGGTTTAATTATCTTGTTATCTTGATATATTAAATCTGCCCTTTACATCGAGATATTAACTTAGCAAAATATATTGAGCTTGTTGTCAAATCTGGTTAGGATCACCTTAACATTAGTTTGACAGTTGTTTAATATATTTTGCTCATGATAATATCTCTGTATAAAGTAGTATCGGATTACTAGCCGATACACGTTAGGTCTACCTAATCGGCTATGCTATGAATACATATAATCCATGCCTTATAACATATTTAGACATAGGTGATTTATACTGTCTCGACGCCCTGTCCGGTCTATCCCAATCACTTGGTTTAAATATATTTTAAGACTTAGATTATATTTTATTGATATCTACAGCCGATTGAGTAGATTTATATCTTGCTTTATCTATTATAGCCGATTCAATGGACCTTGCATCGGCTCAATGCTCAATGATATGTCATCGGCAAGCTAGCCGATCAGCTATCATTGGTGGATTTAACTGCGTTTTCTTTCTTTGTCTCTTATTGGTTGCAGGATCAAACCAATTGGCACGCCCAGAACCCGAAAGAAATCTTTGGACCTACACTAGAGTTAAGCAGGTCTCCCAGGCCAGTGTGTGTTTTTTGCATCGACACCCGGCCGCGAGAAGATGGTGTCAACGTGGCGCCAATGCGGCGACAACGCGGGCGGACGGCTCTGAAAATTCCACTAAAAATCCTATTAGTGTATTTTAACTTGGAGAACTCAAGAAAAATTCCACCATGCTAATTCCCATTATTAAATGCATTTATTAATTAGGGTTTAGCTCTAGGTGAAAATTAATCATTTTCTTGGGGCTATTTATTAAATGATTTTTAAGGCTAGAAAAAGGAACTTCAGGGTGTGACAAACCTACCCCCCTTAAACAGAATCTTGACCCCGAGATTCAAAAGAGTTGGCGAAGAGGTGTGGATGGGCGGCCTTCAATTCATCCTCCCTTTCCCAGGTGGCTTCTTCCTCGGAATGATGGCTCCATTGAACTCGACAGAACCTGGTGACTTTATTTCTGGTTCTTCTCTCGTTGGTTTCAAGTATATGAATTGGCTTCTCCACGTATGTTAAGTCGTCTTGAATTTCAATTTGGTTGGGACTTGCTTGCTCCTCTGGCACTCTTAAACTTTTCTTCAACTAGGACGCGTGGAATACGTCATGAATACCAAGCATGTTGGAGGGAAGCTCGAGTTGGTATGCAACTTCTCCTCTGCGTTCCAAAATACTATAAGGTCCCACAAAGCACGGTGCTAACTTTCCGTTGGTTTGGAAACGGTGCACTCCCCGGAGCAGAGTGGCACGACGATACACATAATCCCTGCCTCAAAAACAAGTTCTCGTCGACGATTGTCAGCATAGCTCTTCTATCGAGACTGAGCGATTCTCAATCTTTCTCTGATGGTCCTAACTTTCTCCTCCATCTAACTCAAGACTTCTGTCCCGAACAATTGGCGTTCTCCCGTTTGATCACAAAAGAGTGGAGTGCAGCACTTTTGTCCGCACAGTGCCTCGAATGGTGTCATTTGCAAACTGGCTTGGTAGCTATTGTTGTAAGAGAACTCAGCATATGGCAGGCTTTTATCCCAAGCTCCGCCAAAGTCGAGCGCACAAGCTCTCAATATGTCCTCCAGTATTTGGTTGATGCGCTCAGTCTGACCATCGGTTTGTGGATGATAGGTTGTACTGATATTCAATCAAGTTCCCAATTCTTCTTGCAGCTTTTGCCAGAACTTTGAGGTGAACTGGCTTCCTCAATCGGACACGATCATCTTAGGTACTACATGTAAACACATTATCCTTGCCAAATACAATTCCGCTAGCTTCTTCCCTGATTGAGTAGTATGCACCGGGATGAAGTGAGCCACTTTGGTGAGTCGATCGACGATTACCCAAATGGAGTCATCCCAGTTGACATCCTGGGTAAACCTGTAATGAAGTCCATTCAAATTTCTTCCTGTTTCCATTCTAGAATTTGAAGAGGTTGTAGCAATCCTACGGGTCTTTGGTGTTCTGCCTTAACTCGCTGGCATACGTCACAGAGTGCGATGAATTTAGCTATTTCTCTTCTCATGCTGACCCACAAGAATTTCTCCTTGAGATTTTGGTACATCTTGGTACTGCTGGGATGAATTGAGTACTGTGTTTGATGTGCTTCAGTGAGTATCAGGTCCTTCAACTCTTTATTCTCAGGTAAACACAATCTCTCTCCCATCCAGGTCCTTCAACTCTTTATTCTCAGGTAAACACAATCTCTCTCCCATCCAAATTGTTCCATGTTCATCCTCGGTGAAACCTCGGGCTTTGCCAACCCGCATATTCTTTTTGAGTTTTGCAATCTCCGGATCATTTGCCTGAGCTATGCGAACTTGTTCCACAAGCGTGGGTTGTGCCTCGAGAGTAGTTGCGACCCCTGGTTCAACGATACCCAAATTTAGTCGCTGGATATCCAGTTGCAACTTGCCACACGTTCCATCCATATAGATGGCATCTGCTACCACATTAGCTTCTCCGGGATGATAGTGTATTCCCAAATCATAATCTTTGATTAATTCCAACCATATTCGCTGTCGGAGGTTCAAATCAGGTTGGGTGAAGATGTACTTCAAACTTTTGTGATCCGTATATACCTCACAACAGTTGCCTATGAGATAGTGTCGCCAGATTTTCAAACCATGGACCACTACCGCTAATTCCAAATCATGAGTTGGGTAATTGCTTTCATGTGGCCGCAACTGTCGGGAAGCATACCTGACTACTTTGCCTTCCTGCATCAACACACATCCTAGCCCTTGGCGGGATGCATCGCAATACACCTAAAAATCTTTCGTCTGGTCGGGTAAAATCAAGACTGGTGCAGACACCAACTTATCCTTGAGTTCCTTGAAACTTTTGTTGCACTCTGCCGACCACTTAAATTTTTTGTCCTTTTTTAACAACTGTATCATTTGCTTGGTAATCTTGGAGAAATTCTCGATGAATTGATGGTAGTATGCCGCAAGTCCAAGAAAGCTCCTGATTTGAGTTACTGTCTTTGGTGGGGTCCACTTAGTCACTGACTCCACATTAGACGTATCCACTGCCACTCCCTAAGCGTTTATAATGTGATAGAGGAATTGCACTTCCTTGAGCCAAAAATCACACTTGCTAAACTTAGCATAAAGCTGATGCACCTTCAACCTTTCAAGTACCAGTCGAAGATGCTGCTCATGTTCGTTCTCAGTCTTCGAATAAACGAGCATGTCGTCAATGAACACCACTACAAACTTGTCCAAGAATTCCATGAACACTTTGTTTATCAGATTCATGAAGAAGGCCGGTGCATTAGTAAGTCCGAACGACATGACCGTCCACTCAAACAACCCATAATGAGTAGTGAATGCCGTCTTGGGGATGTCTTCTTCTCGAATTATCAACTAGTGATATCTTGATCGCAGGTTTATATTGGAGAATACTATTGCTCCCTTTAGTTGATCAAACAAGTCATCGATCCTAGGCAAAGGGTACTTGTTCTTGATAGTGACCTCATTGAGTGCGCGACAATCGACGCACACCCTCTTGGTTTTGTCCTTCTTTTCTACAAAGATTACCGGAGCACCCCATGGCGAGTTGCTTGGGCGAATGTACCCCTTTCGTAGCTGTTCATCAACTTGCTTCTTGACTTCTGCCAATTCATTGGCTCCCATTTGGTATGGCCTCTTATAGATTGGGGTGGTTCTAGGTGCAATATCCCTTTCTGGTGGCATTGTCGTCAGATCCTCCAGAAAGACTTCCGGATACTCTCTGACTACGAGAATATCCTCCAACTTCTTAGGGGCTTTCTTTCCTACTTCTATCTTTTCCTCGATAGTAGCTTGATTCAAACTTACTCCTAGCTTCTACGACATTGGAGACTGATATACAATCACTTCTCTCTTCTCATTGGTTAAAGTTATGGTGCGACTCGCACAGTCAATTTCTCCATTATACCTTGTTAACCAATCCATCCCAAGAATGACATCTAGGCCCTTGGATTCAAGAAAGATGAGGTTGGCTAGAAATTGTGATATTTGAATTTCTATTACCACGGAGGGACAGTAATGTGAGGTGATCATATCATTTCCTAGGGTATGAACCTGCATAGATGTCCTAAGTTTCTCTTTTCTTAGCCCATGTACCCCAGCAGAAATACTTGGAAATGAAAGAATGTGTTGCATTGGAATCGAATAATATTGTTGCAAGAATTGAGTTCACAGGAAACGTACCCAGTACAAGTTCTGGTGCTGCTTGCGCCTCCTTTGCAGACGCGTGATTGACACGAGCCTGAACAAACCTGGGCCCGAAGCATTTCAGCTTTAGACACTTGTCGGCAAAGTGATCCGACTCATTGCAATTGAAGCAAACTCCTGGCTTCACTCCAGACTCTTTCTTGGGTTGAGCTGGCTGCGCTGGTTGAGTTAGATTCGCTGTTGGGCGTTAGGCTGGATTGCGGTTATGTTGCCCACCACTGCTATCGTTGCCACTGTTGTTAAAGTTACCAGGGTGATACGGACGATGTTGTCAGACAATTATGGTGGAAGGTCCACCCTGCTGTCCTAGTGCAAAACAAGGCTTCTGACTATTTCCCTGATGTTCTCTAAACTGAGCTGCCTTTCTTTTTCAGTCCATCTTGTTACGTTGGTCTTCCTGACAAATCGCCTTGTCAACAAGCTTTTCAAAATCAGCGTAATCACCAGAAATGAGCTGATATGTTAGTTCATCATCAAGACCTGACAAAAACTTTTCTTGTCTCTTGGCATCTGTGCGTACATCCTCCAGGGCATAGCGTGCAAGATGGTTGAACTCGTGCAAGTATTCCTTTACTGATCTATTCCCTTGATGAAGAGCACAAAACTCCCTCTTCTTTTGTGCCACAATTCCATCAGGAACATGGGCTTTCCTGAAACTACGACAAAATTCCGCCCCAGTAACTTCTGTCCCTGCTGGACGAGTGACCAAATAGTTATCCCACCAAGCTGAAGTAGGACCTTGCAGTTGATGAGTAGCGAAGGCAAATTTTTCCTAGTCATTGCACTGCAAATGTATTAACTTCTTCTCGATGGCATGGAGCCAATCGTTTGCCTCCATAGGGTTGGTGGTGCTTGAGAAGGCAGGTGCTCAGACTCGAAGAAACTCCTGCAATTTGGACTGGGTTGGTGGAGGTGGACCAAATTGCTGGTTTTGCTGCTGTTGTTGCGCCTGTTGCTGCATTTGTTGCATCATTTGCTGCTAAATTCTTATTGGTTATTATTTCTCTTTTGAAATTCTTGATGAAATCATTGTTAAAGGGGGAAAGAAATATACAAAATGCATGTTTCTTGAAAGGGGGAGAATTGAATTGTTTCAATTTTAAAAATAGTCAATTTTTGTGATTTTTGTTTTTATTTTTCAAAAACACAAATTTGCATTTTGGAGATGTTGCCAATGTGTACATCAAGGGGAAGATTGTGAAATCACTGTCATGATTAATATTTTGTGATGAACAATTGGCTATGTAAATGATTTATTCGATAAATTGGTTTGATAATATTTGTGGATGTTGGTGTGAGTGCGTGTGACTAATGTGGGTCAGGTTGTGATATCTGTGCCTAGCAACGTTTGTCTGATTGTGTGCAGGATTCTTGGAGGTCAACTTCGGTGAACGGTAGGATCGGGACTAGACTCGGGAGGACTTGTGTCACGCCCAGAAATTCACTACCAGAATTTCCGAACTGATTGTGTATTAAAAACCCCTGTCCAGGATCAGCCAGGGTACACAAACGACAAAGTTGCAAAACAGATCCACGTCTTACAAACATTATAAAAATCTCTTACTTAAAAGCAGCGGAAAAAGAAAAACAAACTATTCTAATAAACTAAACACTCGCAACGTAGCGACTCCAATCCACAGGCATTCCTCAACGGTAGCCACAAGCCTACTCTTCTGAAAAATCTTCCTCTGATATATACTCCAACTCTGGTGTGGGGGAAAAATAAGCAAGACTGAGTACTACCCACTGTACTCAACAAGTCATACCGGAAAAGGAATATAATGATGCAAATAATAACAAAGGGAAAAGCTGCAATGGCTATTTGCATAAAATACGCATTTGAAAACAATAGTTGAAAGCAGTAAAACAGTTGAATTAAATAAGCAATATTAAACCATCACTGTCCAACGCTACACCACATTGCGACAGGCCCAAATCACCATCCTGAACTAAACCAGTTCTATTAAGTCAAATTATTAAAGATGTATATCTAATCACGGTGAATCTGGTTGATCGCCCATAACCGCGGGCACGGCTATTCGAATAGTTTTACTCTGATCAGAGGTGTACATCTGTACCCACAAGACACAGTCCTACAACACGTTACCGTGCGCCGACATACCACCACGGTACACCGGAAAAGGAGCTGTGACAGGACCCTTCGCATAACCCTCTCTAACCAATCGTACCACCTCAGGTTTCGCCCCTACCTTTATATCCAAGGCAGGCAGCCCCCCTCATGCCTTGGTGAATCCGGCAGCCGCATAGACCCCCGTAGGGCCCATCCAAACTCCATCACGCTCACCCTAGCCAGTGTATGTCAGCTAGAGAAAAGCTACACTACAAATCCAGCCGTTGCCCACGCTGGCTTGTGGTATGCACGGTATTTCTTCTAGGGTTTCCCGCGAACCGGTCCTTAATTGCCACGAGCCCAACCATCAAAACCATGTGCTCACAACCCACCATTATTCAAGTTTTAGTTGGACCAATTATTTAATTACTCACGATTAACCATCGTGAATCTACATGAAATAATCAATCATTAAGTAATAATGATTCATTAGTTATCCCAATAGTGAGCTAATGTTGCTAAGCAAGGCTAAGCAAGTTCTATTGTAGCAACCATTCAGATTATTTCCCAAGCTATCAAAGGAATAAGGTAATTACAATAATAGGCTGAGTACAATAGGTAATTAAGCCCATATATGACATTATAAAACAATGCAGTATTTAGAGAAAAATAAGACTGTTTCGCAATTTAGGTACAACATGCGCTGGATCGACCTCGGCAACAACCTCGAAATAAACGGAAGCGTCGGAATTACCGGAATCTATGCGACAAACAAAACAAACAACAATACATGCTATAAGACTACTGAAACAAAGAACAAAACTATTTTTAATAGATTCTCTGCATTTTTGTGAATTTTCTGAGACTTGAACGGACTAAAACGGAGCCCGAATTAATTAATTATGAATTTTTGAAGTTATCCGTGTTTTTACTATAACAGAAAAATCCTTAATTGAATTATTGCGCAATAAAAACCCTAGGGCTGACGTCATGCTGACGTCACGATGACGTCATGCTGACGTCAGGGCTGGCGGCGGTGGGTTAGGGCTGACGTCACTGCTAACGTCAGCGGCTAGGGCTGACGTCAGTAGCTAGGGCTGACGTCAGCCGCGGCGGCAGCTGCGCACCACGTGGCGGCCACGCGGGACGAGAACGGGCGGCCGGGATCGGCCGGAGTGGCCAATCCGACGGCTAAGGCGCGCGGGCGGCGGCGGCGGCTAGGGTTAGGGTTTGGAGCGGCACGGCGCGGCGCGGCGCGAGAGTGCGCGTGGCTGCGGCGCGGGCGGCCACGCACGGTGGCGGCGGCAGCCGGAGCGGGGGCGCAGAGGGCGGCGGAGTGGCGGCTTGCGAGTGGCGGCCGAGCGGCGCGGGTGCGGCGGCGGGCGACGTGGCCGGAAAGAGGGAGAGAGAAGAGGGGAAGGCGGCGGCGCTTACCGGCGGCGGAAGATGGCGGCGGCGCGGCTAGTGTTAGGGTTTCGAGGTGGCGGCGCACGGGAAAAACGAGGGGCCTCGGCCTCGGGGATGGGGGAAATAAGTAGGGGCGGCGCGCGGGAATCCCGCCGAGATCCGCGGCGGCGCAGGCGGCGCGGCGGCCGGCCGAGTCGGAGACGGACTCGGCCGCGGGCCCTACCCGTCAGCGGCGAGCGACGCGGGGAGGCGACGCGGACTTTCCGGCCGGCCATGGGCTGGCCCGGGAAGGGGGAGGGGCGCGAGGAGGCGCGGGCGCGCGGCGTCTTGGGCCGGCCCGGGAAGGGGAGCGACGGCGCGCGTGGCGGCGGCCCGGGAAGGAGGAGGAAATGGGCCAACGGCCCAAGAAGAGGAAAAAGAAAAAGAAAAAAAAAGGAAAAGAAAAAAAGATTTCCAGGGTTTAATTTATTGCGCTTGAGGTTTTTCATTGATTAAAATTATTTTTAGGGCTCTGAAAATTCCATTAAAAATCCTGTTAATGTATTTTGACATGGGGAACTCAAGAAAAATTCCACCTTGCCATTTCCACTTCTTTAATGCATTAATTAATTGGACTTTTCTCCAGATTAATTAAACAATTTCTCCGATAAATTATTAAATTCGATTTTTATGATTTAGGGAAATTTCAGGGTGTGACAACTTGAGATCCAGACGATCAAGGATGCCGGGAGACGAAGTTGGATACGAGATGGCACAAGATAAATAGACATCATGTGGGAGAGATCTTCGCAACGGGCTTCACGAGGTAAGCGTGCAAGCGTCGCTGTTCGTGGAGGAGATTGGAATGAGAAATTGAGAAAGAGTATATGGTGCTACAGTACATGTGGTACTGTAGCATGTGTGTGTGATGTAGCATGGTGTATGCTTGTGTAGCATGCAGTACGTGCATGTATGCGTACTGTACTACATATCAAGGCCGAGGTTGACTCGGTGGCAGGCAGGAGGCATGTAATTTGATTTGGAAAGTGAGGGTTTGAGTCCTAGTAGAACTAGGAGTTCTACTCCTACTTTGAATAGGAGATTTTTGCTATAAATAGATGAGGGGTTGAGGCTAGAAATATATCAAATTTTCGGGAGAGAAAATTTAGGGTTTGCTTCTAGGCTTCAATCTAGTTCGAGAGTTTAGAGATGAGTGCTTTAGATGCACTTTGTAAACACATATTGATGCAATAAAGTTGATCTACTTTCAAGAATTTGTTGACACATGTTTTCTCTGGTTCTTGATGATCTGACTGGTGGCTTGGAGGTGGTCTGACTGGCAGCAGTGCAGTGGCTTGATCGGCTGCGACACAGCGGTCTGACCGGTACGACTTCATCAGGTTAAAGGGTAAAATTTTATTTCCACTAAAAGTTTTGGTTTTTGGTTTTGGTTTTTCCTACCATTCACCCCCCTCTGGTAGGTTTGTTTGGTCTTGTTCGAACCTACAACAATGCTAGTCATGGTCACATCAACAACTATAGCCACAAGACACAATTCCATGACATGTTACCGTGTGCCGACATACCACCACAGTAGATCGGAAAGGAATTGTGACAGGACCCTTCGCATAACCCTCCCTAACCAATCACACCACACTTCAGGTTTTGCCCCTACCCTTGCAACCAAGTAGGCAGCCCCCCTTGTGCCTAGGTGAATTCGAAAGCCGCATAGGCCGTCGCAGGGCCCATCCAAACTCCATCACGACCATCCTTGCCTGGGTACGTCAGAAAGGGAAAAGCTACATTATAAGCCTAGCTGTTGCCCACGCTGGCTTGTGGTAAGTACACTAATTCTTTCAGGGTTTCCTGTGAACCGGTCCTTAAATGCCAAGGGCACGTCTAACAAAACCGTGCACCCACAGCCCAGGGCTAACATCATCAAAGGGGTGTCGGCGCCGACAACCGGTCCCTACCTGTCAGCAGCTGAAAGGCGTGCGGCGCATGGTGGACAGGGTCCATGAAGACGCGGGTGCGGGCGCACCATGTGGCGGCCATGGTGACCCGGTCGCAAGAAGATGGCACCGACATGGCGCACAAGTGGTGCCGACGCGGCGACCACGCGGCGGCCATGCGAACACGCGGGCAGACAGCCCCGATCTGCCGCGTGGCAGATCGAACGGCCCAAAGAGGCCGTTGACCTAGCACGGGTGTGGCTGAGCCGACCAGACCGACAATGGCGCGCGGCTGCGGAAGGGGTGACCGACCGCAACCGCCGGTGACGCAAAGGACGGTGGTGCACGGCAACAAGGCGACAGCGCACGGCCGAAAGAAGAAGAGGAAAAAGAAAAAGAAAAGAAGGGAGGAAACCCTCCCTGGAAGCGGCCAGAGAGGAGGAAGACGACAGCGGCAATGGCGCATGGCGGCAGGATTCATGGCGGTCGATGGTGGATGGGACGCGGCCGATAGCTACGAGTGCAATGGTGGTGGCGGCGATGCAAGGCAACGGCGCTAGCGAGCCCTAGCGGCGGCCAGAGATCGGCAACAAGCGGCGGCACAAAGCTCGGCGATGCGACAGCGGTTTAGGGCATGGGGAGAGACGGCTTGAGTGGAAAACGAGAGAGGAGGGCGGCGGCGTACTTTATAGGGGTGACGGCGGCTCGGATATGGCGGGATGGGGGCGACAAAGCGGTGGAAGAGGCGGCAGCGGTTGCGGGGATCGGATCCGGCGGTGGCGCGAGGATGAGGATGGGCCCGACAGGTGGGGACCACCTATCGGTGACCCGGGCGGAGCGAAGCAGTGGCGGCTGCTGGGCCACGGCCTTGGGACAACCCAGCGGAAGGGAGAGGGGCGTACACGTGACTGGGCCACGGCCTTCGACCGACCCAGCGAGAGGGGCGCAGCGGCAAAGGAAGTGGGACGAGGGCCCAATGGAAAGAAAAAGGAGGAAAAGAAAAAAAAAGATGAAAATGATTTTCCTGGGATTAAATAATGGCTGAGAATTGAATTAATTGGTTTAAAATTATTTCTAAGGCTCTGAAAATTCCACTAAAAATTCGTTAGTGTATTTTAACATGGAGAACTCAAGAAAAATTCCACCATGCCAATTCCCATTATTAAATGCATTTATTAATTTGGGTTTAGCTCTAGGTTAAAATTTAATATTTTCTTGGGGCTATTAATTAAATGATTTTTAAGGCTAGAAAAAGAAACTACTGGGTTTGACAGCCTGGTACTATTGGGCTAGTCGGATGCTACGGGTGAAACGACCATGTCAAAACTGGTCATGTCAGAGTATGCACTATAACATATTAACTAGCCGTGTAAACGGGAATTAATTTTCCCAATTTCACGGATGGGGGCTAGAAAATTCGTTGCTTCATTTTTAGTTTGTCATGAGATTCACGTTGCTTTTGAGGCAAACTTCTCACAAATCCAGCTAGGGGCTAGGGAGAGTATCTAACTCTGTTCAGCTAAGGGCAGCTCTGGTGAGAGTACTCGTTTATTAGCAAAAGTACATATAATTTGTTTTCAATATTTTCAATTCATATCATATTACTCCTGAGCGTTCACTCAGGGGCTTTCTATCTAATAATTTGTTCTGAGAATTGATTTCAGGAAAAACAGATATAAGAGCAATTGGTCTTCTTGAGTAGCAGAGACTAGTTGGAGGCTTTACAGTAGTCGACATCTTGTCTTGACTCAATAAAGTTCATACCGACAATTCTTGTACTCAACTAAGAGATATATAGTGGTCCTAGGACACGTAATAGTCAAATAGAAACTGGATTAGTGAATTCAAGTTCAAGTCGAGTTCTCGGTCCAGGAGAAGAGAAGGACTTTGTCATGTACTCTGCACCTACTCGGTTATCTGAGAATGATTTGATGAGTTCGACAAGGATTATGTGCGGGATACTTGATCAAGAACTCTATAGCTGGTCGTATATTTTCTGACATCAATCCAAATTCAAACAATGGTCATGTTCTCTATCATGGCTAGGAAAGATGACTTGTCAGCAATTTCATGCCTACTTGGTATTCCGAAAACGGCTAGGTGATTATAACAATGATGGATCTTCGTGCTACACAATCGACAATGCTTGTCCGATCATTTGCATTGAGGTCGGAGGCTACTGTTAGTGTCAAGGATAAGGCATACCTTCTATATATCAGTTCGTGGAATACAACAATACCATATACCCAATAGTATATGGGAAGGTGTCCTTTCATTAAGGAAATACAGTGGATAAAGAAGGAAATTATCTTTCTGAAATAGACTGTGTTAAGAGTCCTAGTCGGAAAAAATAAGGTCTCCTTAGTCCGCATCCATATTTGTCTCTCTAGTTCTACTTGAACAAGAGGACATTCGAGGATATAAATACAAGACCCCCTAGGAGGAGACGGGGGAGACCAACACGCCATGTCAAAATACAAGACTAGATAGACCCAATCTAGAGCCACAAAGGCCGATATGAGGGATCTAGAGCTACCCCTGATCTCGTCGAGTTCATATTTGAGGAAGAAGACTACAATAGTCATCAACTACGTGTAAGAGCCCCATGGCGCCAAGCCGATGTCGACTAGAGTAGGTCACATAAATAATGTACTCGTGTGATACTGACATATAAAGGCAACACCGGCTTCAACCAACAGGAGTAGGGCTATTACCTGTCAATTAAGGGGCCCGAACCTGTATAAAAACCTCTGTCTCCCGTCAATCTTGCGTATACCTTGTTCCAACGATCCTCATACTCTACAAATACCGTGGTTGGCATATAGTCCATCGACAAGGTGACCTTCCGGTTCCGCTCCCACAAGCTAGCCATCGCGGGCGTGTGGTGATGCCTAGATGAGACGGAGATTAGAAGGGATATAAGTTCCCTTGTTGACATGTGGGTCCCCACAATTTTTTATTTTCATGACAGAATTGCCATATAAGCACCACATCACCATGAGTGGACTAGTCAACGTGCCATGTCAGCCAAAACCACCCTCAAAACAGCCGAGAGAGTCGATTCGCACTGGTTTTAATAGTTGGTAGAGCCCCTACACCCGATTTTGCGATTGAGGGATGGGAATCGAACTGGGGCCACAGTCGAGGGAGGCAAATGGACTTTTTCCTTGGAACATATTGGGTGAGTATCTCCTTTGAACTGGGTGCGCGTAGTAAAGTATGGAAATCTTAGCTTTGATACGCTACGACTACGCTATACACATTAATTGGTCTAGTTATCTTTGCTGCCATTTTTAAACATACCATATTATAGTATTAATAATTTTTTGACGTTACTAAAACTTGACAGTGTTGGATATATTTGGTTAAAAACCTTACCAAATTTTAGGCAAGGGTTTAAGAGTGGAAACTTTTGGAATTACCAAAAATTGGTAAAGTAGCAATTGTAAGGATATGTTTGGAATTGAAAACGACAACAAAGCGAACAAGTCCTCCCTGAGATGCCACTTTTTTGGTAAGTTTTATTTGAGCCGTTGGATTATTATGCTACAGGTTATCTTTAACTTTATCTGTACCTATTTAAAAAGATTCATAATGTTTTGTCGTCCATCTTCATCGCATCCTAACCGGTATCGTATTTGTTCATTCGTCCATCGTCTACCCTTCACACGTCCCACTAAAACCCATTTGGTCATCTTTGATTCAATCTAATATCATCTTCTGTATATTCTCCCTGCTCGTAATAAATTGTACCACACCCACGCTTCTTTTTCGCGTCAAGGATAATGACCATGGAGGTGGGAGGCCGCGATTACGGCAGGACGGTAGTGGACAAAGAATTCATCACCTTCTCGACCTGAACAACGCCGCGTACCTGCATGCTGGATGTCCATGGCCATGAACTCTGATGGGTAGGTCGTCCTCTTCTCTTTTTCCCATTCGTCTTTCTGGCTGTTATCATGTAAAAACGTAAGGACATAGAGATAACTGCTCGTTTTTTCCCCGGAGCATCCAGTGAAATTGTTTCTATTGTCACTAAACATGTTCTTTTTAATTCATATAGTCATTAAATGTAACAATATAGGCGACAAGGATTATTAATCAACATTGTACATGGTATTAAAAAATACTGTAAATCTTCCATGAAAATTTAAATGAATTACTATAGATAACATGAAAATATGATGGCGTGAAAACATTATTAGATGTGATATTTCTCTAGCGAATTAATTTCCCGCGAAACCTAGCCTTCTCTTTTTTACCGACATAATATAATATAATATAATAATGTGTCACATGAAATCTGATATTTCTCCCTTCATTTCATAATATAAGTCATTTTGACTACTATGTTCATAGAAAAATCATAGTAGTATTTTCAACACAAAACAAACATATTATCAAAATATATTTAATATTAGATTTAATGAAACTAATTTAGTGTTTTAGATGTTGTTAAATTTTTCTATAAACTTGATCACACTTAACAAAGTTTGACTAAAAAAAGTCAAAATGACTTCTAATATGAGACGGAGGAAGTATACCTTAAGCTATTAATGACCATCGTCGGTCGTATTTTTGCACGACGTTCTTCATCCCACATGTGGTATTTTGCTTCCGCTTTCCCTGCAACATGTTCTTTTTTTTTCTTGTTTCCATCATAAGATCGTGTCTGATTCTATTTTTATGATGTTAGCATATAATTATCTTCTGGTAGAGTGATTTGCACAGCCGAGGTGAAGTGGGTGGCACAATATCCAACCACATGAGCAAAGGTCACAATCTATTATGCCTTAAAACATCACGTCCAACCTTTGACCATGATTCGACTATTGACCATGATTCGACTATGACAAAGACCATTGACCGGGTCAACGCACGGGCCAGGTCTAATAATACTAAGTATAGCACGAGAAACCAGGGTATCATGTTTGAATTTGATTGCGCTTTACATGATTTTATTACACTAATTTTCAGTTTAAGGGTGAAGTGATCCATGATCATGTCTAAACACCGTATCCTACTAGTAATCGTGCATGTGCAATGCACGTTGTTCACAATATGTATTGCACACAATCACATTCAAGATGCAAATTATGAAAACAATTAAGATTTTGTTATTGCAGTGATTGAGTAAAACTATTACATTTTTTTAGTTAAAAGACAATCTGATTAGCATCAGTGTAGAAAATCTTCCTACCAACTTAAGTGAAATAAACTTCAGAGAAATGATACCATACTATATCTTGAAAGTCTACTTTCTTGTTTACAAATAAATTCTCCAGAATGAACTTAAGGTGGGTATTATTGCACAAATAAGCAATAACAAAAAAAAAGACAAAGAACAGGCTGAACAATTATGACCCCAATAAATTGCTCTGTGATCAGAGTTCCAGTCTGCATCATGGCCAGATTGAACGCAAAAAATAAAACATTAACAGTGGGAGTACATAAAAATTCTACCAACTATTGTAAATTTGGTGATGCAACCCAATGGCCACAAAATGCTGTTAACCATCATAATCCTCAGCTTAATATACTCAAATTACATTATAACCAAAAGAAAAAGGTGTTGGTGGTATGCCCTAGAGGCAATCATAGAGATGATTGTATCACATACCATGTTTACATCTTTCTTATATGTTGTTCCTTGAAATAGATAATTCATTATTGATTAATGAATATGTGATTCGTTCATGAGACTATTTATATTGTATGTTACTATTTCTAAAGGATCCCTGATCAAATATCATATATGGAACAAATATGGTTCAATGATCAGCATATTCATTGATTGATGATCATGTCTCATGGATCATGATATGGAGAAACCAAATTAATATTGTGGACACATGTTAGGGAACATGTTGTTGGATAGACCCAACATGAGACACTGCAAGAGCTATATGTGACGTGCCATCAGTACTCTCATATTAGTATTGGTATAGAATCCTTAGACCTGAGATTATCATGGTTCTTGACATATGTAGTAGCTTGCTTAGGGACTGGCAAACACTACTCCGTAACTGGGTAGTTATAAAAGTAGTCTTCGGGCATGCTATGAAACATGTAGTGGGATATGAATAATCAAGATGGGATTTGCCCCTCCCTTGGAGAGATATCTCTGGGCCCCTCGATGTTATAGATTATGAAAGTGCATGGCCATGCCAAAAGTGATTGAGGAGTCAATCGCAGGTTAAATAATCTATTACAGGAACGATTGAATGATTAAGCTATTAAAAGATGACACATATCTAGTCTTGAGCTTAATCGATATCGTAAGGCAAAGGGGTTTATACAAGTATACACTAGAGGTTCAGCCGATATGATCTTTATGTATGCCCGGTGGGTAAATATGTTCTGCTAGGGGCCGCTGTTGACACGTGGACCAAAAATGAGTTTTCGGGTTGCAGCCGAGTGTACATGAACCTACAGGGTCGC
Source organism: Oryza officinalis (assembly GCA_008326285.1). NCBI lineage: Eukaryota > Viridiplantae > Streptophyta > Magnoliopsida > Poales > Poaceae > Oryza > Oryza officinalis. Next base: position 4,848,713 of record BDMV01000003.1, on the reverse strand, counting down.
ACACTTAACGGGCTGGAATAAAGGGATTAGATGGAGATCCAATATATGCTCAATTCGGATAGAGATCCGAGTAGGCCTCCTATGGGCCTCGGAGGCCCAGTTATGGATCCTATATATATTCTTCTGGTGATGAGGCTGGTTGTGAGACCGAAACCCTAGCCGTCACTCCCCTCCCGAGCAAAACCCTAGTCGCACACGGGCGCTAGCACGCTCATGCGATGTGTTCCATCCCGGGACGTTTGGTGTCACGCCCGGAAATTCACAAGTAACTTCCAAGCTAATTTGTGCATGAAACCCTAATCTAGGAATCAACTGAGGTACACAAATCGACAATTTGAATATAAGTACCAAATAAACTAAAGTGATAAATACTTACAACAGAGGCACTTAGTCCTCACCACGAAGAAAACTGCAGCGGAAAAGAAAATCTAGCGCAGCTTGAACTCCACTCCCATAGGCAGCTCAACTGGGATCTAAGCCAAAGGTCTTATGCTTTTGGATCCTTTCTCTTCAACTGAGGTATGATGATTATTGCAAGCGTGAGTACATGGAATACTCAACAAGCCACATAGTAAATGTGCAAGTGCAAGGGATACCAAAGAATGACATAATATAAGGTCAATTTGCGAAAATAGCATTTAGCAAATATTTAAGAATTGTAAAACAGTTGAGGAATTAAACAATATTAAATCAACACTATACAACACACCCATGATGTATAGGCCCAACCAAACTTGAACAACCAAACCCGGTCGTACAAATCAAACCTCCAAACAGGAATTAGCCATTCCATACCAGGAGTTAAGAAATTATCATCATTTATCACATTATCACATTCTCTCCATTAATGAACAGTGTGAGACTAATCACGAAAAACATTGTTAGGCTCGCCCATAACCGCGGGCACGGCTATTCGAATAGTTTTACTCTAGCCGGAGGTGTACAAATTTACCCACAAGACACAGCCTCAACATCATGTCAACCATGCGTCGCGATACTGGAAAAGTACCCGAATAGAGACTGTGACAAGACACCACGCATAATACAATTCAATGTAATGCACCATTCCCGAATCATAGTCACCCCCTTTAGCCAAGGTATGGACTCCCCAATGACCCCCTTGGACTTATCGCCACTTCACAGTCTGGCACTCTACAGTGAACCACGCTATACACAATATCCAGCCATTGCTCACGTTGGCTTGTGGTTAATATGGTTAATACTTCACAACAGTAGCTCGCGAACCGGTCCTTAATTGTCATGAGCACGACCATCCAAACCTCAAACCATATGCTCACAACCCACCCTTAATCAAGTTTTAGTTGGCAAATTAATTAACCAATCACGATTGACCATCGTGAGCTACCATTAAATATCCATCATTAAGTAATAGTGAAACATTAGTTATTCCAACATAAAATGATACTAGTGTTTCTATGCATGACTAAGCAATTATAACTAATTTCTAGTTGAACCAATATATATAAAGTCCAACTAGTCAAATTATAACCCAAGGTATCAAGAAATAGGGTAATCAATGCAAATTGGTCATACAAAGAATAGGTTCACACCACACAATGACATTCGAAAATAAATGCGTATTTGAAATAAATAGAGAATTTAAATATAGGATCAACATGCTCAAAGGAATTGTGTTTGGGATCTGTGTGACTTGCCTTGCAAACAAGCGTCTTCAATTCGTCCTCAGGAACTTCTCCAACGAACAAACGATTTTCCGAAACGATGAACAACTAAACCTAGAACGCAAAACGAGGAAAACACTAATAAAAACCAAACAAATAGTACAAACAAAATACACAAATGGGTTGAGCTTAAATTTAGAAGAATTTAGAGACTTAAACGACTTCATTCTGAGTTCATATGAATTAGTTATGATTTTTACAAGATTTACTCCAATTAAAGCTTAATTAAAAGATTAAATAAATTTATGACACAATTTAGATTTAATATTATTTTTATTAAGTAGACCTTGATTTTAGACAAATTTAGCAACTTGAACCACATTAATTCAAGTTACGATGAATTAATTATGAATTAATGAAGTTTTGAACACATTATAACCATTAACCGAAATTATATTAAAATTATGATGCAATAATAAATTAATTTTGAATTAGAAAAGAGGATTATTGAGTCAGCATTGATTGGTCCACCGTAGACCAGGTTCACTGAGATGGTCGTCGGGTTCACAGAGATGGACAGCTGAGATCGATCTTGACCGGAAATTGACCACGATACAACAGACGAGATTAGAACGGCCTAGGGTTTTGGATGGATGCCACGTGGACAGAGACGTTGACGCGGCGACGATGTGGCGCTTGGGTGGCGGCTGACGAGGCAGAGAAGCGCTGACGTCATCGATGATGTCATCACCGGCGACAATGGCATGGCAACCCACTGTCACTGGCGACCTACAGCACGGCGGCGCTAACGGAAGATACCACGAAGACGAGCGCAACGCGGGGAACTCACCAAGGGGTAACGCGACGACAGATAATGGCTAACGGTGTCCGACAGCGAGTTTGAAGCGGCGAAGACGTCGGGTCGGCGGTGACGGTGGCGTTCCAGCGACTTAAGCGAAGGAGAGGTCGTGGATGGGCAGCTCCTTGGTGCTGCGATGCCAATGAAGGAGACGGCGAGGTCTGGCGATGAACGTATCGGCGGCGGAGCACTGCCGGAGATCGATGGGTGGTGGCGGCACTCGGTTTCACAGCGACGAGCAGCCTCCAGCGGGATTTGGCGCAAAGGAACGGATGGCCGGCTAGCCCTCGCCCTTGCGAAGCCGATGGAGGTGACGGCGCAAAGCGGCGTCGACCGAGACGGCTGCTAAGGGTGGCTGGAGCGGCGGCCGGAGGTGGAGAGAGAGAGCGCTCGCGGGGAGACGGCTATGGCATGGGAAAGGCTTGGGGAAAAGGTGGAAAAGGTCCGGAGCATCATTTATATAGGTGGAGGAGAGGGAGTCCGGCTTGGATATGATGGGATTTGGCGACGAAAACCCTAGAGTTGGCCAGAAAAGGAAAGCTCAAATCCGCGCTGATTTGAGAGGATTTACTTCAGGATTCAAGGGGGTTTGTTGGGGGAAACGTAGTGAAGATCGAGGGGAATCCGTTCCCGCAATTAATTTTGGAAGGGGAGCAACGGGGAGGCCGGATTTGTTGGAAATAGGCGGCGGCACTGTGCACGGCAGAGAGGCGGCCACAGCTTGAAGACAACACTGTGCGTGGAGAGGTAAAGTGACTTTTGTTATGACTTCTTTTCCTCGGCCCGATTGAAGGAGGACAGAAAATGGACTTTTTGTTTCTCTCTATTGGGCTGGCTAAAGAAGGGACCAAAAACAAACTTGCGCCAAGGGAGGGAGAGGGGCTGCTGGCTCAGGTTGGGCTCGGGCTGAGCCGGGAATCGGCCCAAAACAAGAGAGGGATTTTAATTAACTTTTAATTTAAATAATTGCTGAAATGATCTATTGATTATTAAAAATACTTCCAGTGCTGAAATAATTCCAAGAAAAATCCTGAAAATGCTTGGCCACTTAAAGTATTTAAGAAAATTATAACCAGATCATTTAATGATTAATTTATTATTTTAATATTTACTGAAATGTTCTTTGTATTATTAAAATTAGTATTTGAGCTCCGAAAAATCCGAGAAAATTCCGGAGAGTGTAATTAATTATGGAGAATTTAATAAAAATTAAATCCACCAACAATTTATCGAGGAAATTTTTATCTAGCTCAATTTAATGTTTAAATTTTTTGTAGATTTTATTCAAACACTTACTTTAATTAATCAATAAATTCTAGAAATTTCTTTTTCACAACAATTTATAATTTACCGATTGTTAGGGTGTGACATTTGGATACTCGTAGAGGCGCTGCTGGTCTACGGTGCTGATCGGCGTGAGAGCACGACGAGGCGTATGCACGAGGAGAAGGTCAGGCTGCTGCGATCTACTACTTCCTCTACATCGACGCGCGCTATGTCGCCAACGTTCCTTCGGCTTCTTAGCACTTACTTCAACTGCATAGCGCGTCGAGTGGTAACGATCTATGATCTCATACTTGTATGGTTCTTGGTTTACGCAATACAGAAATTTTGATTTATGCTATCGTAGCCTATACGTATCCCAACAAAAGGAGGCTTCATAAGGCAGTAGGGAAAGAACTACAGCACCTATTTTGAACAGTACACTGGGGGAGGGGGCAGTTTGGAATTGCAGCACTTTTATATGAAAAATAGTTAAGAGAACCTTAGATGCAATGAAGGTTAAAATCCAATGAGAAGACCTGAAATTCACAGGATTTTTTTGTAACAACATATAGATGCACTGTAGCCAAAGGATTCACCAATTAAAAAGCATGGGCACTTATGCCACATTTCATCTCAAATGTGGGTGCGCCCATTGGAAGATTTTATATTTTCTTCAAATTTTACAATGTACACCACGTGTCATTGTAGAAACAAAAAACAGACTAGAAGGACCAGGTAAATGCCCATAAAGATCATGTGTTCAACTAATCAGGTCAGTGGAGGTAGAGTTAACATGACATCACATACAGGTTTGCACCTTTCACATTTTCTAACATATGCCATGTTTTGCTTCAAATAATATAGAAAAGATAACTAAAAGGATAGGTATGTGGAGAAGTAAATGCAAAGGTACAGTCGACCTGTAGATATTATTCGAAGCCTTGACTCAATATGTAATCACCTTACACAGCTTGGATGGAGACAGATAAAATCCTTTTGTCCTACATGAATAAGATGGTGTCTCTTCGACTTGGAGCTATCTATGAATTTCTGCATGAAAAAAAGGAACAAGATTCATCACATGTATATTGGCAGAAGGACAAGGATGGATCGGCGAATAAGTGATGACGGGAGTCTAAGGAGCATACTTCGGTACATCGGCAGTATTCGACTGATCGTCACTTACCATCGTCTAATTCATTATCTAACAAGATTGTTTCATAACCCAAGTACCTGAAGCTCAAGCACAGCCATAACTCCTCCATGAACATCTGAAAAATAAAGGTTTTGTACTCAATTTTTGTTGTAGTACCTTTTTACTGTGTAACAAGGGACCATTTGGATGGCAATGCATTAGTTGGAGGGGATTGTTGAGGAGCAAACAACGGGTAGCATATCTGTCCCTCAGCCCCTACCTACTCTTTGCGCAAGGAATAGTTCACAGCATCATCCAAAAACAGTTGCAGAGCATAAAAGCAGTGATTTATAGAAACAAACAAGGTGGCGCCAACACAATATTCACTCAACTCCAATATATATACTCATTCGTCCTTTATATTAGTATGGATACCAATTAATTTTAGAAAGCAGAGTATACATAGATATTTTATTGCAGAAAATTTCTTGAGCCATACATGAAAAGAACATGCAAAAATAATATGATGTATTCCCGTGAGTGTAACTTATTAAATATATTAAAATGGAATATGTAATAAATGATGACCAATGAGCAATCATACCATGGTTCTGCCAGCATAGCATCACATAAGCTCTTGTTTTTTGCTGGAACAACCATGGCAGAGTAGACCATCAGCTTGGAGCCAAAATACAATTTTATTGATTCAAGATCCTTAATCCATACATGACCATCCAGGCTCATCAGCAACACAAGATGGAATTTTAATTTTGGTGTTATCACAGAGACTGAAAGTAGCATTTTAATGAAAAACACTGATTCGATGGGCCACTGATTTTGTTCAATACCTGAATAACCTGATGTTGGATATATAAGCACATGTCCATTTAATTTATTCCATAAATAAATCACGACATTGAACATATATGCTAGCACAATCACATCATACGATCTACATATGTAAATTAGACAGTAGAACATGAATATATTGAATATGCGAAATATTGTGAATGTATACTAAGAGTTCTGGACGTTCAGCTACACAACAGGAAGAATTCGTGGTACTGGACGTTGACAACGGCGAAGAGGAAGACAAGCCATGGTGGACGAACAGCAAGCAGTCACGCGAAGCGCTTCTCAAAATCCTTATTGCCGCCTTCTCCTGCTGTAGGATATCTAAGGCGAATGTTTCGAAGACCTGCTGTTCTGATCATCGGTGCATGTCAGTGAGTGGGATGGAGTAGACTACGAGTGACGATGCAGTACTGAGGAGGAGGCAAACCCTAGATTGATTTCATGTATGCTGTGAGGAGGCGGCGACTAGGTTTTATAGACATAGCAGGACACGTGATCAGGACCCTTGCATGATCTCTACTCCACGTAACCGAACCGGATAAGTCGTGCGTAACTTGTTCGAAAATTGAATTTTGTAGAAAAACATAACTATAAAATGTAGCCGTGTCTGCGCAAGCATAAGGAGCCCATTTTTGGTGTAACATTCACGCGCATGTCGCGTACGTGCCCCACCCGGCCAGGCGAGGTGAGGCGAGCGAGCACGCACGTGTATTTCTCTAGTTTTCTCCACCACACATGTCTGAACTAGCTAGGAGAGCACTCTCCCTTTTAAGGAGGTCTCGCTCTCCTACAATAGGAAAGATGGTACTAAAGATTCACATGCATGCCTTCCCATAAGGTGGGTTTTTGTGATTTTCCAAAGAATTAATCTCCGGATGGGCCTTAGCCCACATATTAATTCCAACAATCCCCCACCAAATCATAAAATCCTACTGAGATTTGCCTTTTCCAATGTACTGTTTATGTACCAGCGGTACGATGGAGACCGGTTAAGGTTGAACATCCCCCTAGAACTCCAAGTTACACTTACTCACAACTTGAACAATGGATTATGCCTTGATTTGCATGTTTTGTGCAAGCAAGTTTCACTTAAAGTCTTATCTGGTACTAGGCCGTCAGTAGACTACCCCTCGGGTGGAGCGTATAAGTCATACTCCTAGGTCGCTTAGTAAGCATCCTAGGAGATTCACCCAAAATCTTCATAGACTGCAACCAACAGTCAAACTAACATAGGTGCGTTCTTTCAAGAATACTCTGCAGGATAGTATCTTCGCTAATTAAAGCCAACAGAATGCATTAAGGCATATCCATCATGTCTTGCATCTTGTGAGAGTACATGCATCTTCAATTAGAGATGGTTTTAGAAAGATACTCTCTTCCGGTTAACTAATGACATGTCCTTCCTAGGTCCTAATTTATGAGATCTCCGATAACATAGGTTGGGTTACCACCATAGTATAACTCACATGGGTCTCATACCCATCAGCTTCGATGCACTGTCTATCATATTCCATGATAGTTCCTTTGTGAAGGGTTCTGCAGTTGGTATTTGATACGGTCATAGTAAGGACGGACAGGGTTGTCACCACCTGTCATCTACCTCACTTTCCAAGGAAGAAACAACAAATGAAGCTACCCACTAACCTAGACACTACGCCTAAGTTATTGATTACTAATCTAGCCTCGTGCAAGAACTTCCTTCTTTATCCAAAGTCCTAGTACTAGAGCACTTAATAATAAATACTAAGCGACAAACCCGCAACGATGGGAATATATCTCACTTCAGCAAACAAATTAAATACTATAAAGAAGTCTCGAACACTTACTTTATTAACAGAAGCATCTGTCGAGGTACAAGCAAGTGAAGAAGGCCGACTACTCCGACGCTTCTCTGGAACTCCAGTTGAAGAATGTCGACAAACCCAACACTCCTCCAAAACTTCCCGGAGAGAACTCCGATATTTTGGGCACTCCTTCCGGAGCTTCCCCTCACTCTCTACCTAATTCCATATACTAAAGTGATGCCTAAAATATAAAAGTGAGTTGTACTCCACTTTATTGTGCAAGTTGGAAGTGAGAGCTTCTCCTCCTTTTATAGTGTGCTATGACGGTTGGGAATGATGGTTACCACCCACAACCGCTGTTGGAAGTGTATCTGGGACCTACACATGGAAGGCCAAGATAGGGGGTGGCAGTGGTGGTTCGGCCAAACCACCAGTTTGGCCGAACTGTGGGTCCCACCTCCCATCTACTTCTTTGGCTGGGAGGCTGACTGGTGGGCCCTATGCTGGTGCACCATGGTTAGGCCCATTTTAAGTCAGTTTTGACTGTCATGTGGCCCCTCCAATCCTTGTGCATGCATATGATTGGTCAGAGGTACATTTCGTCGGATGGCAGGTGTGTTTTCATCCAGAATTCACCTTCATACTCATATTTACCAATACTAGTGGTAATTGTTAGTTATAAACCCTATACCACTAAGTGAATGGTTAAAGTTTGCACTTAATGACTATCAACAACACCCCCACACTTATCCTTTACTCGTCCCTAAGTAAAGCTCATGGAACATAGTAGAGTAAAAACTTCCTGCATAATGATGCAAACACACAAAGTATTCCAAGTAATACCTGTATCTGTGAACTTTTAAGTGTCTAATATGTCATCTTGGGTGATTGAGAAATGGAACGGCATTGATGCAAATTGCCCTTACCTCCTCTAATTAATTACCTTGGGGTTTTCTTTTTACTCATAGAAACATAACTTTACCTTTACTCATCAATTGATTCTCTCATATCGCTCGTTGCATTTTAATCCTTACCAAGTCATTGATGTTGTCTTTTCTTATCCTACCTTTCTAATAAGACTTATGTGGAGCTCAGGGTAGGGAATAAGAATGACATACTTGCATCAATATTTTTTAAAGTCAAAAAGTAGATCCAAGAAGAATAGTAATCATACAACCATGATGAAGTTGTGCACATATGTATGGAAAGGGATATGTATGTGGGAAGATGGGGAAATGGAATGATGACTCACTTTTGTATGATCCTCCTCCTAGTACTTTATTTGGAGAACATGGCTATTTTCGATATCCCTTATTTTTTCATCATGCTCAAGAATATTGTCTCCTCTTGTGAGCATTTTGATTTTCTAACATAATCATAAATATTTATTAATTTATTTTTAGCTCATGTTTCATTTGGCATGGATAGGAGGATGGAGTTATAATCATGTGGAGTCTTTATTTGGTGGATGCATGATGGCGGATGCTGACTTCCGGTGTCGAAGTATAGCATGTGATGGTGGATGAAGTATTTTGCTGAACCTCCAGTGTAGAGGGAGAGAAATATATGGTGGATTCACACAAGATCTTGATTATGAAGGTACAAAAAGAATCTAACAAAGGTTTAAACTATTTGACCAAACTCAAAATAATACACTCAGCATATGTATAAGGTTTATCATGAAGATTGACATATGGCTTTGGTAGGAATAAAACATCAATAAGGAGTAGGTAAAGTTATACCAATTTCTTTTTATAAAATTCCCAAGGACTCAACAGAAGAAAGCAAGGGTCATATTATCAGGCAATCTCTCATTTATCAATCGCTTAGATGTCATGTGTTCCTAATGATATGTGCTCTCAAGCACAATGTAACATGTGAGGAATAAAGAGTATGCAAGACATTTGCAAGCAAGCCACCTACTCTAACTCATTTTTAAAGTTGGGTTTAATTTTTAGGTGTGTTAATGATACAAATTATCAAACTCAAAATTTTCAAATGAGAGAAAAAACGTGCAAACCATCGTGCAGTGAGCTTTGAGACAAGCAACCGTTGTGCCATGGATGCTACGTCTCATCTTGTGAATATGCAAACGTCATGGTGTAGCACATACATGGGAGATCTTGGTATTTGAGTGTATAGTGCTAACACAAGATCACCCCCACAATTGTTTTTATACCTGGGTTGCTTCATAGACACAAAAGACAACGGTGAAAGCAAAGGGACTCAACCGGGAAAAACCCAATGAGTCTTTTATCTTAATTCAATTTATTGGAGGATTAGAATGGAAATGGATGGAATGGAACTCACCTTCGAGGACTTACCTTACTGGAGGATTGTGTGTGCTAAGGCTAGGAGGTGGCAGCGCCACCCACGAGTCGGCCAAACAAGGGGTTCGGCCAAACCCTAGTGAGCCTAGCTTAGGAGTCAAGATAATTGGGCTTGGGCTGGATAGGGTCTAGCCTTGAAATCTTCAGGACAGTTTTAGGAAAGACATGGAAATTGACCAAATACACCACGTCCAATTCATTCTTGGCTTTTCAACTGGTTGTAGGAAAACTTTTAAGCGGTGACCATTTACCTTGAAAATATTACCTTTGTCGTCCTAAAGCGTGATCGCCCCGTGCAATGATGTGTCGATGATGGTGTATGGTCCTAGCCACTTGCTTCATAGTTTCCCATTCCCAAAGAGTTTCACCCAAGAGTTGAACAGTAGCACTTAGTCTCCAGCCTCAATCTCTTTTACCTTGATTTGCCTGTCATGTCATCTTTTTGTTCTTTCCTTCTACATTTTGGCATTGTGATAGCCTTTATCCGTCCATTCCTCCAACTCTAATAATTGCAACCGTATGTGTCGTTCGGCTTGTCCTAAGTCGATGTTCCATGTCTGGATGGCCCAGTGTGCCCTGTGCTCTAGCTCAACAGGTAAGTGACATGTTTTTCCATATACGATCTAGTAGAGTGATATGCCGATGGGCATCTCACATGTGGTCCTATATGACTATAATGCATCGGTCCTATATGCCTTCCCCATCTCATGTATGGTCTTCTTCAGAATGTTTTTTATCTGTTTGTTGGATGTTTCTGCTTTAGCACTTGTTTGGGGATGGTATGGAGTTGCAATGTTATGTTGCACCCCAAGCTCATGTAAAAAGTTTCGGAAGGTCTTATCAATGAAATGAGACCCTTCGTCACTTATTACCATCCGTGGTGTTCCAAACCGAGGGAAAATGACCTCGTGAAACATCCCGCAGACGTGTTTGGCATTGCGGCATGACATGAGATCCCTTTCACCCACATGGACACATAGTCAACAGCCACCAGGATGTACTCGCAATCATGGGACATTGGGAAAGGCCCCATGTAGTCGATGCCCCATATATCAAATAATTCCACTTGAAGGTTGTATGTTAGGGGCATCGCATCGCAAGCAGTGATACCTCCATGCTTCCGGCATCTTTCACATCTCCGAATGAATTCTTTTCTATCTTCACGCATAATGGACCAGAAGAGTCCACTTTGTCAGATGGTTCCTTGCGTGTGAAATGCACCATGATGGCCTCTGTATGGCGCTGCATGGCATTTCTCTATGATATGCATGCCTTCAGCTGTTGGTACACATCTCCTAAATAGGTCGTCTGCTCAGACTCGGTACAGATAGGGCCCATCCCACAAATGCCTCCCGCTTTCCTAGATGAGCCGTTTTTTCGTTCTCCCCAGGTGGCACATATCCTGCAACCATGAAGTTCACGATGTTTGCGTACCAGGGGTTTGTGTCTGTCACCTTTAGCAGCATATCATCCTGCAGACAGTCATTTATCGGCATCTCCTGTATGTTAGTGATTTACATACGTGACAAATGATTTTCTATGAAATTTTCTACTCCTTTTTTATCTTTAATTTCAAGATCAAATTCTTGGAGTAGAAGGGCCCATCTAATTAACCGAAGTTTTGCGTGAGCAGGTATTTAAGAGCAACATGATCAGTGTAAACAATAACCTTTGGTCCAACTAAATAAGACCTAAACTTGTCAATTGCAAAAACAACAGCCAGGAGCTCTATTTCAGTTGTGGCATAATTAAGCTGAGCTCCTGACAATGTTTTACTAGCATATGTGATGGCATAGTGTTTTTTATCTTTAGTTTCGCCAAGAAAAACACCTATAGCATAATCAGTAGCATCGCACATGATTTCAAATGGTAGCGACCAATCAGGGGGTTGAATGATTGATGCTTAAACGAGTACTTCTTTTATGATATAAAAAGATTTCAAGCACTCGTTATCAATGTTAAAGGGAGCATCCTTAGCTAACAAGCTAGTGCATGGCGACTGAAGAAAATTAATAAACCGACGGTAGAACCCCACATGACTCGAAAAGCTACAGACTCCTTTAACATTGGTCGAAGGTGGAAGCTGTTGAATTACTTCAATCTTTCTCTATCCACCTCAACTCCCCTTTCAGAGACTCGCTGTGCTAGGACAATACCTTTAAGGACAATGAAGTGACACTTTTCCCAATTGAGTACCAAGTCCTTTTCTTGACACTGTTGCAAGACTTTCTCTAAATTTTCTAGATAATGATCAAAGGTTTTTCCATAGACGAAAAAATCGTCCATGAAAAATTCCATGATTTCCTCGATCATATCGGAGAAAATCGACATCATGCACCGTTGGAATGACGCAGGTGCGTCACACAACCTGAACGGCATCCGTCGGTAAGCATACGTTCCGTAGGAATACGTGAATGTTGTCTTGCTTTGATCATCGGGAAGGATGGGAATTTGATGATAGCCATAATAGCCGTCAAGGAAACAGGATTGATTTGCCAGTCGCTCTAGCATTTCATCAATGAAGGGCAGTGGGAAGTGGTCCTTCCTAGTAGCCTTGTTAACCTTTCTGTAATCTATGCACATTCTCCATCCCATGACAATTCGTTGTAGGATTAACAGATTTTTTGAGTTTTCAATGACCGTCATGGCTCCCTTTTTAGGCACAACTGAACTGGGATGACCCACTCACTATATGGGACGAGATAAATTATCTTGGCGTGTAGGAGGTCCAAGACCTTTTCTTCGATGACCTCCCTCATGATTCTATTTAGTCTTCGTTGAAACTCTCGAGAGGGCACACAAGAAATATCTAAAAGAATGCGATGAGTACAGAGGGCCGAACTAATCCCTTTAAGGTCTTGAAGTGAGTAGCCTAGAGCAGAGCGATGCTTTTCTAACATGGCTGTAAGTTTGGAGGTCTCGTCATCAGAAAGCTTGTCGCTTATGATGACGAGCGACTCCGTATCACCGTGCAAGAAGGCATAGCGAAGGCCTGAAGGAAGAGGTTTAAGCTCAACCGGGGGTCGTGAAGACTGATCGGGTTTGGATAACTTGATCACCTCTCTAGGATCGTCCTCTTCCTCGACAAATGCATTGGCTTCATCTTCGAGGAGAGATTCAGGGGGGCTCAAAAGGAGAGATAGCCAACACTTCCTCGATTGGCTCGAAACCAGGAATAGGTTCGATCAAAGAATTTTTCGATCACAAGATCGGGACGAAAAGCATCATTTTGCCAAGTTTGATGTCGAGGACTCCAGTCTGCGGCACATCAAGGAGAAGATTCTCTATGGGATGGCCTATGAGAAGATCGAAGTCAAAGACTTCGAAGACGTGGAAGTCTAGGATAGCCTCAACATCATTGTGCTGAATTGGCACTCTGCGAAAAATCCCATAACCTTCGATGACAGGACCATATGGGCTCGGGAAGGTTCTGTCTATTGGTGCCAACGGTTTGTCTACTGAGTAATTTAATGCAAAGGCTGCAGACCTAACGTTTGCACCAATAGTGGGATTATAAAGAGTTTGCACCATGGCCTCTCTCATGAGACATGGAATAGTCAAGGACGGGGAGCTAATCTAAATTACTTTAGAAGAAAGCTCCACCTCCATTAACCACTCATCACTCATGATGGTAGTTAATTCCTGCACTGTCTCTTTGAAGAAATTTTCCTCGGGTGGAACAGGATAACTACACAAGACCGGTGGTCACTTTTGGCAGGAATAGTTCGAGGTGTTTCCATAATATTCAAAAAGATTACCCTCAAACTAGAATGGGAATTTCGAAGGCTGAATTTCTTCTTCCTTCAATTTGCAAGGTTCGGGTGAGGATTCAACGATCGGATCTTGGGATGTGGAGGTTTTATGCTCCGATTCAATTGTCGATGGTTCCTCATGAGTATCCTCGATTTCCTGGATGGTTTCACAACAAACGAAGGAGGTGTTCTCCAGGATACATCCAAGAGTTCCCGTCCTTCTGATGTCATTTTGTGTGCAACCAAAGGAGGACGGACAGAGCTGTCACCATGTCACACCCTGAAGTTTCCCCCATTTCCTAGCCTTAACTCATTTAATAAATTGCTCTAAAAAATTGTTTAATTAATCTAGACCTAAATCTAATTAATAATCTCATTAATAAGTGGAAATAGCTTGGTGGGATTTTTCTTGAGTTCCCCATGCTGTTATACACTAACAGGATTTTTAGTGGAATTTTAAGAGCAAAGAAAATAATTTTAATAACTTAAAAATGATTATCGGAATTAAATAAATCCTAATTCCTTTTCTTTTTCTTCCTTGGCCATTGGGCCTCTTCCGGCACAACTCCTGCCGGCCTGCTTCTCCTCGCCCACGCCTCCCATTCCCTTGCTGGGCCAGGCCGTGGCCGTGGCCTAGCTGGCGCAGCGCCCCCTCCCTCTCTTTGGGTCGCTGACAGGTGGGTTCCACCTGTCGAGCCCGTCCTCTACCTTCAGCTAGCGAAGCCAGAGGGTAACAACTGCTCCCGCGCCCCACGCGTGCCCTCTCCGCCCACTCCACCACTCCCCGCGCACTCCCGACCTATCGGCCTATCCGGAAACATCCGCGACCCCCGCACCTATAAATTCCTCCCCATGCTCTCCTCCATATTTTTCCACATTCGCCACTCGCTCCCCGTGCCCCGATCATCCTAGCGCCGTTCCACCTGCTACCGCTGCCTTTCCGCTACCTCCGACCGCCGTTGCGCTGGACCGCGCCATCACCGCCATCGACTTTGCGTGGTCAAGGGCTACCTCGGCCATAGCTTCCCGACGACAGAAACCCGTCGGAGCTCAGTTCCCCTCGCGCGCCGGTGAGCCTCACCATCACCTCCTTCTTCGGCTGGCAATGCTCGCCACCTTGCCCTCCCTCTCTTTCTCTAACCTCTCTCCTCTCCTTTCCTAGGTCCAACCAGAGCCCATCCGTCTCTTGCCGTCGCACCCCCGTGCCAGGTGCCGTCGTTCGCCGGTGAGGAACCCCTCCTCTCTCCTCTCTTTTTCCCTCCCCCTTCCGTGCCGCGCCGCCGCCACTTGTGGTGCGATGCCATCGCCCGTGCTCCGGGCCTCTGTACCCATGGACCACCTCAGTGGTCCCGGTCCACGGTGGACCGGCCACCCGTGTCACCGATGGGTGAGGCCCACTTATGTCTTGTGGGTTTAGTTGTACACCTCTGATCAGAGTAAAACTATTCGAATAGTCGTGCCCGTAGTTATGGGCGATCAACTAGATTCACCGTGATTAGTCTCATCATTAATAATTTTACTTAATGGAACTGGCAAAGTTTAGGTGGTTGATTGGGCCTGTCGCAACGTGGTTTAGCGTTGGGCAGTGATGAATAATATTGCTTAATTTATTTCAACAGTTTTACTGCTTTCAACTACTGCTTTATAATTGCTTTATGCAAAAGAACCCCTAGCCTCCCTTGGAAATAATTGCATCATACCTATCCATTGGTATGACTGGTTGAGTACAGTGGGTAGTACTTAGAGCTCAAGTATGGAGGTTACTCGGAGGAGTAGGCTTCGTCGTCGCCGTCAAGAATGCTCATGGAGTGGAGTCGCCACACTGCGAGCGTCAAGTCTATAGTTTAAGCTTGCTTTATCTTTCCGCTGCATTTGTAAGACTTTTATAATGTTTTGTGTACCCTGGCTGGTCCTGGGCAGGTGTTTAATGCACATTCTGCATGGGAATTCTGGTTTGTGAATTTCTAGGCATGACAAGTTGGTTTCAGAGCCAAGTTGACCATAGGACAAGCCAAATGGAAACCCTAAGAGCCCTCTAAAACCTTGTCATTTGCATGTGCCCTTTGCGCTTTGATTTGTTTTGGGAAAATGTGGGATTCATTTCATTGGTTCAAGGGAAAAATTTTTATCGCTTATTCAAGTGGAGTTTTCTCGATAGGAGTTAGTCTAGGATACTAGTAATTTTGGTTCAGTTAATTCAGGTATTTATTAGAATTTTATTCGATGGTCAGTCAGGAATTTATTGGGAGGTATGCTTTAGGTTGTAACTAAGGTTTACAGGTTGCAAATTTTACTTCTGATGTTATTATTATGTATCTATTTTCTGTATTAATTTATTGCTTAGTCGGTGTAAGTAGTATTTTATTTGGATTCATGCAAAAATATTTCATGCATAAAGCTTGCTTTTACCTTGCTGTCCACTTGAGTCATTTACTGCTTTATTTAATTTGGATTTGAGCATGCTTTGATTCCCAACCTTTGTCTTCTATAGATGTCAGGCCTACCCCCGACGCAACTTGGTCGGGAATTGGGTGACTTTGTGGTGGAGCTCAGTCGCATGACGTTCCTGGTAGGCTACCCTCATGACCTAGAGTACACAGAGATCCGCCGGCTCAGTGGCGAGTTGCCTCACCGTGTCAGCCTAGAGGTTCACAGCATCCCTACCTACTTGCCCAACATGGTGGTATCAACTTCGGGAGGCACTTTTGAGCACGCTTGTCAAAAGGCTGCTTATAGGATCATGGCCAGGATCCGTTAGAGGCACAATGTTGATCTTCACCGCAGTTCCTACCATTACCAACCCAGCCATGGCAGCAACAACGACATCAGCACCTTTCCGTCAGCCATAGGGGAGCAAGACACCACCTTAGAGTCCCCATGTGCGCTATGCTACAGGGTCTGGACTCTATGCACTCCAACTTGCACAAGGAATCCAAAGCTTCTCAACGACAGGAAGCTTGTGGAGATTGTATGTCTGCAGGACGAGGTGGCCCGCCTCAAGAAGGAGAACGCCAAGCTTCAGGGGTGTCCAGCACCAGGAGGGGCCAAGATCCGCGTCATGCCATGGAAGTTGACTCCTGCTCCCGTGCACATCCAGCTAGTGCACAGCAACCCGCCACCAGCACCAGAGCCCCTGCCACTGTTCGTTCCTCCTACACCTCCGCCTTCACCAGTTGCAGCTCTAGTTCCACCTTCACCACCGTCTTTAGCAGCTCTAGCACTCACCTTCGCTTCAGCGTCAGCAGTAGTGGGTGCAATTCATGACAGTAGTGATTGACTGCCCGTTACACCCAGTTCCTCTAGTGGTACCGGCAGTAGTTCCAGCTCCAAGCCAGACGTACCTGCATGACTCCAGGAGGGAGATGAGCAGGAGACGACTATGACTCCACCGACCGCGGGAGCTGTTCCAAGCATTAGAGCCGCTGTCCTTTGCTTTCATTGTTTTCATTAGTTTGTTTGCTTGTTAGTTTTCGTGTTTAGGTTTGCTTGCTTGTGGGCTAGTCAATGGTCTATATCATTTTGTGGTGGTATGGCTACCTTAATTAGGAGTTGAGTTGCCCCTTTTTAGTTGTTTTAATTCAGATCAGAAAATTACACTTAAATTATAATGTAATAAAGCTTAGTTTCTGAGCAGTCTGTTTTCTTTCTTTTCCTATATTTTTCTACTTCCCCCTTCAGGAAATTTGGCTCCATCGGTCATCGGCTTCGCCGCCCCTACTATGGCATCATTGCTAGAAGGTAAAGTCAGGGGGCCGATACCAAAGGCCGGTGGGAAGCGCAAACCATTGGTCATCAAGAAGTTAACAAAGAAGCCCAAAATTACATCCCCAAAGAAGCCTACCGATAGCATCCCCCCACTTGACTCTGAAGTCGAAGCCTTCCGGGATGAAGCAATCATGGAAGAAGAAGTTGATAAGGCTGTCGCCGATATAAGTGATACTGAAAACCAATCTGCAACCGATCCCAAGCCAGCCGATGTGGCCACTCCTCCAAGATCACCAGCCAAATCTGATGCCCAAGCTTCACCTCAACATTGTCAACGCAGAACAATCCGTAAAATGAAGGTAAAATATAACTCATCCTCAATTCTAACTTTTCTCAAAATTTTGCTAACACTTGTGTTCTGTAGCCCAAGATGGTATCAGCTATGGCCGAGGACAAGAACTTCCCGATGCCCCCCTCGTCTCCAAGCCCTCAAGCTTCTCCAGTAGCATCGGTAACCCTCAACATCCCCCAATCTTTCACCATCAGCTGATGAAAACAACTAACACTTGTCTCCTTTTCAGCCAAGAGCTCCATCGGCTTCTCCTCATCAGCCAATTCCAAGTGATCAAGCTCCTTCTACCGCTGGTAGTCACCATGTAGAAGAACAAGAAAAAAGAACTGCTGCACCGATGGCTAAGGTAAACTTACCAATACACCTTTATCAGTTCAATCTTGTTTGTCACTAAACACCAATCTTACTTCACATAATTTAGCCGATATGTTCTCCTTCGATATTAAGCAATTCTTGGATAAGGATGATGAGGAAACCACTAGCAAGGCTAAATCCCCAATCTTCGAAAGTTTAAGGGTATAACTGTTGGACATAGCCGATCGGCTCAATGCCTTCCTGGACACCTTAGTCACCAACTGTGGGCCAATCAGGAGTAGATTTTAAGAAATCCAAGATCAGCAACCTGATGAAGTCATTGATGCTATATCCCCAATGGCCTTCCACGAGTCTCATCAAATCAAGGTTCAAAGGACGCAGCAAAGACTTGCAGATCGGTGCGAACTTAAAGCTTGGAATCTACCCTTCAAAGTAGCTGATAGCAGGTGAACAAGAACAAGGCTAAGCTTGATGAGCTAACTGCTGGCCTAGAAGAAATCCAAAAACATATAGCCAAGCTGGAACGCCAAGAAGCTGATCTCCTGGCTTGACTGGAACAAACTCGGAAAGAGATTGAAAAGCAAAAACTAGTCAATCTCCCAAAAGCCATCGATGCCCAGCGAGCAAAATTGAAGGAATCGGCCAAATTCTTAGCAGCCCAAAACAAAGCCTTGAAGCCGATCCCAAGGACAGATGCCGATGACGCTAAAGTTATCGAAGAAGTTGACCAAATCCGCTTGCGAGCGATATCGGCGATCCAAGCTTTCTTGGGTTGATGCAATAGCTTTAGGTTCTTGATACATTTATCTCAAATGCTTTAAACACTTTTGTGTAATATATTTATCGGCCTTTTAGCCAATTTTGGCTTTTATACATGCATTCTTTATATCTTGTCGTATTTTTGGTCTTAGGGCGGTAATACATATCGGCCATCTTGAGGTGATGTTATCACACATCGACTTTATCATATATCAGCTAATCAACCGGTTATGAATTGATCCAAACACTTGGGTAATACTTCTTCAAATATTTTCCATTTAAAGCTTTCCTAAAATACTTCTCCATCAAGACCTTCGAGCATGTATGCATTGTTAGGTACACAACAATGAATCTGATAAGGTCCTTCCCAATTAGGTGACCATTTTTCAAATTTATTATCTTTGGTCCCTATCGGCAAAATCAGTTTCCAAATAAGTTCCCCTTCCTCGAAAACCTTTGGCACAACCTTTTTTTATAATGTCTTGAAACTCTTTCTTTATCTTTTTTTATTTTCTCTAAAGCACGCAATCGGACTTGTGCCAAATCTTCCAAGTGATCAATCATCAAGCTATGGTAATCATCGGCCAATAACTCATTATGCAAAGAAATCTTTCTTGAGCCGATTTTAGTTTCCTAAGGTAAAATAGCTTCATGCCCATATATACGCTGACAAGGTGACACTTGTGAATCGGCCAAAGTAGTATGCCACCTTTTAGGTTGCTCCACAATCTTCCTCTTAATTAGCTTGATCAAACACTTGTTAGAAGCTTCAGCTTGCCCATTAGCTTGTGCATAATAAGCAGAAGAATTCAATAATTTAATACCCATACTTTCAGCAAATTGAACAAACTCATCGGCTAAAATGATAGATCCCTGATCTGTTGTTATTGTCTGTGGAGTCCCAAACCGATAAATTATATGCTCCTTAATAAATTCATAGCATCTTTGGAATCAACATTCTTCAGAGGAATTGCTTCGACCCACTTTGTAAAATAATCTGTTGCTACCAAAATGTACTTATGTCCCTTGCTTGATGGTGGATTAATCTGGTCAATCATATCAATTCCCCAACCTCGGAATGGCCATGGCTTAATAATTGGGTTCATAGTCAATGTTGATGCCCTTTGAACTGATCCAAATTTCTGACAATCTTGACAACCCTTATAATATTTAAAGCAATCCTCTAGCATGGTCGGCCAAAAATATCAAACTTTTCTAAGTAACCATCTCATTTTATGGGCCGATTGATGTGTTCCACAACTCCCTTCATAAACTTCACACATAACAACTTTAGCCTCCTCCAGATTCGAGCATTTAAGTAAAACTTCATCAATCGTCCGATAATATAAGTTCTCATCAATCAATACATACGCTAAAGTTTTATATTTCAATTTTCTTGATGCCGATTGAGAAGGATTCCTTAAATAATTAATAATATCATGCCTCCAATCATCGGCATCAACTTCTGCAACCTCTATATCAACATTTTTCAACATCGGCTTGTAACCCGATGCACCTTGAGCTAAATCCTTGGCTTCAAAATTTTGCTCGCAGGGAATATGCGTCATAGTAATAACCTTAAAATTTTTCATCAATTCTTGGCACTTCTCATTATAAACCTTCAAGATTTCATTCCTACACTCATACTCTCTTGATAACTAATTGATTACCAACAACGAACCTCCAATAATCTCAATGGCCTCGGCTTCAACCTCTTTCAAGAGTTGCAAACCCTTAAGCACTGCTTCATATTCACCTTGATTGTTTGTATAATAAGGTTTGATTGTAAAAGCAAGCTCAAAACTAGCCCACTAGGTGATATAATCACTAAGCTGATACCACAACCATGTGTACAAATAGATCCATCAAAGAATAACGTACAAGGCATCATCTTAACATAATTAACTGACTCGCCTCAGTACTGAACGATAAAATCGGTAACTGTTTGTCCTTTTACTACTTTAGCCGATTCATATCTAAGATCAAATTCTGTCAAGGCTAAAATTTACTTCTCAACTCTACCTTTCAAGACTGGAGCCAATAGCATATATTTGACTACATCGGCTTTGCAAACTATTGTGCACTCATTTGAAAGTAAATAATGCCTCAACTTTGTACATGAAAAATATAAATATAGGCACAATTTTTCAACTGGGGTATACCTTGTCTCTGCATTCAAAAGCCTTCTGCTAAGGCAAAATATTGCTTTCTTTCATATCAACCTCTTGAATCAGAACTGAACTGATAGACGTCTCATCGACTGATAAGTAAAGCTTGAATGGAATCCCCTTCTGAGGTGACATCAATACAGGAGGTAAACTCAAATATTCCTTGGTATTATCCAACGCCTTTTGTTGTTTTTCTTCCCAAACAAAACCTTGATCGGCTTTCAACCTTAATAATGGAGTAAAAGGCTCAATTCCTCCTAACAAGTTAGAAATAAATCTCCTTACAAAATTAATCTTGCCGATCAAGGATTGCAACTTGGTTTTATTTATTGGGAGCTCAATATCTTTAATCGCATTTATACTTTTCTGTGTTATCTCAATCCCCCTTTAATGAACTAGAAAACCAAGGAATTGTCTAGCCGATACTCCAAAAGAACATTTGTTAGGATTCATTTTTAAGCCATATTTCCTTGTTCTCTCCAGCACTTTTCTCAAATCGGCTATATGTTCATTAATTTCCTTAGATTTTACAACCACATCATCAATATAAATTTCAACTAATACACCAATAAGATCATGAAATATATAATTTATAGCACTTTGATAACTAGCACCAGCACTTTTTAAACCAAAACTCATTACAATCCACTCATACAAGCCAATTGCACGAGGACACCTAAAGGCAGTCCTATGAATATCTTCTTTAGTCATAAAGATTTGATTATATCCTGCATTACCATCCATAAAACTAATAATCTTATATCCAGATGCTGCATCAACCAATAAATCGGCAATCGACATTGGGTATTCATCTTTGGTGTAGCGTTGTTCAAATCCCTGAAGTCAATGCAAACTCTAAGCTTTCCGTTTTTCTTGACCATTGGTACTATATTAAAAACCCACTCAACATATTGACAAGGCCTTATAAAATTAGCATCATAAAGTCTTGTAATCTCTGCCTTGACA
The DNA here is from genome assembly GCA_008326285.1 of Oryza officinalis. Lineage (NCBI taxonomy): Eukaryota > Viridiplantae > Streptophyta > Magnoliopsida > Poales > Poaceae > Oryza > Oryza officinalis. The sequence continues at coordinate 4,826,824 of BDMV01000003.1, read as the reverse complement.
GCATCATACATCTCAGGCTTGAATCGTCTTTGAGGCTATTTATATGGCTGATATCCTGGTTTAATGGGGAGCCGATACTCTACAATAGATCGGCTAACTCCTGACATCTCATGATATTCTCATGCAAAACAATCTTTATACTCTTTTAATAACTTAATTAATTCCTTTTTGAATATATCTGACAATTTAGCACTTACAAATGTCAGCCAAGGTCTATCACCATCAACAATATCTACCTCTTCTAACTCATCGGGTGACATAAAACCTTGCCCCAATTTTCCATCAAAATCATCTACAGAATCTTCTACATATGCATTGGGGCTAACCTTTATATTGTCAAAGCAAAAGTTGGGGTTCCTCGTCACAAATCGGCTGAATATCACAATCGGACACTTTTAAGAAATCGCCTTCCCAAACTTTACCTAACAAGCAATCAACTCCTTCCATCTCCCAAATAGATAAATCGGCAGTAATAAAATTAATAGACCTGTCGGCCTGCACGATCTCTACCTGGTCTCCTTGCAACTAAATCAAGCTTTGGTGCATTGTTGAAGGTATACAACAGTTAGCATGTATCCAGTCTCTTCCCAACAGCAAGCTATATGATCCCTTCCCACCAAGGACAAAAAATATGGTTGGAATTGTCTTGCTACCAACTGTCAACTCAACATTCAGAACTCCTTTTGTCTCAGATGAATTACCTCCAAAATCCTTTAGCACCATGTTAGTCTTGATCAAGTCTTCTGGAGTCTTCCCAAGCTTTCTGAATGTTGTATAGGGCATAAGATTGACAGCTGCTCCTCCATTAACTAACATCTTGGATATTGGTTTCCCATTTACAAAACCCTTAATGTATAAAGGCTTCAGGTGCCGATGTTCATCATCCTTAGGATTCTCAAAGATAGCTTGCTCTAGTGCTAGTATCAACTTTGCCAATGATTCTTCTATCTCCTCATCAGCTACATGTATACTGTATTCCGCTGGCAACACAAACACCATATTGACTGAAGATGAGGCTACAACTTTTCCTTTAGCAGATACTGAAATCCTATCAGTTTTGACTTCATCGGCTGACACAACTTTGGATTTGACACACTGTTTCTTCCTGGTTCGTTGCAGCCGGTGGTCAATCTCTTCATCAACTTCTTGCATCTGTTCTTGGTTTCGCAGCTGTTGTACCCTCCTTTTCTGATTTTTGGTGAAAATACCAGATGGACACCACTAAGGGTTTTGAACTTGCTTCTTTTGACCTTCATCTTCATCCTCGAAATAATCTTGATGAATCAGCCCCAAACATTGGTGTACTGACAACCTCTTCTGCATCGGCCAATTCTCAATCCTTGGATTTTTTGACTGATGCGAACTACCTTGGAATATTGCATCTGCATCACTGCATCCTGGACAATCTTCAATTGATGCGAGCCTCATTCCTTCATTCCAGCAAAACCTAAAGAACTCACATCTCCAATGAGGATCAAAACAAGCTTCATCATCTTGAGCATACATTTGAATCTACTTATCTGGTTTTGTCTGGTACTTGCTGATTAACTTGATAGAATTAAATTTGTTTTGTTGATAAGTCCAATCACCTCTCTTATTAGCCTCATTGGTGTGGACCATGTTGACAGGAAAAGGATGGCTTCAATCTTCATCGGCTTCTTTCCATCATCAAACTTGATTCTGCCTTGTTCTATAGCCGATTGGATCTGCTGCCTAAACACCTTGCATTCATTTGTATGATGAGATCCAGTGTTATGCCACTTGCAATATTTCCTTGTCCTTAATTCTTCAGCAGATGGAATCACATGATCTACTGAAAGTTGAATTTGTTTTTCTTCAAGCAGCAAATCAAATATTCTATCGGCTTTGTTGATGTCAAAGTCATATCTTTCATCTTTTCCATTGTCTTTGACCCATTGGCAAACAATTATTTTCCTGCTTCTTGACCACTCTGCCAAACCAATCTTTGGGTCTTCATCTTCTGATTCTTACTCATAACTATAAATATTGTTAACATTATTGGCTTTCCTGGTAAATCTCTTAGTTTCTTGGAGTCTCTGTTCATGAGCCGATACCTTCTGAACTAAATGAGCCAAGCTCTCAAAATCTTGTGCAAAAAATCTCTCCCTTATCGGCCCAAGCATCCCTTGGAAAGCTAAATCGGTAAGCTGTGAATTGGTCAAGTTCAAACTATAACATCTGTTCCTCATATCTCTAAACCTTTGAATATAATCCGGAACCGATTCATTAGACTTCTGCCTGATTGATATCAAGTCCGACAGCTTCATCTCTTAAACCCCATTGAAAAAGTATCTATGAAACTATTTTTCTAGATCAGCCCAACCTCTGCCAGAATTGTAAGGTAATGAAGAAAACCATGTGAAAGCCGATCCAGACAACAATAATGGAAATAATCTGACTCTCAAAGCTTGTACAGCCGATGCTTCCGCACATTGTGCTAAAAATCGGCTGATATGTTCATATGTAGCAACATTGTCTTGTCCTGAAAACTTTAAGAAGTCTGGAATCTTGTATCGGCTTGGCAATGGCACCTTGTCGAAGTACTCTGGATATGAATACCGATACATGTTTTCACTGTCCTTGGGTTTCAAACCAAATTGTTCCCTAACCACATCTGCAATCATGCCAACCCATTGTTGTTGTTGCCCACCAAATTGTGGAACTTGATCATAGTTGTTGAACTGAGATTGATACTAGTATTGTGGAACAGGTTCTGGCCGATACTGTTGAGGTGATATCGGCTGAGGTTGAAAACTTGAAGTTTGTCCCAAGAAATACTGATGAGGCTGAGATTGATAATTTTGAGGCACCTCATGCACATATTGTGGTCCAGATAATGTTAGTGGCAAGATCGGTTGCTGAATAAAAGTTTGATTTCCTTGACCTCCTATCGGCTGTTGAATAGGGTTTTGTAAGATCCCAGCCGATGCTGATGACATAATCCTTGGAGCTTGATTTTGTTGATCACGATGAGATATCTGCCCCCCAGGTACAAATTGTTGTTGCATCCCTGAAGAACCTGGGATCTCAGTTTTGATGGTCCTATATGGAGGAAACACATTGTTTGGAAAGTATACTAGTCCTTTTGCCTTATCCTCAGCTATAGTTTCATCCATCACCTTTTTGACCACATTACTCAATGTATTCACCAACACATTGGATTGGTTGATCAAAGCCTGATGCACTGCATAATCCAACCTGTCTTGTAATGAAACTCTTTCATCCGTTGCTGGTTCTTCTTCTTTACCCTTGATCTCTTCTGTTTTGGCTTCATCTTGTCGTATACTGGGTTCTACCTCGGGTTTTGGGAAAAGCTTGCGTAAGTTGTTCCATCTCTGCCTTTTGTTCATCGGACTATTGGTCAACTGTTACTGGGATAATGTTTTCTTCCATGATTTCTGGCATGATGGATGTCTTGACAGTCGTGTCCCACCAGGCGTGCCAAAAGCATGTTGATGCAAAAATGTGCCAAAAACGTGTTAATGCAAAAACACAACGGCCTAAGAGATTTGCTTAACTCTTGTGTAGGTCCAGATCTTAGAAAAACGGGTTTAGGGCATGCCAGTTGGTTTGATCTTGCAACCAACAAGATATACAATAAAACTAAGTTAGATATACGACAGCCGATCGGCCGATAAGCCGATGACGTATTGTATGGACCTAGCCGATGTGATCTGACTGAATCGGCTCTGAGGTGTAAAATAAATAATTCAAAGTAACCCTAAATATGTTTCATTGGCTGTAAACATATAATGTATTGACAAAGATTAAATCTTAGCCGATGAAATCATAAGTAGGTTAAAAACTAGTACCATATCGGCTAATACTCTGATATAGCCTTATACAAGAATATCAATCTAAATAAATATATTAAGACAAGCTCAATATATTTAATTAAAGTGATACCTTGTATAAGGGGCAGATATAACATGAAAATCATGATTAAAAGGAATTTAAACACGACTAAACAACTTTATCAGATAGGATCAGCTAAAACTCCGATGCTACCCTTATTACAAACAAGGAACATGTTAGGGATCATGATTCTAATTAGGACTAGGGCTGATGCAGCACAAAGTATAAAAAGATACATGATATCTAGATAATCAAGTCCTTGAATGCTTTTCGGGATAGTAGATACTTTATGCCAATCTAGGCTAATGAGTTGATTTAGCTGATACTAACAAAACCTTAGAAAAGGCTTGGCCGATACAGCTAAATCAGCCATCAACTTAGGTTGGCTAAGTTATGTGGTAACTTAACAAGCCATACCTCCAGCTGACAAACCCGAAGCACGAACTCATCAAAAAGTAAAGAGAAAATCGTGGTGATGTGCCGAAACTGTTGATTGAACTATTGTTTTTTTCACATTGACCTCGAGCTTATATTTATACTAGTACATATAGACCTTGTCCTTGCCGGACATTATTTACAAGTTGCTTAAACAAACAAGTCCTAGGTGGACTCTTACCACAATATTACAAAAGAAAACTAACTCTTACTCCTAATAAATAGATACAATTGCCTTATTTGGACATAATTCCTAGTTGGCAATATCTTTAAACCATTCTCCCAAGCTAACACGAACCCAAACTACCCATATCGGCTCAGCCAAGTCTGATTCAGATCATCCGTATCAGCTACCCGAATCCGATTCCATATCGGCCGATACGGCTTCAACCGATGCGCTGTCTATTTTGGAAAACTCCCTTATTCCTTTAAATCCACCTAGGATTCAATCTTGATTGCTGACATATCTTTACCAAATTTTGCTATTAACAATGGGCTAAGGAAAGAAGAACTTAGAACACCGATGCGGGTTTACACCCCAGGGAATAGTGTAACCTCTGTCAATTACAGTCCCTCTGTGATAATAGCAATCCAAAGATCACAATTTCTAGTCAACCTCATCCTTTCTTAAGTCCAAAGACCTATGTCATTCTTGGGATGGATTGGTTGACAAGGCACAAAGGAGTGATTGATTGTACAAATCACACTATCACCTTGACCAACGAGAACGGAGAAGTGATAACTTTCCAGTCTCCGGTGCCGCAGAAGCCGAGGGTAATTTTGAATCAGTTCATTGGTGAAGAACATGCAGTCACAATGGAGAGAAGTCCCAAGAAATTGGAGGATATTCCCATAGTCAAAGGGTATCCCGAAGTGTTCCCAGAGGATCTGACAACTATGCCACCAAAAAGGGAGATCGAGTTCCGGATTAATTTGGCACCAGGAACAACTCCAATCTACAAGAGACCTTACAAAATGGCAGCCAATGAAATGGCAAAAGTCAAGAAGCAAGTCGATGAAGAATTGCAAAAAGGGTACATCCACCCAAGCACGTCGCCTTGGGGTGCTTCGATGATCTTTGTGGAGAAGAAGGACAAGACCAAGAGAATGTGTGTCGACTATCGCGCACTCAATGAGGTCACTATCAAGAATAAGTATCCTTTGCCAAGAATTGATGATCCGATTGATCAGCTAAAAGGAGCCACGTTGTTCTCCAAGATAAATCTGCGATCATGCTATCATCAGTTGAGAATCCATGAGGAAGACATTCATAAGACGACCTTCACCACTCAGTATGAGTTGTTTGACTGCACAGTTATGTCCTTTGGACTCACCAATGCACTGGCCTTCTTCATGAATTTGATGAACAAGGTATTCATGGACTTTCTGGACAAGCTCGTGGTGGTTTATATTGATGACACACTCATTTATTCAAAGTCCAAAGAAGAACATGAGCAACATCTTTGGTTGGTATTAGAGAAGTTGAAGCAACACCAGTTGTATGCTAAGTTCAGCAAGTGAGACTTCTGGTTGGAGAAAGTCAAGTTTCTCGGTCACGTCATAAATGCCCAGGTTGTGGCGGTTGATCTGACGAATGTGGAGTCAGTTACCAAGTGGACCCCACCAAAGACAATTTCTCAGATCCGGAGTTTTCTTGGACTCGCGGGTTATTACCGCTGGTTCATTGAGAATTTCTCCAAGATTGCTAAGCCCATGATATTGCTAAGCCCATGACACAGTTGTTGAAGAACGATCAAAGATTCAAATGCTTAGCTGAATGCAACAAAAGTTCTGAAGAATTGAAGGAGAAGTTGGTACCTACACCAGTTCTAATTTTGCCTGATCAGACGAAAGACTTCCAGGTGTATTGTGCCGCATCCCGTCTGGGACTGGGATGTCTGTTAATGCAAGAAGGCAGAATGGTCGCATATGCTTCATGTCAGTTGTGCCGTCATCAAGGCAACTACCAAACTCATGATTTGGAGTTAGCAGCAGTGGTCTATGCATTGAAAATCTGGTGGCATTATCTTATCGGCAATCGCTGCGAAGTTTATACTGACCACAAGAGTTTGAAGTACATCTTCACACAACCTGATCCGAATCTCCGGCAACGAAGAAGGTTGGAGTTGATCAAATATTATGATATGGGGCTACAATACCATCCTAGCAAAGCCAACGTGGTAGCAGACGCCTTGAGTAGGAGGAGTTACTACAATGCCACATGGACAGAAGGAATGCGCGACAAATTGCAACAAGATCTTGAACGCATAAATCTGGGTATGGTTGAACATGGGTTCGTGGCTACCCTAGAGGCACAACCCATGCTTGTGGAACAAGTTCGGGCAGCCCAGACAAAGAATCCTGATATAGCAGAGCTTAAAAAGAACATGAGGGTTGGCAAGGCCCAAGATTTCACCTAGGATGAACATGGAACAATCTGGATGGAAAAAAATTATGTTTGCCTGAGGACAAGGAATTGAAAGACCTTATACTCAGAGAAGCTCATCAAACTCAGTATTCTATTCACTCCTGCAGTACCAAGATGTACCAAGACCTCAAGGAAATGTTCTGATGGGTCAGCGTGAGGAGAGAAATACTTGAATTTGTCGCACTTTGTAATGTATGTCAGCGAGTGAAGGCAGAACATCAGAGGCCAGCAGGACTGCTACAACCTCTTAAGATTCTAGAATGGAAATGGGAAGAGATTGCAATGGATTTCATCACAGGTTTGCCCTGGACGTCAACCGGCCATGATTCTATTTGGGTGATCGTGGACCGACACACAAAAGTTGCTCACTTTATTCCTGTGCATACCACCTATTCGGGGAAGAAGTTAGCAGAATTTTACTTGGCCAGAATCATGTGTTTACATGGGGTACCTAAGAAGATCGTGTCCAATCGGGGAAGCCAGTTTACCTCAAAGTTCTGACAAAAACTGTAAGAAGAATTGGGAACCCGATTGAAATTTAGCATAGCTTAACATCCTCAAACTGATGGTTAGACTGAGAGAGTCAATCAAATATTGGAAGATATGTTGAAAGCTTGTGTGCTCGACTTTGGCGGAGCTTGGGATAGAAATCTGTCGTATGCTGAGTTCTTATACAACAATAGTTACTAGAAAAGTTTGCAGATGGCGCCGTTTGAAGCATTGTATGGTAGGCAGTGCCGCACACTGCTCTTCTGGGATCAGACAGGAAAAAGCCAATTGTTTGGGACAAAAGTCTTGAATGATGTAGAGGAGAAAAGTGAGAACTGTTCGGTAAAGGCTAAGGATCGCACAATCATGGCAGAAGAGCTACGCTGACAACCATTGGACAGAGCTCAGTTTTGAAGCAGGAGACTTTGTATACCTTCGTGTTACTCCACTCCAGGGAGTACACCGTTTCCAAACTAAAGGCAAGTTGGCACCACGCTTTGTGGGACCATACAAAATCCTAGAGCGCAGAGGGGAAGTTGCTTATCAACTCGAGCTTCCCTCTAACATGGCTGACATCCATGAAGTGTTCTGTGTATCTCAATTGAAGAAATTTTTTAGAGTACCTGAGGAACAAGCAGGTTCTAATCACATTAAAATTTAGGAGGATTTGACCTATGTGCAGAAGCCAACCCGCATTCTTGAAACCAGCAAGAGAAGAACCAGAAATCGGGTAACCAAGTTCTGCAGAGTTCAGTTAATCCACCATTCTGAGGAAGAGGCTACATGGGAAAGAGAGGATGAGCTGAAGACTGCCCATCCCTCTTCACCAGCTCTTCCAAATCTCGAGGTTGAGATTCCGTTTAAGGAGGGTTAGGTTTACACCCTGAAGGTTTCCCGTTTTTCTAGCCTTAATTCATTTAATAAATTGCTCTAAGAAATTGTTTAATACATCTAGAGATAACCCTAATTAATAATCTCATTTCATAAGTGGAAATAGCTTGGTGGGATTTTTCTTGAGTTCCACATGCTTTAATACGCTAACATGATTTTTTGTGGAATTTTCAGAGCAAAGGAAATAATTTTAATAATTTATAGATGATTATCGGAATTAAAAATCCTAATTCCTGTTCTTTTTCTTCCTTGGCCGTTGGGCTGCTTCCAGGCCAACTCCTCCCGTCGGCTCGCTTCTCCTCACCCGTGCCTCCACTTCCCCTGCTAGGCCGGCCCGTGGCGCAACGCCCCTGGCCCATGCCTCGGCCGGCCAGATGGGAGCAACCACTCTTGCACCCCGTGCGTGCCCTTTTCGCCCACTTCCCTACTCCCCACGCACTCCCTACCTCCTCGCGCACTACTTCCCCCACTCTCCTCACTCTCCGTGCCCGCTAATGGGTGGGGATTCAATTTTTGAAACCACTGCCTCTCTCTCTCCCCCCATGTCACCGGCCGTTTTGACACCTATCCGGCCAAGTCCGCAACTCTCGCACCTGTAAAATCCCTCCCCGTGCTCTCCTCCATCTTTTTCCATATTCACCACTCGCTCCCCGTGCCCCAATCATCCTAGAGCCACTCCTCCCGCCATCGCCGCCTTTTCACCACCTCAAACCACCGCCCGTCGCCGCTAGATGTCGCGCCAGACCACGCCGCCACCACCGTCGGCTTCGCGAGGTCAAGGGCTACCTCGACCACTGCTTCCCAACGCTGAAAACCAGTCAGAGCTCCATTCCCCTTGCGCGCTGGTGAGCCTCACCATCACCTCTTTCTCCGGCCGGCAATGCTCGCTACCTTTCCCTCCCTCTCTCTCTTTAACCTTGCACCGCTCCTTCCCTAGGTCCCACCGGAGCCCGTTCACCCCTTTCCGTCGTGCCACAATCGTCGTCATCCTCTCCGCGCCAGCTATCATCCTTCGCCGGTAAGGAACCCCTCCTCTCTCCTCTCTTTTTCTCCTCCCCTTCCGCACCGCACTACCGTCTCTTCGGGTGCACTGCCGCCGCTCGTGCACATCCCCTGGCTTTCGGCCGCTCGCCGCCGCTCGCATGTTGCCGCCGCTGCCGCCGGTGGCCGCACGCGGCCACTTATTGGGCTGGCTCCTGCCACACCCGTGCACGCGCCTCCATCCCCGTCGACCGGCGATGGACCGCCTCGTTGCTCCCAGTCCATGGTGGCCCGGCCACCCATGTCACCGACGGCTAGGGCCCGCCTGTCGGCGCCGTCTCCTCCCCTCACTAACATCAGCGCCCTTGTTTAGTGCACAATAAATCAACAAGGTATTTTCCGTTTATAGTAAAAACACTTTGAATCTTCTAAAATTCATAACTAATTCATCCGAGCTTCGTTTAATTACATTCAAATTGTAGTAAATTCATAAAAATGTCTAGAATTCATTAAAAATGGTATTGTTCCCTGTTTCAGTTGTCTTATAGCCTGTTTTGATGTTGTGTTGTGTTTGTCGCGTAGATTTTGGCAGTTCGGATGTTTCGGTTTACTACGAAGTTGTTGCAGAGATTCTAGCAGCGCTAGAGCAAAGCAACTCATGCTTTCCTCATTGAGCATATTGTTCCTATTTTGCAAATATCCAGCTTTTTATATAAATTGCATTATTTTATAATGTTATGTGGGATGGTTTCTTATGTACTCAACCATGGCTTGTTCATCCTGTGTCACACATAACTCAAGAATTAATATGATTAGAGGTTGGTTTAGGAGATGCTTAGCCATGCTTAGATCAACTAGATCACTTTGGGAAATCTCCCTAATATCTTAGTCCTTGATTAATTATGATGATTATGGACATGTACCACCGTGGTATTAATTCAACTAAAATATACCCTATGGTGAGCTTTGAGCACATGGTTTTGTTAGATGCACCCATGGTAATTAAGGACCGGTTCACGGGAAACCCTTTAAGAATTACCGTGTTTACCACAAGCCAGCGTGGGCAACGACTGGGCTTGTAGTGTAGCTTTTTTCTTTCTGACGTACCCCGGCAAGGGTGAGCATGATGGAGTTTGGATGGGCCCTGCGACGGTCTATGCGGCTTCCGGATTCACCTAAGCAAAAGAGGGGGCTGCCTATCTTGGTTTAAGGGTCGGGGTGAAACCTGAAGTGTGGTGCGTTTGGTTAGGGAGGGTTATGTGAAGGGTCATGTCACAGTTCCTTTCCAATATGTCGTTTTGGGATGCCGATGCATGTTAACATGTCATGGGACTTGTCTTGTGGGTACAATTGTACTCCTCTGTTCAGAGTAAAACTATTCGAATAGCCGTGCCCGCGATTATGGGTGATCAACTAGATTCACCGTGATTAGTGTCTCATTAATAATTTGACTTAATGGAACTGGCATAGTTCAGATTGTTGGTTGGGCTTGTCGCAACATGGTTTAGTGCTGGGCAGTGATGAGTAATATTGCTTAATTTACTTCAACACTTTTACTACTTCCAACTACTGCTTTATAACAACTTTATGCAAAAGAACCCCTAGCCTTCCTTGGAAATATTTGTATCATACCTTCCCGTTGTTATGACTTGGTAAGTACAGTGAGTAGTACTCAGTCTTGCTTTATCTTTCCCACCTCAGAGCTGGAGTACTTCTCGGATGGAGGTTACTTGGAGGAGTAGGCTTCGTCACTGTCGTCAAGGATGCCCGTGGAGTGGAGTCGCCACGTTGCGAGCATCAAGTCTTTAGTTTAAGCTCGCTTTATCTTCCCGTTGCATTTGTAAGGCTTTTATAATGTTTTGTAAAACGTGGATCTGTATGTTAACTTTGTCATTTCTATACCCTGGCTAGTTCTGCACAGGGCTTTAATGCACATTCTGCTTGGGAATTCTAGTTTGTGAATTTCTGGGCGTGACACACCACCTGCCGCCAACCTCACTTTCCATGGAGCACACAACAAATGAAGGTAATCGCTAACCTAGACACCACACCAAAATTATTAATTACTACCCTAGCCTTGCGCATGAACTTTCTTCTTTATCTAGAGTCCTAGTACTAGAGCACTCAGTTGCACACTAAGCGACGAACCCGCACCGATGAGAATATATCTCACTTAAGTAAAAAAGTTAAATTACATAAGCAAACTCGAATATTTACTTTATAAAGGAAGCATCCGCTGAGGTACAAGCGAGAAGAAGGCCGACAATCCCAGCACTTCTTTGGAACTCCGTTGAAAGAATGCCAACACGTCTGGCACTCCTCTGTAAAATTCTCGGAGGAACTCCAATATTCTAGGGCACTCCTTCCGGAACTTCCCCTTACTCTCTCACTAAACCAGCATACTAAAGATGAAACTAAATGTGAGTTTTACTCTACTTGAGCTCAAGTTGTGTGTGTTCCAAGTGTGAAGGCCTCCACCTTCTATAGTGTCAAATGACGGTTGTAATGGCGGTTAGGGGGGGGGAGGGNACCCATAACCGCCATAGTCATCCAATGAGGAGCTGCCACATTGAAGGGGGAGCCGGGGGCGCCATGGCTGTTGGTTTGGCCGAACCAGGCCACCGCCTTCTGGTCACCGACTTTGGTCAGTCACTGACATGTGAGCCCTTATGACGATTAAGGACGGTTTGGTCCTATCTTGAGTCAATTTTGACTATCAGGTGGGCCCACCAATCCTTGTGCTCACGTGTGATTGGACGAAGGTTCATTTTCATCGCATGGCGGGTGTATTTTCTCCTTAATTGACCTGCATACATATAATTACCAAAGCTAGTGGAAATGATTAGTAATAAACTCCTACCACTAAGTTTTGATAGTATATTTCATTTCTTTTATGCAGGAGTTGACGGTTAAAGTTTGTACTTAACTAGTCGTCAACACTTTGCCCCCTCTGTAAGAGAGAAGGGAAAAAATTTTCACTTTAAGTTTTCTTGTGTCATGCCCGCTATTGTCAGACATGAGCACAATTGCTCAAACTCACACAAATGATGGTAGGGATTTTCACTTCGCGCCCCTAAAAGGATTGTTCCCAAACCATGGCTACAAAGCCAGGACAGAGTTCATAGCCAGATGAACGGATAGGTTTTGAAGAAAAAGGTGGCTCAAAGAACTCGGCCCTTGGAGCAGAAAAGTTTTGAATAGGTTGATGCTCCATGGTAGGTAATAAGAGAAAGGAAGAAAAGAAAAGAACAGATACGAGGATGAATTAGGTTCGAAGATGATAAAGAAACCATTCCCCGGCTATGATGCCAGAAATGCTTGTTGGTATTTGATACGGTCATAGATAAATCCGCAAGCGCACGGATACTGCTGTAGCACTTCACCTTAGACTTTTCCAAGGGTATCGAATCATAGGGAACATGTGTGTATATCTAAGAACAGGATTCTATCCAAGGACAAGAACTAAACGTAGGCTAAGGCTAGAGAGGATTCCTGTGGGTTAATCTACTAACTTTAAGTTAAAGGTAAAATCCTATCGATTGCTTCAGGCATCAGCTTTTCCCGGGTCTGCCAAGCTAAGTCCGGCCTATGGCTCTATGATGTGCCCAAACATGGAGGGATACAAAGGACGGACAGAGCTATCACCACCTGCCATCTATCTCACTTTCCATAGAGCACACAACAAACAAAGAAACCTGTTAACCAAGACACCATTCCTAAGTTATTGATTACTACTCTAACCTCGTGTAGGAACTTTCTTCTTTACCCAGAGTCCTAGTAGTATAGCACTTAATAATAAATACTAAGCGATGAACCCACAACGATGGGAATATATCTCACTTAAGCAAATAAATTAATGTAACATACCAAAAATTCGAAATTCGAATTTTAATTTCACCTAAATAATAAAAATGTGTTTTTGAGTTGATGACCAAAATTTTTCAAATTTAAAACCTAGGTAAGATTAAATTAGCTGGTGCCCCTATGCAAAGTTGTGAACAATTTAAAAACTTCTCTTTCCTACGTTTAACTTGACATGAAAAACGTGTGCATGCTTGCATAACCATAAGATGTAGTGTGTGACTTGAGTCATTTTAAATATTTTTGGATCTTGGGTGCATTTCATTTTATGTCTTATGAGCACAAATGTGTATATATAATAATTCACAAATAATGAAAGCACTATGCTAGTCATTACCTTAAGTGCATTTATCCTAACTCAAATACATATATACATACCTATGCTTAAGTATTTCATGAGATAAGCATGGTGATGTGAGGACACCCCTGGTTAAATATTATGTAATTACCTGAGATGATAGAGAGAATTATTTAGTTGGATGGGGTCTAGTAATAATTAAGGAAAACGGTAACCATCCGACCTCGTCATTGCTCTAACAAGACAAATAACATACTTAATATAAAACCTGAAGCACCAAGTAGAGAGCATAGGGGATATTGCTGGGACTTTAGCCTGCCAGTCAACTTCAGCCTGAGACATGCCCGTCAAACCATACGAAGATGGCGACCAGATGTGTTACACATCTCAGGAGACTTGACAAAATTCGCTAAAGCTCTACGACATCCCAAATGCTCAATACCCATACCGGTGTAGAACTGGATCCTAGGAAAAGCTCAAGCTCATTTTTAGCATAAAGCCAGTTTTGGTTCACAATTCTTTTTTAAAGGGAGTTGATGATTCAATTAACAAAACATTGAAGAAAATATATCATAATAATTACCATATTAACATCATAAAAATACTCTTGTTGCTCACACCGGCAACAAGTTATAATCTCATCATAATAATATCTATCATAACCATACTTTTGTTGCCCATACCGGCAGCTAAACATCATCTCATCATGATAATATACTTGATTGCCCACCCGGCATCAAGTCTCACATTCATCATCAATATAACACAATCATCATAACTTAACCCAAGTTACCATGTTCAAACCCATAGTTCACAAAGCATCATTTGAAATCATAAATCAAAGATCTATACTCATGGCACTTCACCAAGTCGCTCAAGACCGTGAGCAGAACTAATCGATTAGTTTTAGAGAACTCTGCAGAGTTTGTACAGCTTTACCCACATGACATAAACACTCTAGTTTATCTTGTGCCGGCCAAAGCACTACCACACTCTACACATTGAGTGCGGTCTAAAGGTCATAACGTAGCCTTTACATTACTTAAGCCTAACCTTGCATCAACGATGGCAAGTGTGAATCCATCCTGGGCATGACCCAGAATCGTTAGGTGGCGGGCCCACGCCTTAAACCTAACGCCGTGGCAGCGAACACATCCGTTCCCCACGAGGCAGTGTACCATTGAATTGGACACACATAGACGCCTAAACTACCCCCATTAATCAGCGGGGTAAATAGGTAGTTCCTATGAATCATCGCTCAGACTAATTCACTCTACTTCGGCCTACCAAAATGCAAGGCTAGACTTTAAGTAACTTAATTAGCTAAGGCCACCCCACAATAGCACATGTGGATGTACGGTATACTTAAGTTGGTGACACGAAGTTCAGTCCTTAATTAACTCAGGCGAACACTCCCCCTATCGGTATACAACTACCACCATATGCACACCACTTGTCGCCCAAGTTCAAAGTCACTTTACCCACATTTTAGTTCACAAATACTTTACATTTTCATTTTCAATCCAGCATTAACCAAATAGTCAAAATCCCATTTATCAAGTCATAAGATTATTCATTTGCATAGTTCTAGGCATGACTAAGCAAAAGGCATACATAATAGCATGTATATACACTCCAATGAGCATTTATAAAGTATTCAAATTCATCCTATGGTTACAAATGGAAGGGTAACAACATATCAAGGTAGATTATGCAGCAATAAGGTCATAGCTACCATTTACTAAATTTCAAATATCGTTTTTAATCACATACATATGCAGTTTTACAGGCAACACTTTTCATCTCCCAAAACATGGGTTTCAATGTGATCAAAGGAGAGGGAAGGGAATAACTTGCCTTGATCTTGAATAATGTGAATACCACCTAATTCACTCCTTCACCGTCAATGCAATTTATCTAAAAAAAACACGATATGCACATAAATACCAAATTATGCGAAAAATACAAAATGCTCTAAAATTCATGATTTGTGCTCAGTGCATAGATTCTGACCTATGATGAATTTAGGTGAAAGAATTCCTATTTTATCTCTTTTCATTTGTGAGTTATGGATTTTCCAAGTTTGTATTAACCTATAGTATTATTTACTTATATATTGTTGTGAAACATTTTAAATATATGATTTTGATCAAATTAACCTTACTGAGGTGAAGAGGATGGTTTTCTAAGATTAATACAATTGGTTTCATAATTTTTAGAGCTAGTATGAATTTCCTATAATTTTTAGAAGTTAAATTGTACATGTAGTGGTTATTTCACTATATAAATTACTAGTGCTATTTCCTGTACAGAAAGTTTCTTATTTGATTTTACCAAATTAAAGTTCATACTTTGGTGATTCTACAGAAAGTTAGTTTACTCCATTTAGAGTACAAATGAATTTTATACAAATTTTATAAGTTTCATGTTAACTATTTCTTATTTGAAATTTTAGAAATAAATATCATACTGTAAGCATAGGATTTTATTCAACAACATTAAAGTTCACAATTTTATGAATCTACTGGAATTGGTTTCATCTCGAAATGAATTATATTTGATTTTATATAGATTTTACAAGTTTGACATAATTTTTAGTTGAAAAGATATTGATTTAACCATTTCTTTTCATATTTCCAAAACATAAGCACTGAGGGTCCACAGGTCAGCCTCAGGTGATATGCAGAAAGGCCCCTAGAGTTCTCAAGAATTAACCCGCAGTCCATAACACGTGTTAATACAAATTTGATCAAGTGTCCCCGATGATTTTAGATTTTACTAATAAGTCCTAGGTCCACAAGCCATACTAAGGATCTTTACAAATTAAACCCCGCAAGTTTTAAATCTTTGCTGAGCCGAATTCTTAAGCGCTAATGAAGTGGGGCCCGCTCGTCAGTGGCTCAGTGACTGGGAAAGAGGAGCAGCAGCGCTCTAGCGTGCTTCTCACCGGCAGCAAGGATGAACGGCAGCCGATCTCGGCGAGCAACCAAAAGAGAAAACGAAGAGGGGTTCAAGGCGAAACCGTCGATGGTGATTGCGCTAGCTGCGGTGGCCGGAATCGATGGGGACAACGGTAGAAGCGACGGTGGCTCTCGGGGTGTTGGTGCATATTCGGCTTCGGCTCGGTTTAGCGCGATTGGATGCATGCATGTGTATCTGCAGGTGTCTTAGAGACTTACCGTAGAGCGCATGTGGGTCGGCGATGCTTGTACAGCGAGGGCGGCTTGAGAAAAGTCTGGAAGTGGCAGTAGATGGCAGCTTCACGGCGACAGCTTGTTCCTCTTCGCGATCTGCCGTCCATGCATGTCCACCGGGTCAAAGAGGTTTGAGGGTGTCGATGCAAAAAAACACACACTGGCCTGGAAGATCTGCTTAACTCCAGTGCAGGTCCAAAGATTGCTTTCGGGTTCTAGGCGTGCCAATTGGTTTGATCCTGCAACCAATAAGAAACAAAGAAAGAAAACGCAGTTAAATCCACCAATGATAGCCGATCGGCTGGCTTGCCAATGACATATCATTGAGCATTGAGCCGATGCAAGATGCATTAAATCGGCTGTAACAGATAAATCAAGATAAAGCTAAATCTACTCAATCGGCTGTAGATATCAATAAAATATAATCCAAGTCTTAGGATATATTTAAACCAAGTGATTGGGATAGATTGGACAGGGCGCCGAGACAGTATAAATCACTTAAACCTAAATATATTATAAGGCATGGATTATATGTATTCATAGCATAGCCGATTAGGTAAACCTAACATGTATCGGCTAATATTCCGATACTACTTTATACAGAGATATTACCATGAGCAAAATATATTAAACAACTGTCAAACCAATGTTAAGATGATCCTAACCAGATTTGACAATAAGCTCAATATATTTTATTACGTTAACATCTCGATATAAACGGCAGATTTAATATATCAAGATAACAAGACAATTAAACCAGGTAAGATCGGCCGAAACCCCGATACTATCTCTATTAACAATCATAGACAGGCTAGAAACTATGGTTCTAAACATGATTTAGTAGGTCAAACCTAACTGATGCAACCCTAAATATGTGAAGAAACGTAATGTCTAGATGATCAAGTCGATGAAAACCTTTTCGAGATGGTAGATATATTATATAATCTAGATCAATAGCGATATATAACCCTATCGGCTGCTTTTCTGTGAAATAGACATCAACCGATCTAAGTTATATATCGATATCAATTCAGATTATACAATATATATGATAGCTCGACGATTCACACAAGCAGGATCAGAGTGTCACAAAGATGGAAGCACTAATCCCGAGAGCGCAAGCCGCCATAACAAGTTTTACCTCTTATCTGAGATCAAAGCCGATGCAGCCCAACTCGAAAGAAAGAACTCGTCGAAAGTAATAAAAGAGTAAAGGTGGCGATGCGCCGAAATTGTTGTATTGATTGATTGTTTTTTTCTTTGTTACACGAACCTGGGTTCAATTTATACCCAAAACTACACAATATGTCCTTGTTGGACACGACTCTTATCTCTATTACAACTCATATTAAAGATAATTCCCTAATACAAACTCTAACCAACAATATCTATTAGGAAACTAACATTACATCCTAATTAATAGATACAATTCCCTTCTTCGGACCCAATCCGCACGTGGGAATCTTCATGAAGTTCGTCAATCGAACCCGACAATGATCCATATATCTTCTCATCGGAATCGGCTACATCGGCTAACCTTGTCTGACTATGTCTCAGCTGATAGCCGACTCGGTCACCAACCGATGCACACCATAGCCGATTCAGTCACCAACCGATTCTTGCTCTGTTTTGGTAACCTCCAGCTTCCTCCAAATCTGCTTCGATTCTATCTTCGAATCCAATACTTGATTTACCAAATTTGGTCGTTAACAGAGGGATGCTCCACATGCGAGGAATTAGTTTGGGGCTCACCGGAGAAGGAGAATTCGGAGATGGGGTCTCGCAGTCGGAGTTGAGGAAGAAAGAGGTCGATCTCTTTATTCACAACTCCATGGTTCGATTCCTTTGGCCAACAAGCTCCTGGGGTCAAGACGAAGATGATGGCGCAGCGGTTTGGCTCGGCTTGGTCGGAGTTGGCCGAGTGGCGATGATGCCAACGCGGCGGCTCTTCGGCGTTCCTATGGGCACGACGACGTTCCGGGTGGTTCACTGCATGAAACAGCGCGGGATTAGGGGGATAGACTCGGCATAGCGAGGAGATTAGGGAACGCGGGAGAGAATAGAGTGACCGTGGCTTGAGGGCGATGGTGACGGTCGTCGTTCCCGCGGCCGGTGATGAACTGGAAGAGAATGGAGGCGAGACAAGCTCTCCCTCTCATCTTGCTCGGCTCGGGAGTGAAATGGAAGAGAAGGCGATGCACTGGAGAGGATACGGCAAGCTTGGTGGCCACCACGGCGAGGGATACGCGTCGAGCACGCCGGCGCCGCTCTCTCTCTCGCTCTCTGTCTCTCTCTGTTGCATGAGCGGTGGAACGTTTGAACCGAGTAGGAGCTAGCTTGTGTGAATGTCAAGTGGGTCTAGGCCAATGCAAATAGAGGTAGTGTGAGAGAGATGGGTAGAATTCTTGGTGATCTCACTGTTAAAGTAGTTTTAGGATTTATCCCTATTTTCTTTCTTCTCCCATCTTTATAATTCCATAACTTAACTTTTGTGCATGATAAAATAATGTGGATTTTTCTGGAGGTACACAAAAATACCTAGATTCAATTTTCTTTGGTTTCACAAAAATTTCTCTATATTTTATTCTCAGGAAAATAAATAAATTCTGTCCAGCCGAAATTAGATTGAATTTTTAGAAGGTCAAAACCCATAAAATAAATTCTGAAAAAATTATATTAATTCATGATAAATAGAGTAGTATTTGAATAAATTATATCCTCTATACATTTTCATGTGATAAAATGCACATACGAGATGTGTATCCGTTTTGCCGATAAGGGTTTGTAATTAATTCGTGGTTTGACTGTTTTGACCTAATTGTTTGAGGTATCAAATGTACATGTTAAATTGTACCAAAATTCCAGTGAGAGATACATATTGAATAGTATCTACATGAATTTCCCCATGATTTTATATTGCACCAATTATTTTTAACTATTCAGTGAGTTCACCTACCTTTAAATGTTCCTATTATAAATACATATGTAAATGATTAGGAAATTATATTCTTAATTTGTAATTAACCAGGGATGATGTGTTTAGATTTTACTTTCTATTCACCATGCTTAAACTCACAAGATACTTGAGCATGGGTGTACTTAAGGTAATGACTAGTGTAGTGCTTTTATTATAGATGATTAATATGTATCCTTACTTATGCTCATGAGACCTATTATGCAATGCTTCCAAGATCTGAAAACATTTAAAAGACTCAAATTACACATCACAACTTGTGTTTATGCAGATGTGAAAATATTTTTCATGTCGAATTATTTTGAAAAGGAAGAAGTTCTAAGTCATTTGTAACTTTGTATCTAAACACTAGCTAATTAAACCTCACCTAGGTTTTTAAATTTGAAAAATTTTGGTCATCAACTCGAAAACACATTTTTATTATTTAAGTGTAATTAATATTCAAAATTCGAATTTTTGGTATGTTACAGATCTATCCCCCTTAAATAAATCTCGTCCCCGAGATTTGGGTTGGGTTATGAATAGAAATGATGGTTAGGTGTAGGTTGGTCTTTCTATGAACACTTCTTTATCAGAGAAATGGAAAGTTTATAAAAACTTTTTAAGTTGTATTATCGAATTGCTGCAGTTAAGGTAATAAGAACTCTTATCTGGCTGAGCATGGATCGGTCATGGCGAGTAAGGTTCATGGAAAATACAACCTATTGGTAGAGCGTCCTTAAAGGTCGTTAGTATATTAAGGTTATAACAAGGTACAATTTTTCAAGACCTATGGTCTCAATCTAATACTGTCGAACTCACATTCGGTCGAGGGTTTTCCTTAATTTGGTATTAAGCTATTAGAAAACTACACAAATTAGAAGGTCATTGTTGGATATTGCTAGTATATTAAGGTTAAGGCTAGGTACAACCTTTAAACATTACGGTCGTGAGCTCGCGTTGCTGTGTTCACTTTTGGGTCAATGGAAAATTTCTAGACAGCAAGCACGGTTATTGGGAAAATAAGGATAAACGGGTCCCTAGTTACTATTACATTCATCCATAGAGTGCTTACATAAATGGGGTTACATGGCAGCCATAATACATATATTACATAAATGGTTCTCTCCAAAATTGGGCTACCAAGAACATATAAAGGGTCCCACACTAACCATCCTACAAGTGGGTTACAACTTCTAGTCTCCTTAAGGTGGTCTTACCATGGTTATAAAGGTTGGACATAGACTATGTTTAGTCATCCATTTTTAGTTCAAAAACTCGTCCATACCAATGAACATGACTTGGTGGTCCAAATTGTCCGGTGGTTCCAAGTGGTGGATAGGTAGTCACGATAGTAGAGGGTGAAGGTGGAATTCTCTCTTGGTAATTTCCAGAGGGTTGTGGTAATTCTTCAACTGGGGCATACATAGCATCTTCACCATACATGAACTCAGGTGTATAGTGACCTTGGTGAAACATAGGCATAAGGCTCCTTTCTAGGGTGGCTACTCTAGCACGAACACGTTGTAATTCGGTATAGGTTTTGCAGTAAAACATATCAAGAGAGCGCACAAAGCCTGCAAGTTGGAGATATGGGGTGTTTAATCCTGGACCTATTTCATTTAAACCTGGGTATGTAGTGTTATCTTCCCCTTGAGCTAAAGATGGGATATAACAGTAAAATTCTTCCCACTCGGGTAACTCACATCGAAGTCGGGTAATGGCAACATAAGCACAGTTTTGCATAGTAGAATTGTTGTCCCAACCATAACCAGTATACTGGCGGTCTTCCTCTGATATGGTTCTACCCCGAATGCTTACCCGGGCCATCACTACGGTTTGGGAACTTCCAATAATTTTTGTAAGGATGTGGTATTCTGGTGGATAGGTAAATCGGGCATTCTGTAGCATGAGCCAAAGCATGTGTTGAGTGCTGTCCGCAGTGTAACCACGACTGTAGTAGAACGGTGTAAACCTGGCAGGCATCTACAGGAGTGTATGGAAAATAATGGTTAGGGGAAAATCTGGATTTTTAACAACTGCAAGTCGAAAGTCAATTTGCAATGATTAATATCCTACTCTCCCTTTAATTCATATATGTTGGCGGTATATCATGAGACCCTTCGACCGGACCCGCCGAAACCAGACAAGCAGCATGGATGGCGAAGCCTCGTGGCGAAGATCTCTATGGCGAAGGCCATGGGGCGAAGACGGCGAAGGGCGAAGACTAAACGTGCCCTGGGCAAAGCCACAGGGCGAAGGGCACACGCCGAAGAAGGGTGACTCCGCCATATCAGGCGCCATCCAAGAAGGCCTAGGGAACCGACCCAATCGCTCCAGCCCATTGGCCGATTTGCCTGCAGTCACTAGGTGGCCTTCTACAGGCCCATGTATCATTAATTACATTGTATACCCACATCAGTGCCCCTTTCATAAGGGCAACCATGTAAATCCCCCTGTAAAACCTAAACCCTAAATGAGGGATCTGTAATAGGACTACAAATAGACCCCTAGGGCCAGGTAAAAGGGGAGAGTGGATAAATTTCCTTGAATCAATACAATTTCCTTTCCCAACAAACTGTTGAGTGACCACGTCTATCGACGTATGCAGTTTTTGCTTCGACAACAGCTGGCACCGTCCGTGGGGACCTCCGAGCGAAACCACTGAGAGCGAATGCCATCGAAGAAGGTCGCAAAGGAGAAGGATGCTAAGCCAAAGGAGAGCGAAGCAGGAGAGGCGATGGCCGCCGAAGAGGAGGCAGAGCCTTTGGTGCCCATCACCGAAACTGGGGGGTGTCATCGGCTTCGGCGCCCGCACCGCAACCACCGGTTCCGGCTCCGGTCACTTCGGCGGGGCAGGCGCCGGAGATCCCGTCGACAAGTCAACTGATGGAGCCGGCTACGACTTCGACCGCGCTCGTTGCCGTGTACCCAACCCTCGAAGCGCAAGACGAAGCTAGCATGGAAGCCATGCGCCAGAGCATGACGCGACTTCAGGACATGCTTCGCCGAATGCAGGAGCAGCAGCAAGCGTACGAAGCGGCGCGGCAGGCCAAAGTCACTTCGGCCCCAGTTCTCCAGTATTCAACGGGCTACATTCCTCCCCAAGCCTACCTGCAAGTACCGATCCAGGCCCTTCTGTCTCATGCCGTGCACACACCGGTGTACTTCGTCGGACAGTCTTCGGCCGCAACAACATATCCTACTCCTGGTGTGTTGCCGCAGATTCGACCGGTTACCGCCCAAGCGCACCCAGCACCACACGGTCAAATGTCCCAGGCAATGGCGGAAGGGGCTTCGGCCCTATAGGCGCAGCTTCAAGCTTTCCTCCAGCAGCTCAATCAACCCCACAACATTTCAAGTACAACCCCTTCGGCTCAGCCGGAGGGAAACATAAGTCAGAGCGCCCCCGGTTGGTTACTGCCGAACCAGCCTGGGCAGGGGGCTTCGCCATGGAGTCAAGGACTGCAATTCCACTTCGGCAACGCCACCCAGGCGTCCCCACTTGGGACCGGGCCACCAAACAACGTGGCCCAGCCACATGCGCAAGCCGTCAATTCGCCCTTTGCCACACCCTACCCACAGCCGAACGGGCCCTCGTTGCAGAGTTCTGTGGGCAAGGCAGGGGGCGAAAAGGGACAGCCGTTAAGCGGGGGAATCAAGATTTGTCCAATCCCACCCCAGTTCAAGTTCCCCCCCGTTTCGCGGTACTCGGGCGAAACAAACCCAAAAGAGTTCCTGTCCATTTACGAGTCCACGATCGAAGCCGCCCACGGCGACAAAAATACCAAGGCAAAGGTAATCCATCTCGCTCTAGATGGCATCGCCCACTCTTGGTACTTCAATTTACCAGCTAATAGCATTTACTCATGGGAGCAATTGCGCGATGTCTTTGTCCTTAACTTTCGAGGCACCTACGAGGAGCCGAAGACGCAGCAGCATCTGCTCGGCATTCGGCAAAGGCCGGGACAGTCAATACGAGAGTACATGCGTCGTTTCTCGCAAGCACGGTGCCAGGTTCAAGATATAACCGAAGCCTCCGTCATCAACGCCGCTTCGGCCGGGCTACTCAAAGGCGAACTCACCAGGAAAATCGCCAACAAGGAGCCGCAGACCCTCGAGCACCTACTTCGCATCATCGACGGGAACGCAAGAGGCGAAGAGGATTCCAAACGAAGGCAAGCAATCCAAGCCGAGTATGACAAAGCCTCCATCGCCATTGCCCAAGCCCAGATACAGGCGCAGGTTGTCGAACCGGCTACTCTTGCAGTTCGCCAACCCCCGCCGGTGAACCAAGGACAGCCGCCAAGGCCAAATCAAGCTCCCCTGAATTGGAGAAAATTCAGAACGGACCGCACGGGCAAGGCTGTGATGGCTGTCGAAGAAGTACAAGCCCTTCGCAAGGAGTTCGATGCCCAGCAAGGTGGCAGCCACCAGCAACCTGTTCGCAAGAAGGTCAGGAAAGACCTTTATTGCGCCTACCATGGTCGATCTTCCCACACCACCGAGCAATGCCGGAACATCCGTCAACGGAGCAACGCTCAAGAACCAAGGCCGCAACAAGGGGTTGCTATCGAAGCACCCCGTGAAGCTGCCCAAGATGGGATTACCAACCCTAGCCCTCGCTCAAGCACCGGCCCCGCTTCGTGGTTTCGGCGGTGAGGCAGTTCAAGTCCTGGGCCAAGTACAATTGGTGGTAGCCTTCGGCATAAGGGAGAACAGGCGCGAAGAGCACATACTGTTCGACGTCGTCGACATCCCATACCACTACAACGTCATTTTCGGCCACGCAACCTTGAACAAGTTCGAAGCCGTCTCCCACCACAACTATCTCAAGCTCCAGATGCCGGGTCCGGCAGGCGTGATTGTCATCTGAAGGCTTCAACCTTCGACCGCATCAAAGGGCGACTTGGCCGCAATCAACAGGGCAGTGGACAATGTTGAGGCCGAACCACATCATCATGATGAACGCATGCCGAAGCCCACCCCTCATGGCAAGGTGATCAAGATGCAAGTCGAGGACGCCGACCCAGCGAAGTTTGTCCGGCTGGGGGGCGATCTGGGCGAAGAGGAAGCCGCGAACATCCAGAAAGTGCTCAAGAAAAACATGGACGTCTTCGCCTGGAGCCTGACGAGGTAGGGGGCGTTCCGACAGATTTCATCATGCACAGCCTGGAGGTCAAACCGGATGCAAAGCCAAAAATGTAGAGGCTGCGCAAGATGTCCGCCGATCGCCAGGAGGCGACAAAAGCCGAAGTACAGAAGCTGCTCAATGCTGGAGTGATCCGGGAGATCGGCCACCCGGAGTGGTTGGCGAACCCGGTTTTGGTGAAGAAGTCGAACGGCAGTGGCGCATGTGCATCGATTTCATAGACCTGAATAAGGTGTGCCCAAAGGATAACTTCCTGTTACCACGGATCGACCAGCTGGTTGATTCGACAGCCGGTTGTGAGCTCATGAGCTTCTTGGATGCGTACTCCGGCTACCACCAGATCCACATGAATCCAAGCGACATCCCCAAGACAGCCTTCATCACGCCGTTCGGCACTTTCTGCCACCTCCGGATGCCTTTCGGCTTGAGGAACGCCGGAGCAACGTTCGCCAGGCTGGTGTGCAAGGTGTTTTGCAAGCAGTTGGGGCGAAATGTGGAGGCATATGTGGACGATATCGTCGTCAAGAGCCGCAAGGTTTTCGACCATGCGTCCGACTTGCAGGAGACCTTTGACAACTTGCGCGCAGCGAGTATGAAGCTAAACCCTAAAAAATGTGTTTTTGGAGTTCATGCGGGCAAATTGTTGGGTTTTCTTGTTTTCAAAAGGGGTATCGAGGCGAACCCCGAGAAAATCGACGCCATTCAGCAAATGAAGCCTCCGTCGAGTGTACGCGAAGTACAAAAGCTCGCAGGCCGAATTGCTGCGCTCAGTTGTTTTCTCTCAAAGGCAGCCGAAAGTGGTTTGCCATTTTTTAAGACCCTCCAGGGCACAGGAAAATTCAGCTGGACACCAGAATGGCAAGTTGCGTTCGACGAGCTAAAGCAATATCTGCAAACCCCTCCCGCCCTGGTCAGCCCCACACCGGGAAGCGAAATGCTGCTCTATCTAGCGGCTTCGCCGGTGGCGGTCAGTGCAGTCCTTGTCCAAGAGACAGAGTCAGGACAGAAACCGGTGTATTTCGTTTCTGAGGCTTTGCAAGGGGCGAAGACAAGGTACATTAAAATAGAAAAGCTCGCCTACGCCCTAGTGATGGCTTCGCGCAAGCTTAAGCACTATTTCCAAGCCCACAAAATCACTGTGCCATCACAGTATCCCTTGGGCGAAGTGCTTCTGGGCAAAGAAATATCTGGTCGGCTCAGCAAGTGGGCGGCGGAGTTATCCCCCTTCGACCTACATTTTGTCGCCCGCTCTGCCAACAAGTCCCAAATCCTGGCCGACTTCGTTGCCGAATGGACAGCGACGATAACCCCCGAATCTCAACATGTCGAACAGCCTTGGACAATGCACTCCGACGGCTCGTGGTCGCATAGGGGGGCAGGCGCCGCGGCAGTACTCTCCTCACCAGCGGGCGTGCCGATTCAGTATGCCGCAAGGCTGCAGTTCGACACGACCAATAACACGGCAGAGTACGAAGCGGTATTGTTGGGTCTGAGAAAGGCGAAAGCATTAGGGGTTCGGCGTTTGCTAATCCGAACAGACTCCAAACTGGTGGTGAGTCATGTAGATAAATCTTTTGAGGCAAAGGATGAAGGAAAGAAGAAGTATCTGGAGGTTGTTCGTTCTATGGAAAAGTGCTTCGCCGGCATAACGGTCGAACACTTACCTAGGGGCCAGAACAAAGAGGCAGATATCCTAGCGAAATATGCCGCCTTCGGAGGCCCGCATTCACCGGGTATCTTCTTTGAAGTCTTGTATGCACCAAGCATGCCCACGGGAAGCCGGGATGTCATGGCAATTGGCCAGGAAAAGCTGGGCGAAGACCCAGAAGACTGGCGAACCCCGTTCGTAAAATACCTCGAGAACGGCTGGCTTCCAGAGGACGAAGCAGAGGCGAAACGCTTACAGATCAGAGCCAGAAAGTACAAGCTGGTCTCGGGGGAGCTGTATCGCTCCGGGGTGTTCCAACCTTTGCTTCGGTGCATCTCATTCGCCGAAGGCGAAGAAATGGCGAAAGAAATACACCAGGGGCTGTGTGGCGCACACCAGGCCACAAGAACGGTCGCCTCCAAAGTGTTTCGCCAGGGTGTGTATTGGCCCATTGTGCTGAAAGTTTGTGTTGAGCAAGTCAAGAAGTGCGAAAGTTGCCAGCGGCATGGCCAAAGCCAAAATGCACCACAATATGAGCTGCAGCCTATCGCGCCCGTCTGGCCTTTCGCCAGGTAGGGGCTAGACATCATTGGCCCGTTCCCCGTGGCACGAAATGGGTACAAGTTCGCAATTGTAGCCATCGAGTACTTTTCCCGCTGGATCGAGGCGGAACCACTCGGTGCGATCACTTTGGCAGCAGTACAGAAGTTCGTTTGGAAGAACATTGTTTGCCGTTTTGGGGTGCCAAAAGAGTTTATCACTGATAACGGCAAGCAATTCGACTCTGATAAGTTCAGAGAAATGTGCGAAGGGCTAAACCTGGAAATCATGTTCGCTTCAGTCGCACACCCACAATCAAATGGGGCGGCCAAACTCACAAATGGTATGATCTTGGAGGCGCTCAAGAAAAGGCTTGAGGGGGCCGCGAAGGGCAAATGGCCAGACGAAATGCTTTCCGTGCTCTGGGCCCTTCGGACAACCCCCACAAGGCCAACCAAGTTCAGCCCATTCATGCTTCTCTATGGGGATGAAGCAATGACCCCGACTGAGCTAGGGGCTAACTCACCAAGGGTGATATTCTCCGGTGGCGAAGATTGGCGCGAAGTGTCGCTCGAACTCCTCGAGGGGGTAAGAGTCGAAGCACTAGAACACATGCGCAGATACGTCACAAGCACTTCGGCAACTTACAACAAGAAAGTTCGCCCGACAGAGCTTTTGCCTGGCCATCTCGTCCTAAGGAAAAAGGCAAATCCGATAGCAGTCGGGAAGCTCGAGTCGAAGTGGGAATGGCCGTACCTCATCAAGCACAGGTCTAGGACAGGCTCTTTTCGCCTAGCAACATTAGAAGGCGAAGAGTTCGACCATTCGTGGAACGCTGCTTCTCTCAAGCATTTCCACGTATAGGAAAGATGACACCCCATTCGCCAAGCTGTACAAATGTATATATGTTATATAGCCTTTTCGGCATCCCCCATTATGTAAGCCTTTCGGCATAGATATATATAAAAAAAACTGGATGTAGGGCTATTATCCATCCTGGAGGCCTGAACCAGTATAAACTTCCTGAGTCTTTCGCCCTTTTTTACTTGTGTATATGATAATTCGTGGAAAAACCACAAGGCAAACGCTTGAAGCATCGCTCGCAAATGCCAGTGGGGCGAAACGAATCGGCCGAAGCATCGCTCACCGAACGTTGAAACCGCGACAGCTTGCTTCGGACACTAACCGAACACCGTTATACTCGAACCAAAGGAAAAGAGTAAGCGCTTCTCCCAGTACGAAGCGCCGAAGATCTAAAACGGAAGACAAAAGCTGAAAAGTCAGCAGACCTATTTCGCTAACACACGCAAAGGGGTCGACATGTTACGACCCAACGAAAGCACGAAGAGTGACAATGCAAAAATAGCGAAAAGGAAATAACAACACATCTTTGTTAACTTCGAAAAAATAACCGAAGGGAGCATGCCATATAGCACGGCACAGGCGAAAAGGAATACAACAGGCTTTACAGCTTAATTTACAGATAAATTACATCTTCGCCCCCAAAACAACCACCGCCCCCTAAGGAGCGAGCCAGCGAGCCAGGTTCGTCGTCGCTAATGTTATAAACTACCTTAAGGGAAGAAAGGGGCGAGAAGCAAGCTAGGCTATAAAAGCGTCGGGCGATCGCTTCCTGCCGATCGATCCTCCGATAGCTTCGCCAAAAGCGAGCCATATTCTCCAAACGACCCGCATGAACATGGTCGTAAACTTCCAGGGTTCTCCCGTAGTGTGCTCGCATCCAGCTAGCAACTTTCATGACTTTGTAACTGTTGGCGGTATGTCATGAGACCCATCGATCAGACCCGCCGAAACCAGACGACCAGCATGGATGGCGAAGCCCCGTGGCGAAGATCTCTAGGGCGAAGGCCATGGGGCGAAGACGGCGAAGGGCGAAGACTAAACATGTCCTGGGCGAAGCCACAAGGCGAAGGGCACACGGCGAAGAAGGGTGACTCCGCCATATCAGGCGCCATCCAAGAAGGCCCAGTGAACCGGCCCAATCGCTCCAGCCCATTGGCCGATGGGCCTGCAGTCGCCAGGTGGCCTGCTATAGGCCCATGTATCATTAATTACATTGTATACCCACATCAGTGCCCCTTTTATAAGGGTAACCATGTAAATCCCCCTGTAAAACCTAAACCCTAATGGAGGGATCTGTAATAGGACTACAAATGGACCCCTAGGGCCAGGTAAAAGGGGTGAGTGAAAAATTTCCTTCAATCAATACAATTTCCTTTCCCAACAAACTGTTGAGTGACCATGTCTATCAACGTATGCAGTTGTCGCTTCGACAAAAGTAACTATTGCCGTTTATGGTCATCTTGCAGTAAACAGGCCGAAGCAGGTTCCGAACCTTTGGCAAATCCTTTATCGCGACAAACATCTCGTTCTTGCTTCGCCAATCCACAAAGGGGGGCATAGACCCTAATAAGACAACATGGGAAATCAAAGGGCGAAACACAAAAGCCGAATAGGTACTCTTTCAACGAGAAGCGACGCGAGCGCAAGTACAAAAGGCATCAAACGCAATAGTCAGCGAAGCTTATCTTATGTTAAACAATCTGTGACAAAGAGGGGCCATTGGCCATATTTACATCGTTCGCCCTCTACGGCAAACACCAAAAAGTAAAGACATCGAAATCTACAAAAGTGATCGGAGGGCCTCACACCTCTGGGTGATCTGGGGCATCGCCTCCACCCCCTCCGGCCGGCTCGTCACCCTGGTTCGCCGCCTCCTCCTTCGCCAGGTGCTCGAGTAGACGTGCCTTGGCGGTGGATCGGCCGTCCTTCTGCCAGAACTACTTGCGCCAAGCGCGAAGCGCGAGCGAAATGTCCTGGGCACTGACCTCCCAGTCCCCCTTCGCGTAATCAGGGAACTGGGCGATGTGCTCGCACCCGGATTGCTGCAGCAGGCCCATGGCGAAGGCCGCCGACAAGCGCGCACAGCTATCGCCGTACGCGACGGCGTAATCTGAGACGGCTCCACCAGCCTGTTGAGTCCATTCAGAGAACTCGAAGGCGGAAGCATCTTCGCCCGGCACGCCTCGCACCTTCGCCCCCATATCAGTAAGGGCGAGGCGAAGTGTGCGGCAAGCAGTCTTGGCAGATTCGGTGACATTTGCCACCTCACACGCAAGTCGCTGCGACTTCGCCTCCGCCTCGAGGGCTTCCCGGCTGAGAGCCTCCATCTTTGGCTCCATCAGATTATAATAATCCGTCAGAACGGCGGAGTGCTTTCGCTCCTTCTCTAGCTCGGCCTGGAGACGCTTGTTTTCTGCCTTCGCCAGCCTCAGGGACCGGGCGAGGCCCTCCATCTCTAGGCCCTTGCGGCCCAGTTCGTCGTCCTTGATCCGAAGTCGGCCTTTCAAGCCGTCAAGACGAGCCCGCATAGTCCGCTCCATCGAACAATGCGCGGCGAGAAGCTGGTTGAGAAAAGGCGAACGCTGAGATGTGCTGCAAAAAGAAGAAAGTGTTATTTGTATACAAAAACACACGTCGGCCAACATACCCGGACCGCCAGGCTCTTGACGGCGGAACAGCCCCCGTCGAACTCGTTCAGTTCGGCAAACAAGCTGGGGCCGCCAGCGGGCGCGACGATGTTGCTCACCCCCTCGACGAAGGGAATGAGCTCCGCCCGGGTCTCGAAGTCGCCGAGGGCGAAGCGGGGCGGTGCCAAGGAGCAGTCCGAAGCGGATGTTTCGGCCACCTTTTTACCCTTGTCAAGGGCAAGCGGCGAAGCGATCGGTCGACGGATGGGGCTGCCAAAGACCTTGGCCGCTGTCTACGCAACCCTTTTGGCCAAGGCCGAAGCCCCAGCAGCGCTTCCCCTCACCTCGCCCGCGGGGCTAGGGGCCGTCGAGTGGCCCAGGTTGCGACTAGCGGGCGAAGTGCGCGTCCTGTCGGAGGACTCTTCATCGCTAAAGACGCAAGCGATGTCGACGAGTCCCCCTTTCTAGGGGGTCTTCTTAGCAGACCCCCCCTTTGCCATCGTGATCGTGGCAATAGCGACCAAGGTCTTCGCCCCCTCCACGTCCTTCCAAAGGAGCGGGGAGCAGTTCGACTCCACCCCGGTCTCGGCGTGCCCGGGGCTAGAGGTCGGAGTGTAGCCGCGGGTTCCGGAGCGGCTGTCGGCGGTCTCATCCGCGGCCGTTTCGACCGCGACGTCTGTCTCCCCCACGTCCTCCTCTTCAAAGCCATCTTCGTCATTGGCGTTAGAACCAGTGGAGGCGGGGGCCTTTCGCTTGCGGGGGGCCAATTTCACCTGCCCACGCGGTCGTTTTTTCGCGGAACCTTCTCCGCCGTCAGCCTTGGAGGGCATCGCCCGAGGCGGGAGCTCGCCGACGCTCACCCGGTTCACCCGTACGGCCGCCTGTCGCGCTAGCAGCTGACCGAACTTGGTGACCATCACATCGCCAATCAACCTTCGGGCTTCGTTGTCGGCTTGGGCGGCAGTCAACACTGAAACATCATTATATCGAAAACGTCAAGCAAGAGAAAAGCGCAACGGCGAAGTATATACAAGGAAAGCGAAAGATAGACTAACCGTTCGCCCCCGCGGGCAAGACGAGCTTGGGCAAGTCGTCGACCTCTTCGTCTTGATCGACTTCGACCTGCCACGACTGGGAAAGGGGGAGTATGCGAAGCATACAAAACTCCTCCACCAGGTCGCGGCAACTCAACCGGGAGCAGACCTTGCGAAGCAAGGCGAACCGCGCCTCCATAGCCCCACTAACGGAAACATTGGGCTTCCGGTTCGGCGCGATCGCCTTGCGCCGCCACCGGAGTGCCTTCGCAGCCTTGGAACCGGCCTCGAAGGGGATGGAGTGGTAAAACCACTTCGCCATCCAATGGCGATCCCACTTCGACATGGCGGTGTTCATCGGCCATAGATCGGAACGCTCGGGGCGA
Organism: Oryza officinalis; assembly: GCA_008326285.1. Classification (NCBI taxonomy): domain Eukaryota; kingdom Viridiplantae; phylum Streptophyta; class Magnoliopsida; order Poales; family Poaceae; genus Oryza; species Oryza officinalis. The sequence continues at coordinate 4,795,167 of BDMV01000003.1, read as the reverse complement.
ACGATAAAGTTCACGCTCCCGAACGCCGTTTTCTTCGTCCCAGCTGGAGCAATCACCGTCTTCGAGTTCACGGTGGCGAAGAACACGGCACCCAAAAGCTCAGCGCTCGGTTCGAACCCGGCGGTCCGACACGCCCAGTCGAAGATGGCGATCCGGACAAGCGCCGAGGGGCTCAGCTGGGGGAGCACCACCTGGAAGAGGCAAAGGATCTCCGGCAATAGCACGTTGCACGGAAATCGTAGCCCCGCCTCGAAGAAGGCGGCAAATACCACCGTGCGGCCATCACCAGGGTTCGGCACTACGGCCTCCCCCGGGGCGAAGGCCTGCCCCTCCGCCACCACGCCGAAGCTTACCAGCTTCACCAGCTCGTCGTCATCCACGAGCGAAGCCCCTAGAAAGGCGGTGGTGTCATCATCAATCCGTCCCGGATCGAGGCCTATCGCAGAGGTAGGGTTCGGCTTGCGGGGAGCCATGGCGAAAGAAAATGTGGGGTGTCGAAAAGGAAGAAAGGGCGAAAGACCTAGTGACTCGAAGGGCGCCGTGAAAGGAAAGGCTGAAGAGAGCACTCGCGGTGAAAATGACGTGAGTCAGGCGGTGAAAAAAGGTGAAGGGGGACATATATATAACCCACGAAGGCGACGTTTCGCCTTCCCAACCAATCACGAGCCGCCATGTACCGCAAGGGTGGGCGAAACGGTAAATTCAATTAACCGAACTACACAGTGACGAGCCCTTGAAGCAAAGCCCAACACTGTTCATTTTGGCCCAGTAAAAGAATATAGCCCCGCCGTTCACAGAAGGCGAGGGCTGCCAAAAAAATTAAAATTATTAATTTACTAACCACAGGAATACAAAATTGGTTTCGGCAGGAGCATCGGTCGAAAGGGGGCGCCTCACACCACACCACATGATTTGCACGGTCTCGGCCGAAGCTCCTATCTCACCCTTGCCCGTGAGGGGCTTGTTGGCGGTATGTCATGAGACCCTTCGACCGGAACCGCCGAAACCAGACAACCAACATGGATGGCGAAGCCCCGTGGCGAAGATCTCTATGGCGAAGGCCATGGGGCGAAGACGGCGAAGGGCGAAGACTAAACGTGCCCTGGGCGAAGCCACAGGGCGAAGGGCACACGCCGAAGAAGGGTGACTCCGCCATATCAGGCCCCATCCAAGAAGGCCCAGGGAACCGGCCCAATCGCTCCAGCCCATTGGCCGATGGGCCTGCAGTTGCCAGGTGGCCTGCTACAGGCCCATGTATCATTAATTACATTGTATACCCACATCAGTGCCCCTTTCATAAGGGCAACCATGTAAATCCCCCTGTAAGACCTAAACCCTAAATGAGGGATCTGTAATAGGACTACAAATAGACCCCTAGGGCCAAGTAAAAGGGGAGAGTGGAAAAATTTTCTTCGATCAATACAATTTCCTTTCCCATCAAATTGTTGAGTGACCATGTCTATCGACGTATGCAGTTGTCGCTTCGACAACAATATACAACTATATAAGTTTTTGTTATTGTTCAGGTCAAAAATGAAGATTACTAGTTTTTGTTATATGTTTGAAGTGTTGAGTTGCTACAACGTGCAAATCTTGCAACCAACCATAGAGGGCTACAAAATATGTACATAGAGCCATCTCAACTCAAATCCTTAGTTTTGTTTATAGCTTGCTTCAAATCAAAATAATTATGTTTGGATTTATGGAGACATGAAAAGTTTCATGATCTTTACTAGTAGGTTCAGATTATGGTGATACACTATCCCCCTTAAAATTTTAATAAGATTTTGGGATGGTGTTGAACAAAAGTCTTAGTGGAAAACAAAATTTTCCCTATATGCTTAGCTCTGGTCCTACACACTTCTGAGATGAAAACAGTAGGCAACAACTAGGCTAGATGAGTAATAAAATGGGAAAAATTTTATATTCAAGTTCCTAGTAAAGTCTTTTTAATCCTGGGAAGAAGTTATGATTTTTGGACAAGTGGTTTGCCTTATGTAAAATAGAGAAGATAGGTCATGCAGTGCTGGAACCGTTTGTTCAATGCATTTGTCGAATTTTTATATCGAAATCCAAAGGTGCGAAAATTTGGATAAAAATCAGGGAGATGCATGTTTGAGTTGTAAAGCTACCTAAAAGAAACCAAGATTTTACCACTTTTAGTTTGGGCTACACAAATTCGACAATCAAACTATCTACAGATTTCCGGACATGACCATGCAGTACCAAATGAATTTTTAAGCCATGTTACAAGGATTCAAAAATTCTACCAAAATTCGTGGAGTCTACTGGGTATGTCTACCAGCTACTTGTCAAAGATGAACATTTTCTCCCTTATGGTTTGGACTACACAAAATCATGAATGCAACTGTCTATAGATTTCAGCATACAGTTATGCACACTACTTGAATTATTACCCTATGATGCAAATGTTTAAAAATCACACAATAATTCATGAGGCTTACTGGGTTAGCCTAGAAGTTGCATGTAAAACTTCTCAGGTTTATCATCTATAATTTGTCCTAGACAAAATTTACAAACAGACTGACTCAAAATTTCAGAACATGTGCAACCAAGATGAAATGAATTTTTGAATATGTCTAGGTTTGATAAATTCTCCATTTGGCTATGACATGAAACTTAACATAGTGCAGAGGGTACACGAATTTTAGGAGGTCATTCTAAACAAGCAATCTATTGGTCAAACCACAACAAGTTTCTAACCTGTCCCAACTACCCGTTCTAGGCCATATCGATAAAATTTGAAATGTCGGGAAAGAAAAGTTGAAAATCCACCAAATTCATTTTTGGTACAGAGATAACATGAGAGAGGGTTAATCCTAGCATGTCTATCATGTTTTAAAATTTATCAAACCATTTTCCAAAACATACAAGTTATAGGCCATTTTCAACCCACTATTTCGCAAATCTCGAACTAGTCAATAGGAGTAGTTTGCAAATGGATTTGAAAACTTTTCAAAACACTTCGGTACTCATTTGTAATGATTAGTGAGTGTTTTCAAACACATTTTTACAGAAATACCATTTTTCAAAAGCTTTCGGTCCTATCGATCAAGAATAGGAGTTTAAAATCAAAATATAGACTTAGGGGAAAGTAATTCCTTAGAGATAGATGAGATATAAGATTGTAGTAGGTTTTCAAAAATAACTTGTAGTTGAGAACGTGGTTCTCAAAATAATTTTAAAAAGCCAATCTAAACGACCATTTTAAAATGGATCTAACAGTCGGACAATTGCTCCGATACCACCGCTGTGAGGACACCCCGGGTTAAATATTATGTAGTTACCTGAGATGATAGAGTGAATTATTTAGTTGGATGGGGTCTAGTAATAATTAAGGAAAACGGTAACCATCCGACCTCATCATTGCTCTTTCAAGACAAATAACATACTTAATATAAAACCTGAAGCGTCGAGTAGATAGCATAGGGGATATTGCTGGGACTTTAGCCTGCCAGTCAACTTCAGTCTGAGACATGCCCATCAAACCATACGAAGATGACGACCAGATGTGTTACACATCTCAGGAGACTTGACAAAATTCGCTAAAGCTCTACGACATCCCAAATGCTCAATACCATACCGGTGTAGAACTAGATCCCAGGAAAAGCTCTAGTTCCACACTTTCATCTAAGCGATGAAGATCAGAATAATATGGAGTAAACACAAATAAACTTTACTCTACATCTTAATTTAAATATGTACAGACCAATCGGCCAGATAATTACTGATCCGCGGAAGCTTGGCTACCCGAAACCACAAGCAGCCGACTGGGAGATACCCCTTTTAGATCCAGTCCTAGAAGAGACAACGATCATCCGAATCATTCAGATAAGACTAAACATACAACCTGCAAAATGGATATTTCAGTATGACAAGAGTCAGTACATTAAACGAGTTAATGTACCGGCGAGCACAAGACAATCCTAACATACTACATGCATGGCATATAATCAAGAAAAGGCTATATGTGTAGTTCATTTTTAGCATAAAGCCAGTTTTGGTTCACAATTCTTTTGTAAAGGGAGTTGATGATTCAATTAACAAAACATTGACAAAAATATATCATAATAATTACCATATTAACATCATAAAAATACTCTTGTTGCTCACACCGGCAACAAGTCATAATCTCATCATAATAATATCTATCATAACCATACACTTGTTGCCCATACCGGTAACTAAACATCATCTCATCATGATAATATACTTGATTGCCCACCCGGCATCAAGTCTCACATTCATCATCAATATAACACAATCATCATAACTTAACCCAAGTTACCATGTTCAAACCCATAGTTCACAAAGCATCATTTGAAATCATAAATCAAAGATCTATACTCATGACACTTCACCAAGTCGCTCATGACCGTGAGCACGGCTAATCGATTAGTTTTAAAGAAATCTGTAGAGTTTGTACAGCTTTACCCACATGATATGAACACTCTAGTTTATCTTGTGTCGGCCAAAGCTCTACCACACTCTACACATTGAGTGCGGTCTAGAAGTCATAACGTAGCCTTTACATTACTTAAGCCTAACCTTGCATCAGTAATGGCAAGTGTGAATCCATCCTGGGCATGACCCAGAATCGTTAGGTGGCGGGCCCACGCCTTAAACCTAACGTCATGGCAGTGAACACATCCGTTCCCCCACGAGGCACTATACCATTGAATTGGACAGACTTAGATGCCTAAACTATCCCCATTAATCAGTGGCGTAAATAGGTAGTTCCTATGAATCATTGCTCAAACTAATTCATTCTACTTTGGCCTACCAAAATGCAAGGCTAGACTTTAAGTAACTTAATTAGCTAAGGCCACCCCAAAATAGCACATGTGGATGTACGGTATACTTAAGTTGGTGACACGAAGTTCAGTCCTTAATTAACTCAGGCGAACACTCCCCCTATCGGTGTACAACTACCACCATATGCACACCACTTGTCGCCCAAGTTCAAAGTCACTTTACCCACATTTTAGTTCACAAATGCTTTACATTTTCATTTTCAATCCAGCATTAACCAAATAGTCAAAATCTCATTTATCAAGACATAAGATTATTCATTTGCATAGTTCTAGGCATGGCTAAGCAAAAGGCATACATAATAGCATGTATATACACTCCAATGAGCATTTATAAAGTATTCAAATTCATCCTATGGTTACAAATGGAAGGGTAACAACATATCAAGGTAGATTATGCAGCAATAAGGTTATAGCTACCATTTTCTAATTTTCAATTATCGTTTTTTATCAAATACATATGCAGTTTCGCAAACAACACTTTTCGTCTCCCAAAACATGGGTTTCAATGTGATCAAAGGAGAGGGGAGGGAATAACTTGCCTTGATCTTGAATAATGTGAATACCACCTAATTCACTCCTTCACCGTCAATGCAATTTATCTAAACAAATAACACGATATGCACATAAATACCAAATTATGCGAAAAATACAAAATGCCCTAAAATGCATGATTTGTGCTCAGTGCATAGGTTCTGACCTATGATGAATTTAGGTGAAAGAATTCCTATTTTATCTCTTTTCATTAGTGAGTTATGGATTTTCCAAGTTTGTATTAACCTATAGTATTATTTACTTATATATTGTTGTGAAACATTTTAAATATATGATTTTGATCAAATTAACCTTACTGAGGTGAAGAGGATGGTTTTCTAAGATTAATACAATTGGTTTCATAATTTTTAGAGCTAGTATGAATTTCCTATATTTTTAGAAGTTAAATTGTACATGTAGTGGTTATTTCACTATATAAATTATTAGTGCTATTTCCTGTACAGAAAGTATATTATTTAATTTTACCAAATTAAAGTTCATAATTTGGTGATTCTACAAAAATTTAGTTTACTCCATTTAGAGTACAAATGAATTTTCTACAAATTTTATAAGTTTCATGATAACTATTTCTTATTTGAAATTTTAGAAATAAATATCATACTGTAAGCAGAGGATTTTATTCTACAACACTAAAGTTCACAATTTTATGAATCTACTTGTTGGTGGTATGTCATGGGACCCTTCGACCGGACCCGCCGAAACCAGACAACCAGCATGGATGACGAAGCCCCGTCGCGAAGATCTCTATGGCGAAGGCCATGGGGCGAAGACGGTGAAGGACGAAGACTAAACGTGCCCTGGGCGAAGCCACAAGGCAATGGGCACACGCCGAAGAAGGGTGACTCCGCCATATCAAGCCCCATCCAAGAAGGCCCAGGGAACCGGCCCAATCGCTCCAGCCCATTGGCCGATGGGCCTGCAGTCGCCAGGTAGCCTGCTACAGGCCCATGTATCATTAATTACATTGTATACCCACATCAGTGCCCCTTTCATAAGGGCAACCATGTAAATCCCCCTGTAAAACCTAAACCCTAAGTGAGGGATCTGTAATAGGACTACAAATAGACCCCTAGGGCCAGGTAAAAGGGGAGAGTGGAAAAATTTCCTTCAATCAATACAATTTCCTTTCCCAACAAACTGTTGAGTGACCACGTCTATCGACGTATGCAGTTGTCGCTTCGACAACAGCTGGCACCGACCGTGGGGACCTCCGAGCGAAACCACTGAGAGCGAATGCCACCGAAGAAGGTCGCAAAGGAGAAGGTTGCTAAGCCAAAGGAGAGCGAAGCAGGAGAGGCGATGGCCGCCGAAGAGGAGGCAAAGCCTTCGGCGCCCATCACCGAAACTGGGGGGTGTCATCGGCTTCGGTGCCCGCACCGCAACCACCGGTTCCGGCTCCGGTCGCTTCGACGGGGCAGGCGTCGGAGATCCCGTCGACAAGTCAACTGATGGTGCCGGCTACGACTTCGACCGCGCTCGCTGACACACAAGCCAGCCCAACCCTCGAAGCGCAAGACGAAGCTAGCATGGAAGCCATGCGCCAGAGCATGACGCGACTTCAGGACATGCTTCGCCGAATGCAGGAGCAGCAGCAAGCGTACGAATCGGCGCGGCAGGCCAAGGTCGCTTCGGCCCCAGTTCTCCAGTATTCAACGGGCTACATTCCTCCCCAAGCCTACCCGCAAGTGCCGATCCAGGCCCTTCCATCTCATGCCGTGCACTCGCCGGTGTGCTTCGCCGGGCAGTCTTCGGCCGCAACAACATATCCTGCTCCTGGTGTGTTGCCGCAGATTCGACCTGTTACCGCCCAAGCGCACCCAGCACCACCCGGTCAAATGTCCCAGGCAATGGCGGAAGAGGCTTCAAGCTTTCCTCCAGCAGCTCAATCAACCCCCACAACATTTCAAGTACAACCCCTTCGGCTGAGCCGGAGGAAAACACAAGTCAGAGTGCCCCCGGTTGGTTACTGCCGAACCAGCCTAGGTAGGGGGCTTCGCCATAGAGTCAAGGACTGCAATTCGACTTCGGCAACGCCACCCAGGCGCCCCCACTTGGGACCGAGCCGCTGAACAATGTGGCCCAGCCACATGCGCAAGCCGTCACTTCGCCCTTTGCCACACCCTACCCACAGCCGAACGGGCCCTCGTTGCAGTGTTCTGTGGGCAAGGCAGGGGGCGAAAAGGGACTGCCGCTAAGCGAGGGAATCAAGATTTGTCCAATCCCACCCCAGTTCAAGTTCCCCCCCGTTCCGCGGTACTCGGGCGAAACAGACCCAAAAGAGTTCCTGTCCATTTACGAGTCCGCGATCGAAGCCGCCCACGGCGACGAAAATACCAAGGCAAAGGTAATCCATCTCGCTCTAGACGGCATCGCCCACTCTTGGTACTTCAATTTACCAGCTAATAGCATTTACTCATGGGAGCAATTGCGCGATGTCTTTGTCCTTAACTTTCGAGGCACCTACGAGAGCTGAAGACGCAGTAGCATCTGCTCGGCATTCGCCAAAGGCCGGGAGAGTCAATACGAGAGTATATGCGTCGTTTCTCGCAAGCACGGTGCCAGGTTCAAGATATAACCGAAGCCTCCGTCATCAACGCCGCTTCGGCCAGGCTACTCGAAGGCGAACTCACCAGGAAAATCGCCAACAAGGAGCCGCAGCCCTTGAGCACCTACTTCGCATCATCGACGGGTACGCAAGAGGCGAAGAGGATTCCAAACAAAGGCAAGCAATCCAAGCCAAGTATGACAAAGCCTCCATCGCCGCTGCCCAAGCCCAGATACAGGCGCAGGTTGTCGAACCGGCTCCTCTTGCAGTTCGCCAACCCCCGCCGGCAAACCAAGGACAGCCGCCAAGGCCAAATCAAGCTCCCCTGAATTGGAGAAAATTCAGAACGGACCGCACGGGCAAGGCTGTGATGGCTGTCGAAGAAGTACAAGCCCTCCGCAAGGAGTTCAACGCCCAGCAAGGTGGCAGCCACCAGCAACCTGTTCGCAAGAAGGTCAGGAAAGACCTTTATTGCGCCTACCATGGTCGATCTTCTCACACCACCGAGCAATGCCGGAACATCCGTCAACGGAGCAACGCTCAAGAACCAAGGCCTCAACACGGGGCTGCTGTCGAAGCACCCCGTGAAGCTGCTCAAGAACTGGCACCCCCGGCTGAGCAACGCCAAGACGTCCAGCGCAGAGTAATCCAGGTGATTACAAGGGCCGTTTTGTTGGTCCAACCATCAAAGAGGCAGAAGAAGATGCAGATGCGAATGGTGCACAACATCATGATGGTAGGCGAAGGGGCTCCGAAGTACGCGAATCAGCAAATCTCATTTGGGTCGAAAGATGCCAAAAGGGTGCTGTTCCCACATCAAGACCGCCTAGTGATCTCGGCCGAAGTGGCAGGCTTCGAGGTTCGGCGAATCGTGGTGGACAGAAGAAGTTCGGCCGATGTCATTTTCGCCGAAGCATATGCTAAGATGGGATTACCAACCCTAGCCCTCGCTCAAGCACCGACCCCGCTTCGTGGTTTCGACGGTGAGGCAGTTCAAGTCCTGGGCCAAGTACAATTGGTGGTAGCCTTCGGCACAAGGGAGAACAGGCGCGAAGAGCACATACTGTTCGACGTCGTCGACATCCCATACCACTACAACGCCATTTTCGGCCGCGTAACCTTGAACAAGTTCGAAGCCGTCTCCCACTACAACTATCTCAAGCTCAAGATGCCGGGTCCGGCAGGCGTGATTGTCATCAGAGGGCTTCAACCTTCGACCGCATCAAAAGGCGACTTGGCCACAATCAACAGGGCAGTGCACAATGTTGAGGCCGAACCACATCATCATGCCGAACCAATGCTAAAGCCCACCCCTCATGGCAAGGTGATCAAGATGCAAGTCGAGGATGCCGACCCAGCGAAGTTTGTCCGGTTGGGGGGCGATCTGGGCAAAGAGGAAGCCGCGAACATCCAGAAAGTGCTCAAGAAAAACATGGACGTCTTCGCCTGGAGCCCCGACGAGGTAGGGGGCGTTCCGACAGATCTCATCATGCACAACCTAGCGGTCAAACCGGATGCAAAGCCGAAAACGTAGAAGCTGCGCAAGATGTCCGCCGATCGCCAGGAGGCGGCAAAAGCCGAAGTACAGAAGCTGCTCAAGGCTGGAGTGATCCGGGAGATCGGCCACCCGGAGTGGTTGGCGAACCCGGTGTCGAACGGCAAGTGGCGCATGTGCGTCAATTTCATAGACCTGAACAAGGTGTGCCCAAAGGATAACTTCCCGTTACCGCGGATCGACCAGCTGGTTGATTCGACAGCCAGTTGTGAGCTCATGAGCTTCTTGGATGCGTACTCCGGCTACCACCAGATCCACATGAATCCAAGCGACATCCCCAAGACAGCCTTCATCACGCCGTTCGGCACTTTCTGCCACCTCCGGATGCCTTTCGGCTTGAGGAACGCCGGAGCAACGTTCGCCAGGCTGGTGTGCAAGGTGTTTTGCAAGCAGTTGGGGCGAAATGTGGAGGCATATGTGGACGATATCGTCGTCAAGAGCCGCATGGTATGAAGCTAAACCCTGAAAAATGTGTTTTTGGAGTTCGCTTGGGCAAGTTGTTGGGTTTTCTTGTTTCCGAAAGGGGTATCGGGGCGAACCCCAAGAAAATCGACGTCATTCAGCAAATGAAGCCTCCGTCGAGCATACGCGAAGTACAAAAGCTCGCAGGCCGAATTGCAGCGCTCAGTCGTTTTCTCTCAAAGGCAGCTGAAAGAGGTTTGCCATTTTTTAAGACCCTCCGGGGCGCGGGAAAATTCAGCTGGACACCAGAATGCCAAGTTGCGTTCGACGAGCTAAGGCAATATGTGCAAACCCCTCCCGCCCTGGTCAGCCCCACACCGGGAAGCGAAATGCTGCTCTATCTAGTGGCTTCGCCGGTGGCGGTCAGTGCAGTCCTTGTCCAAGAGACAGAGTCAGGACAGAAACCGGTGTATATCGTTTCTGAGGCTTTGCAAGGGGCGAAGATAAGGTACATTGAAATGGAAAAGCTCGCCTACGCCCTAGTGATGGCTTCGCGCAAGATTAAGCACTATTTCCGAGCCCACAAAATCACTGTGCCATCGTAGTATCCCTTGGGCGAAGTGCTTCGGGGCAAAGAAATATCCGGTCGGCTCAGCAAGTGGGCGGCGGAGTTATCCCCCTTCGACCTACATTTTGTCACCCGCTCTGCCAACAAGTCCCAAATCCTGGCCGACTTCGTCGCCGAATGGACACCGACGATAACCCCCGAATCTCAACATGTCGAACAGCCTTGGACAATGCACTCCGACGGCTCGTGGTCGCACAGGGGGGCAGGCGCCGCGGCAGTACTCACCTCGCTAGGGGGCATGCCGATTCGGTATGCCGCAAGGCTGCAGTTCAACACGACCAATAACACAGCAGAGTATGAAGCGGTATTGTTGGGTCTGAGAAAGGCGAAAGCATTGGGGGTTTGGCGTTTGCTCATCCGACCAGACTCCAAACTGGTGGTGAGTCATGTAGATAAATCTTTTGAGGCAAAGGATGAAGGAATGAAGAAGTATCTGGAGGCTGTTCGTTCTATGAAAAAGTGCTTCGCCGGCATAACGGTCGAACACTTACCTATGGGCCAGAACGAAGAGGCGGATATCCTGGTGAAATCTGCCGCCTTCGGAGGCCTGCATTCACCGGGTATCTTCTTTGAAGTCTTGTACGCACCAAGCATGCCCACGGGAAGCCGGGATGTCTTGGCAATTGGCCAGGAAAAGCTGGGCGAAGACCCAGAAGACTAGCGAACCCCGTTCGTAAAATACGTCGAGAACGGCTGGCTTCCAGAGGACGAAGCAGAGGCGAAGCGCTTACAGATCAGAGCCAGAAAGTACAAGCTGGTCTCGGGGGAGCTGTATCGCTCCGGGGTGTTCCAACCTTTGCTTCGGTACATCTCATTCGCCGAAGGCGAAGAAATGGCGAAAGAAATACACCAGGGGCTGTGTGGCGCACACCAGGCCGCAAGAACGGTCGCCTCCAAAGTGTTTCGCCAGGGTGTGTATTGGCCCATTGTGCTGAAAGTTTGTGTTGAGCAAGTCAAGAAGTGCGAAATTTGCCAACGGCATGGCCGAAGCCAAAATGCTCCACATTATGAGCTGCAGCCTATCGCGCCCGTCTGGCCTTTCGCCAGGTCGGGGCTAGACATCATTGGCCCATTCCCCGTGGCGCAAAATGGGTACAAGTTCGCAATTGTAGCCATCGAGTACTTTTCCTGCTGGATCGAGGCCGAACCACTCGGTGCGATCAGTTCGACAGCAGTACAGAAGTTCGTTTGGAAGAACATTGTTTGCCGTTTTGGGGTGTCAAAAGAGTTTATCACTGATAACGGCAAGCAATTCGACTCTGATAAGTTCAGAGAAATGTGCGAAGGGCTAAACCTGGAAATCAAGTTCGCTTCAGTCGCACACCCACAATCAAATGGGGTGGCCGAACGCACAAATGGTAAGATCTTGGAGGCGCTCAAGAAAAGGCTTGAGGGGGCCGCGAAGGGCAAATGGCCAGACGAAATGCTATCCGTGCTTTGGGCCCTTCGGACAACCCCCACAAGGCCAACCAAGTTCAACCCATTCATGCTTCTCTATGGGGACGAAGCAATGACCCCGACTGAGCTAGGGGCTAACTCACCAAGGGTAATATTCTCCGGTGGCGAAGATGCGCGCGAAATGTCGCTCGAACTCCTCGAGGGGGTAAGAGTCGAAGCACTAGAACACATGCGCAGATACGCCACAAGCACTTCGGCAACTTACAACAAGAAAGTTCGCCCGACAGAGCTTTTGCCTGGCCATCTCGTCCTAAGGAAAAAGGCAAACCCGATACCAGTCGGGAAGCTCGAGTCGAAGTGGGAAGGGCCGTACCTCATCAAGCACAGGTCAAGGACAGGCTCTTTTCGCCTAGCAACATTAGAAGGCGAAGAGTTCGACCATTCGTGGAACGCTGCTTCTCTCAAGCGTTTCCACGTTTAGGAAAGATGACACCCCATTCGCCAAGCTGTACAAATGTATATACTGTTATATAGCCTTTTCGGCATCCCCCATTATGTAAGCCTTTTGGCATATATATATAAAAAAAACTGGACGTAGGGCTATTATCCATCCTGGAGGCCTGAACCAGTATAAAATTCCTGAGTCTTTCGCCCTTTTTTACTTGTGTATATGATAATTCATGGAAAAACCCCAAGGCAAACGCCTGATCAGCGAAAATGCCAGGGGGGCGAAACGAATCGGCCGAAGCAACACTCGCCGAACGTTGAAACCGCAATAGCTTGCTTCGGACACTAACCGAACACCGTTATACTCGAACCAAAGGAAAAGAGTAAGCGCTTCTCCCGGTACGTAGCGCCGAAGATCGAAAACGGAAGACAAAAGCTGAAAAGTCAGCAGACCTATTTCGCTAACACACGCAAAGGGGTCGACATGTTACGACCCAACGAAAGCACGAAGAGTGACAATGCAAAAATAGCAAAAAGGAAATAACAACACATCTTCGTTAACTTCGAAAAAATAACCGAAGGGAACATGCCGTATAGCACGGCACAGGCGAAAAGGAATACAACAGGCTTTACAGCTTAATTTACAGATAAATTACATCATCGCCCCCAAAACAACCACCGCCCCGAAAGGAGCGAGCCGGCGAGCCAGGTTCGTCATCGCTAATGTCATAAACTACCCTAAGGGGAGAAAGGGGCGAGAAGCAAGCTAGGCTATAACGGTGTCGGGCGATCGCTTCCTGCCAATCGGTCCTCCGATGGCTTCGCCAAAAGCGAGCCATATTCTCCAAACGACCCGCATGAACACGGTCGTAATCTTCCAGGGTTCGCCCGTAGTGTGCCCGCATCCAGCTAGCAACTTTCACGACTTTGTAACTATTGCCGTTTATGGTCATCTCGCGGTAAACAGGCCGAAGCAGGTACCGAACCTTCGACAAATCCTTTATCGTGACAAACTTCTCGTTCTTGCTTCGCCAATCCGCAAAGGGGGGCCGAACACATAGTTTTCGGCGTAGACCCTAATAAGACAATATGGGAAATCAAAGGGCGAAACACAAAAGCCGAATAGGTACTCTTTCAACGATAAGCGACGCGAGCGCAAGTGCAAAAGGCATCAAATGCGATAGTCGGCGAAGCTTATCATATGTTAAACAATCTGTGACAAAGAGGGGCCATTGGCCATATTTACATCATTCGCCCTCTATGGCAAACACCAAAAAGTAAAGACATCAAAATCTACAAAAGTGATCGGAGGGCCTCACACCTCTGGGTGATCTGGGGCATCACCTCCACCCCCTTCGGTCGGCTCGTCGCCCCGGTCCGCCGCCTCCGCCTTCGCCAGGTGCTCGAGTAGACGTGCCTTGGCGGTGGATCGGCCGTCCTTCTGCCAGAACTGTTTGCACCAAGCGCGAAGCGCGGGCGAAATGTCCTGGGCACTGACCTCCCAGTCCCCCTTCGCATAATCAGGGAACTGGGCGATGTGCTCGCACCCGGACTGCTGCAGCAGGCCCATGGGGAAGGCCGCCGACACGCGCGCACAGCTATCGCCATACGCGACGGTGCAATCTGAGACCACTCCACCAGCCTGTTGAGTCCATTCAGAGAACTTGAAGGCGGAAGCATCTTTGCCCGGCACGCCCCGCACCTTCGCCCCCATATCAGTAAGGGCGAGGCAAAGTGTGCGGCAAGCAGTCTTGGCAGATTCGGTGGCTTTTGCCACCTCATGCGCAAGTCGCTGCGACTTCGCCTCCGCCTCGTGGGCTTCCCGGCTGACAGCCTCCATCTTCGGCTCCGTCAGATTATAATAATCCGTCAGAACGGCGGAGTGCTTCCGCTCCTTCTCTAGCTCGGCCTGGAGACACTTGTTTTCTGCCTTCGCCTCCCTCAGGGACTGGGCGAGGCCCTCCATCTCTAGGCCCTTGCGGCCCAGTTCGTCGTCCTTGATCCGAAGACGGCCTTTCAAGCCATCAAGACGAGCCTGCATAGTCCGCTCCGTCGAACAATGCGCGGCGAGAAGCTGGTTGAGAAAAGGCGAACGCTGAGATGTGTTGCAAAAAGAAGAAAGCGTTATTTGTATACAAAAACACACGTCGGCCAACATACCCGGACCGCCAGGCTCTTGACGACGGAACAGCCCCCGTCGAACTCGTTCAGTTCGGCAAACAAGCTGGGGCCGCCAGCGGGCGCGACGATGTTGCTCACTCCCTCGACGAAGGGAATGAGCTCCGCCCGGGTCTCGAAGTCGCCGAGGGCGAAGCGGGGCGGCGCCAAGGAGTAGTCCGAAGTGGATGTTTTGGCCGCCTTTTTATCCTTGTCAAGGGCAAGCGGCGAAGCGACCGGTCGACGGACGGGGCTGCCAAAGACCTTGCCCGCTGTCCGCGCAACCCTTTCGGCCGAGGCCGAAGCCACAGCAGCGCTACCCCTCACCTCACCCGCAGGGCCAGGGGCCGTTGAGTGGCCCAGGTTGCGACCAGCGGGCGAAGTGGGCGTCCCGTCGGAGGACTCTTCATCGCTACAGACGCAATCGACGTCAACGAGTCCCCCTTTCTGAGGGGTCTTCTTAGCAGACCCCCCCTTCGCCATCGCGGTCGTGGCAATCGTGACCAAGGTCTTCGCCCCCTCCACGTCCTTCCGAAGGAGTGGGGAGCAGTTCGACTCTGCCCCGGTCTTGGCGTGCCCGGGGCTAGGGGTCGGAGTGTAGCTGCAGGTTCCGGAGTGGCTGTCGGCGGTCTCATCCGCGGCCGTTTCGACCGCGACGTCTATCTCCCCCACGTCCTCCTCCTCTTCAATGCCATCTTCGTCATCGGCGTTAGAACCAGTGGAGGCGAAAGGCTTGCGAGGGGCCAATTTCACCTGTCCACGCGGTCGTTTTTTCATGGCACCCTCTCCGCCGTCAGCCTTGGAGGGCATAGCCCGAGGCGGGAGCTCGCCGACGCACACCCGGTTTGCCCGTCCGGCCGCCTGTCGCGCTAGCAGCTGACCGAACTCGGTGACCGTCACATCACCAATCAACCTTTGGGCTTCGTTGTCGGCTTAGGTGAGAGTCAACACAAAAACATCATTATATCGAAAACGTCAAGCAAGAGAAAAGCGCAACGGCGAAGTATATACAAGGAAAGTGAAAGATAGATTAACCGTTCGCCCCCGCGGGCAAGACGAGCTTGGGCAAGCCGTCGACCTCTTCGTCTCAATCGACTTCGACCTGCCACGACTGGGAAATGGGGAGTATGCGAAGCATACAAAACTCCTCCACCAGGTCGCGGCAACTCAACCGGGAGCAGACCTTGCAAAGCAAGGCGAACCATGCCTCCATAGCCCCACTAACGAAAACAATGGGCTTCCGGTTCGGCGCGATCGCCTTGCACCGCCACAGGAGTGCCTCCGCCGCCTTGGAACCGGCCTCGAAGGGGATGGAGTGGTAAAACCACTTCGCCATCCAGTGGCGATCCCACTTCAACATGGCGGCGTTCACCGGCCATAGACCGGAACGCTCGGGGCGAACGATAAAGTTCACGCTCCCGAATGCCGTTTTCTTCGTCCCGGCCGGAGTAATCACCGTCTTTGAGTTCACGGTGGCGAAGAACACGGTGCCAAAAAGCTCAGCGCTCGGTTCGAACACGGCGGTCCGACACGCCCAGTCGAAGATGGTGATCCGAACAAGCGCCGAGGGGCTCAGCTAGGGGAGCACCACCTGGAAGAGGCAAAGGATCTCCGGCAACAGCATGTTGCACAGAAATCGTAGCCCCACCTCGAAGAAGGCGGCAAATACCACCGTGCGGCCATCGCCAGGGTTCGGCACTACGGCCTCCCCCGGGGTGAAGGCCTGCCCCTCCACCACCACGCCAGAGCTTACCAGCTTCGCCAGCTCGTCGTCATCCACGAGCGAAGCCCCTAGAAAGGCGGTGGTGTCATCATCAATCCGTCCCGGATCAGGGCCTGTCGCGGAGGCAGGGTTCGGCTTGCGGGGATCCATGGCGAAAGAAAATACGGGGTGTCGAAAAGGAAGAAAGGGCGAAAGACCTAGTGACTCGAAGGGCACCATGAAAGGAAAGGGTGAAGAGAGCACTCGCGGTGAAAATGACGTGAGTCAGGCAATGCAAAAAGGGGAATGGGGACATATATATGACCCACGAAGGGGACGTTTCGCCTTCCCAACCAATCACGAGCCGCCACGTACCGCAAGGGTGGGCAAAACGGTAAATTCCATTAACCGAACTACACAGTGACGAGCCCTTGAAGCAAAGCCCAACACTGTTCATTTCGGCCCAGTAAAAGAATATAGCCCCGCCATTCACAGAAGGCGAGGGCTGCCAAAAAAAATTAAAATTATTAATTTACTAACCACAGGAATACAAAATTGGTTTCAGTAGGAGCATTGGTCGAAAGGGGGCGCCTCACACCACACCACATGATTTGCACGGTCTCGGCCGAAGCTCCCATCTCACCATTGCCCGTGAGGGGCTTGTTGGCGGTATGTCATGAGACCCTTCGACCGGACCCGCCGAAACCAGACAACCAGCATGGTTGGTGAAGCCCCGTGGCGAAGATCTCTATGGCGAAGGCCATCGAGCGAAGACGGCGAAGGGCGAAGACTAAACGTGCCCTAGGCGAAGCCACAGGACGAAGGGCACACGCCGAAGAAGGGTGACTCCGCCATATCAGGCCCCATCCAAGAAGGCCCAGGGAATCGGCCCAATCGCTCCAGCCCATTGGCCGATGGGCCTGCAGTCGCCAGGTGGCCTGCTACAGGCCCATGTATCATTAATTACATTGTATACCCACATCAGTGCCCCTTTCATAAGGGCAACCATGTAAATCCCCCTGTAAAACCTAAACCCTAAATGAGGGATCTGTAATAGGACTACAAATAGACCCCTAGGGCCAGGTAAAAGGGGCAAGTGGAAAAATTTCCTTCAATCAATACAATTTCCTTTCCCAACAAACTGTTGAGTGACCACGTCTATCGACGTATGCAGTTGTCGCTTCGACAACAGCTGGCGCCGACCGTGCCGCTGGGAGCCGCCTCCGCCGCTTTGCCGTGCCGCCCGAGCCGCCTTGAGGTGCCGCCGCCGCCGGGTAAGCCCCCCCTCTCTCCCCTTTTCCCTCCATCGCCGGCGTCGCCTGCAGACAGAGAGAGAGCAGAACAGGAGGAGCCGAAGGAAGGAGGAGGAAGAAGCCAGAGAAAAGAAAAGAGGAAGAAAAGAAAGAAAGGAAAAAGGGAAAAAGAAAAGAGGAAAAAGAAAAGAAAGGGAAGAGAAAAGAAAAGAAAAGAGAAAGAGAGAAAATTTAGGGAAAATAGAAAATAAAATAGAAGAGAGAAATTTTAGGAAATCGGGATTTAATTTAATTTATGTAGATTATCTCAAAATGCTAATTTAGTAGTCGGTTAATCCGTCGTCGTTGATTATTTTAGAAACTCGTAAAATTAAATCGGGTCATTTAATTGCAACTATTTACTTAATTAGATTATTCGTTTAATGATTATTCTTTAGCGGGATATTTAATCGATGATTTAAATTCGCATTCGTTAGGTTTTGTTAACTCGCGTATATATTAATCGGAGGATTTATTCGTCGGATTATTTCTAAAACTTTCAGTTTGATCATTGCCATTTATTATTAAAATATCTATTTAGTCGCTATTTAGCTAATTTTTCTCGTAAATTAGGTTATGCACCTATTTAGCCGTCATGGTTATTAATCAATTAATTATCGCCTAGGGTTAAGTATTATCGGGAATCTAATTTATTCAGAGTCGGGTAAATTAAATCGGATTAATATTCTAATCGGCTAACGCAATTACTCTAGGACCAAAAAGGTATTAAAAATCAAAATTGAACTAATCCATAATAATATTGGAATCAATATCGGCTTTCGTCGCTCGCGATCGATCTTTTTCTTTATTTGGATTTTGTTGGATTTTAATTGAATCCTAATCGAATTCAATTTCCTTCGCACGTAACTCTAGACACCGAGGGAGTTGCGAGTCCGCCTGAGGATCAAGACCCGCAAGGCTTCGAGCAAGGCAAGTGATCACAAATCCTTGAACATATTGATCCCAATTGCGAACTTACTTTGTTTACAAATAAAATTGCATGCAAATGGTGAATGCCCTACTTGTTATTATGCCATGCCTTTGATTATTATTTACCTTATTCCCTTGTACCCATAAATGCGTGTGATATTCTTAGTCACTTATGACAAATGCTTAGTAATGCTAATTTAGATTCATGCATTCTCATATTTATAAAATGCTATATGCTCGGGCAATTACCTTAGGGAAGGTAATTGATATGCGGCATGTGGAGACATGAGCGCCACATTGCCATGACATTGATGACCTGATTTGTGAAAGAAAAATAAAACTAAACAACTGTTTTCGACTGGGGCGGCTGGATGATTTGGGTGGTGTCCGGTAAAGGCTAGTGCCATCCCTGGTCAATTAAGAACCGAGCCATGAAGCTAAGCATGAAACGACCATCGTACAACCGTACTTCTCGAATGGGCATAGACCTAGCGGAGTAAATGACCGAGCGGAGGCAGTATCCCTGCATAGTGGTTTTCTTGATGTGTGTGAGTAGTGGGGCCTACGGTGGAGTAGCCACTGGTAGGACCGCCATGTGTAAACCTAAATTTAATTATAACCTAATGCATGTGTGAGTTTTCCCTCCCGGGAACGCCAGAACTCCTCTCACTGCTAGAAACCATGTACGCCTAGAGTGCATGAGGATGTAAGTTCATGGAGCGGGTACTGCCAATGTGAGATTATTGAAAGGCTTTGCCGTGACGCGTCTCATTCGTTGGGACTTCGGCTCATGTGTTGGGCAAGTCACGGAGTACGGGTAAAGTGTACATCCACTGCAGTGTGAGTAAATCAAATCTATTCGAATAGCCATACTCGCGGTCATTGAGCACCGGGACATGTATTACACTTGGCTAGACTCTAAATTCTTAAATTGATTGGGATGGGTATGCATAATGACTTTTCTGTGCTGGTGGTTCAACTTCTCGAGATGCGAGAAGGGGTAGGCCCCAGAAAACCATGACGACCCAATGGCGCGAAGCTATCCTTGGATCACAATGGATGGTGGACGGAACCGTCGTTGATTAAATGAACTATTGTATTAAAACTTGATCAGTCTATGCTAGATCTTAGGCTTGTGAAAGGAATTGTAAAACTGGCTTTACGCAAAAGAACCACAGCCGTTCTTTGATATTCCCCTATCATATGCATCATTGCTGTGTTGGCTTGCTGAGTATGGTTGGTACTCACCCTTGCTCTATACAAAATATTCAGATGTGGGCGATGAAGTTCCCGAAGACCCGTACGAGTACTACCAGGAGGGTACGGAAGACGATGCTGCGCAGTAGGTCTTAGTCCCGGTTGTTGCCTGTGGCAATGGTGTGCCGCTGCCTTATCTCCGCTGCCTTATCTAGACTCTGCTTTTGCTTGTATTCCGGACCGGTTGGTCCCCTGTTCTAGACTATTGCCTTTGGGCCTATTATTGTAATAATTTGCGTAAGACGATTGTGTATGCACTCTTGATAATTCGGCAATGTAATCGTGGGTACCAGACTACTTGATCCAGGGAAATGGTACTATGAACACGAGTGATTCCTGTTACAAAAACGGGGGTCCACAGAGCTAGTATCAGAGCCATACGACTGTAGGAAAAGACCAAACGGCGCCCCACCCCATTATAGTTGGCTAAAGGGAGGAATCCCCATCTAGGATTATTTTGATAAAAACCTATGTCTATAAAACAAATGTGTTTTCCTACTATACTCTTGTCTCCTTGTCTTTACAAAATTTGTTTTACCTTCATTCTCCCTGACTCTAGTTTTCTTAAATATAGATGGCAGGACAAGGTTGGGAAGTTGAGGTTCCTCGAGAGGATGGATACGTCTTCCAGCTACACCAGTTGATGTGGAGTTTGAGATACTCAGAGCCACCCGTCTTCAAGAAGAAGAGGTTCGGTACTGGAGACTATACCGTGTGGGAGGCCAACGTCGCTATCAAGCCCCGCGTTGCGAGCGAGCCAGAGTTCCGCTTCCGCACACGCTACAGTCGTGACTCGGTGGAGACTGCAATTCAGGACGTTGCCCGAGAGGCCTTCCTCCGCCTCAACGCCGTCCACAGGACTGAGGCGGCGAGGACTAAGTTTGCACATCACCCGTATTGGGAGGATGGCAACTCCGTCTGCACTGTGCAGGCTAACCCGTGCTGCTACAACCCCATGGTGACCCGTCTGTCCCGGTGGGCTGAGGCCACAGATGACTGCAATGAGGAGGCACTACTGGAGATTGATGAGCAGCAGAGGCGTATGGGTGAGCTTAGGGAGGAGCACCACGCTTGGGGCAATGAGGTTGACTCGCTGAATGCCCAGCTCCAGCTTCACGGAGGGTAGTTCGAGCAGCTCTCGGACCAGTACAACGCCCGTGGCGAGGCCATGGCCACCCTCGAGGAGCAGTTGAGGAAGAGCCAGAGACAGGTCAGTCAGCTGGAGGAGCAGTTCCGTGCAGTCTCAATTACCACTACTACTACCTCTACTTCCACCGCGCCACCACCACCTCCTGCACCGGCCCGCGACCACTACTACTTCCTCACTCCGCCATGCATGGCCACTTTCCACACCCTACTGGAGGAGGCTGGCGTGCTGAGCACAGAGCCCGGACCCTGGCTGGTGGAGCCTGCTGCTGCAGAGACAGAGCCCACACCGATCACCACAGTTGCTTCGTCCGAGCCTGGTTCCGGAGTGGAGACCCCGATCTAGATCGACACCGACTCAAAGGTTGAGTCAGAGCCAGAGGAGATCGAGCCGGACGTCACCGACACTTCGGAGGATGAGACTCCCGCCTACCGCATCACCTTCACCGGAGGCCCCCGCACCCTCAGCACTGCTCGCAAGAGGACACAACCTCCGGGCAAGAAGCCCAAGTCAGACCCAGAGACTGCTACCACTTCCGAGCCGTGGGGACTCAGGTTCGCGTCCGCCAGGGACCACCCACTTCCTGCACCCGGTTCCTGCGACTGGCTGGACGACTAGCTAGGAGGCCCCCTACTGCTCCGATCTCGCCTGGGATAGTTTTTGGATTGCGAGACACCCCCCTTATGTAGTGATGAGTAGTTAGCATGTCGCTTGATGATGTCCTTTAGACTATGTTCTGGTTGGGCTGCGTATATGTGCAGTCGTATGCATCATGATTATGTAGTATGTGTGAACTATGTGATGTTTTATGATGTTGTTGTTGTTGTGTTGAAATGAGTTTATTCCACCATGCTTGCCACATAAAAGATCACCTTAACCAACGAAAATAAAAGGGTAGAATTGTGACCTTAGTAGGTCAAGGCGCTTACTCAACTACGCTCTACAGATGGTTCACCGACGTCGGGCAATGGCCACCAACGAGAACCCACCAGAGCCCAATCCCGCCACCTTGGCCGAAGTCATGGCAGTACAAACCCAGCTGTTGCAGGCCATCGCCAACAATCAAGGAGGCCGTGGAAGCTCAAGCCTCGGCGAGTTCATGAGAGCTAAGCCGCCCACCTTCGCTACGGCAGAGGAACCTATGGATGCGGAAGATTGGCTGCACGTCATAGAGAAGAAGCTGACCTTGGTGTGTGTACACGAGGCCGACAAAGTGATCTTTGCCACTAACCAACTAGAAGGACCTGCTGGAGATTGGTGGGATACCTACAAGGAAACTCGAGCAGAAGATGCTGCAGAACCCACATGGGAGGAATTCACCACGGCTTTTCGCGAAAACTTCGTGCCTGCTGCAGTAATGCGAATGAAGAAGAATGAGTTCAGGAGGCTGCGCCAAGGAAACACCACGGTGCAAGAATACCTAAACCGGTTCACCCAGCTTGCCCGCTATGCAATCGGCGATTTGGTGGATGAGGACGAGAAGATCGACAAGTTCATTGAAGGACTAAATGATGAACTGAGGGGACCCATGATTGGGCAAGATCATGCCAACTTCCAGAGTTTGATCAACAAGGTTGTGAGGCTAGAGCACGACCAGAAGACGGTGGAGAACAACCATAAGAAAAGACTCGCGATGTCTCGCCCACTTCAAGGAGCACCTCAGCGCACTAAGGGAGGCACTCCATCGGGATGGAAGCCAACTACTGTGACAACCCACCGCCCCATTATACCAAGCAATGTCAACAGGCCGACTGCACCCCAGTTCCGTACCCCGGCACCGACACTGGCCGCTCCGGGAAAGAAGAACGTGGATTGCTTCAACTGCGGAGAATTCAGACACTACGCCAACAACTGCCCCAAGCCACGCAACACCCCCGTTCGCACTGGTGCCAACGCAACGGCCGTACGAGGGACCACTACCCCTGCTACTGGACGCGGTCTGTTCAGGACGCCACGACCCAATGAGTCTGCTATCGGATTCCGTCGCGGACAAGTGAACCATGTGCATGCCGAAGAGGCACAAGGAGATCAGAGTGTCCTGATGGGTATGTTTTCTATCAACTCTACCCCAGTTAAAGTTTTATTTGATTCCGGAGCATCACATTCGTTCATATCATCAAAAATAAGCAACCAACATAACCTACGTCGGGTGGAACTTAAGAGACCCATGATAGTGCACTCACCTGGGGGAGATATAACCGTACCTCGTGCTTGCATCAACGTGCCCATCCGAATTAGAGATGTGGTATTTCTCTCGAACCTTATGGTACTACCGCCCCAAACTCTCGATGTCATACTGGGAATGGATTGGCTGACTAAGAACAAGGGAGTCTTAGATTGTGGCCGAAGGGAAGTCACTGTGTCCACCCCATGAGGATCTCTGATGAGCATAGCCATGGATCGAGACCCGATGTTATGTGAACGTGCTGCGGGAGTATTCACCATGCTACCCATGAGTGGGATGCCAGTAGTACAGGAGTATCCGGACGTATTTCCTGAGGATTTGCCCGGAATGCCCCCTGACCGTGACATAGAATTCATTATTGATCTGATGCCTGGTATCGCCCCCATATCCAAGAGGCCATATAGGATGCCGGCTAACGAGCTAGAGGAACTCAAGAAGCAGATTAGGGAACTACAAGAGAAGGGATTCGTACGCTCTAGTTCTTCTCCTTGGGGAGCCCCGGTATTGTTCGTGAAGAAGAAGGATGGAAGTATGCGGATGTGCGTGGATTATCGGTCCTTAAACGAAGTCACCATCAAGAACAAGTACCCCCTTCCCCGAATTGATGACTTATTTGATCAACTCAAAGGTGCCAAAGTATTTTCGAAGATTGATCTTCGGTCAGGATACCACCAATTGAAGATTAGGGCCGGAGACATTCCCAAAACAGCGTTTTCTACGCGCTATGGATTGTATAAGTTCACAGTAATGTCGTTTGGATTAACCAATGCCCCGCCATATTTTATGAACTTGATGAACAAAGTGTTCATGGAATACTTGGATAAGTTCGTAGTAGTGTTTATCGACGACATTTTTATCTTTTCCAAGGACGATGAAGAACATGCAGAACACCTACGCCTAGTGCTGGAGAAGCTTTGAGAGCATCAATTGTACGCAAAATTCAGTAAATGCGAGTTCTGGCTTAAGGAAGTTGCTTTTCTTGGCCATATAATCTCAGCTGGAGGAGTAGCAGTAGATCCTGCCAAGGTCGAAGCTGTAACGGAATGGAAAGCACCCAAGTCGGTAACGGAAGTCCGAAGTTTTCTAGGATTGGTCGGGTATTACCGGAGATTTATTGAAGGATTTTCCACCTTGGCCAGACCAATGACCCAACTCCTAAAGAAGGAAAAGAAATTCACTTGGACCGAGCAATGTCAACGAAGTTTCGATCAGCTGAAAGAAAAGTTAACCACTGCCCAATTCTAATCCTACCTAACAACCGGAAGGACTTTGTGATATACTGTGATGCGTCCAGACAAGGATTAGGAGGAGTACTGATGCAAGATAGAAAGGTAGTAGCATACGCCTCGAGACAACTACGACCCCACGAGGAAAACTACCCCACACACGATTTGGAATTGGCAGCAGTTGTTCACGCATTAAAAATTTGGAGACACTATTTGATCGGGAATCACTATGATATATACACCGATCACAAGAGCCTGAAATACATCTTCACCCAGACTGATCTCAACCTGCGATAGAGACGGTGGTTGGAACTAATCAAGGATTACGATCTGGGAATCCATTACCACCCTGGTAAAGCAAATGTAGTGGCCGATGCCTTGAGCCGCAAAGCCCAATGCAACCATGTAAGCCTAGAAGGCATGGCCGTTGAGCTCCGAGAAGAGATGGCTCGACTTAACTTGCACCTAATTCCTCGCGGGGAACTAAACTCGCTGGAAATTCAACCACTTCTGAAGGCCCAAATAGAAGGAGCTCAAAAGAATAATGAAGAGATCCAAAACATTCAGAAGCGCATGGCCGCTGGCCATGCGAAGGAATTCTTGACAGATGACAAAGGAATCTTGTGGTACAAGAAAAGGATCTATGTGCCTGAGCAAGGAGGTTTGAGCGATTTGATTCTGAAAGAGGCCCACGAATTGGCATATTCATTACACCCTGGCAGCACGAAGATGTACCAGGATTTGAAAGAGGAATACTGGTGGCCCAATATGAAAAGGGACGTAGCTGAATACGTGGCCATATGTGACGTGTGCCAAAGGGTAAAGGCTGAGCATCAGCGACCAGCAGGTTTGTTGCAACTGCTCAAGATCCCCGAGTGGAAGTGGGATGAAATAGGCATGCATTTCATTATCGGATTACCCAAGACTGCCGCGGGATATGACTCTATTTGGGTGATCGTGGATCGACTCACCAAAATTGCCAGGTTTATTCCTGTCAAGACCAATTATAATAGTGCCAAGTTGGCAGAACTATACATGTCCAGGATCGTGTGCCTTCATGGAGTACCAAAAAGGATTATATCGGATTGCGGTACTCAATCTACGTCTCATTTCTGGGGCAAGGTTCATGAGGCGCTTGGAAGTCACCTTGCTTTTAGCACCGCATACCACCCACAGACCGACGGGCAGACAGAAAGGACGAATCAAGTTCTTGAGAACATGCTGAGAGCTTGCGCATTGGATTCCACCAAGGATTGGGAGAGATCCCTACCCTACGCCGAGTTCTCCTACAACAACAGCTATCAAGCAAGTCGGAAGATGTCGCCGAATGAAGCATTATATGGTCGACGATGCCGAACCCCATTGCTGTGGTCAGAAACCGGCGAACGGGCCGTGTTTGGACCCGACATAATCCAGGAAGCCGAGGAAAAGGTTCGTCTGATCCGGGATCGACTAAAGGTAGCCCAATCTCGACAGAAAAGCTACGCGGATACTCGCAGAAGGGACTTGGAGTTCAATGTAGGCGACTATGTGTACCTGAAGGTCTCCCCGCTGCGAGGAACCAAGAGGTTCAAGGTCAAAGGAAAGCTTGCGCCAAGATATGTGGGACCATTCCTGATAACCGCCAGAAGAGGCGAAGTGGCCTATCAGCTAGAGCTACCAGAGAATATCTCTGACGTACATCCTGTGTTCCATGTGTCACAATTAAAGAAATGTCTGCGTGTACTGGAAGAGCAAGCTCCCCTGGAAAATATCCACCTCAGCAGTGATCTCACATACCCCGAGCATCCGGTGAAAATATTGGACGAGGCAGAGAAGAAAACCCGAACCAAGACATGGCGCATGTACAAGGTGCAATGGAGTAATCACACCGAAGATGAGGCCACTTGGGAGAGCGAAGACTTTCTGAAGACAGAGTACCTACACCTGTTCGACAACCGGTAAGAAATCTCGGGACGAGATTTATTTAAGGGGGTAGGTTTGTAACGCCCTAAAAATTCGACAGTAGAGCGCACATGGGTCGGCGATGCTTGTACAGCATGTGCGCCCTGAGAAAACTCCAGCGGTGGCAGTAGATGGCAGCTTCACGGCAACAGCTTGTTCCTCTTTGCGATCTGCCGTGCATGCATGTCCACCGGGTCAAAGAGGTTCAAGGGATGCTCCACATGCGAGGATTTAGTTTGGGGCTCACCAGAGAAGGAGAATTCGAAGATGTGGTCCGGCGGTCGGTGTTGGGGTGGTCGATCTCTTTATTCACAGCTCCATGGTTCAATTCCTTTGGCCAACAAGCTCCTAGGGTCAAGATGAAGATCATGGCGCAGCGGTTTGGCCCGGCTTGGTCAGAGTTTGCCGAGCGGCGATGATGCCAAGGCGGCGGCGCTCCGGCGCTCCTATGGGCGTGACGACGTTCCGGGCGGTTCACTGCAAGAAATAGCGCGGGATTAGGGGGATAGATTCGGCATAGCGAGGAGATTAGGGAACGCGGGAGAGAAAAGAGTGACTGTGGCTTGAGGGCGATGGCGATGGTCGTCGTTCCATGGCCGGTGATGAACTGGAAGAGAATGGAGGCGAGACAAGCTATCCCTCTCGTCTAGCTCGGCTCGGGATTGAAATGGGAGAGAAGGCGATGCACTGGAGAGGATATGGCAAGCTCGGCGGCCGCCACGGCGATGGACACGTGTCGAGCACGCCGGCGCCGCTCTCTCTCTCGCTCTCTGTCTCTCTCTCTCTGTTGCATGAGCGGTGGAATGTTTGAACCGAGTGGGAGCTAGCTTGTGTCACTGTCAAGTGGGTAGAATTCTTGGTGATCTCACTGTTAAAGTAGTTTTAGGATTTATCCCCATTTTCTTTCTTCCCCATCTTTATAATTCCATAACTTAATTTTTGTGCATGATAAAATAATGTGGATTTTTCTGGAGGTAGAAAAAAATACCTAGATTCCATTTTCTTTGGTTTTACACAAAAATTCTCTATATTTTGTTCTCAGGAAAATAAATAAATTCAGTACAGCCGAAATTAGTTTGAATTTTTAGAAGGTCAAAACCTTAAAATAAATTCTAGAAAAATTATATTAATTCATGACATATAGAGTAGGATTTGAATAAATTATATCCTCTATAAATTTTCGTGCGATAAAATGCACATACGAGATGTGTATCCGTTTTGCCGATTAGGGTTTGTAATTAATTCGTGGTTTGACTGTTTTGACCTAATTGTTTGAGGTATCAAATGTACATGTTAAATTATACCAAAATTCCAGTGAGAGATATATATTGAATAGTATCTACATGAATTTCTCCATGATTTTATATTGCACCAATTATTTTTAACTATTCAGTGAGTTCACCTACCTTTACATGTTCCTATTATAAATACATATGTAAATGATTAGGAAATTATATTCTTAATTTGTAATTAACCAGGGATGATGTAAAGCCCTGAAAATTCGACCGTCGAAATCGAAACCCTAAAATATGAAATTTCAAAAACTTTTAAATCAAATTTCATCATGCTGTGTTTTATTGCCCGTTTATTTGAATCTTTAATTGCGGGATTAAATTCATCGAAATCTATTTCAGTACAAACCCTAAAACCCTAAAACCGGAAATCGGCTAAGCGAGCGATTAAAAGAAAATTAAATTAAAATAAAATTTGGGCAAAATTATTAGTAATTAAAACATTTTTCACAGTGTCATAAATTTATTTAAATAGTATAAATTTATATAGGGAGTTGTATATATATATATATATAATTATCTACACCTATGCATATATATATATATATAAATATATACATATATATATATTGCACGAACACAAAAGTTGGTGACATAAAATTATGGGACAATTCTTAGGGTAAATTCATGTAAATTCACATGGGAATTTTATATATAGGTATATATATATATATTAAATTCTAGGTGTATATACATATATAGAGAGATATATATATATAAGGTATACAAAAATAAATTTTGAAAACATGGAAATGTGGAGTGAAACATTTAGGAATAATAAAAATATTGCGCAATGTCTATTTAGGTGAAATTACAAAAGTTGCAGGAATTTTGGATTGAAATTCACTCAAAATCAAAAAAATATAGAAGTCTACTGTTCATAGGCCGCCAGGTGCTCGACCCGGTCCCCTAGCCCTGCCGCGCCTCGCGCCCCACGCCGCCGCACGCCCATCGCCGTCGTCGCGTCGCCATCGCCGCGCCTGGTCGCGCCTTGTACCCCGCGCCATCTCGCTGCCGCTGCCGCCCGTCCCGTCGCCGCTCCGCCTGCTGCGCGCCGCGCCCGGCCGCCTTGCGTCCCGCGCCGGCCGCGCCTCCGTCTCCCCGCGCCCCCCTCGGCCCCTATAAAACCCCCCCGGCCCCCTTCCTCCTCGCCGCACCTCCCCCTCCGTTTCCCCCTTTTCCTCCCCTCTTCTCCACCCGAGCCGCTGCCGCTGGGAGCCGCCTCCGCCGCTTTCCCGTGCCGCCCGAGCCGCCTTGAGGTGCCGCCGTCGCCGGGTAAGCCCCCCCTCTCTCCCCTTTTCCCTACGCCGCCGGCGTCGCCTGTAGAGAGAGAGAAGAAAAGAAGGAGCCGAAGCAAGGAGGAGGAAAAAGCCAGAGAAAATAAAAGAGGAAGAAAAGAAAGATAGGAAAAAGGGAAAAAGAAAAGAGGAAAAAGAAAAGAAAGGGAAGAGAAAAGAAAAGAAAAGAGAGAGAGAGAAAATTTAGGGAAAATAGAAAATAAAATAGAAGAGAGAAATTTTAGGAAATCGGGATTTAGTTTAATTTATGTAGATTATGTGAAAATGCTAATTTAGTAGTCGGTTAATCCGTCGTCGTTGATTATTTTAGAAACTCGTAAAATTAAATCGGGTTATTTAATTGCAACTATTTACTTAATTAGATTATTCGTTTAATGATTATTCTTTAGCGGGATATTTAATCGATGATTTAAATTCGCATTCGTTAGGTTTTGTTAACTCGCGTATATATTAATCGGAGGATTCATTCGTAGGATTATTTCTAAAACCTTCAGTTTAATCATTGCCATTTATTATTTAAATATCTATTTAGTTGCTATTTAGCTAATTTTTCTCGTAAATTAGGTTATCTGCCTATTTAGCCGTCGCGGTTATTAATCAATTAATTATCGCCAAGGGTTAAGTATTATCGGGAATCTAATTTATTTGGAGTCACGTAAATTAAATCGGATTAATATTCTAATCGGCTAACGCAATTACTCTAGGACCAAAAAGGTATTAAAAATCGAAATTGAACTAATCCATAATAATATTGGAATCAATATCGGCTTTCGTCGCTCGCGATCGATCTTTTTCTTTATTTGGATTTTGTTGGATTTTAATTGAATTCTAATCGAATTCAATTTCCTTCGCACGTAACTCTAGACACCGAGGGAGTTGCGAGTCCGCCTGAGGATCAAGACCCGCAAGGTTTCGAGCAAGGCAAGTCATCACAAATCCTTGAACATATTAATCCCAATTGCGAACTTACTTTGTTTACAAATAAAATTGCATGCAAATGGTGAATGCCCTACTTGTTATTATGCCATACCTTTGATTATTGTTTACCTTATTCCTTGTACCCATAAATGCATGTGATATTCTTAGTCACTTATGACAAATGCTTAGTAATGCTAATTTAGATTCATGCATTCTCATATTTATAAAATGTTTTGTCGAAACGACAACTGCATACGTCGGTAGACGTGGTTACTCAACGGTTTGTTGGGAAAGGAAATTGTATTGATTGAAGGAAATTTTTCACTCACCCCTTTTACCTGGCCCAAGGGGTCTATTTGTAGTCCTATTACAGATCCCTCCATTAGGGTTTAGGTTTTACAGGGGGATTTACATGGTTGCCCTTATAAAAGGGGCACTGATGTGGGTATACAATGTAATTAATGATACATGGGCCTGTAGCAGGCCACCTGGCGACTGCAGGCCCATCGGCCAATGGGCTGGAGCGATTGGGCTGGTTCCCTGGGCCTTCTTGGATGGGGCCTGATATGGCGGAGTCACCCTTCTTCGGCGTGTGCCCTTCGCCCTGTGGCTTCGCCCAGGGCAAGTTTAGTCTTCGCCCTTCGCCGTCTTCGCCCCATGGCCTTTGCCATAGAGATCTTCGCCACGGGGCTTCGCCATCCATGCTGGTTGTCTGGTTTCGGTGGGTCCGGTCGAAGGGTCTCATGACATACCGCCAACAAGCCCCTCACGGGCAAGGGTGAGATAGGAGCTTCGGCCGAGACCGTGCAAATCATGTGGTGTGGTGTGAGGCGCCCCCTTTCGACCGATGCTCCTACCGAAACCAATTTTGTATTCCTGTGGTTAGTAATTTTTTTTTGGGCAGCCCTCGCCTTTTGTGAACGGCGGGGCTATATTCTTTTACTGGGCCGAAATGAATAGTGTTGGGATTTGCTTCAAGGGCTCGTCACTGTGTAGTTCGGTTAATGGAATTTACCGTTTCGCCCACCCTTGCGGTACGTGGCGGCTCGTGATTGGTTGGGAAGGCGAAACGTCACCTTCGTGGGTTATATATATGTCCCCCTTCCCCTTTTTTCACCGCCTGACTCACGTCATTTTCACCGCGAGTGCTTTCTTCACCCTTTCCTTTCACGGCACCCTTCGAGTCACTAGGTCTTTCGCCCTTTCTTCCTTTCCGACACCTCGCATTTTCTTTCGCCATGGCTCCCCGCAAGCCGAACCCTGCCTCTGCGACAGGCCCCGATCTGGGACGGATTGATGATGACACCACCGTCTTTCTAGGGGCTTCGCTCGTGGATGACGACGAGCTGGCGAAGCTGGTAAGCTCCGGCGTGGTGGCGGAGGGGCAAGCCTTCGCCCCTGGGGAGGCCGTAGTGCCGAACCCTGGCGATGGCCGCACGGTGGTATTTGCCGCCTTCTTCGAGGCGGAGCTACGATTTCCATGCAACGAGCTGTTGCCGGAGATCCTTTGCCTCTTCCAGGTGATGCTCCCAGCTGAGCCCCTCGGCGCTTGTCCGGATCGCCATCTTCGACTAGGCGTGTCGGACCACCGGGTTCGAACCGAGCGCTGAGCTTTTCGGCGCCATGTTCTTCGCCACCGTGAACTCGAAGATGGTGATTACTCCAGCCGGGACGAAGAAAACAGCGTTCGGGAGCGTGAACTTAATCGTTTCGCCTCGAGCGTTCCGATCTATGGCCGGTGAACGCTGCCATGTCGAAGTGGGATCGCCATTGGTTGCCGAAGTAGTTTTACCACTCCATCCCCTTCGAGGCCGGTTCCAAGGCGGCGCAAGGTGATCGCGCCAAACCGGAAGCCCAATGTTTCCGTTAGCGGGGCTATGGAGGCGCGGTTCGCCTTGCTTCGCAAGGTCTGCTCCCGGTTGAGTTGCCGCGACCTGGTGGAGGAGTTCTCTATGCTTCGCGTACTCCCCCTTTCCCAGTCGTGGCAGGTCGAAGTCGATCGAGACGAAGAGGTCGACGGCTTGCCCAAGCTCGTCTTGCCCGCGGGGGCGAACGGTTAGTCTATCTTTTGCTTTCCTTGTATATACTTCGCCGTTGTGCTTTTCTCTTGCTTGACATTTTCGATATAATGATGTTTCAGTGTTGACTCTCGCCCATGCCGACAACGAAGCCCGAAGGTTGATTGGTGATGTGACGGTCACCGAGTTCGGTCAGCTGCTAGCACGACAGGCGGCCGGACGGGCGAACCGGGTGTGCATCGGCGATCTCCTGCCCCGAGCGATGCCCTCCAAGGCTGACGGCGGAGAGGGTGCCGCGAAAACGACTGCGTGGGCAGGTGAAATTGGCCCCCCACAAGCGAAAGGCCCCTGCCT
Organism: Oryza officinalis; assembly: GCA_008326285.1. NCBI lineage: Eukaryota > Viridiplantae > Streptophyta > Magnoliopsida > Poales > Poaceae > Oryza > Oryza officinalis. The sequence goes on along the minus strand of BDMV01000003.1, from coordinate 4,763,085 downwards.
CCACTGGTTCTAACGCCGATGACGAAGATGGCGTTGAAGAGGAGGAGGACGTGGGGGAGATAGACGTCGCGGTCGAAACGGCCACGAATGAGACCGTCGACAGCTGCTCCGGAACCCGCGGCTACACTCCGACCCCTAGCCCCGGGCACGCCGAGACCGAGGCGGAGTCGAACTGCTCCTCGCTCCTTCGGAAGAACGTGGAGGGGGCGAAGACCTTGGTCGCGATTGCCACGACCGCGATGGCGAAGGGGGGGTCTGCTAAGAAGACCACCCAGAAAGGGGTACTCGTCGACATCTTTTGCGTCTTTAGCGATGAAGAGTCCTCTGATAGGACACCCACTTCGCCCGCTGGTCGCAACCTGGGCCACTCGATGGCCCCTGGCCCCGCGGGCGAGGTGAGGGGAAGCGCTGCTGGGGGTTTGGCCTCAGCCGAAAAGGTTGCGCAGACAGCGGCCAAGGTCTTTGGCAGCCCCGTCCGTCGACCGGTCGCTTCACCGCTTGCCCTTGACAAGGGTAAAAAGGCGGCCAAGCTAGAGAAGGAGTGGAAGCACTCCGCCGTTCTGACGAATTATTATAATCTGACGGAGCCGAAGAAGGAGGCTCTCAGCCGGGAAGCCCACGAGGCGGAGGCTAAGTCGCAGCGACTTGCACGTGAGGTAGCGAAAGCCACCGAATCTGCCAAGACTGCTTGCCGCACACTTCGCCTCGCCCTTACTGATATGGGGGCGAAGGTGCGGGGCGTGCCGGGCGAAGATGCTTCCGGCTTCGAGTTCTCTAAATGGACTCAATAGGCTGGTGGAGCGGTCTCAGATTGCGCTGTCGCGTACGGCGAAAGCTGTGCGCGCGTGTCGGCGGCCTTCGCCATGGGCCTACTGCAGCAGTCCGGGTGCGAGCACATCGCCCAGTTCCCTAATTATGCGAAGGGGGACTGGGAGGTCAGTGCCCAGGACATTTCGCCCACGCTTCGCGCTTGGCGCAAGCAGTTCTGGCAGAAGGACGGCCGATCCACCGCCAAGGCACATCTATGTAGGATCGAAACAGATTGAACAAACCTACCAGAGGGAGGGTGAATGGTAGGTAAAGCCAAAAACCAAAACTTTAACCAAAATACAACGTACCTTTGGAATCCAACAAAACCAATCTAGAAAAACGAAATCAATCTCAAGAACGAAATCAAATAGTTGCTGTCAAATTACCGCTGGTTACACCATCGTCTATCCGCCGGTCAGACCGCCCTTCCTGACCGGTCAGACTGCCGCCTTGCCTCCGGTTAGACCGCTGCCGCACTCTCGCCGGTCAGACCGCACGAACTCCTTCGATCAGACCGTCGAGACCCAGAAAAACACCGGTAGATGATAAACTCAAAGAAATAGATTGTAACTCTCGACTTTATTGCATCTAAAAGTGTTTACAAAGTGCAACAACAGCACTCCTCATCAAAATCTCGACCTTACTCGAAACCCTAGCTATTCACTCAACTTTAGAACCACATAATCCATATATTCGATATCGAGGAGGCACACCCTCCCTCTCTATTTATACCCTCAACGTGGCTGCCCCAAGCCACGAATCCTACTCATACAAGAAGTCCTAATCCCATAGGAAACCTCTCATACAAGCATGCACGATAGTATAAACATGAATCAAAGATATTACACTTAAGCTCAATTTAGCAATAAAGATTCATGATTTCAAGCATTTTATAATGCAACATATTCACAAGCACATAGGTTGAAAAATAAACATCTATACATATACACCTATTGCATTTATCACTCTTTCTCAAATAAATTTTAGCACAAAACAACCAAGAGAATTTTTAACTTTTATTTTTTAACTTTTATTTGAGCATCTTTTTTATATATTTTTTTCTCAATTATTCCGGGTACGTCCTTGTTGTCAAGACTGTTTTCAAGGATTCGGCACCCATTATTTTTGCTCACATCGAATACGTTCTTGTCATCAAGACTGTTTCCAAGGATTCGGTATTCATTTTTTTCTCTCATAAATATTTTTTTGTTCTCTTGTACAATGAGCATTTAAAAGCTATTTGAGGAATAACAAATCAATAAAGCATATATATATAAACATTCATCATTCAACCAATATGCTAGCATCAATATTGCATATTTTCTTAATTCAAGTAAAAGAATTAGTGTCATGCATCACCTCACTTAAAAATAATATTTAAGCTTCATGAAAAGACTAAAATGCATACAAGCTAACATAGCAACAAATAGACCTCAATTATTTTGCTAGCATGCACAAGAATATACTAGAGATATAAGACAAAGCTCTCTTTTTATCATTTTTATTCATATTCTCAGATTTATGATTAAATGCATAAAAAATAAACATGAATGCATGAAAAAGCACAAACTCCCCCTCAAATTAACCTCCAATTCCTCCCGAAGAAAAATCAAGAAGAAATCAAAGATTTTGAAAAAGACATCCAATTGCCAATGATATCACCAAGGTTCTCATGAATTGACATATATTCATTTGAATTAACCAAAACTACTATCTCACAAACTAGCACAAGAAAAGCTAATAATTGAGAAAGTATAACAAAATTATGTCAATCCAAAATTACCTTGATGTTACCTTGAAAAGCAACCGTCGTCTCAACGTTGAACGCTCATGGGGAGTATGCCCAAAAATACCTACGAACGAGAAAATATCGAGGCCTCCGTGTTGGGGTTAGAAATAAGAAATTTTGGAATCCAACACTAAGTCACACGACCAATAGAACTAGCAGGTACATATGCATGAAAAAAATCATAATCAGACTTACCTGAAAATTTACCTTGTCGCTTCACAAAAGTCCGATTTGAATTATGCACAAATTTGCCCTGAGTCCGGTCTGACCGTCGCTGTCTCTGCGGTCTGACCGCTGGCCGCACCCGGTCTGACCAACTGGTCAGTGTCAGTTTGACCGAGCTTCTCGATCCAAAACTCGATTTTTGCCAACGTTGTTTAGCAAAAGCAATTTCTCTTTCCTTTTTCTGTTCATGAGCAAGTCTAAAACAAAAACCAACCAAATATCCATCTTTTCCACAAAAAGAACAAGTATACTTCTCACGACAAGAAGTTTTTGAAGTAGATGGTTTTGAAATTAATGGTTTTGCAACAAAAGACTTTTTCTCTTGTATCATTGAAGGAAGAGAAGCCAAAATTTCACCGGATTTAGAAATTTGTTTTCTTTTGTTCGGGTTTTGTGAAAACATCACCTTTTTCCGTTATGTTCAAAACAGCAGGTTGGTGATTTGTAAAATAGGCATTAGTATCAAAACCTACACCACGATTGAAAATGCTCACTTTTGATTGATCCAAAATCATGTTAAGTTTCTTTTTACCATCGAAAAAACATCGCAAGGAACTTTTTAGGTAAGAAACCTCTTGAGTCAAAGTAGCACAATTTTTACAAGCATACAAAAGACCTTTGTTTTTTCTACAAGTTTGACATGAAAACACTTCGTCTTGCTGGATCTGCAATATTCAACACTAGGAGCGTTTATTACCTCATTTTCTTCATTAGAATATGCAATATTCTTTGCCATGAGACAAACTCCAGCGATGTTTTTTCCTTTGTCATCCTCATCATCATTTGAATAATCGACGTCACTGGATCCTTGCACAGCTGCAAAAGCTTCATCCAAGGCCTTCTGGTAGTACTTCCTCATCTTTATGTTCTTGGCCTGTTTCTTGTTCTGCTTGGCGTCCTTGGATCCATCTTGAGCCTTTGGTTCCTCCTGTGTACCCTTTCCAGCCTTGGGACACTAAGAGCAGATGTGTCCTGGTTGTCCACACCCGAAACACCGAATTGGTCCTCCTCTTCTCCTGAACCTGGCATTGTTCACAACTCGAGAGATTCTATTAGCAAGCGAAACCAAGTCCTCCTCACTGATTTCCTCCAGTTGATCATCGGACATGGCAGAGAAAGAAGTAAACATCGATGTGAAGTAGAATCAGAAGAAGATGCAGAAGAAGACACCAAAGCAGAAGATTTCGAATCAGTCCTCTTAGAAAGAATGTTCATCTCATAAGTTTTCAATTTAGTATAAAGAACATCCAAAGTTAAAGTGTTCATATCAACAGATTCCTAAATCGAAGTGACCTTAACATCCCAAACCTTCATATCAAGACCGTTCATAAAGTGACGAGCAACCTCAGACTGAGAATAATTAACATCATAAGAAATATCAACAGATCTAAGATTACTCAAAATTTTGTTAAAACGACCCAGATAATCATCCAAAGACTCCCCATGTGTCATCTCAAATTTGATATACTCCTTTTTGAAAACATCTTTTCGCGACTCTTTTATGTTTGAAGATCCAGTGTGAAAAATCATTCAATGCTTTCCAAATCTCATTAGCAGTAGCAAGATGCGAAACACGATCAAAGTCGGAGCGAGAAATTGCATTAAGAATAATATTGCGAGCTTTGCAATTATTTTCAAAATCGAATTTGAGAGCAGGAGTATCAATAAAAGCAGGAATTTCATAAGGTTGTGCAACTTTTAGCCAAGTGTCATATCCTTGAGATGTTATATAAGATTCCATCTTTTTCTTCCAATAATCAAAGTCGGTTCCATTGAAAACATGAGGTTTGTTTGAAAACTTTTCAGCCATAATAGATAAACAACAAAGATCCAATCAAGAACGAGGCTCTGATACCACTTGTAGGATCGAAACAGATTGAACAAACCTACCAGAGGGGGGGTGAATGGTAGGTAAAGCCAAAAACCAAAACTTTAACCAAAATACAACGTACCTCTGGAATCCAACAAAACCAGTCTAGAAAAACGAAATCAATCTCAAGAACGAAATCAAATTGTTGTTGTCAAATTACCGCCGGTTACACCGTCGTCTATCCGCCGGTCAGACAGCCCTTCCTGACTGGTCAGACCGCCGCCTTGCCTCCGGTTAGACCGCCGCCGCACTCTCGCCGGTCAGACCGCACGAACTCCTTCGGTTAGACCATCGAGACCCAGAAAAACACTGGTAGATGATAAACTCAAAGAAATAGATTGTAACTCTCGACTTTATTGCATCTAAAAGTGTTTACAAAGTGCAACAACAACACTCCTCATCAAAATCTCGACCTTACTCGAAACCCTAGCTATTCTCTCAACTTTAGAACCACATAATCCATATATTCGATATCAAGGAGGCACACCCTCCCTCTCTATTTATACCCTCAACGTGGCTGCCCCAAGCCACGAATCCTACTCATACAAGAAGTCCTAATCCCATAGGAAACCTCTCATACAAGCAACAAATTCAACATTATCCAAATTTGGACTCCTACCAAATTTGACTCCGCTTTCCATACGCATACAACACCACGTGTACGCCACATGGAAACCTTCACCTCCACATGCATTGTTCTCTAGCCTGAGCATCCCGCGTGATATCCTCGACCGTTTGGACCTCAACTTCTCCCAAGCCTAGTCCCGATCCATCACCGGCTATACTCCCACGGCCTCAAGCAACACCTGCACGTGAACAACAAAGAAACTCCATATCCGAGTGCAAGTTATCCCCAACTTGACTCACATTAGCATAACACCAGTATCCACACGTATAGAAACCAACTCAAAGTCAAATCCACGAAGGAAACATCCTAATCCGAATCCGACACAGAATCGGCCCACTCTGTTGGTCAGACCACGTGACGGCCGGTCTGACCGCTCATATACCTCCGGTCTGACCGGCCGCCTCAGCCCGGTCTGACCGGTAACAACCTGTCAGCACTATTCACCGTCTGAAAACACTACTCCGTATTTTCACAAACACTTACTTTTGACAATTGTTCATCACCACGATCATCACATGATCGAACAGTCTACTCGAGCACCTGGCGAAGGCGGAGGTGGCGGACCAGGGCGACGAGCCAGCCGGAGGGGGTGGAGGCGATGCCCTATATCACCTAGAGGTGTGAGGCCCTCCGATCACTTTTGTAGATTTTGATGTCTTTACTTTTTGGTGTTTGCCGTAGAGGGCGAACGATGTAAATATGGCCAATGGCCCCTCTTTGTCACAGATTGTTTAACATATGATAAGCTTCGCCGACTATCGCGTTTGATGCCTTTTGCACTTGCGCTCGCGTCGCTTCTCGTTGAAAGAGTACCTATTCGGCTTTTGTGTTTCGCCCTTTGATTTCCCAGGTTGTCTTATTAGGGTCTACGCCGAAAACTATGTGTTCGGCCCCCATTTGCGGATTGGTGAAGCAAGAACGAGAAGTTTGTCGCGATAAAGGATTTGCCGAAGGTTCGGTACCTGCTTCGGCCTGTTTACCGCGAGATGACCATAAACGGCAATAGTTACAAAGTCGTGAAAGTTGCTAGCTGGATGCGAGCACGCTACGGGCGAACCCTGGAAGATAATGACCGTGTTCATGCGGGTCGTTTGGAGAATATGGCTCGCTTTTGGCGAAGCCATCGGAGGACCGATCGGCAGGAAGCGATCACCCGACGCCGTTATAGCCTAGCTTGCTTCTCACCCCTTTCTCCCCTTAGGGTAGTTTATGACATTAGCGACGATGAACCTGGCTCGCCGGCTCGCTCCTTAGGGAGCGGTGGTTGTTTTGGGGGCAAAGATGTAATTTATCTGTAAATTAAGCTGTAAAGCCTGTTGTATTCCTTTTCGCCTGTGCCGTGCTATACGGCATGTTCCCTTCAGTTCTTTTTTCGAAGTTAACAAAGATGTGTTGTTATTTCCTTTTCGCTATTTTTGCATTGTCACTCTTCGTGCTTTCGTTGGGTCGTAACATGTCGACCCCTTTGCGTGTGTTAGCGAAATAGGTCTGCTGACTTTTCAGCTTTTGTCTTCCATTTTTGATCATCGGCGCTTCGTACCGGGAGAAGCGCTTACTCTTTTCCTTTGGTTCGAGTATAATGGTGTTCGATTAGTGTCCAAAGCAAGCTGTCGCGGTTTCAACGTTCGGCGAGCGATGCTTCGGCCGATTCGTTTCGCCCTCTAGCATTTTCGCTGATCAGGCGTTTGCCTTGGGGTTTTTGCACAAATTATCATATACACAAGTAAAAAAGGGCGAAAGACTCAGGAATTTTATACTGGTTCAGGCCTCCAGGGTGGATAATAGCCCTACGTCCAGTTTTTTTTTTATATATACATGCCGAAAGGCTATATAACAGTATATACATTTGTACAGTTTGGCGAATGGGGTGTCATGTTTCCTAAACGTGGAAACGCTTGAGAGAAGCAGCGTTCCACGAATGGTCGAACTCTTCGCCTTCTAATGTTGCTAGGCGAAAAGAGCCTATCCTTGACCTGTGCTTGATGAGGTACGGCCCTTCCCATTTCGACTCGAGCTTCCCAACTGCTATCAGGTTTGCCTTTTTCCTTAGGACGAGATGGCCAGGCAAAAGCTCTGTCGGGCGAACTTTCTTGTTGTAAGTTGCCGAAGTGCTTGTGGCGTATCTGCGCATGTGTTCTAGTGCTTCAACTCTTACCCCCTCGAGGAGTTCGAGCGACACTTCGCGCCCATCTTCGCCACCAGAGAATATCACCCTTGGTGAATTAGCCCCTAGCTCAGTCGGGGTCATTGCTTCGTCGCCATACAGAAGCATGAATGGGCTGAACTTGGTTGGCCTTGTGGGGGTTGTCCGAAGGGCCCAGAGCACGGATAGCATTTCATCTGGCCATTTGCCCTTCGCGGCCCCCTCAAGCCTTTTCTTGAACGCCTCCAAGATCTTACCATTTGTGCGTTCGGCCGCCCCATTTGATTGTGGGTGTGCGACTGAAGCGAACTTGATTTCCAGGTTTAGCCCTTCGCACATTTCTTTGAACTTATCAGAGTCGAATTGCTTGCCGTTATCAGTGATAAACTCTTTTGGCACCCCAAAACGGCAAACAATGTTCTTCCAAATGAACTTCTGTACTGCTGCCGAAGTGATCGCACCGAGTGGTTCGGCCTCGAACCACCGAGTGGTTTGGCTACAATTGCGAACTTGTACCCATTTCGCGCCACGGGGAATGGGCCAATGATGTCTAGCCCCCACCTGGCGAAAGGCCAGACGGGCGCGATAGGCTGCAGCTCATATTGTGGTGCATTTTGGCTTCGGCCATGCCACTGGCAACTTTCGCACTTCTTGGCTTAATCAACACAAACTTTCAGCACAATGAGCCAACACACACCCTGGCGAAACACTTTGGAAGCGACCGTTCTTGCGGCCTAGTGTGTGCCACATAGCCCCTGGTGTATTTCTTTCGCCATTTCTTCGCCTTCGGAGAATGTGATGCACCGAAGCAAAGGTTGGAACACCCCGGAGTGATACAGCTCCCCTGACACCAGCTAGTACTTTCTGGCTCTGATCTGTAAGCGCTTCGCCTCTGCTTCGCCCTCTGGAAGCCAACCGTTCTCGAGGTATTTTACGAACGGGGTTCGCCAGTCTTCTGGGTCTTCGCCCAGCTTTTCCTGGCCAATTGCCATGACATCCCGGCTTCCCGTGGGCACGCTTGGTGCGTACAACGAATGCGGCCTCCGAAGGCGGCAGATTTCGCCAGGATATCAGCATCTTCGTTCTGGCCCCTAGGTAAGTGTTCGACCGTTATGCCGGCGAAGCACTTTTCCATAGAACGAACAGCCTCCAGATACTTCTTCATTCCTTCATCCTTTGCCTCACAAGATTTATCTACATGACTCGCCACCAGTTTGAAGTCTGTTCGGATGAGCAAACGCCGAACCCCCAATGCTTTCGCCTTTCTCAGACCCAACAATACCGCTTCGTACTCTGTCGTGTTATTGGTCGTGTCGAACTACAGCCTTGCGGCATACCGAATCGGCACACCCCCTGGCGACGTGAGTACTGCCGCGGCGCCTGCCCCCCTGTGCGACCACGAACCGTCGGAGTGCATTGTCCAAGGCTGTTCGACATGTTGAGATTCGGGGGTTATCGTCGGTGTCCATTCGGCGACGAAGTCGGCCAGGATTTGGGACTTGATGGCAGAGCGGGCGACAAAATGTAGGTCGAAGGGGGATAACTCTGCCGCCCACTTGCTGAGCCGACCGGATATTTCTTTGCCCCGAAGCACTTCGCCCAAGGGATACTACGATGGCACAGTGATTTTGTGGGCTTGGAAATAGTGCTTAAGCTTACGCGAAGCCATCACTAGGGTGTAGGCGAGCTTTTCCATTTCAATGTACCTTGTCTTCGCCCCTTGCAAAGCCTCAGAAATGAAATACACCAGTTTCTGTCCTGACTCTGTCTCTTGGACAAGGACTGCACTGACCGCAACAAGCGAAGCCGCTAGATAGAGCAGCATTTCGCTTCCCGGTGTGGGGCTGAGCAGGGCGGGAGGGGTTTGCAGATATTGCTTTAGCTCGTCGAACGCAACTTGGCATTCTGGTGTCCAGCTGAATTTTCCCGCACCTCGGAGGGTCTTAAAAAATGGCAAACCTCTTTCGGCTGCCTTTGAGAGAAAACGACGGAGCGCCGCAATTCGGCCTGCGAGCTTTTATACTTCGCGTACGCTCGACGGAGGCTTCATTTGCTGAATGGCGTCGATTTTCTCGGGGTTCGCCTCGATACCCCTTTTGGAAACAAGTAAACCCAACAACTTGCCCACGCGAACTCCAAAAACACATTTTTCAGGGTTTAGCTTCATACCCGCTGCGCGCAAGTTGTCAAAGGTCTCCTGCAAGTCGGACGCATGGTCGAAAGCCTTGCGGCTCTTGACGACGATATCGTCGATTTATGCCTCCACATTTCGCCCCAACTGCTTGCAAAACACCTTGCACACCAGCCTGGCGAACGTTGCTCCGGCGTTCCTCAAGCCGAAAGGCATCCGGAGGTGGCAGAAAGTGTCGAACGGTGTGATGAAGGCTGTCTTGCGGATGTCGCTTGGATTCATGTGGATCTGGTGGTAGCCGGAGTACGCATTCAAGAAGCTCATGAGCTCACAACCGGCTGTCGAATCAACCAGCTGGTCGATCCACGGTAACGGGAAGTTAACCTTTGGGCACACCTTGTTCAGGTCTTTGAAATCAACGCACATGCGCCACTTGCCATTCGACTTCTTCACCAAAACCGGGTTTGCCAACCACTCCGGGTGGCCGATCTCCCGGATCACTCCAGCCTTGAGCAGCTTTTGTACTTCGGCTTTTGCCGCCTCCTCGCGATCGGCAGACATCTTGCACAGCTTTTGCGTTTTTGGCTTTGCATCCGATTTGACCGCCAGACTGTGCATGATGAGATCTGTCGGAACGCCCCCTACCTCGTTGGGGCTCCAGGCGAAGACGTCCATGTTTTTCTTGAGCACTTTCTGGATGTTCGCGGCTTCCTCTTCACCCAGATCGCCCCCCAGCCGGACAAACTTCGTTGGGTCGGCGTCCTCGACTTGCATCTTGATCACCTTGCCATGAGGGGTGGGCTTCGACATGCGTTCGGCATGATGATGTGGTTCGGCCTCAACATTGTGCACCGCCCTATTGATTGCGGCCAAGTCGCCCTTTGATGCGGTCGAAGGTTGTAGCCCTCTGATGACGATCACGCCTGTCGGACCCAGCATCTTTAGCTTGAGATAGTTGTGGTGGGAGATGGCTTCGAACTTGTTCAAGGTTGCGCGGCCGAAGATGGCATTGTAGTGGTATGGGATGTCGACGACGTCGAACAGTATGTGCTCTTCGCACCTGTTCTCCCTTGTGCCGAAGGCTACCACCAATTGTACTTGGCCTAGGACTTGAACTGCCTCACCGCCGAAACCACGAAGCAGGGCCAGTGCTTGAGCGAGGGCTAGGGTTGGTTATCCCATCTTAGCATATGCTTCGGCGAAAATGACATCGGCTGAACTTCCTCCGTCCACCAAGACTCGCCGAACCTCAAAGCCTGCCAATTCGGCCGAGATCACCAGGGGGTCTTGATGTGGGAACAGCACCCCTTCGGCATCTTCCGGCCCAAATGAGATTTGCTGATTCACGTACTTCGGAGCCCCTTCGCCTGCTGTCATGATGTTGTGCACCATTCGCATCTGCATCTTCTTCTGCCTCTTCAACGGTTGGACCGGCGAATCGGCCCTTGTAATCACCTGGATTACCCTGCGCTGGACGTCTTGGCGTTGCTCGGCCGGGGGTGCCTGTTCTTGAGCAACTTCACAGGGTGCTTTGACAGCAGCCCCTTGTTGCGGCCTTGGTTCTTGAGCGTTGCTCCGTTGACAGATGTTCCGGCATTGCTCGGTGGTGTGCGAAGATCGACCATGGTAGGCGCAATAAAGGTCTTTCCTGACCTTCTTACGAACAGGCTGCTGGTGGCTGCCACCTTGCTAGGCGTCAAACTCCTTGCGGAGGGCTTGTACCTCTTCGACAGCCATCACAGCCTTGCCCGTGCGGTCAGTTCTGAATTTTCTCCAATTCAGGGGAGCTTGATTTGACCTTGGCGGCTGTCCTTGGTTCGCCGGCGGGGGTTGGCGCACTGCAAGAGGAGCCGGTTCGACAACCTGCGCCTGTACTGGGCTTGGGCAGTGGCGATGGAGGCTTTGTCATACTCGGCTTGGATTGCTTGTCGTCATTTGGAATCCTCTTCGCCTCTTGCATACCCGTCGATGCTGCAAAGTAGGTGGTTGAGGGTCTGCGGCTCCTTGTTGGCGATTTTCCTGGTGAGTTCGTCTTCGAGTAGCCCGGCCGAAGCAGCGTTGATGACGGAGGCTTCGCTTATAATTTGAACCTGGCACCGTGCTTGCGAGAAACGACGCATGTACTCTCGTATTGACTCTCCCGGCCTTTGGCGAATGCCGAGCAGATGCTGCTGCGTCTTCGGCTCCTCGTAGGTGCCTCAAAAGTTAAGGACAAAGACATCGCGCAATTGCTCCCATGAGTAAATGCTATTAGCTGGTAAATTGAAGTACCAAGAGCGGGCGATGCCGTCTAGAGCGAGATGGATTACCTTTGCCTTGGTATTTTCGTCGCCGTGGGCGGCTTCGATCGCGGACTCGTAAATGGACAGGAACTCTTTTGGGTCTGTTTCGCCCGAGTACCGCAGAACAGGGGGGAACTTGAACTGAGGTGGGATTGGACAAATCTTGATTCCCCCGCTTAGCGGTAGTCCCTTTTTGCCCCCTGCCTTGCCCACAGAACCCTGCAACGAGGGCCCGTTCGGCTGTGGGTAGGGTGTGGCAAAGGGCGAAGTGACGGCTTGCGCATGTGGCTGGGCCACGTTGTTCGGCGGCCCGGTCCCAAGTGGGGGCGCCTTGGTGGCGTTGCCGAAGTCGAATTGCAGTCCTTGACTCCATGACGAAGCCCCCTGCCCAGGCTGGTTCGGCAGTAACCAACCGGGGGCGCTCTGACTTGTGTTTCCCTCCGGTTGAGCCGAAGGGGTTGTACTTGAAATGTTGTGGGGTTGATTGAGCTGCTAGAGGAAAGCTTGAAGCTGCGCCTGTAGGGCCAAAGCCCCTTCCGCCATTGCCTGGGACATTTGATCGGGTGGTGCTGGGTGCGCTTGGGCGGTAACCGGTCGAATCTGCGGCAACACACCAGGAGCAGGATATGTTGTTGCGGCCGAAGACTGCCTAGCGAAGTACACCGGTGTGTGCACGGCATGAGACGGAAAGGCCTGGATCGGCACTTGCGGGTAGGCTTGGGGAGGAATGTAGCCCGTTGAATACTGGAGAATTGCGGCCGAAGTGACCTTGGCCTGCCGCGCCGCTTCATACGCTTGCTGCTGCTCCTGCATTCGGCGAAGCATGTCCTGAAGTAACGTCATGCTCTGGTGCATGGCTTCCATGCTAGCTTTGTCTTGCGCTTCGAGGGTTGGGCTGGCTTGCGCGGCAGCGAGCGAAGTCGTAGCCGGCACTATCAGTTGACTTGTCGACGGGATCTCCGGCGCCTGCCCCGCCGAAGCGACTGGAGCCGGAACCGGTGGTTGCGGTGCGGGCGCCGAAGCTGATGACACGCCCCCAGTTTCGGTGATGGGCGCCGAAGGCTCTGCCTCCTCTTCGGCGGCCATCGCCTCTCCTGCTTCGCTCTCCTTTGGCTTACCAACCTTCTCGTTTGCGACCTTCTTCGATGGCATTCGCTCTTAGTGGTTTCGCTCGGAGGTCCCCACGGTTGGCGCCAGCTGTTGTCGAAATGACAACTGCATACGTCGGTAGACGTGGTTACTCAACGGTTTGTTGGGAAAGGAAATTGTATTGATTGAAGGAAATTTTTCACACACCCCTTTTACCTGGCCCTAGGGGTCTATTTGTAGTCCTATTACAGATCCCTCCATTAGGGTTTAGGTTTTACAGGGGGATTTACATGGTTGCCCTTATAAAAGGGGCACTGATGTGGTTATACAATGTAATTAATGATACATGGGCCTGTAGCAGGCCACCTGGCGACTGCAGGCCCATCGGCCAATGGGTTGGAGCGATTGGGTCGGTTCCCTGGGCCTTCTTGGATGGGGCTTGATATGGCGAAGTCATCCTTCTTCGGCGTGTGCCCTTCGCCCTGTGGCTTCGCCCAGGGCACGTTTAGTCTTCGCCCTTCGCCGTCTTCGCCCCATGGCCTTCGCCATAGAGATCTTCGCCACGGGGCTTCGCCATCCATGCTGGTTGTCTGGTTTCGGCGGGTCCGGTCGAAGGGTCTCATGACATACCGCCAACAAAACGCTATATGCTCGGGCAATTACCTTAGGGAAGGTAATTGATATGCGGCATGTGGAGACATGAGCGCCACATTGCCATGGCATTGATGACCTGATTTGTGAAAGGAAAATAAAACTAAACAACTGTTTTTGACTGGGGCGGCTGGATGATTTGGGTGGTGTCCGGTAAAGGATAGTGCCGTCCCTTGTCAATTAAGGACCGAGCCATGAAGCTAAGCATGAAACGACCATCGTACAACCGTACTTCTCGAATGGGCATAGACCTAGCGGAGTAAATGGCCGAGCGGAGGCAGTATCCCTGCATAGTATGTTTCTTGATGTGTGTGAGTAGCGGGGCCTACGGTGGAGTAGCCACTGGTAGGACCGCCATGTGTAAACCCAAATTTAATTATAACCTAATGCATGTGTGAGTTTTCCCTCCCGGGAACGCCAGAACTCCTCTTACTGCTAGAAACCGTGTACGCCTAGAGTGCATGAGGATGTAAGTTCATGGAGCGGGTACTACCAATGTGAGGTTATTGAAAGGCTTTGCCGTGACGCGTCTCATTCGTTGGGACTTCGGCTCATGTGTTGGGCAAGTCACGGAGTACGGGTAAAGTGTACATCCACTGCAGTGTGAGTAAATCAAATCTATTCGAATAGCCATGCTCGCGGTCATTGAGCACCGGGACATGTATTACACTTGGCTAGACTCTAAATTCTTAAACTGATTGGGATGGGTATGCATAATGACTTTTCTGTGCTGGTGGTTCAACTTCTCGAGACGCGAGAAGGGGTAGGCCCCAGAAAACCATGACGACCCAATGACGGGAAGCTATCCTTGGATCACAATGGATGGTGGACAGAACCGTCGTTGATTAAATGAACTATGGTATTAAAACTTGATTAGTCTATGCTAGGTCTTCGACTTGTGAAAGGAATTGCAAAACTGGCTTTACGCAAAAGAACCACAGCCGTTCTTTGATATTCCCCTGTCATATGCATCGTTGCTGTGGTGGCTTGCTGAGTACGGTTGGTACTCACCCTTGCTCTATACAAAACATTCAGATGTGGGCGATGAAGTTCCCGAAGACCCGTACGAGTACTACCAGGAGGGTACGGAAGACGATGCTGCGCAGTAGGTTTTAGTCCTGGTCGTTGCCTGTGGCAATGGTGTGCTGCTGCCTTATCTCCGCTGCCTTATCTAGACTCTGCTTTTGCTTGTATTCCGGACCAGTTGGTCCCCTGTTCTAGACTATTGCCTTCGGGCCTATTATTGTAATAATTTGCGTAAGACGATTGTGTACGCACTCTTGATAATTCGGCAATGTAATCGTGGGTACCAGACTACTTGATCCAGGAAAATGGTATTATGAACACGAGTGATTCCTGTTACAAAAACGGGGGTCCCCAGATGATTTGTTTAGATTTTACTTTCTATTCACCATGCTTAAACTCACAAGATACTTAAGGTAATGACTAGTGTAGTGCTTTTATTATAGATGATTAATATGTATCCTTACTTATGCTCATGAGACCTATTATGCAATGCTTCCAAGATGTGAAAACATTTAAAAGACTCAAATTACACACCACAACTTGTGTTTATGCAGATGTGAAAATATTTTTCATGTCGAATTATTTTGAAAAGGAAGAAGTTCTAAGTCATTTGTAACTTTGTATCTAAACACTAGCTAATTAAACCTCACCTAGGTCATTTCG
Source organism: Oryza officinalis (assembly GCA_008326285.1). Taxonomy (NCBI): domain Eukaryota; kingdom Viridiplantae; phylum Streptophyta; class Magnoliopsida; order Poales; family Poaceae; genus Oryza; species Oryza officinalis. The sequence goes on along the minus strand of BDMV01000003.1, from coordinate 4,747,778 downwards.
AACTTTGGTTAGTGTGGGACCTTTTATATGTTCTTGGTAGCCCAATTTTGGAGAGAACCATTTATGTATTATATGTATTACGGCTGCCATGTAACCCCATTTATGTAAGCACTCTATGGATGAATGTAATAGTAATTAGGGACCCGTTTATACTTATTTTCCTAACGACTGTGCTTACTGTCCAGAAATTTTCTATTTGCCAAAAGTGAGCTCAGCAACGCGAGATCACGACCGTAATGTTTAAAGGTTGTACCTAGCCTTAACCTTAACATACTAGCAGTATCCAACAAAGTCCTTTTAATTTGTGTAGTTTTCCAATAGCTTAATTTTACCTTCATCTACCAAATTAAGGAAAACTCTTGATCGAATCTCAGTTCGACAGGATTAGATTACGACCATAGGTCTTGAAAAGCTGTACCTTGTTACAACATTGATATATTAACGACCTCTAAGGACGCACTACCAATTGGTCATATTTTTCATGAACCATACTCGCCATAACCGATCCACGCTCAGCCAGATAAGAGTTCTTATTATCTTAACTACAGCAAGTCGATAATACAACTTAAAAAGTTTTTATAAACTCATTTCGATGGTCAAAGGGGTGTTCATAGACCGACCAACTAATTACCTTTTCAAGGAAAAAAATTTTGTTGAATATATTAAATCTGGTATGTTTGAAAAGATTTTCTGAATAATAAGAGCTGATAATATTGTGTTATTATCAGAAAGCCAACCTACGCCTAACCATCATCTCTGTCCGTAACCCAACCCAAATCTCGGGGACGAGATTTATTTTAAAGGGGATAGATCTGTAACATACCAAAAATTCAAAATTCGAATTTTAATTTCACCTAAATAATAAAAATGTGTTTTTGAGTTGATGACCAAAATTTTTCAAATTTAAAACCTAGGTAAGATTAAATTAGCTGGTGCCCATATGCAAAGTTGCGAACAATTTAAAAACTTCTCTTTCCTAAGTTTAACTTGACATGAAAAACATGTGCATGCTTGCATAACCATAAGATGTAGTGTGTGACTTGAGTCATTTTAAATATTTTTGGATCTTGGGTGCATTTCATTTTAGGTCTTATGAGCACAAATGTGTATATATAATAATTCACAAATAATGAAAGCACTATACTAGTCATTACCTTAAGTGCATTTAGCCTAACTCAAATACATATATACATACCTATGCTTAAGTATTTTATGAGATAAGCATGGTGAATAGGAAGTAAAGTCTAAACACATCATCTCTGGTTAATTACAAATCAAAATATAGTTTTATAACCATTTAAATATATATTTATAATAGGAACATTCAAAGGTAGGTAAACTCACTGAATACCTAAAAATAATTGGTGCAATGTAAAATCATGGGGAAATTCATGTAGATACTATTTAATATATATACCTCACTGAAATTTTGGTATAATTTAATATGTACATTTGATACCCCAAACAATTAGGTCAAAAGAGTCAACCCACAAATTAATTATAAACCCTAATCGGCAAAATAAATGCACATCTCACATATGTAATTTATCACATGAAAATGTATAAAGGATATAATTTATTCAAATACTAATCTATTTATCATGAATTAATATAATTTTTCTAGAATTTATTTCATAGGTTTTGACCTCTTAAAAATTCAAACCAATTTCGGCTAGACTGAATTTATTTATTTTCCTGAGAATAAAATATAGGAAATTTTTGTGTCAAACCAAAGAAAATGGAATCTAGGCATTTTTCTCTACCTCCAGAAAAAAATTCACATTAATTTATCATGTGCACAAATTAAATTGTGGAATTATAAAGATGGGAGAAGAAAGAAATTGAGAAAAACCCTGAAAATTCGCATATACAGTAGATCACCAGATTTTCTACCCATCTCTCTCACTCTGCCTCTAATGGCATCGCCCTGGACCCACCTGTCAGTCTCAATGTCTAGCTTCGACTCGGTTTAAGGAGTTCCACCGCTCGAGCCGACAGACAGAGAGAGACAGAGACCGAGAGAGAGAGCGAGACGACGACGCCGGCGTGCTCGACTCGTGTCCATCGCCGTGGCGACCGCCGAGCTCGCCATATCCTTTCCAGTGCATCTCCTCCTCTCCCATTTCACTCCTGAGCCGAGCAAATCGAGAGGGAGAGCTTGTCTCGCCTCCACTCTCCTCCATCGCTATCACCGGCCGCGGGGACGACGACCGTCGCCATCGCCACCAAGCCGCGGTCTCCTCCTCGTCTTTCGTGTTCCGCAGTCGCCATTTCATACCAAGTTCATCCCTCTGATCTTGACTCATGTCGTGCAGCTACCACGCCGGAATGCCGCCGCACCCACGAGAGCTCCGGAGCGCCGCCATCTTCGCATCATCGTCGTCCGGCCATCCTCGACCAAGCTGGGCCAAACCGCCGCGCCATTGTCTTCATCTTGATCCCAGGAGGCCGCCAACCAAAGGAATCGAACCACGAAGCCATGGATAAGGAGATCGGCCTCTTCTTCCTCAACTCTGGCTGCCAGACCCCAGCTCCGAATTTTCCTTCTCCGGTGAGCTCCAAACTAATTCCTCGCGTGTGGAGCATCCCTCGAACCTCTTTGACCTGGTGGACATGCATGCACGGCAGATCGCGAAGAGGAACAAGCTGTCGTCGTGAAGCCTCCATCTTCTGCCACCGCCGGAGTTCTTTTCAAGCCGCCATCACTATCCAAGCATTTGCCGACCCTCGTGCGCCCCTCTGTGAGTATCTAGGACCCTTGTAAGTGCTCGTGCATGCATCCATTCACACGGAATCGAGCCAAAACTCGACATTCACCAACACCCAAAGAACCATCGCCGCCTGCAGCTAGCAAAACTACCACCGATGGTTTCGCATTTAACCCCTCTCCATTTTCTCTTTTGGTCGCCCACGGAGATCGGCCACCATTCGCCCTTGCCGCCGGTGAGAAGCTCGTCGGAGCGCTGCTGCTTCCCTTCCCCAGCCGCCAAGCCACTGACAAGCGGGCCCCACTCACTTAGGCACTAAGACTTTGGCTTAGAAAGTATTTAAATCTTGTGAGGTTTAAAATGTAAAGTACATGAGACTTACATGTCGGACCTGGATTTAATTGTAAATACCTAAAACATCAAGGACTCTTAATGATATTTGTATTAGCACGTGCATAAGGACTGCGGGTTGATTCCTAAAACCCTAGGGGCCTTTCTACATAATGCCAGGGACTGACCTGTGGACCCTGAGTATTTATAGTCTGAAAATATAAAAGAAAATAGCTAGAGCAATATCTTTTCAACTGAAAATTATGTCAAACTTGTAAAATTCATATAAAATCAAATATAACTCATTTTGGAGTGAAACCAATTTTAGTAGATTCATAAAATTGTGAACTTTAATGTTGTAGAATAAAATCCTATGCTTACAATATGGAATTTATTTCTAAAACTTCAAATAAGAAATAGTTAACATAAAACTTGTAAAATTTGTAGAAAATTCATTTATACTCCAAATGGAGTGAACTAAATTTCTGTAGAATCAGCAAAGTATGAACTTTAATTTGGTGATATAAAATTGGACATCTTCTATACAGGAATCAGTACTAATAATATATATAGTAAAATGACCACAACATGTACAATTTAATTTCTAAAAATTATAGGAAATTCATACCAGCTCTAACAATTATGAAACCAATTGTATTAATCTTAGAAAACAATCCTCTTCATCCCAGTAAGGTTAACTTGGTCAAAATTATATATTAAAAATGTTCCACAACAATACATAAGTAAATAACACTATATGTCAATGCAAACTTGAAAAATTCATAACTCACAAATGAAAAGAGATAAAATAGGAATTCTTTTACCTAAATTTATCATAGGTCAGAACCTATTCATTGTGCACAAATCATGCATTTTAGAGCATTTTGTATCTTTTGCATAATTTGGTATTTAATTGCATATCGTGTCATTTGTATAGATAAATTGCAATGATGGTGAAGGAGTGATTTAGGTGGTATTCACATTGTTCAAGATCAAGGCAAGTTATTCCTCCCCTCTCCTTTGATCACATTGAAACCCATGATTTGGGAGATGAAAAGTGTTGTTTGCGAAACTGCATATGTATTTGATTAAAAACGATAATTGAAATTTAGAAAATGGTAGCTATGACCTTATTGCTACATAATCTACCTTGATATGTTGTCACCCTTCTATTTGTAACCATAGGAAAGATTTGAGTATTTTATAAATGCTCATTGGAGTGTATATATGCTTTTAAATATGCCATTTGCTTAGCCATACCTAGAACTATGCAAATGAACAATCTTATAACTTGATAAATGGGATTTTCAATATTTGGTTAATGCTGAATTGAAAATGAAAATGTTAAGTATTTGTGAACTAAAGTGTGAGTAAAATGATTTTGGACTTGAGCGACAAGTGGTGTGCATATGGTGGTAGTTGCACACCGATAGGGGGAGTGTTCGCCTGAGTTAATTAAGGACTGAACTTCGTGTCACCAACTTAAGTATACCGTACATCCATATGTGCTATTGTGGGGTGGCCTTAGCTAATTAAGTTACTTAAAATCTAGCCTTGCATATTGGTAGGCCGAAGTAGAATGAATTAGTCTGAGCGATGATTCATAGGAACTACCTATTTACCCCGCTGATTAATGGGGGTAGTTTAGGCGTCTAAGTCTGTCCAATTCAATGGTATAGTGCCTCGTGGGGGAACGGATGTGTTCGCTGCCACGGTGTTAGGTTTAAGGCGTGGGCCCGCCACCTAACGATTCTAGGTCATGCCCAGGATGGATTCACACATGCCATCGCTGATGCAAGGTTAGGCATTAAGTAATGTAAAGGCTACATTATGACCTCTAGACCACATTCATCATGAAGGGTGTGGTAGTGCCTTGCAAACACGAAACAAACTAGACTGTTCATATCATGTGGGTAAAATTGTACAAACTCTGCAGAGTTCTGTAAAACTAATCGATTAGCCGTGCTCACGATCATGAGCGACTTGGTGAAGTGTCATGAGTATAGACTTGGATTTATGTTTTCAAATGATGCTTTGCGAACTATGGGTTTGGAAATGGTAACTTGGGTTAAGTTATGATGATTATGTTATATGATGATGAATGTGAGACTTGATGCCGGGTGGGCAGTCAAGTATATTATTATGATGAGATTGTGACTTAGTGCCGGTATGGGCAACAAGAGTATGGTTATGATATATATATTATTATGATGAGATTATGACTTGTTGCCGGTATGGGCAACAAGAGTATATTTATGAGGTTAAAAGGGGGAATATTATGATATAACTTCGTTAATGTTTTGTTAATTGAATCATCAACTCTTTTACAAATGATTGTGAAATAAAACTTGCTTTATGCTGAAATGAGCTACAAATAGCTTTTCCTTGATATATGCCATGCATGTAGTATGTTAGGATTGTCTTGTGCTTGCCGGTACATTAACTCGTTTAATGTGCTGACTCTTGTTATACTGGAATATCCGTTTTGCAGGTTGTATGCTTAGTCTAATTTGGGTGATTCGGGAGATCGTTGGTTCTTGTAGGACTGGATCTAAATAGGTTACTTCCCTAGTCGGCTGTTTGTGGTTTCGGGTAGCCAAGCTTCCACATATCAGTAATTATCTGGCCGGTAGGCCTACTTAAATAGAGATGTAGAGTAAACTTTATTTATTCTTACATCCCTATTATTTTACACCGGTATGAGTATTGAGCATTTGGGATGTCGTAGAGCTTTAGCGAATTTCGTCAAGTCTCCTGAGATGTGTAACACATCTGGTCGCCATCTTCGTGTGGTTCGACGGGCATGTCTCAGGCTGAAGTTGACTGGCATGCTAAAGTCCCAGCAATATCCCCTATGCCCTCTACTCGGCGCTTCAGGTTTTATATTATGTATGTTATTTGACTTGATAGAGCAGCGACGAGGTTGGATGGTTATCATTTTCCTTGATTATTATTAGACCCCATCTAACTAAATATTTTGCATTATCATCTCAGGTAACTACATAATATTTAACCCGGGGTGTCCCGATAGACTCCAATCGTCTTTTCACATGTCTAGACGATTTCATGTTATCCTTAGAACTGTTCACCTTGACAATTACCGTTTGATTGTCATAGTTCATAAGAATAGCCGGCACTGGTTTTTCAACCACAGGCATATCCATCAGTAGATCATGCAGCCATTTTGGTTCAACAGAAGCAGTATCTAGTGCCGTAAGTTCTGCTTCCATGATTGACCTTGTTGAAATGGTTTTTTTGCAAGACCTCCATAAAACAGCACCACCCCCTACTGTCAAGACATATCCACTGGTGGCTTTGATCTCATCAATATCAGAGATCTAGTTAGAATTATTATATCCCTCCAATACTATAGGATAACCGGTATAGTGAAGCCCCAAGTCCATAGTACCTTTTAGATAGCGCATGACTCGCTCGAGCGCATGCCAGTGATCATCTCCCGTATTAGAGGTGAAATCGGCTTAACTTGCTAACAGCAAGGGAGATGTCAGGCCTAGTTGCGCTAGCTAGGTACATAAGTGAGCCAACGATTTGGGAGTACTTCAATTGATTCCTAACAATTCTCTTGCTCTTGCAAAGCAACAAGCTAGGATTATAAGGTGTTGGAGAAGAAATGCTATCAAGGTAGCCAAAGCGACTCAAGATCTTCTCCACATAATGTGGGTGCAAGAGTATAATCTCATTCTCACTTCTACTTACCCTAATGTTAAAGAAAACATCAGCTACTCCCAAATCCTTCATATAAAAATTTTGAGACAAGAATGATTTAATCTAATTAATCACCTCAAGATTTGTCCTAAATATGAGTATGTCATCAACATACAAACACAGAATAACTCCCTCACCCTCACCATGGCAATAGTGTACACATTTATCAACCTCATTGATAAACCCTAAACCCTAAAACCCTAACCCTCACCATCACCAAAATACTTAGCCATCTTTTTTCTCTTGCTCCTCGTAGGAGCCTCACTGTCATCCTCCAGTTTGTTCTGGTGGTGTGATTGAGTTAGGAATTATTTCAGAAGGTTGACTAGAAGTACTATGTGTATCATTCATAAGAAAAAATCTCTCAAAGAAGGTAGCATCACGAGACTCCACAAATGTACCAAGATGCATGCTAGGTACCTCAAATTTAACTATTAAAAATCTATAGGCAATGCTGTGGTGAGCATATCCCAGAAAGACACAGTTCACAGTCTTAGGACCAAGCTTGTACTTCTTCGTTATTGGTGCATTGACTTTCACCTAGCTCCCCCATGTGTGCAAGTAAGAAAGTGATGGTTTTTTTCCAATCAATACCTAATATGGTATTTTGTCCTCATTTATGTTAGGAATTCTATTTAACACATGATTCGAGGTCAACAATGCACCAAGTGAAGAGCAAGCGGAGTCCCATGGCCATGTACCCATGGACGAGGATCAAGGCGACACGAACTTTCATCCTGACACTAAGCTGGACTTGCAATGAGCTCAGGAGAGGCAAGCCTACGCCGTCCTCAAGGATCGGGTGTTCGCTCACACACGAGCATACGACCTGGACCTGCTCACCAAAACAAGTATGGATGTTGATTTTGCTAATGTGTGGCAAGTCATAGGTTGGGATGGCTTCGTCCCTGTAGATGATCCTAGTTCACATGTTCTCATCATACAATTCCTATGCACCCTGCGTGAATTGAGGGACGGTATTACATTCCGATTTTTTGGGACAGAATACTATCTCTCACGGAAGAATCTTAGTCTTTGCTTGGGATTCAACAGACGGTGTTCTGTGGACCTGGAGTCATCGACTTCAGGTTACAACAGAAACAAGTTCTGGCAATGCATTTCGGTGAGGTTGTATGTGGGAAACCGTGAGCCAATGGCATCCACACTCCCACCTTACGCTTGATACACAAGTGGTTGGCTCTTACTCTCTTCCCTTGGAAAGATGTTAGGCCAATTCGCAATGATGAGTTGAAAATCCTTTATGCCATGGTTAAAAGGATTAAAATCTCTTGTGTCAAAGCTATGATAAAACAATGGTTAGAACAACTCAAGAACATAGGACCAATAGAGTGCACATCTTTAATCACTCATATTGTTGTTAAAGTTAGAGCGTTGGAGGATGGTCCAATCATAGACATCCCCTAACCTCGTTCCATCATTGACAAGGATAACCTTTTGCAAGGCCATACTTTTAAACATGGTCCAAATGTATCTCTCATATTTTTCTTCCTCAGATATATGAATGAAATTCCGTTAGCTAAACCGAGATTTCCTTTGTATAATTACCAGGCACTAACCATTCCTCTCATACCACGAGAGACTGCTCGCAGGAGCACTGTTTCTGGCAGGACAACTTGGAGTATGTCAAGGAATGCTGTCGCAGAGCAACCACAATAGCAGCCACAGTACCCGTTCATGCAGCAGGCGGATTGGCGCCAATCTGGGTATACACCTGGTTGGGACCAACCACTACCAGCTTTTGAAGAAGGAGGCTCGGCTTGACCAAGTGCAAGTAGTGGTCGCTGTGAGCATCCCATCAACAGACGTTGGGGCAATATCCCCAGTGCAGACCACTCCTCGAGCTCTAGTGGGCTGCCCTCGCAGTCTGGTACACATCACTCCTTCTCGGCTCGAAGTTCTCGTAACTTCAACTGAGGATTTATGGACATCACTCACCAGCTAGGAGAGCTTGATCTCCAGACCAATGAGATGCAAAACACGCTAAACCAGCATGTCCAGGATATCCACACATGGCGGTAATTCATTAACAGCCAACTGGCAAACATCAACGCCACCATGTAGCAAGGTCGAGCCAACATGTTGGACTACTTCCGGTCGCAGCGATTCAATCCCCATCACGCACCATTGGCAAGAAGCTAGCTTGGGGAAGGACCCCCACTAAGGTAACTTGTATCTTTATTTTGTTGCATTGCATCATAAAAAGAAAATGATAAAATTTTGCAAAACATAAAAATAACCAAAAATATTTGCTTTCTGTATACGCGGTAAAAATGTTCTAGTTTTCCTATGTTGAAATGATGAATAGTTGCTCTGTTCTTGTTTCCCTCTAGTGCTTAGCTTACAACTTAGTCTTCACCTGAGTTTTTGAGTTTGTTGATCAAAAGTCTTTGCCTTGAACTTGAAACTCGTGGGTTGCATATGCATAATCTAAGTCTAGCTTGTTGTGGGATATGAGATGGTGAAATAGAGTTGTTGTAATCTTACTTTCAAGTGATACTTGAAATCTGGAGTCTTTGTCTTGAAAATATTCTCAGTCATTATGAGAAGAAGAGAAAAAAGAGAAAAGAAGTGTACGCCCACCAATGTTATTGAGCAAGCATGAGAAAAATAGTTAGAAGAAAATAGCCACATCTCCAATTAGGAATAAAGAGTCTATGACAAATGAGTACCACATACCACCTTTCAACATATAGCCACACACTTTGCACGTCTTGATTAGATTATATGATTTGCTTTCTCCTTGGATCCTCTTTTTTATTCTGTAAAATATATGATGCTAGTATTGCCTCAATATTTTTTCCACCTTGAGCTCCACATATAAACCTTTTAGAGGTAGGATGAAAAGAGACAATACTATGCCTTGGTGAGGAATTATATACTTTCAGGGATCGAGAGTATCAATTGAATAACTTTGGTCTTATTTGCAAAATTCTTGGAAAAACCTAGAAGGAAAGTTGAACGAAGAGTAAGTAATTGGTACTCTACGATCCGTTCTATCTCTCAACCACCCAAGACGAGGAGAAGTTAAAAGCCCCATGATGAATAAGGTAAAAAAGGTAAAAGTACTATTGTCAACTTATTCAAATTCTAGGTAGAAGGATATATTCTAGGGATAGTACTATTGTGACATAAAACATAGTAGCAACTCCTGATTAACAATCCAAGTTCTATCTTTACTCGAGACGAGCAAATGTTTAGCTTGCGAGTGTTGTTGATGGTCATTAAGTACCAGTTTCCACCGCCAACTATCTCAATAAATAAAGGGAGAACTAACATTTCTTACACATATATCATTTATAAATAATATAGTTCCACTTGTCGTGGAGAATATGCAAGGAACAAACAACAAAGTGAAGGAGAAATGAGTGATCATGTAAGGAAACACACTTCCGGTGAATCACGTGAGAGCACACAGATTGAGGGGCCCACAGTTAGCTCAAATTGACTTAAAGTGGGGCCAAACAGCCAGGAACCGACTAAAGGGCCCACCTATCAACCACTGGCCAAAGGCGGTGGCCAATGGCGGCCGAACCATTCTTGGTGCCCTCGGTTCCTCTTTCAAGTGGTGTCTCCTCATTCACTCCTGATGATAGTAATGTCCGATTCCCAGACAAAAACCAACTTAAGCAACCGTCATTTGAAGCTATAAATAGAGGAGAGCTTCTCACTTCACAACACACATTTCAAGGAGCAATTCTCTCATTCCATATATTGTATTCTCTCTAGTAGTAGTGGAGTTAGGCTTAGAATAGTCTTTGCTCCTATAGTCTTCTTGGAGATTCATGTATGTCTTTAGTACTTCACTCTTCTTGTAAGAGTATACTTGCAATAAAAGAATTATCTTGTTTATTATATTGTGTTCTTAGTTCATACACTAGTTTATTAGTTATGTGTGCTATGAATAGATTATACTTCATTTATATGCTTCACTTGATTAGGCTAGTCGATCTATACTGTGGTAACGGTCCAATGATCTTAATGGATTGCACTAGTTCTAACTTGTCCATCCGAAGGGTGGGAGTCCCGGGGGAATTAGTGTCATTATTTATTAACATAAGCATGGTGCTTAGGTTAGTTAAATGTCGTTGGATGTTAGTATGCCCCACGGAAAGTGAGGTAGGCAGCAAGTGGTGACAGCCCTGTCCGTCCCTTATATTCCTCCATGTCTGGGTATGACGTAAAGTTCATAAAATGTCATAATCACATTAGCAGATCAATAGGGAGTGGTCTCTCGGTAGTACCTGGGTGCCTAGAACTAAGTCATACCCTTGTAAGCATGTATGTGTTAAGTGTATACTAAACATTAGAAGTATAAAAGTACATATGAACCTTAGCTTTCTGTAGTTCTTCTCCACTACCTAGTGTATCTTCACACGACTCGGTGGCCTACCGAAAACTTTGTGTGGTGCGAAAACAAAACCGCTCGAAACCACTCAGAAGTGTATTGGGCATCTGGGAATGTGTTTAGCACCATTGGTTGTGAAAATTAATTTTTACACAAGTTAATGGGCCTGGGGGAAAGATTGTGAGATGCGAAAACAAAACCACTCAAAACCACTCTGTATTCGGGCATCTAGGAATGTGTTTGGCACCAGTGGTTATGACAATTAATTTTTACACATGTAGGTGGGCCCACCGGAAAGTTTGTGTGGTGCGAAAACTAAACCGCTCAAAACCACTCAGAAGTGTTTTTGGGCATCTGGGAATGTGTTTGGCACCATTGGTTGCGAAAAATCATTTTTCCATGAGCTAGTGGGCCCGCCAAAAAGTTTGCGGGGTGCAATATCGAAACCGCTCTAAAGCACTCAAAAGTGTTCTGGGGCATATGAAAATTATTTTGGCACTCTTGGTTGCAAAAATTAATTTTTACACATGTCGGTAGACCCGTTAGAAAGTTTGTGTGGTGCAAAAACGAAAACACTCGAAACAACTCAGAAGTGTTTATGGGCATATCGGAATGTCTTTGGCGCCATTCGTTACGAAAATTAGTTTTTACAAGAGTCGATTGGCTGGCCAGAAAGTTTGTGTGGTGCAAAAATGAAACCGCTCAAAAGCACTCAAAAGTGTTTTTGGCATCCAGGAATGTGTTTGGCACATTGGTTGTGAAAATTAATTTTTAAACGAGTCGATGGGCCCGCCGAATTGTTTGTGTAGTGCAAAATCAAAACCGCTCGAAACCACTCAGAAGTGTTTTAGGGCATCTGGGAATATGTTAGTCACCATTGGTTGCGAAAATTAATTTTTACACATCTTGGTGGGCTAAGAAGTAATTTTGGACATCCAGGAATATGTTTGACAGCATTGGTTGCATAATTTTTACAAGTCGGTGGGCCCACCGAAAAGATTGTGGGGTGCGAAAACGAAATTGCTCGAAACCACTCAGAAGTGTTTTGGGGTATCCGGGAATGTGTTTCGCACCATTAGTTGCGAAATTAATTTTTACATGATTCGGTGGGCCCGTCGGAATGTTTGTCTTGTGCAAAAAACTAAACCGCTCGAAAACACTCAAAAGTGTTTTAGGCATAAGGGAATTTGTTTGGCACCATTTGTTGCAAAACTTAATTTTTACACGATTCTGTGGGCCCGTCAAAAAGATTGTGGGGTGCAAAAACGAATCTAGTTGAAACAACTCAAAAGTGTGTTAGGGCATTTGGGAATGTGTTTGGCACCATTGCTTGCGAAAAAAAATTTACACATGTCAGGGGGCCGCCAAAAAGTTTGACTGGTGTGAAAATGAAACCACCCAGAAGAGTTTTTGGGTATCTGAGAATGTGTTTGTACCATTTGTTGTAAAAATTAATTTTTACACGAGTCTATGGGCCCACTGAAAAAGTTTGTGTAGTGCGAAAACAAACCGCTCGAAACCACTCAGAAGTGTATTTGGGCATATGGGAATATATTTGGCACCATTGGCTGCGAAAATTCATTTTTACAAATGTGGAAAGTTTGTGTGGTTCAAAAATTTCACGCCTCGATTTTCATTCGGGATTAAAAATCATTTTATAATACATTCCTAGAAATTATATTAAAAGTTAAATCAATTAATTAAGTGAAATTCAATGTGGGAAATAAAACTTCCATTAAAATCATGGTTGAGAATATTTTTGTAATATTCTCCATGCCCTAAAGTACTCTCTGAAATTTCCTATGAAATTTGGAAGCTCAAGAAGTAATTTAAATAAAACACAGTTCATTTAATCAATTAATTAAATTAAGAAAATTCCCTACTTTCACTTAGGCCGTTTCCAGCCCAAATCTGTTTTTCCTCCTTCCCAGCCCGCTTGTCCTTCCCTCCTTCCCCCCTCCCTCTCTCTCGGGCTAGCCCCTTGCCTACCCCTCCCTTCCAGCCCCGACCTCCTCGCAAAGTCCACTCTGCCTCCCTCCTCTCTCTAGTGCCACTAGCTGGTGGGACCGTGGGCCCTACCTATGAGCTCTTCCTCCTACCTCTAGGCGGTGGGCAACCGCCTGGCCACCACCTCTCTCACGCACCTCCCGCTCCCGTGCTCGCATCCAACCGTACCCGGCGCCCATGCCCTCCACCTTCTCCCCCACTTCCTCCACGGTACCCGGCGCCGCAACGCCCATGTCCCTATGCCGCCGCTTTTCCCTCCCACTCCAACTCTGCTCGTCCCGGGCACGATCCTACCTTCCTGTGCCCTTAACAAGCCTCCCCAAGCTCCCTTCTCTCGTTTCCCAAATTTGCCCGAGATCCCGGCACCCGGATTCGACCTCCCCACTGTTTTTCTTTCTCTGCCCTCGCCGGCGCTCGTCCAGCCACCGCTCGTCGCAGCTTAAGTCGCTGCCGAGCCGCGCCATGGCCACCTCCACTTTCGGCGCATCGAGCTCCACCCTGGCCACCGCTCCTCTTTTCCCCGCTACCACCAAAACCATATCCTCGCCATGAACCCGAGCCGCCATATCTTTCACCATCTCCAGTCGCTCGCCGTCACCGCCTTAGCCAACATCGGGCTGCACCACTTCCACCTTCGGCTTCGCCGAGCCTCACCACACCTCGGTCGCCTCTCCATCATCGCCAAAGGATGCCGGAAACCCATCCTCTCCGCTCGAGGTGAACTCGTTCGCCCCTCGTCGGCCTCCGGCCGCATTTCCTTGCAATCTCCGTCCACTCCGCTCTCCCTTAACCTCTCGACCCTCTTCCCTAGGTCCCAGAGGGCATCAGCATGCACTTCCCATCCACCAAAGGCCACCAAGTGTCGTTTCCTCCGTCGACCTGCGCCGACGCCGTTGTTTTCCTCCGTGCCGCCTTTCCGCTCAGGCACTAGGTGAGCACCTCCCCCTTGCCCTTCCCACCTTTTTTGCCACTTCCCGCGTCGCCGCCGCTCGTTGCCAGTGGCATTTTGGCCTCACGCCACTGCCACCTGCCGGCCGTCCGCTGTCATGTGCGCGCCAGCCCGGCCACTCTTGGCCACCCAACCGTCCTTGGGCCGATTCGGGCCATTGGTTGCCTATGGACCACCGTGGTCCTGGTCCACGGTGCACCTAGTCGCATCCCCTTGAGCCATTGACGTGTGGGGCCCACATGTCGGCACCTACTGTCACGCCCAGAATTTCTATCCAAAATTCCAAACGCTTATATGTATGTAAACCCTCGTCCAGGAATCAGCCGAGGCACACAATGACAAATTGATGAAAGAGTGCAATTATTTATCTAATTAATAAACAAATATAATGTCATTACAGAGGTAGATAGTTCCTCTCAATCAATAAAATTCTAAGTAGCGGAAAAGAAGAAACAAGCGTAGATGACTCCACTCCACCACAAACAGCTAGACCAGGACCCAGCCTAATCCTCCAGAGCATCACCTTCAATGAAGTACTCCTCCTCTGATAATGATTATTGCAAGGTGAGTTCATAGAATACTCAACAAGCCACACAGCAAATATGCAAGGGATGGCATAATAAAGGCTCATTTGCATAAATAGCATTTAATAAACTTTTCAGGATTTACAAAACAGTAAAGTACTTAATTTAATAGTATTAATAAACACTACACAACATTCCCATTGCGTAGGCCCAACCATACCTGAACAACCACACCCGATTGCACAGACCTTATCTCCAAACTAGGAATTAACCATTCCAAACCAAGAGTTAAATAAGTTACCATCATTTATTATTATTTAAGAATATAAGTGAGACTAATCACGAAAAACATTGTTAGGCTCACCATAACCGTGGGCACGGCTATTCGAATAGTTTTACTCTGGCCAAAGGTGTACAAATTTACCCACAAGACAGATTCTCAACATCATGTCAACCGTGGGTAGCGATACTACAAAAGTACCCGAATAGAGATTATGACAAGACACCACGCATAACACGATTCAATGCAGTGCACCGTTCCCGGATTATAGTCACCCCCTTTAAACCAAGGTATGGACTCCCCAGCGACCCCGTGGGCTTATCTCCGCCACTTCACAATCTGGTGCCCCACAATGAACCACGCTATACACAATGTCCAGCCGTTGTCCAGGCTGGCTTGTGGTTAGTACGGTTAATGCTTCACAATAGTAGCTCGTGAACCGGTCCTTAATTGTCATGAGCACGACCATCAAAACCATGTGCTCACAACCCACCATTAATCAGGTTTTAGTTGGATGAATTAATTAATCAATCACGATTAGCCATCGTGAGCTACCATTAAATGAATAGTAATAAGTGATAGTGAAGCATCAGTTATCTCATTAATATGCTAATGTTTCTACGCAGGGCTAAGCATCCTAATAGCTTTAGCTAAAACCATATAAAGTTCAGCTAATCCAATTGTTAACCAGGTGACAAAGGACAGGTGATTAGTAACAATAGAGTCATATCAAAGGCAATAGGTTATTCCCACCCGGTGACATTCGAAAATAAATGCAACAGTTGAATGGAAACAATAGCTTTACATAGGTTAAATATGCTCAAAGGAGTGCTTTAGGATCTGTGTGACTTGCCTTGCTGATCTTCGAAGACTTCCGAACCTCCTTCAGCGTAAACGTTCTCTTGGGGAATGTCGGAAACTATGGCAAATGAACAAAATCAATAAAACAGTAAAAAACAAACATGAACAGTGCTTGTGGATATTTTTAATGGATAGATCTTGATTTTAGATGAATTTAGCAACTTGAACCACCCAAATCCGAGTTACGGTGAATTAGTTATGAATTTTATAAGTTTATCGATTTAAACGCTGACATTAGCGATGCATCATTGCCGGCAGTGGTGGCTCGGGACCCCATGGTCGCCGGTGATCTAGGGCACGGCGGCGAAAACGGAAGGCACCGACGGCAAGAGCACGACAAGGGAAGCTCACCGAGGGGCGGTGCGACGATGGACGACGACGGAAGACGACCGGTGGCGAGGTAGAGATGACGATGACGTCGGGTTGATGGTGACAACGGCGTTCCGGCGATCTTCGGCGGCAACGGAGGGGTGGACGGTGTTCTCCTCGCAGCTGCGATGGCGGACTCGACGGGTACAACCGGCTGGAGCGGCGGCCGACGACGGAGAGAGAAAGAGCTTGCGAGGAGGAGGTTTCCAGTGACGGCAGAGAGAGGGAGGGATGGCGGCCGAAAGAGGAGAGGGAGGGGGTTCTATTTATAGCCATGGGAAGGAGAGATCGAGCCCAAAATGAGCCCAAGGTCGTCGGGGAAAACTAGGGTTCGTTTGGAGAGAGATAAGCTCAAACCGAACTCGATTCCGCGTCGGATTCATAGGGTAAAGCCCGATTCTTGGGGGAAACGGAAGAAGGAGATAAGGGAAATATTTCCCCTCAACCAATTGAACGTGGGGATGAATGGATGCGCCGGATTTGGAGGGGAAATGGTGGCTTGGGGCTTGGTTGGAGTTCTGTCCCGAGATAGAAGATGATACTGTAGCGTGAGGGACTTAAAGCAGACTTTCTGCTGGGCTTTCTTAACTCGGCCCGATTGAAGAGTGAGGCCAGGCAGACTGGGGATTGAAAGGGCCTGCAGGGAGAGAAAAGATAGGATGCAAAGTAAACTTTGCAGATTTGGCCCAAGAAGGAGAGAGGATTTTTAATTATTTTTCCAAATAAATAATTCCTGAAATGATCTTTTGATTATTAAAAATATTTTCAATGCTCAAATAATTCCAAGACAAATCTAGAAAATACTTGCACACTCAAAGTATTTAATAAAATTTTAACCTTATCATTTACTTATTAATTTATTATTGAAATATTTACTGAAATGTTCTTTGTATTATTAAAATTAGTATTTGAGCTCCGAAATATCCAAGAAAATTCCAGAGAGTGTAATTAACTATGGACAATTTAATAAAAATTAAATCCACCAATGATTTATCGATGAAATTTTTATCTAGCTCGATTTAATGTTCAAATTTTTCATATATTTTATTTCAAACACTTACTTTAATTAATCAATAAATTCTAGAAATTTCTTTTTCACAACAATTTATATTTTAGCGATTTTTAGGGTGTGACACCTATGCCCCATGCTGATGTCAGCGTGCCCCTTTTCCTATGGGAAAACAAATAATAATTGCGCAATAAATCGGTTTTATTTACAGAAATTCATTTAAATGGCTCAAAACTTCTAAATTTATAACTAATTCATGTGAACTCTAAATTGAGTTATTCAACTTGCAAAATTCATCTAAAACTGAGATCTACATGTTTCTTTACTTTTCATGTACTATTTATGTGGTTTTTATTAGGGTTTTTCCTTGTTTTGCGTGCTAGTGTGTAGATTCTGCCGTTTCGAAAGATCGTGACCGCAAGTAAAAGAGTTTGAAAGATTGATTGAAGAAGCAAGGCAAGTAACATATTTCCCATTGAGCATGTTGAACCTATTTTATAAATGTTTTACTGTTTGAGAACAAAGTGCATGTTTTGCTAATTACATGGAAATAGGGTTTACATATCTGTGTACTTGTGCCATGTTTTCTTGATATCCATCCACTGTCAAACTTGGGTGATAATTTAACTAGCTTGCGTCACTTATGTTGACCTTGCTAGAATTATGATATACTTAGCCATGCTTAATTACCACTAGCTCACATGGGATAATCACACTATTTACTTTAGTATTCTGATGAGCTGTGAGCTCGAGACACCTGGCCATGTTTCATTGGTCATAATTATTCAACTAAAATATGACTTAAACGGTGGGCTGTGGTTGCATGGTTTTGATTGTCGCACCAATTGGAATTAAGGATCGATTCACGGGAAATCCCCGGGAGACTTATCATGCTTACCACAAGCAAGAATGAGCAAACCCTTTCCTAGGCACCGAGGAAAGGGTGGGCGTGATGGAGTTTGGTCGACCCTGGTTTAAGGGTTGATTGGCGGCCGGATTCACCATGGTGCACAGGGGGCCTACCCACCCCGCTTCAAGAGTGGGGGTGAAACCTCAGCATGGTGTGGATGGTTAGGGGAGAGTTATGCGAAGGGTCTTGTCACAATCACTTGCATGGTGACGTGTCAAGCATGGCATGGTGACATACGGTGGATTGTGTCTTGTGGGTACAATTGTACACCTCTAGCCAGAGTAGAACTATTCAAATAGTCGTGTCGCGGTTATGGGTGATCGATCAGCTTCAATGTGATTAGTCCCACACTATTAATTAGCTTGACTTAATGAACTAATGTAGTTCAGGTGGTTTGGTTGGGCATGTTCAACGTGGTTTAGCGTTGTTTAGTGGAGATTAATCTTGCCTTAATTAATCAAATGTTTTACTGTTTTTAACTATAACTGTTTACAACTGCCTTTATGCAAATAGCCACAAACCTTCCTTTGTCTCCCTTGCACGTCTACATCATTGGTTTGGCTTGCTGAGTACGGTGGTTGAGTCTTGCTATTTCCTCCTTTTTAGAAGTGTATTACTTTGAAGCTGAAGACAAAGTTAGAGGACTAAGGCTTATACCCCAATTGTGTTTTTGCCTGTGGAGTGGAGCTGAAGCCCCACTAGGATTGCCTTTTTTCGTTGCTGCTACTTTCTTTGGGTGTGAGGAATAAGTGCCTTTTCTGTAAGTATTTAAATTTTATTTACATTTGGATCTATATATTAATTTATCGTTTCGTGTACCCTGGCTTGATTCCTAGATAAAGATTTATACAAAAAAATAGTCTGGAAATTTGACTAAATTTTTGGGCGTGACAGAAAACGAAACTGCTCTAAAGCACTTAGAAGTGTTTTGGGGCATCCGAGAATGTGTTTGGCACCATTGGTTTGTGTGGGCCTGCAGTAAAGTTTGTGTGGTGCAAAAACGACAATGCTCGAAACCACTTAGAAGTGCTTTTTGGCATATGGGAATGTGTTTGGCGCCATTCGCTGCGAAAATTAGTATTTACAAGAATTGGTGAGCCCGCTAGAAAGTTTCTATGCTGCAAAAATGAAACTGTTCAAAACCACACAAAAGTGTATTTGGGCATCTAAGAATGTTTTTGGGACCGTTGGTTTTGAAAACTTATTTTTACATGTGTCGGTGAGCCCATCGAAAATTTGTGTGGTGTGAAAACAATACAGCTCGAAACCACTCAGAAGTGTATTTGGACATCTAGGAATGTGTTTGGCACCATTGGTTGCGAAAATTAACTTTTACTCATGTGGGTGCACCCAACGAAAATTTATGTATTGCGAAAACAAAACCGCTCCAAACCACTCAGAAGTGTTTTTGGGCATATGGGAATGTGTTTGGCGCCATTCGTTACAAAAATTAGTTTTTACAAGACTCGGTTGTCCTACCAGAAAGTTTGTTTGGTGTGAAAACGAAATCGCTCTAAAGCACTCAAAAGTGATATTGGGCATATGGGAATGTGTTTGTCACCATTGGTTGCGAAAATTAATTTTTACACATGTCGGTGGACCCGTCGGAAAGTTTGTGTGGTGTGAAAATGACAAGGCTCAAAACCACTCAGAAGTGTTTTTGGGCATATGGGAATGTGTTTGGCGCCATTCGTTGCAAAAAATTAGTTTCTACAGGAGTCGGTGGTCCTGCTAGAAAGTTTGTATGGTGTGAAAACGAAACCATTCAAAACCACTCAGAAGTGTATTTGAGCAACTAGGAATGTGTTTGGCACCATTGGTTGCGAAAATTAATTTTTACACGAGTCGATGGGCCTGCCGAAAAGTTTGTATGGTGCAAAACTAAAACCGCTCAAAACAACTCAACTGTGTCTGGACATCTGGGAATGTGTTTCGCACCATTGGTTGCGAAAATTAATTTTTACAAATGTGGGTGGGCCCACCAAAAAGTTTGTGTGGTGCGAAAACGAAAATGCTCGAAACCTCTCAGGAGTGTTTTTGGCCATATGGGAATGTGTTTGGCGCCATTCTTTGAAAAATTAGTTTTTACAAGACTCAGTTGTCCTGCCAGAAAGTTTGTCTGGTGCGAAAACGAAACCATTCAAAACCACTTAAAAGTGTATTTGGGCAACTAGGAATGTGTTTGGTATCATTGGTTGCGAAAATTAATTTTTACATGAGTAAATGGGCCTGTCGAAAAATTTGTGATGTTACCATGCCTACTATGAATTCAACAATTTTTCACATCATGGATCAACAATAAGATAGATCAAGCCATCCAAGTGGTGGAATCCAATTCGGCCACCTGTTACATTGCTGACTTCAAATGATCGCCAAATGTGCATTATTAGCTCCATTTTGGGTCCATGAGTACTTGATGGAAAGCTCTCGTAGTCCACTTTCCAATGCATCCAACCTCATCGTCAAATTCCATCTCAGTCATTGGTAACAAGAAAACAAGTTGTTGCACCACCTATCGTAGGTCTTTGGGCATGTAACTTCGTTTGGGACCCCGACCCAAGTGGGGCCCATGTGGGGTGCGCCCCCAACCTGGTGGAACACGACCTAGGGACCCCTTCGGTCGTTGTACCACCCCTTTAAATAGCTAGGTACTCCTTCAGAGTTTCTCGGGTTTTGTTATATTAAAGTTTTAGCCATTGCTACTATACCTTCTACTTACATGTGTCGGCTAGACCATCTAATTACTCATCTTCGGAACCCCAACTTATCATGAGCATTCCTATTTACAATTCAACTTACTTTTATCTTGTTCTTGCTTGTTTCTTTTAATTCCTTGCAGGAATAAGGTTGATCTGCACCGGCAAGATCAACAACCCATGGAGAGGTGTATCAATCGCTAAGGCGCAACACAGTAATGACTTGTACAGTTGCAGTTAGATCGTCAATGTTTCTCCCAACTCGTAGTTATCTCAACTCACCAAAAGATCGGGCCAATCAGAGCTGTGAGCGTATCAAGTGTAGGTTAGGGTTTATCAAGTGGTGTCAAAGCTTTCGTTGCTCAGTGAGCTTTTTTATCTATCTATAACCAGAAAATAGCCATACGGAAAAAGACTTTCATCCTTTACCTAACCATATTTGTGCCATTGCATTGTTCTTTATAGTTTTTGCTTCGTTGAGTTTTGTGTTGCATCGTCGTGTCGTGATGCTGGTCTTATCATCTTGTCCGTTTAGAGTTTCGAGTTCTAGTCATGTATAGTATCACTGTCACCACCGCCGTGTCTTTGTTGTCATCGGGACCTACAAAAACAGAATCGCCTCGCTGCCAGGGTTCTATTTTTGTAGTTTTCAGTAGTTTTTTGTTGGATGGTTTGAGTTGTTGAGTTACATCTAGGGTTTCTGTCATGTGGTTGTGCCCTGTCCCGTGGTCGTATTCGTATTGTTCTGCGTGAGGAAGATCGAAGGAGGAGATTAGATTAGATTGGTTTTTGTTTTGTTCAGAAAATAATAGTAGATTGGATCGGTTGGAAACAGTTTCCCTTTTATGTGGCACCAAATCCGAACTTAGTGCCAACCATATCCTTCCACCCCTCTCGTGTCGAATTGGAGATTTGTTTGCAAAAACGGAACCTATAGGACGACAGCATTCCATTTTTGGACAGTCATAATTTTAGGGTTTGGATTTTTACAGTTAAGTCCCTATAATTTTCTTATTTATATTTGAGTCCCTGTAATCTTGCATTGAGGTCCTTGATTTTGTTTTGTTGAAAAAGGCAAAAAAAAGAGAAAAAGGTAGAAAAGTGCCTAAAAAATAGAAAAGAAAAGCCGCACCAACAAAAAGATAAGAGCAACACAAAAAAATAGAAAGAAAAACAAAAAATCACTTGTTATCTTTGAGGTTGCTTTCATGATATATCAGAGTTGTGGTTGAGTTCTTTCGAGTGCTAAGTTGTGGTATCATTTGTGTCTAGGCTCGCGTCTCTAGTATGTTCTAGCCTAGGACCAGTACGATACTGACTTTGAACGATTATTCAGCTTTGCATTCTTTTATTTGAGCATATGCTATTCCTTTGCTACATATTTAAGCCTACCCAGAGCTCTACAGATTTGATTGCAGTCGTAGAGCAACTGTTTGTCAAGGCATCGATACATCCAACCTCCATTGGGGTGCTTGGTTGAGTTGGTATGTGTCATCATTCCGCTTGCATTGGTAAGAACTTGTAAGAGCTTGGTTAAAAGCTTGAGTGTGTATGATATTTGAGCTTCCACTACCTAGTAGTTGATAGGAGTGTGCATATTCTTGTGTGTGTTTCTTGTTTTTACTAACCATGGCAGGATTAAGCAAGGGAATACGAGACGGTCATGCTCAACGTCGACATCTTCATCGAGACATGAGGAGTGATCAACATGACACATATGAGGTAAATGACATTGATCTAGCTAAGATCAAATCTGCACTATCTTATTTTGAAGGAAATTATGATCCTCATGCTTATATTAAATGAGAGCTGGTGGTTGATATAGAATTTAAAAAGCATGGTTTGTCTGAGAAACATATGGTTATATGTACCTCTAGTGTTCTAATTAAAAATGCTTCTAATGATTGGAAACATCTTTGTAGACATAATAAAATACACAATCTTGGAAAGACCTGAAACGATATTTGAGACATGTTTATGTTCCTGCGTATTATGCTGATATTCTGTTCAACAAACTGCAATGTTTAAAACAAGATACCAAAACTGTTACTTCATACTATTATGATATGCATACTTGTTTATTATGTTGTGGTTTAGATGAATGCGAAGAAGCAACAGAGTTGAGGTTTTTACATGGGCTTAACAAAGAAATTCAGGATATGCTTGCTTGTCAAAGTTATAGTTCTCTTTCTCATTTATTACAATTTGCTTGCGATGCTGAAAGTCAAATAAAGGAAGACATGAAAAGGCAACACACTATGTTTTTGCTGCCTATTACTGACCCTTTACAGGAAGTGCATAATCACGAAAAGGGGGAGAGATACATGAATGAGCCGCCATTCCCATTGTTCACACTCAAAATCAATGCACCTCCATCATCTGAAGAGAGCTTCGAAGGTAAACTAAATGATGCTGAAATTAATCAAGGTGAGTGTGATGTTATGAATTAAATTTGTCCATTTTTCATGCTATAGTAAAGCAACCATTAGTAGAACCAATTGTCAAGATTCCTTTGTCACAAGTTGATTTGTTTGTTATTCCTTGTGATAAAGAAGAGTTGTGTGATAATGCTTCACTTATATCATTGCCACAAATAGTGAATGAACATGCTATTTCTAGTATTAGCTCTTTATGTGCTGATTTTAAGCATATTATTCATATTGCTAATAAAGTTAAGGAACATGAATTGCTATGTTCTTTAAATACATTGGGTTATATTCTATTTGATACATTTTGTGAGCTCGATAGTTTGAAGGAGAAATTATTTGCTAAGTCTGATTTATCATGTCCAATTAATGCTATTTTTTATATCTTTGATGAATATAATGATAGAGGAATATATTTGGTGAATAGAGTTTACATATGTTTGGATTTAGAACCTTCTGTAGATGTGGATAAAACTTGCAAACTACAGAGACATGTTATTGCTAATAATGATATCTTGATTTTGTCTTGTTTTGATTGGCAGAAACAGGTTGTTTTAAATGGACTACGCGAAGAGCACCATATGGAAAAATCGAGGACAGTTTTCTATGAAGAAGGGGAGGATGATGTGACCATGCCTACTATGGATACAACAATTATTCATATCATGGATCAACAAGAGGACATCACGATCAAGCCATCCAAGTGGTGGAATCCGATTCGGCCACCTGCTACATTGCTGACTTCAAATGGCAGTCAAATATGCATACGAGCTCCGTTTTGGGTCCATGAGTACTTAATGGAAAGCACTCAGAGACCTCTTTCCAATGGATCTAACCTCATTGCCAAATTCCATCTTGGTCATTCGTAATCAAAAAAATAAGGTGTTGTGCCACGAATCATGGGCCTTTGGGTTTGTAAGTTCATTTGGGACCCCTGCCCAAGTGGGGCCCATGTGGGGTGCACCCAAACCTGGTGGAGCACGACCTAGGGACTTCCTTGGTTGTCCTCCCACCCCCTTAAATAGCTAGGTATCCCTTCAGGGTTTTTTGGGTTTGTTAGATTATAGTTTTAGCCATTGCTACTTTACCTTGTACTTACGTGTGTCGGCTAGACCACCTAATTACACGTCTTCGGAACCCCAACTTATCATGAGGCTTAATTCCTATTTGCAATTAAGAATGTTTTTATCCTGTTCTTTCTTGTTTCTTTTATTTCCTTGCAAAACTAAGGTTGATCTGCACCGGCAAGATCAACAACACACGTAGAGGTGTATCGATCGCTAAGGCGCAACACAATAACGTCTTGTACGGTTGTAGTCGGATCGTGAACGTTTCTCCCAAATTGTAGTTATCTCAACTAAACGAAAGATCGGGCCAATCAGAGCTATGAGTGTAACAAGTGTAGCTTAGGGTTTATCAGTTTGTGTGGTACGAAAATGAAACCGCTCGAAACTACTCATAAGTGTTTTTGGGCATATAGGAATGTGTTTGGCACCATTGGTTGCGAAAACTAATCTTTACATGAGTTGGTGAGCCCGCCGAAAAGTTTGTGTGGTGCAGAATCACAACCGCTCGAAACCACTTAGAAATGTTTTGGGCATCTAGGAACGTGTTTGGCACCATTGGTTGCGAAAATTAATTTTTACACGATTCGGTGAGCCCGACGAAAAGTTTGCGGGGTGCACAAATGAAACCGCTCTAAAGCACTCAAAAGTGTTTTTGGACATATGAAAATATGTTTAGCACCATTGGTTATAAAAATTACTTTTTACACATGTCAGTGGACCAATTGGAATGTTTGTTTGGTGAGAAAACGATACTGCTCGTCAGAAGTGTTTTTGTGCATCTAGGAATGTGTTTGGCGCCATTCGTTGCAAAAATTAATTTTTACAAGACGCCCGCGAGAATGTTTTTGTGGTGCAAAAACAAAACCGCTCAAAACCACTCTAAAGTATTTTTGGGCATCTTGGAATGTGTTTGGCATTATTAGTTGCGAAAATTAAATTTTACACGAGTCGGAGGGCTCACTGAAATGTTTGTGTGGTGCCAAAGCAAAACCGCTCAAAACCACTCAAAAGTGTTTTAGGGTATATGGAAATTTGTTTGGCACCATTGGTTACGAAAATTAATTTTTACACGAGTCTGTGGATGTTGACATGAAATTTCATCATGACACACGAAGGCCTAGGAGGTTTGCTTAACTCTAGTGTAGGTCCTAAAATATCGGGTTCGGGTGTGCTAGTTAGTTTTATCCTGCAACTGACAAGATAGATAAATTGATGATCAAAGAGTCGATCGGCCAATAAGCCAATGTAGCGATACTAGCTGATGTAGCGATTCTAGCCGATGTCGATAGGATTTTAAACAATCGGCTATATATCTGAAGTGGATTCTGACACTTAGATAAAGGCAATGAATCAATCGGCCGATATTGATACAAAATATTAAATGTAGGCTCGATGGTTAAAGCATACATCGGTTGGAGGTTTGATGTAAAGATCACTTGTTGACTAGGCCTCCAATAAAACGTAGCACAAATCTATAAACTTAGCAAGACTTAGATTATCAGCAGTAATATAGAAGATCGGACCCAACCGAGACAGTTCTAGATTATGTTTGATTAAATAAGCTAGATAAGCCGATAGATTTATGCTAACGTGATGGATATAACAAATCTATTTAAAACAACACAGTGATTGTAGATATATATCGACTAAGACAGAAGATCGGACCTGACCGAGACAGTCCCAACTAAACCGATGTGTCTCTAAACACAATGCAATTAAATATAGAATTGAAATATCAGGAAGACAATTATACCAACCAAACCAGAATAGTCCAAGAGATCGAAGCGATGCATCCTTGAACAACGCCAATATAGTCGATACAATTGCTAGAGCCAATGGAACTTACGGCTTACCCTTTTGCCAGTGATCGAAGCGATGCAGCCCCGCGTCAGGTGCCAAGTTCCGTCGGTGATAAAACCTCAAAAAAGAGGGTGGCGATGCTTCAAAAGTTGTATTGATCGAGAGATAGTTTACAATGACCCCAGTTGTACATATTTATACCCACAGGTAGATATTAGTCTCTACTGGACACGATATAGATACAAGTCCTGATCAGACTCTAAACAATCTTTTCTAAAAATAAAAAAGAAAGTAATTGACTCTGCCTAATTAATAGATAAATTACCATGCTGCATCCTTTTTGAACTCGGCCTCTTCTGGATAAGCTTCCTTTAATTGATTAATTTCCTTAACTGAATCCACTAAGAATCTAACTGCCGGCGACTACTAATTTTCATCGGCCAATACTGACTCTAGGCCGATGACAACTTCGAGGCTTACCAAATTTTGGCATTAACAGTGGACCCGCCAGAAAAATTGCGGGGTGCGAAAATGAAACTTCTCGAAACAACTCAAAAGTGTTTTAGGGCATTTGGGAATATGTTTGGCACCGTTGTTTGACACGAGTCGGAGGGCCTACCGAAAAGTTTACGTGGTGTGAAAATGAAACACTCGAAACCACTTGTTAACACAAAAATTTGGTACGGTTCTTTAGTGGATTTGGTTAAGGAAAGAAACTAATTGGTAGATGGAAATTCATATGGATAAGGTTGAATTCAAAGAGAAATCGTGAAGACCACGGGAAGACAATTTCATATTTTTAGTGCAGGATTAGTTATTTTCCTTTTCTTGTTATGAAATCTTATCCCATGTTCGATATGGGCTTGTACAAACCCGAGGGTATAAATATGTACACCTAGGGCCTCTATAATACATCTCCATAGATCAATACAATTACTTTCGGCGTATCGCTATCCTCTATTCCAGCGACAAAGTAAGTTCCGTCAACTTCACTTGTATCGACGTGGCTATAACTTACTCGGTTAGGCTAGAACTTACTGCGCAAGGATGAGGAACCAATTTTGGCGACGGGAAGACAATTTCATATTTTTAGTGCAGGATTAGTTATTTTCCTTTTCTTGTTATGAAATCTTATCCCATGTTCGATATGGGCTTGTACAAACCCGAGGGTATAAATATGTACACCTAGGGCCTCTATAATACATCTCCATAGATCAATACAATTACTTTCGGCGTATCGCTATCCTCTATTCCAGCGACAAAGTAAGTTCCGTCAACTTCACTTGTATCGACGTGGCTATAACTTACTCGGTTAGGCTAGAACTTACTGCGCAAGGATGAGGAACCAATTTTGGCGACCTGGCGAGGCAAGGCGAGACGAGCAAGCACGCGTGTGTTCCTCTAATTTTCTCCACCACACATGCCTCAAGTAGCTAGAATAACAACTTTTTCTTTTAAGGAGGCTTCACTCTTCTAGAATAGACAAGGTAGTACTAAATATTCACATACATGTCATCGCATGAGGTGGGCTTGTGATTTTTCAAAGAATTAATCTTTAATGGGCTAAGACTCATCTATTAATTCGAACAATAGATGTGTTTGTTACACTAATATATAAAAAATTGTTATTTGTATTGAACACAAGCAATGGCATGGTGGACGTATAGATATTGAGTAGAGTTCAATTTTTTATTAGTGACTTTTTTTTTCTTCTGCACAAGGAAAGGAGGAAAAATTAGTTTTCTGGACGAGAGGAAAAACCAATCAATTAATATTGTTCGTCCCATGGTACTATAATTTTTATATCATGTCACAATAACATCTGTGTGTTGTGCCAAGTGTTATGGGAATTAGCATTTCATGATATCAAATGAAGTAGATAAATTTCTATAAAAATTTCTCAATCATAACTAAGACAAAGTTAACCGTCTATAAAAATTTGCGTTCAAGTCCTATTGAATGCAACTTTTTTATTTGTTTTTTATTGTAATAGAAGAGAAGAGAGAGAACATGAGGGGTGGAAAGGTGGGAGTGTGCTTTCATTGTTTTTTATCTATACTCCTTTAGTAACGATGATGATTGTTCTGTCACACAATCTCTACTATTTAGAAGCTCATAATTTATACTATTGCACCACCACTACTGACCTAACAAATGGGTCCCATTAGTCACAACCACTACCGACCTAACTAATGAGAGTGCCTACCCTCCAATGAGTTCTCTCATTTCAGTGCTGGCTCTCTCTAAATTTCAAAATCACCAACTTGTTCAATAAAAAAACTATAAAGAATACTACATGAACTAAATATATGCTTAATCGATTAATAAGTTAGAGACTCAATTTTTTTTCCATTGTAACACATTGGCTCTTCTTGCAAAATTACACAGTAGAACGACATGATAACACAAGATTCTCCATTTAATTCAAAGAAAACGAAGACATTGTCTCCGTTTCAAATTATGTCTTTTTATCTTTGTCCTATTTCAAATATTTATATCTTTGACCATTAATTTTGATAAATTTGTATAGTCATAACTTATAAATTTTGTATTATGAATTTATTTCTAATGGTGAATCTAAAAACATACACCTTATTACGTTAAACTATATGAATTCTACAAACTAATAGTCAAAATACAAAATGTTTGACTTCTGACAAAACTAAAATAACAAGTAAATACAGGAATATGAATGACGATTTTATTAGGAAAGCATCCAGATAAATTACACATTTACAAGAACCAAAAATCAAAGGAAATTTGTGAAAAAATTTACAATTAATGAGAAGGCATACGCAAGAAGATACCACCACCTACACTTCTGATATACATTCAAACAAGGGGAAAATAGCCAAAGATAATAATAATAACTGCCGCCATAAAAGATACATAAAGAATAATGTGGAGGCGTTAGCAACAGAATATAGCTAAAGAAACCATCCTCATATTCCAATTCGTTTTAATGGCCCAAAATCTGAGAGATGCGTCGTTCAGCATCCATTGGCATCTCTCTTCCAGGAACGTTGACATTTAACACGCTCAAGTATCTATGCAACAAAAGTGAATATAAATCAAACAGCTCCACAAAAACAGTATTGTAATGGTATGAAAATGTTAATGAGTGGCTTACTCTTTTGCAGAAAATAAATATTCATGTTCTGCAATAAATCCAAGCAAAGACTGCAGATGGAGAAATGGGTAAGAAAGATGGAAGGTACGAATATGGGTAAGCATGTAAGCAGTTAGTGGTAAACCTCGAAAGGCAAATTCAAGAGTTCGTAGAATGTCCGAACACGATCTATTCTCTGTTGGATGGCTTCACTGTCAATTGAGGGTATGGCTGCCAGAGCCTGCATTAAGACAATAAGAGGTATTTTATTTGCAAAAGCGAGTAATGAACTAAGGCCTCCTATTATGCGTCAAAAACCGTATCAAACTGCAGTATAGTATAAAGGACTATATAAAAATACAAATGAGGCAATGTTTTATATCATACTGCAGAAGAAAATTCTACCTGTTCTAGTGCTATAGAATTTCTGCATATTTGTTGGACCCCTAACAAGTTGATCGACTTCATCTGAGCAAGTGCCTGAAAAAATATTTCACAATTCAAGTTAGCGGTGAGCAAGAATATCAGAGTACCAAGAAACCGAACCGTACCAGCCTTAATTAGCTAATTGAGGCAGTCAGATTAGCAAAGAAATCAGCTTTGGCTGTGGTATGAACATAAGTCGGTCTATCATTGTTCAGGTCGGTCTTGATGCTTCAGAGATCGAACCAACCAAATAACCCAATCGACTAACAAACACACAATCATACTTTCTAAGCTTCTCTCTTAAATTGATGTTGTTAGACATCATATAATTCAAATGCAAAGTAAAGATCGTTAGATCAGAGTTCTTCACGTAATCAGGGTGCGCAGATGCTGCTGCGCGACGAGATGGCAAAACTCTTCTGGCGGCTTCCCAAGCAGTTGGCTGACCCCACAGTGACATAGGTTCACCGCAAGGTTCTTATTTCATTTCTTGTATCATGTAATGGACATTGTCTCCTATCAATTTGTTATTTATCATCATGGATAAAGTACTGAACCAGCATATGCTACGACATTTGGAGCTTCAGAACAGGGACAGATAATTATTGGAAGGGACAGATAATTATTGGAAGACATTCACATGAACTAAGTACTGTATACGTGATCATGTAGTGCCCTCTCAAGCAGTGATGACTTGTTAAATACTTGAACCCATACTGCACTATAGTTTGTCATTCTTAGTAGAGTTGAATAAACCGACGAAATGTTATTCAATCAATTAGGTTCGGTTTCTATTTCTGGCTGACTAATTAGGGTTTCAATATCATTAAACTGAAATATATAGTTTGGTCTAAAATTTTCTAGCAACCAACCATACCAACCGAATGATTGCCATTCAAGTACCACAAGTATGACATCTGGAACTATAGCAAGAAGCATAACAAACCTTTATCGATGCATTAGCAGCAACGCTAGAAATCCCACCAAATACATAATTCCTTAGATTCTGCAATATAAGGAGCCATTTCTTCATCCCTACGTGCGATCTGTTCACATTGGAAAAATCAGTAGTCAGCGCATGTTGTATGGCTCACATAAGTTCTATAGAAAGCATTGTGCACCATGTGCACATGAGAGTACCATATGGTACATAAAACTGGATGCCTATGCACAAGAACCAATACTCCTATTGTTACAGAAAATTATTTTACCAATCCTAATATACTTAAATCAGATTTGAGTTTAAATATTGCAAGACAGTTGCTCATTTTTCCCTTTTATAAAATTATACCACTATCAGACAAGTTTATATACCATGCACTCAGCCTTGTATGTACACATTGTTGATTCTTCATTTCATAGTTTCCTGAGACATCCTCCCAGTTTGCTTGGGATATATCAGATTAGGAAATATGCTCAAAAAGGGCTTAGCTAATCCAAAGGTCCAGAGGATAGGGTATCAAAATTAAACAAAACTAAAAGAGCACCATACCTGAGTTGTTAGTGAGATGATGAAATCATCAGGATCTTCAGCATCTTGATCTTCTACATATTCTCTTTTTGTCATTTCCTATTTAAAAATCATGCTAGTATCAAAATCTTGACATAACATGAATCCATCAATAAACATGTGGTGCTATAAAAGTATATACAACTTAGAGTGCTATTACCTGCATGTGATATATAGTTTCTAATTGCATTTCCAATCTCAAGACTCTGACACAATCAATTGCTAGCCTTCTATACTCATTAGCAAGTGATGCAAGGCTTTTCGGAATTGCACTAGTTGAGCGAGTATGGCGACCCTGGTGGATGTGATTTTTGTTCTCCAACGTGGTGGATGAATTAATGAATGACTCTCCAAGCCTGAAATTCCCAACAAGACAAAAGTACAAGGATACAACTAATGAATGTGGATGTAAATAAATCATCAGGGATGAGAAGGCCCAAAACAGCTGTATAAAGTGTAATATGTTCCTAGATGCTCTTAGCTTAGGATAAATTTTGAATCAGATGGGTGCTGAATTCTGAATCATTATGTTGCTATTTGCAGATTTGCATAACATTTACAACTATTGGAAACAGAACAATAGTTCGACAAAATGGACATTCAATGTATTGAGCATAAGATGATTTACCTTTCAACTGAATCCGCTAAATATTCCAATGAATCACTAAGAGATGCCAACAATATCAATTTCTGGTCATCATAGATCAAGTTCTCCTGCATATCCAGAGAAAAGGTTTCATTCAACAAATAGGAGAAAAGAACTGTAAAACCAGAATTGTTCTGGCGCCAATTGAACAAAAGTAGCATGAGAAACAGGTTTTTCATCCTTTTCTGGCATGTGATGCACGTGTATCATAATTCGGACATAACACATCAGCCAAAAGCTTGCAAAGTATGCACATATATGAATTAGATAAGGTCACGCCAGAACTGTGATGTAGAAACAGCTGATCACATGGCATAGATGTAAACTCTGAAACCATTTGAGTTATGTCCCTTGACTCTTAAAGCTGTCTGTTTTTCATCCCTCTGACAGTTTAGATGGTTTTTATGACGATGTGATGACGTGCTATTAGATGACAAGGATGCCACTTAGCATACATGTCAAATGGCAGCATATAGAAATAATTTTAAAAAAACTGTAGCCCCGCATGTTATCTTCTTCCCCTTCTCCCTTCCTCTTCTTCTCCTTTCCCTGCATCCTGCTCAGCTCAGCACAATAGTGGATGTCAAGAGTTCGCTGAGCACTTACGGCCTCTATGTTGCATCAGCTCAAGCAGACACAGGGAGTGGCCAACCCAGGCAAATAGCACCTCGACGAAAGTGCGCGAAGAAGGTGCCAATGCCCATGTCAACTGTCAAGGGACGCAGGACGAGTTGATGACAATGGAGAGGAAGACATGGCTGCAGACGCACTCTCATCACGAAACTAACTTTGAATTTGATTGCCGACGTGAGGTGGGAGCGGTGGCGACTTCCCCATTTCTTTCTCATTTTATTTATGCTCATTTTTTCTTTCCTCAGGTCTTCTGTTCCTGTTCATCCCTTGCTCAACAGTTCCTAGTTTCCATCATTTGGAGCTTCTGTACTTACAAATTTCAGGCTGACCATCTCAAATCACAGATGTGGTGCTCGATATTTTACACTATTACGGCTTAGACCTTAACCACATGTGCAGATCACTTTTTATCTTTGTGGAATATATAGATGTGCAATTTTTTTTATATACATATATAGTATATAATAGGCAAATATAATAACAGCCAGAAGTCAGATATCGAAGATGATGACATCAAATGTATGACTATGACATGTGGGACCTATGTTTCTGATATGTTTTTTAGCTAACGGCCAAATCAGCAACTCTATGTGAATGCCATGTTAAGAAAGGAGGGGCACATCATTACCATGTCAACGCAAAACCACCTAAATTGATCTGAGATGAAAACAAATGGTCTTGAGAGTTAAGAGACTCAAATCAAACCATTTTATAGTTAAGGGATAAAAATCAGTCCAAAGCCAAAGTTGAGGTACCAAATATGAACTTTTTCCAATAAAATGTAATTATAGCTAGAGACAATTATAGGTAATCATAAAAAATTCAGCATGGTTTCAATGTGGTAGAAGATACCTGTTTTATTGGGCACATATCCAATAGGAGATCCAATAGGAGATCACTTAGTTCAATCTCTACTTCTCAGCTTCTGCATCTGGAATACTGTGGTCAAGTTGATCAGAAGAATTTTGTAAAGATAGATTTGCTGGATCCAGGCGCATTAAACTTTCAACATCATTCCTTGAGAGGAGAATATTACTTTGTTTTTCAAGGACAGCCTGCATTTTTTACACAACATAAAAGGATCGTGAAGCTACATACATCAAGGAAGAAAATATAGTATGAACTAAAACCCACTTTTAAGATTTGTCGTAAGCCAAATCAGTGATTAGGCGGGCCTAGGCAGAGGTAAGGCCTAGGCAGGAGGGTGCCACTAGTACATACAATACTGCGAATAGGAATATTTGACTGGGCTTACGCACATTCGCTCACTTATGCTACTGATGCTTAGGTATTGCAACATATACAAATTTGTTTTACATTACTATTCGGAATAAAAAAAATACTAACATTTACCACTAGACCTATTCACAAGTTTCACAAAACTACTATAAAATCTAGAATAATTGTTTTCACATAAAGTTCCAAAATGATTAAACTATAATAACCTCGAGGAAGATAGGTTGACTTTGGGGATCCATTCTAAATCGGTTAAGTTATAACAATGATGTAGTGCAGAACTTAACATAGGGTTGTTACACGGATGTTGTGCTTCAAAGTTCAAACATGGAAGGTTCAAATGTTTAGTCCACCAATGTTCTCTTATTTTATTATTGAATTATCTAACTATAGACATGGTGCCAACCAGCCTTTATATGCTCATTTATTATGTAATTACAAACATGGAACCAAAACACAGAAGTTCACCTGCTGCAACAAAACTACACAATGTGTTGTATCAGCCTACTACTTTCAGAAGAGAAGAGTGCTACAATGCAAATAGCAGTTTCAATGGTTCTAGCTAGGACATTGGTTAGAGACTTCCCCTTTTTTGAACTTGTAACCCTGAATGTTGGAATAGCTTCATGTGCTATCTCCAAACAAAAGGTTCATTCTGGTATTTGTTTGTCTAAACTACATAGGCACACAATGCATGACCTATCAGAGAAGCCAATGTACAATGCACAGAAAAATGCACCAACTTGACAGATAGTTTCCAGCACATTACAGCTCAATGATCAAAAAGATAATATACGATGACCTTTACTGTATGTGGACAGTTTTCAGTCAAATACATATAATAGAGCATTGATAAATAATGGTGTCATACCGAGTAACTGCTACATTTGGAAATTCAAACTCCCCCTAGAGATAGAAGTTTTCTTATGGCACTTCCAGACCAGAGTAATTCTAACCAAAGATATTTTTAGTAAAAACACAATGGAGAGGTAGTTCTAAATGTTGTTTTTTATTCTAATTAAACTGTACAAAATCTTTTATTTTCAATTGTATCTGTGTTAGGTTCATAGGGGCGTGATTCAAATAGCTTTTGGACAACCACTACCGATTTTTGTAAAATAAAAAACTAAAGAATCTAATTTTGGTTGGGGCAACTGGCAAGTGCCATATGTTGATCTATATGGAGAAGTCGTAATGATGTGGTTTTTGATAATGCAAATGTTAACTCTCCTATGCAGGTAGTCTTTAGGTGCACCCACTGGATTTAGGTTTTGATTTAGCTGCAAAAGGAGGAATGGCACCATATGAAACCAGCACGTTGTCTATTGGAGACTAGTTTGATGAAAATATTCATCAAGGATGGATGGAAGTTTTCTGATAGTATTTGTGCTTGACAACATTCCTATAATTGAGGTTTTTTTTCATTGGACCATTTACTGCTTAATGGTGCATTAGATAAGAACTACAACTTTGTAACAAGAAAGGGCTAAGCCTTTTGTAACCAGAAACAGATGTGAGCTAATATGATGAAGAGGATGGGACTTATTACTCTATCTTGATAAAATTCCCAGCACATTAATCATAATCATTTCAAACAACACAATTGTTGATGTACAAAAAGAAAGGCTGCATTAAAATAAATCCTCAAAATATAGAAAGTGCATTAGCAAATTAGCATACCTCCATATAGGATGCACGGCATCTTTCATGTGTACGTTCTAAAAATGTGCGAACATACTCAACAAGCTCAGTGGCATAGTTCGGCATCAATTGAACCCATCCAAGTACCTAAGGAGAATTTGAGAAAACCGTGATAAATATGATTAAAACTTGCAGACAAGGTAGCACATCAATTGCTAGGGAAATACCTCTTTGGCTATTATATCGACAGCCAAAAGCCCTTGTAGTACAGGACGTCCATGGGTTTAATGGACTATACACTGAGGTTGCATGGACATGCGGTCTAAATGCAGCTACCTGCCAAAGGATGAAATATTACTTGTTCAAAATGTAAGGACCATAACAAATAAGGGAAAAATAATTCAGTAGCATCCCAAAGAAGCATATTTAGGTGGACAACATTGCATTTAATCTGCTGCAAAACAATATAGTAATGATTCGGTATATGCCAAATTGCACTGTTGTTCCTTGTCCCATCTCTGGCAGACTGGCACCAGAAGACATTTTACTCAAAAAAAGAACCCAAACATCGGTCATGTCTCTTCCATTCATCATCCTTCTGTGACCAGCTCTCAGCGTACATCTTGAACCCCAGTCCCTTTGAATCAACTCGATATACTGCCTATGCTCGCGTAGCTTGTCCCGCATTGAGGAGCAGCAATCACATCTTCCTCAGAAAGCTCTGTATGCAGGGATTCTTAAAGGACAATTCATCTGAGAAGTACAACGATGGCAAGAACCATCTTGGAGAAGATGGCAAACGTAACGCCGGTTTGGTTTGATCCCTTGCAAAACTTTGGTGGTTCCAAAGCCTGAGCAAGTTTTGGCACTACCAAGATTAGAGTTGAAAAGATGGGTATGGTTTGATGCCAAATTTGTGCAAATGTGAGATAGATGATATGTATTACCAAAATCTATACTGTATTGTAGCAACTTGATCTTTCCTACGTCCACCCAGAAAAGTACACAGGTCTTTTATATCCGTCAGATCGACTCTAATCAATGCACAGGATTGGTTTTAGGATTCTTTGGAGGAAACACGCAATCATTCCC
This sequence comes from Oryza officinalis, assembly GCA_008326285.1. Lineage (NCBI taxonomy): Eukaryota > Viridiplantae > Streptophyta > Magnoliopsida > Poales > Poaceae > Oryza > Oryza officinalis. The sequence continues at coordinate 4,711,457 of BDMV01000003.1, read as the reverse complement.
CCCCCCCCCCAAACCCCTGTGCGCGCGCCCACACAAGCATCTGAGCCTACCAGGATCCCATCACCCCCCCCGGCTGGCAACCACTCTCCACTTCCCCTTGACCGCCCACCAGGCTCCCTCACCCATTGCATCGCTGCTGCCATCGTTGACTCACCCCCGTGCTCCCCTCCCCATAAGCCGTCGACTGACCCTAGAACTTCGCCCCCGTCCTCGCCATCGTCCCTGCTGAACAGTGCACACGGCATCGCGGCCACCATTGTTACCTGATGCCCCGAAAAGCATCGTCGCTGATCCCTTCCATGGGCTGCCCACATATGTGGCGCACTGAGGTAGGGAAAGCTAGAGAGCAAGCAGCGATAGAAGAAGCAACTATCACCAGAGCAGATGAGAAAGTTAAGTATTAGGCATCTGAATATTGAGGAAGCAAGTATCGCTAGAGCAACTGACAGGATTTGAATCCTTTCGACAATTGCTGTGGCAGGAGTTTCGACAATTATAGTATTGGTAGGGTCGCTATCCTACCATTATCAGAATTTGGTAGGATAGCAATCCAAATTAGACCATAATGTCCATGGAGCAATCAGGCATGCACAAAAGTATTCTGAGCATAAACACACCTGCTGTTAAAGTTGGATGGAAAATGCACCGACAATACTATTTTACAACAAACCAGACTATTCATTCTTTACTGTCTTACAGTTTTTCTTTTCTCGAACACACAGGAGAGCTGCATATCATCATGTTAAAAGAAGAATAGGGTAGGAAATCCTTACAAAACCCCCACACACCACTCCACAACAGTTAGAAAAACAAGCGCACCCGAGACTCTTGCAGCGCTATAGTGCAGAATAAGTGTTAACAACCTAAATATGCTTATTTCGAATGATACTAAACAAATTTTCCTGAATAATAAGAAATAATGCAGCCTCTGTTACATGTAAACACGCTATTGGAACACAAAACATAGTATGTTTAAGTGCGCTGGTTCAAAGATGCATGATAGGGAACACAGCAGGGTTGAGTTTGGTTTGTATGTCACATTTCCCATGCATTCAATATTCCCATCAATTCGAATGCTGCAAACACATTGTGGATTACCAGTAATCTAATACTCCCCTTACATGATGGAAACATTTTGGTTGCTTTAAATGAAACTAGAGTAATTATAGAACAATCTAAGCAATGCATAGATTATTCCATGATACCAGTAAGGCGGTTACTTAAATAGGACCAAACTGTGTTGCACTTTGAAAACCACAAAGCAGTTAAATAGCAGTTCAAAATTTTCAGAACTTCGAAGTCTAAAAACTACGCTCCAAATAAAGAATTGAAGTTTACACCAATACAATCATGAATACAGATTAAAGATCAAAAAATAAAAAGCGTTTTATTCAAATTTAAAAATTTTGATGATCCAATTTTAAATTCTCAAGTCAAAATTCTTAAATCATGAATTCAAATTCATATTCAGAATTTGGATTTTGCTCATTCTAATCAAGAATTGATGATCCAATTGATTGTTCTTCAATTCGAATTGGGCATTCATTTTCTCATGATAAAAATACATTCCCGAACTTGAAATCATGATAAAGTAAAATTCTTAAAATCATATATAATTTTGTTTGAAATTGACAAGGTTCAATTTTGAAATCTAGGATTTAAAATCACCACCTAAAAACAATTTCTAATTTGAATTTTAGTTAAAATGAATATTCATACATCCAGTTTTGAAATAAATAATAAGGCATTTTTTACTGAAGAACAGTAGAGAATAATAAGGTAATTTTGGTTTCTTGAGTTTTTCGTTCTCTTTCTATTTTGAGTGATCAGCAGAACGCTGAGGCAGCTGACCAGAACCTCGTATCACCTTAAACAAAATCGTTTTCAACATAAAGGATATCTCTACTACTAGAAAAGCGCAATCGTCCTCCTCCCTCTCTCAAGTTGCATGCATAACCACCCCATCCTCGATAAAACCAGAAAAATCAAACGGTTGGTTAAAAAGAAAACCAAAAAAAAGGATTGGTTAAAAAAATAATATGTTAGATCCATCCCAGTCTATGGGTCATGCAACCCATCCTTATATGGGCCTGTTGCGATGCACGGGCATGGTACTAGTAGGAGAAAAAAGAGGGGGTGGATCATCACAGATTAGTGCAATTCTCTTGGTAACCCTCTTAGGGTTCCACACCCAAGTGCACCTAGAGGATGATTCATTATTTAATGACTTATGTCATGTGTGTACTCAAATACTACATAACAAGGTTGTCAAGGTAGCCCATACAAGCCATATGTGAAATAACAAAACTATAAAAGATATTGTTTTAATAATGTTACATGCTCCATGACTGATTTTAGAGTTCTGCTTCCTTACATGACATAATTGCTCCATGGCTGATCAGAGCAGGCAACATGCTTACAAGACAATATTAACTAGAATATCAATTAATATCTAAACAAAAGAAACTTCTTTTGAGTATGGAACAAGAAAATTTTTCAGTGATCAATAAAACAATATATAAAATGTTTATAATTGCATTAGACCATATGTAGGTAGACAACAGATAACTTACTAGATATAGCCTGTTGAACACATTTTCGGTAATCTACAAATATTGCTGGCAAGAAGTGCTCCTTCAAGAAGTTGTTCACAAAAGCCAATAACCCATCATTCCTACAGAAATTTGAGAGCGATAATGACTCAAATTCATCAAAAGTTCTCACATTTCAAAGTTGGAAATTGCAAATATATCGTACAAGTGCTTTCTTTTAAACAAGGATTAAGCTTTAGAAAAAGAACCAAACAGCTCTTACCCTTTTTCTTTTGTCTTTAACTTGTCATTTTATCACAAAATGCAAGGAAGAATTTTAGTCCTTTTGGTTTATGGTAATAACAGAATTTCCATGACAAACCAGATCCATGTTTGTAGACTAGTGAGCAAGTTCTATTCTTTTTACTGCACACATTCTGAAATGACATCTACTTGAGAGAACATAATAGGAAGTAGATGCGAACAAAGACAACCATATATCCCAGGAATTTGAGAAAATCTTTCTGGTCATCTAGATCATCCAGGTGTTATCATTTGTATGCATAAAATGAAAGAAGTAATTTCAGTTACCTCCTCTGTTCCAAAATATAAGCATTTCTGGCAATGTACCTGGATGGAGGGATGTAGAAATGCTTGTATTTTGGAATGGAGGGAGTAGCTATTGAGTTATTTATGCTAGCAGTAAAACAGAAGTACTTTTGCAACATAAAGTTCAGACAAAATAGTACCTGCATCCTTCCATATAAATAAGTACAGGTTCCTTTTTTGGGGAGAAAGTGTCAGTTGCGGAGAAACTTGTCTTATGTCAGGGAATTATTTCTTGGGTGAAGAAAAACAGTATTGATTAAGAAACATATTATTTCCTAGTTTTGTTTTGGAAAAGCTGTATGGTATTGACAATTGCGCACAGTGCACTATAGGAATGTCTTTGGAGAAATTCCAGGTAATTGTATGCACAAAACTACAGAGTCCGTCCTTAAATGCTGAAGTCTCTCAATTAATAATACAAACCCAATCTTTCTACTATATAAACAGGTACATGTGAACAAACGTCATGCTGAGAGGCTGTTTTGCAAGTTTTCAATTGCGGTAAATGCGAACAAACATCATGCTGAGAGGCTGTTTTGCAAGTTTTCAATTGCTGCAGACAGGGAAGAGGAAGTTATAGGAAGGAAAAATGACTATAAATCAAAAAAGGCTTAAGGTTACCTGAAAAAGAATTACTAGGCATTTCTAGTAAGTTATAGGCCTCTTTTTAGATGATTTTTGTTTTCCGTAAGCTAGGTCTGTCCACGCCCGTCTGGGCTGCCGCCGCTGTGCGCGCCCCGGCCAGGAGCGCCGTCAGTGCGTCCGCGCCTGTCTGGGCTGCCGCCACCGCGCGTGGGGTTGCGCGGCTGCCCACTGCCCCGCCCGCTCACAAGCTGCCTCCCTTGTCAGCTCATCATCGGTGCTGCCGTAGGCGGAGACAGAGCTGCTGGAGCTACTGTCGCCCAGAGCCTTGAGCTCTGCCGCCGCAGCACGCGCTGCATCCGCCGCCGCTGCTACTTCCACTTCCGCCCTTGCCGCTGCCAATTCCGCCGCTGCCAGCCTTGACGCCCTCGCTGCTGTCGCAGCGGTCTCTGCCGCCGCTCGCTCACGTTCCTCTGCCGCGGCGAGCTGGGCCTCCTGCCGGAGCCGCGCGCTCGAGGCGACCGAGCGCTGAGACTGTCCTGCGGACATGGCACACTACGGGGGGGCTGCTGCGTGGAGAAGAGGCTGCCTCTGACGAGCTGCTGCTTGTCAGTGCAGGGGGAGAGGGATGAGCAGGAACAGCCGGTGCTCCTGCTGCCGGCTGAGGACAGAGAGGAGCTCGAGAAGGAGATGAGCAGGAGATGTCTAAGCTACAGGATAGAACAGCTCTGATACCAGATGTTAGTAGCAGAATCCTTACTCTCATCGAGAGGATGGCGCTAGGAGAGTTGGGGCAATTTTCTGTTTATTCCTCACAAAATGCCATGCCAACCTTAGGGGTTGGGGATACATATTTATAGCCATCCAAACCAGCCAAGCATATGCTAAGATGCTAGTCCAAGATTCTAGTCTAAAAGGTGAGAGGAGATGCTGTCCTAGAGCATCCCAAACTGAAAGCAAATGCTGTCCTAAAAGGTGAAAAGAGATGCTGTCCTAGAGCATCCCAAACTGAAAGCAAATGCTGTCCTAAAAGCTGAAAAAGCAAAAAGAACACAAAGACCAATCAGCACAAGGAGACCAACAGCGCAAGACTTATTCCATCAGATTCTAGCTTGCATCCCCATTTGCCATGTGAGGAGTGTTTGCATTATCAACTTCAGTTGATGATTTCTGTTCAAGAAGCTCTCCAACAGTAATATGGTTCTCTGCCAAGTCAAAGAACTTTCTCATTCTTGCATAATCCACAAGATTTAGTTTTGTAAGTGTCACCCAAGTAACTGAGAACATAGCACCTACCAAGAATGTCTACCAGGCATTCAAATATTGCACTAAGAAGTTGACTAGCTGCACACTGAGCATCTCCAGTGGGTGCCATAGCTGGAGAGATGGGACTGACAACTAGTTGACTTGCCATTAGTGATGCACCATTTTTTGCCTTCTGTTTGAGCAGTTGGTAACGAGCAACACGTCCATTTGAGTGTGACATCAGATGTTTCTTTTGCAGCTTTGTTTATATTGGACTTTGAAGTTTCTTCAGAATAGGCTCTTATCTTTGAGGTGATAACATCATGGATTGTAGGGCGAACTCTTTGGCTGTTAAGGAAATACAGGCATAACCACCAAAAGGTAAAGTGAATACCAAAACAGCAGTGGTAAGATCCAGGATGGCTGAACCACCAACTGGAGTTCAAAGGCAATGTTTTCATAACTAGAGGACAGGATATTTAATTTGTCTCTGTATTAATTGTTCAATGTGCAATTTTAATTATATCCCACCAAACATTTCTTGCCCTTTTGTAATAGCTAATCTTGCCTGTGTGTTGCAATGGATGCCAAATAAGTACACTACAAGAGGATCTCAATTTTTGAGAAACATGGCATACTGATACAGCACTTTCGCCTTGCTACATTTTTGTTTAAACTTAACTATTTGGAACAAAGCCACATATCCAATATATTAGCACAAAAATCAATTCTTAATAAAGATAGAACCTTTTTAGTGCGCAAAAATAAAAAACAAAAAACAGAAGTATACCATATCACAGCTCCTGCAGCCGCAACCTTTCCAAGCATGGATAAGCACTGCACCAATGTTCTCAAGTATTTCACACTGAGAGAAGCATCTGCCTTTGTCACTGATTCCTAAAAGCAGAATTCAAAACAATAAATAAATAAATCGGGCAATTGACCAAGGAAAGTGTTTGACCATGATGTAATAAGAAAAAAATAAATCATACAAGAAACTCATCTGGTGTAGCACATGAAAGTAAAATTGGCACTTCCCAAGAAATAATTTTGGAATCCCTCCGACTACGCCCACCATCACTTTCACACATGTCTAGGCTACTATCATCATCTGGGCCATCAAATGAAGAACTGAAAATACAAAAGAAAAATCAGAAAATCCAGAATATGGTAGCATCTCTGATGTCAGTGTGTTCCATCTATTTACAGATATGATTATGAGTAATTCATTCTCATAAAAACAAGAATTAATGATTAATGTAATTTGTCAAAGAAACCCAACAAGATAACACAATAGGGATAGCTTAAAACAACTCCGCGCACCTGTTACATGCATAAGGTTGTACTGTTAAAGTAACTTTAAGTGATGAAAGGTCATATATGTGTTTGTCAAGCATTAGTTTAAAAAAAAGTACTATTCGCATATAGCAGATATTCAAGGTCATATGATGCATCAAAATTCAAAACCTTTGAGCACAATATGAAGTAGCCGAAAGCTGCTTCTGTACTATGAGATAAACAAAATCATTATCCCATTTACTTGGAAGCAGATAGGGAGTTGAACCTACCCTCCATCAACAGAACTGGTTTTAGGAATCCCATCTGCTGATGCACCAAAGTGATTATCACCTTTAATTGACCTAGTTCTCCTGGACAGAGGTTGCATGCCGTTTACTAATCGACCAGTAGCCGTAGATGTTGGTACTTCCTCATTATCAACCATGCTTAAAGTCACAGAGCTGGACAAAGAAATATTGGAATAAACAGTTGTTGATCAGAGACAGAATTTTAGGAAATAAGCATATGACACATGCAGTGGCATTAGCAAAATAGTTAGCAAGCCATTATTTGAAAGAGATAATCATTTGACGCATATTGTGACCATTGAGAGTTATCAAACCAACATCGAAAAGTGCAACTTGAATACATGGTGTGATAAACTGATAATTACCAAAAGAGTAACAACACATGTAGTAAGACAAATAAAGTGATGATACTTAACAGATGTGGCGACCAATGCCAGAATAGTTAACAAGATGTGAACAGTAAAAAAAATATTTGCACAGCACAATACATAGTCGTTGGTGTTCACACCATTATAAGCAAGTTCATATGTGACTGCAAGCATATAAAGAAAGAAAGTAAATTGCACCAGGGGTACAAAAGGTTGAAAAGCAGGTGCCGCTTCATTAGTATGAGAACTTGAAGGGCTGTTTCAGTTTGGTGCCAAAATTTGCCCTACCAATTCTTTTGGCACTTTCAATACAGCTTTTCTAGATGTTTGGATTGGTGCCAATTTTTCCCAACGCCATGTATTAGATAAGAGCAACTTTACCCTACCAAATTCTGATAGTGCCAAAAGATGCCCATACTTTGGAACTAAACAAAATTTTGGTGGGGCATCAAACCAAAATGGCCCGAAAATTGAAGAAGCCCTAGTAAAACAACTTGTTGCATGGGTATGATTAACTACATGAACTCGAAAATTGAGTGATCACAAGAACTTGGCGAGTGGCAAAATTTTATACACACACATGAAAATGGAACAATCCTGGTACAAGTTGATGAGCGGTATATTGTCAGCAGGTAATCTAGGCACAGCCACGTAGGTTGCCAAGCCACATTATCATAGATTTGTGTAATATACAAAATGACATGTAGGTTTTGTTTCAGTTTTTCATATTATGTCTCGAATCTTGATTGTTGCCCTTCATGACACAGCATGTCGGTAACAAGTTGCAACGGTAGGTGACGATATCAGACACACTGTGTGCTTCACGTAACCAACTCACCCGGGTGTCCTATTGGCATGGCCAATTATCCTATATGGCACCTCCAAGCCTAAGAACTCACACAAATGTTGTACTGGATTCCTCAACTTGCAAACTATTGTACAAAAATAGCACCCAATAACCATGTAGTACTGGATTGCTCAATTCTAAAGCTATTGTCCTAAATCGACCTATTCATCAAGTAGTTGTAATGGTTGCTCATTTTGCAAGTCCTTCTACTGAATCGCACACATTGGCAAGTTGTACACACACCGCAATTTGTTATAACAAAATGAGAATAATCCAAACAAAACAATAGCAATCCGACATAAGAATGTACCTGTATTCTCCATTGTTGTATAGATGACTATGCAGCTCTTCCAAAATTTTATAAAATAGTACACCTCACAGCTTTGCTAGATCAGAACAAACATCTTGAAGAGCACCTACCTTTAAAACTTTATTAGTATGTGATATTGCTATCATCAAAGAAATAATATGCACTCAATTCATGATAGCTTTAATAGCCATCTCAAGGTACACCATATAGGAAAACAAAGCCAAGATGGTACATACAAATGAACTAAGTTAATCAACCTCTGAAATACACTCCATCCTCACTTTGAAAGGAAAAAAACGCAGTAATATCCACTGTCACAAGGAAGTTCTACTTAACCGGTTAGAGAAAAAGAACGGCATCGCCTTCTAAATTCTGGCACATGGTGCACATACTGCATTATCACAGGCATGGTGCAAATGGTAATAGTAGCCTATTTATCACAAGAAATGTATGTTAATACTAACCGCTTGAAGGACTTCTCGCTCTAGCATCAGCATTGACTGGACATGCAGCTGCACTGCAGCATAGAGCAGCTTCTCTGCCATCAAGTTTTCAATTCAAGCAGGAACCTGCTGGATTCACCAGGTTATTAGGGATATAACAATTTCTTAAAATTTGTGAACATAACGCAAGATAAGGTCAGACATTGAAACAAGAAGGATAAAAGGAGCTGCCATGTGCAAAGGAATCAAGCAACCATGCAATCTGCTGGCAAGTAAGAGCAACAGCCCTATCCAGGCATCCAACCAATCCTACAACAGATTGGGTCGTAGCTATTGTTTAGTTAATTCGATGTTTTAGCCCTGAACCACTTAGAGATAACAATGCTATTTAAATTGGTTAATGGTTGTTAGGACTGAATGCATAGCTTTATAAGGTGAACAGCATATCAATTAGATGAAAGCAAGAAACAATGAATTCCCAAATAGTATATAATCTTGACCTGCTAATTATTAGATCATGCAACTAATGAGATTCAGTTTTTCAGCTTTAATACATGCATATCAATTCAGGTCCATGCATAAAAACAACATGGTATGATGAACTTTCTCGTAAATGTTAAAATAATAACCTGTTCATAAGATCCTACTTTCAATGTCCGAGTACATAATAATATAAACAGAATCTACTGGTAGAATACTTACATAAAAAGGGGATATATAGCTCAAATAAAGAGCCTCATGCTCAAAAACACATTTTTAACAGAGTTTTATTATATCGGATGAAAGTTATTTGACCATCCAACTTACATGCGAGCATCCAACAGCATAAATAACAATAAATAGCAACCGAATTGCATGGTTCAAGAAGGCGCCTGGTGCTAGAGGACCTTGCCTAGGCGATGCCTACCGGGCACCTAGGAGGCTAGGACAGATCAACTAGGAAAGCCCAAGAAATTAGCAGGTATGTACACAAAAGTTAGACAATATAACACCAAATAGCAACATAAGAGCACCCACCGTAGCATCATCTAATGCCTAATCGCGACACCGACCTGGCACCTAAGCGCCAACTTTTAGAACACTGCTAAATTGTTTACCCAAAACATGTTTTTATGGGAGTTTTGAGAGGGCTAACATTTAGTTCTGCTAGTTAGCTAGAGTGGATAGCATCAGCACTTAGGTATTTTGGAAGAACAATTGTTCTACGCTATTATGGTCATAGGCCAGGACAATGTGGCAAGTTAGGCAGGATAGACTAGGAATAATAATTTAAATAAAGGTAGAGACATTATTTAGTTAGAAAAGAGATGAGGTTTATTAGTAAACTAGAGATAGAGATTGCAATGTTCCTATAATATTAGAGATTATTTTTGTGGATGGCTAGTGAGTCTTCCCTATATATTAAGGGACCCCAAGTACTCTATTAGGGATCAATTCATGAATATCAAAAGTTAGGATTAAATCTCTAAGCCTCTCTTAGCCCAACAGGGAGAAGCCCTGCCGCTGCTATTAGAGGGCAAGTGCTCTATCCCCCAGTTTTCAGAGTTGAGACTCTTATACCTGGCTAGTTGACAATTTGCCCAAAAAAAAACAAAAACTGGTTGTTATAAGACTAATCTTTTCAATATTTGCTAACACGTATTTGATACACAGTTTGAAAAATATCGATAGAAACAACAGTTTTTTTCTGGCAAACAATTCCCAAATTCCATCTGCCTGCAACATAATGAATGACTGAACAGGTGAAGCGTATGCACTGACCTTGGCAACATCCTCCACCTGATCAAGAAGGGAGAGCACATGGCGCAATGTGAGGGAGCGGTACCACAACTGCCCGAGGTGCTTGTTCTTCCTCCCGAGCAGCTTCTTGGCCTCGGCCATCTCGCCCTGTGAGCCCGGTGATGCTCTCCGCAGACTCGCTGAACAGCCGCAGGATCTATAGCCCACCGCACAGTGCAAACATATTCATTGAACCAAACGTAGGCTGTGTTCGTTAGCTGGGGTTGGGAACCCATCCTCCACGGCACGGAAAACGGAACGGTCCATTAGCACGTGATTAATTGAGTATTAGCTAAATTTTTTTTCGAAAATGGATTAATTTGATTTTTTTAAGCAACTTTTGTATAGAATCTTTTTGCAAAAAAATACACCGTGTAATAGTTTGAAAAGCGTGCCCGAAAGAAAAACACTGTGCGGCGGTAGTAATACGGGCAAGAATGGGAGGGGGACCGGACCTGGGAGTAGTTCTGGATGGCCTTGTTGAAGCCATGGTAGTAGGCGTGGACGACCTCGTCGACGACGTCCTCGATGAGGTCGCTCTGCTCCTTGAGGAACTGGATCTCGCCCTCGCGGTCCTTGGAGGTGAGGATGTGCACGACGTGCGGCAGCGAGTCGAAGCGCGCCGCCGCCCACCCCTCGTCAATCCGCGAGAGCCCTTCCTTGAGGTACTGCCACGCCAACAATTCAGGCTCCTCCGGCCGCCCAGAGGCATAGGATAATAAGAGAGGGAGGAGGGGACGCTTACGGATTTGTCGGCTGGGATGGGGAGGCCGTCGAAGATGCCGCGGCGGCCGCCGGTGCGGCTCATCGCGCCGACGGCGAAGCGAGATCTGGAACCGTTGGGGCTTGGAGGATGCGGGCGAACTCGGAAGGGAAAGGAAGGAGAGGAAAATAATTAGTAGTCTCCGAGAGCTCGATTTTTCAACTTTTTTTTCCTTGTAAAAAAACTTATTTTACAAATAAACACCTAAAAAAACTTATTTCTGAAAACTGACCTTTTTCATGGCGCCTTTGACATGATGACACCAATAAAGCTAAGTCACTTATAAAGGGGGACGGGGCCAATATCATTGGCACCAAGGACCTATTTATAAAATTTCTTTTGAAAAAAGATGTATTTGTAAATATTTTGTCACTGACATTGATGACCTATTTGTAAATATTTTTAACTATAATATGTTTATTTTTATTAAAAATAGGTCATCGGTGCTAATAATATTGGCGCCGTCCCCCTTCGTATAAGCGACTTAGCTTCTTTGAGGTGGCTAGGAGAACGGCGCCAATGTCATCGACGTGTTATGTTGGACCACAGCACTAATGACATTGATGTCGCGAAAAGTATTTTCATAATAAGTTTTTTTAGTATATTTATAAAATAATTTTTTAACAAGATGTAAAATGTAAAAAAATCCAGTCTCCAGGAGGGAAGCCGAGTCGTGACCAACGGGATTACTCCTGAAAATACTCCCTACTCTTTTGTCGTTAGAAACTTATTCGGATAGACATTTTACATCATTTTCTATTAACACTTTTTTAAACTGCTAAATAGTATATTTCGTGCGAAAATTTTTTATATAAAAGTTGCTCTAAAATATAAGATAAATCATTTTTTCATGGTTAAAATAATTAAAACTTAGTTAATCATGTGCTAGTGGCTTACTCATTTTGCGTGATCGTACTTAATCTTTATTTTCATCTATCTCAAATGGGTCTCTTTTGCCGTTGTGCCCTACTATTCTTTTGCAGTTGTGCGCCTGTGTGGAGAGAATAACTCAAATCTTCCCGCCCAGGAAATAACTATAAAATAAATGCGAGTGTGCCAGGGAACTAAATATACAAAATAAAATAGACAAAAGAAAATGTATTTTATTATAATTCTCAAGGAATTACAAAAACACAAAATTCTTAGTTAAATGCGCTCCACGGTCATAGGTGAGGTGGATTTGACTTTAAGCGATTGTGTTCTCCTCGTTCTCGAGATGAACTCGTGAGAAACCTTCAATTAAGCTGCGCTGGTCGTCATCGTCTGTATTCGCTTTGTGTTCTCCCGTACATCATGAGATCCCGTCCACGGGCCTTGTCGGTCCATGCGCCGGTGTTGGTGACATTATCTTCAAATTGACTCTGCCTGCCCATGCCATTCAACCTCATTGGTTTTGAACAGCATGTGGTGGATGTAGATTTTGGTCGTAGTCATGCAGGGATCTCTGGTCAGCTTAACTGGTTTGGTACCATGGCATAATCAAGAGTAAAAGGAATAGATGGAATAATTAAGGGAGATAGAAATTGATTGCCAAAAGACAGGATTGGCGTTTTGTTGTAGAGGTGACAAGTCCACGTCCATAGCGTTCCATCAGCTAGCTAACATAGTGCCTGTAGTATTGCAACCAGTGAATTGATTAGCCTTGCTGATGATCTTGCTATGAAAATTAGCAATAGGTTCTGATCATTGGTTTGGTCACCAACACAATGCACGCATATGCATGCATGTATGATACTGTAGTGTAAAGAAAGCACCATGCACACAAGCAGCCTCTGTTCACATGGCTGTGCAGTCTCCCGGTAGCCTAGGGCAATGACTCGCGGTAGCACTTTCTGTTGAGGGAATCATGGACGGTGACCGCAGGAGCACATTGGCAGGGGTGGGAACATAAGGACGGCTGTTGACGGTCGTTAACACTACTGAAGAACTGATCTTTGCTCGGGTTCACAAAAACCAGAATAGTCCCGGTTCAAATAAGAACCGGGACTAAAGATCATCTTTAGTCCTGGTTAAAAAGTGTAACAGGTCGTGATGATCTTTAATCCCAGTTGGTATTACGAACCGGGACTAAAGATTAGTCCCGGTTCACACCTTCACCGACCGTGTCAGACGCTTGTCAGGGGCCGGATCTTTAGTCCCGGTTGGTCACACCAACCGGGACTAAAGATCCTCACTTTAGTCCCGGTTAGTAACACAAACCGGGACTTAAGATGAAAATTCATCTTAAGTCCCGGTTTGTGTTACTAACCGGGACTAAAGTTGACCAACCGGGACTAAAGTGACCTACATTTTTATACATCTTCCTCCTCCTCCAGCCTGAACCATTGCTTCCAAGAGGAGGAAGAAGGGAGGTGCTGTCGAAATTTTTTATAAAATTGTTTTGGTGATAATATATAAATCGGAGAGATCGAAAAGGTTAGCAAATTCATTCTCTAATAATGTATGCTTAGCATATTATATTTATAGCTTTGTTTCTATAAAATATTGTCTCCATCAAGGTTTATGCAAAATGATGAGAGAGAAAATATGTGTAGGCAAAATTAGGTTGATTTTGAAATTAGAAAATTTGGATACATATGTTATAAAAGAGATGACCGAGGGAAAATATAGAAAACCAAGATAAAAGAATAGAAAACTAAGTTAGTTTAATAAAATAGTTAGACAAAAGTATAATTCGTTAAAGATATGTTTTCAACTTTACAAACAATAAAAAAGAATAACATGTGGGACTATTGTAAAATTATTGTATGATTATTTGTAAAAAAGAGTAGAAAACAAAGGTAATTGAAAAATATGTAATATAGCTAGAAATATTGGTCGTACAATAAAAAAAATGTTAAGTACTTTAATAAAAATTTAAAAATAATTGTAAACTTCTCTTCCTTCTCGTCGCCATCTTTGTAGCTCTTTTCTAGAAATTAGTTTCACTTTAAATTATGATGTTTTAAATTATGATATGATTATTTAATTAGTTTCAATTGTGTTGATTTCATTAGTAACATTGGACTATTTGATATATAGATGGATCGACAATGGATGTACACTGCTGACCGACGGTCGAAAGAGTTTATTAAAGAAGAAGAAGTTCACAAACCTAAAGTCTTATGATTGTCACGTGTTGATGACACAACTGCTTTCTGTTATAATTCGTGGTATCCTTCCTGATAATGTACGGGGAACAATAACAAAGCTATGTGCTTTCATGAACGCAATTTCGCAAAAGATCATCGATCCAGACAGTTTAACAACCCTTCAAGATGACGTGGTCCAATGTCTTGTCAGCTTTAAGATGATCTTTCCACCGTCATTCTTCAATATAATGACGCATCTTCTATGTCACCTTGTGAAAGAGATCGGTATTCTCGGTCCTGTGTACCTACACAACACGTTTCCTTTCCAGAGGTACATGGGCGTTCTAAAGAAGTACGTTCGTAACCATTCTCGTCCAGAAGCAAGCATCGCCAAGGGTTATGGAACAGAGGAGGTCATTGAGTTCTGCGTAGAATTTATTGAAGACCTTCGTCCAATCGGGTACCCGAATCAAGCCATGAGGGAAGACTACGGGGAAAGAGGACTCTTGGAAGGAAAGCAATAATGACTGTGGACAACGATTTATTCCGTAAAGCACATTTCACGGTTTTGCAACAATCTTCGTTGGTGGCTCCTTACATCGAGGGGCACCTGGCGATTGTTCGCTCAAAAAACATCGGCAAGTCCGATGCATGGATTACACGCCATTACATTGATATTTTCCCCGCTTGGCTACGACAACATCTAATGGGTACCGAAATCATTGACCGACAACTAGCCTTCTTGGCGAGGGGGCCTTCTTGCTCGATATCGACATTCCAAGGATATGAAATCAATGGGTATATATTTTACACAAGAGCCCAAGACAGAAAGAGCACAAACTAGAACTCTGCTATTCGTATCAACGCCATGAGATACGATGGTGCAACTAGCACGTATTACGGTGTCATCGAGGACATATGGGAACTAGACTATGGACCCCTAAAGGTACCTCTGTTTCGATGCCAATGGGTTAGGCTCACTGGTGGAGGCGTAACGATTGATGACTGTGGGATGGCAACGATTGACCTAACCAAGGTTGGATACTCAGACGAACCATTCGTCCTAGCCAACGATGTAACACAAGTTTTCTACGTGAAGGACATGTCTAGCAAACCAAAGAAGGTAAAGGACCCGACGAGCCAAAACGCCACGTGGTTCTCTTAGGCAAAAGAAAAATCGTCCGAGTCAAAGATAAGACTGACGAAGATTACGATCAGTTTGACGGGCAACCTTCGTTCGCGGTGACGGTTGACCACGCGACTGCCCGCGGCGCCGCCCGCACCCCACGGCGCAGCTGCCACCCCGCGCTACGTGAACGAACGATAGAACGTGAACGAACGAACGTGACCGAACAATAGAACGATATATAGAACGATACAATGAACGTGACCACGAACGATAGAACGTGACCGAATGATAGAACGAATGAACGAACAAACGATAGAACGAACGTGACCACGAACGATAGAACGTGAATAATAGAACGAACATGACCATGAACGATAGAACGGGACCGAACGATACAACGATAGAACGAACGAACGATAGAACGAACTGATGGCAATGCTAGCCAGCTAGGATTACTGCTTCAAGTTATTTAGAAATCATATCAGTATATCGTTTTATATGGTGATTACTACTTCCTAGGCTAAGTAGACCTAGCTAACAATGCAAGCTTAACATGAAGGAACACAACAACGTTTGGATAGCTCGGTTATTCCAATGTCTCCATATAGTGTTTACTCCTAATATACATTTCTTTGTAAGCCCTAATACTTGATTTAACTGTTCACTTTAATTTGAAATACTAAAGTCTTCAAAAATCATGTATGTAGACAATGATTAAATAAAAGGCAAATAAACATCCTTTTGTATGGTCAAAACTTATAAATATATTGATATGATTTATTATCCATGTAAAATGTTTTAATTTTGTGTGTATTATGATGCAACTTTTTTATGGTCATTTTCACTCGGTACTTAACTTAAGTTGGCCCTCCTCAAGTCTAGATCCTGGCTTCGCCACTGGACATTTGCACGTAGGTTGCATGTATAACAATTAATTAACTGGTCATCGTACGTATTTCTCAACAATGTCAATATATGTATAACAATATACTCTTAGTTGATGTGTACTAGTTAATGTTACGAACAGATGACAGATCGCGATGATGAACAGATCCTCATGGACGAGATCGCAGAGGGCAACAGCCAATAATGGGCGGATGAGGAGCAAGAGGATCCCAACCAATATCTAAAGGGACAATTTTGTTTCTGCCCCTGCTTTGATTTCTAATATTGATTTTACCCTTACTTTTTAGGGTTTTCGTTTTTGCCCCCACTTTTCTGAACCGAAAGATTGTTTTGCCCCTACTTTGGATGGTGAAGTTAACGGTGTTAAGTAATTGGCAAAAGGACATTTATACCCTCTCCTATTTGTATTCATTAATTGTGTTTTTGCCCCTATTTTATACATGTAGCTTTGGAACTTTATTTTTGTGAATATATTTAAAATTAAATGACACACATTAACTAATATAACAATTTACATAGATTCTGAATTTGACAAAATTTCAACAAAATTTCAGCAGCATTTTAACGGAACTTGAATAAAATTTTGACAATATCTCAACAACATTTCACACAATCATATAGTCGTATAACAGCATCATAAAGTATCAAACGGTGCTTTGCCGGATCGCGACTTCTCCGTGATTATTCGGCCAGATGGTCGAAGGAAATGAAGCTGTACATGACCAAGTCCCTAACGCGGCCCTTGTGCCAGTAGTGTCGCCGGAGCACGCCCTCCCGCCGGAACCCGGCCTTCTCCACCACGCGCTGCGACGCCGGGTTGTCCACGTCGACGAGCACCTCCACGCGGGCTAGCCCCGCCACCTCGCCGCCAAGCACGGCGGCGAGCGCGCGCTTTGCCGCCGCCGTTGCGCGCTTCCCCGCGGCATGCGTCCGCAGTCGGCGCCAGTGCCCCAAACCCTCAGCCCTCTACCGCCTCCAAGCCCCCTCCCACCGCCGCCGCCGCCAAAGCCCCTCCCCGCCGCTAACAAGCCTTCTCCCCACCGCCGCCGAGCCTTCTCCCCGTCGCTGGCGAGCCCTCTCCCCGCCGCCTAGCTCCTTCCCCGCCGCCGCCTCCCTACATGCTCGCTGCCGCTTGCCTTGCCCGTGCCGACGCCCGCTCGCCGCCGCCTGTGGACCCGCTTGCCGACGCCCGCTCGCCGCCGCCTGCCGCGCCGCTGATGGGATTTTTTTGGGAGGCTGTGTGGTGTGCAACCGGATAGAAGGGAAGGGGGAAAAATGATAGAACCAGATACTTTCCAGGGGTAATAAGGTCAAACAATAATTCAAAAAATGTTTATTTCTTTTTTCTCTATTTGTTTATTGCCATAAACACGGTCCCACTCACTTCCATCTAAAGCAGGGGTAAACATCTCTTTCGGTTCAAAAAAATGAGGGCAAAAACGAAAACCCTAAAAAGTAGGGGTAAAATCAATATTAGAAATCAAAGCAAGGGTAAAAACGAAATTGCCCCATATCTAAACGAGGAGGAAAACGAGGGCACAAACCAAGAGAAAAGTGAAAGACAATCGGCCATTGGAGAGAAGAGGGCACGCGGACAACGAGGTGCCGCGAGGAAGCTAGAGGGCAGGCACATTATTAGTGAAGTGGCCCCAGACGACGAACTAGTAGCCCCAGCCAGTATACTATAAAAGTTTGTGGGACACAGTGGTTGGGTCGTGAGGGATCACATGCCCATTAGCACAGTGCACTGGTGTCAATCAAGGTCAGCCGAGGATGACCAAAGTTATCTTCCAGATACGGAGAAAGATATGCTATGGACCACCATGCTCGAGACCTTCACGGTCCCTGAGGCAGATCAGCCAAGATTGAAAGAATGGACGATGAAGAAAATGGTTGAACAGTTCCAGAAGTACAAGTCAGCTCTGTACAAGAAATACGTCCTAAAGGGTCTGACACCTGATTTTGACAAATTAACCAAGCTGAGGGATCATTGGGATGAGTTTGTCGCATACAAGACCTCCCAGCATGGGCAAGCGCAAATAGAAAAGAATAAAGCCAATGCCGCTAAGAAGCAGTACCATCACCGGCTAGGGTCAGGTGGCTATAAGAAGGCAATCCCCAAGTGGGATAAATTGTAAGCCAGGTTGATTGAAAAGGGTATTGAGCCGGCCACAACGAACTGGCCTGAACGTTCCAGAAATTGGTACTATGCTCATGGTGGAACGCTCGATCCCACTGATGGCTCCCTTGTATTCGGCGATGCGATCCGCGAAGTAGCTAGCCGACTTACGAAAGCAATGGAGGTGTCTGCTCAGGGAACATTTAAGCCTGACAGAGAGAAGGACGAGCTTACGCTCGCACTACAGAATCCCGAGCATCCAGGACGAACACGAGGAAAAGGCGTGGTTGCTTGGAAATACGGATTTCAAGAGGACAACCACACTTACAAGAGTCGGATGAGGAGCAAGAGGGATACCGAGGCGAAATTAAGATATCTCAAGGAGAGGGTCGCCCTGCAGGACATAAGGATGCAAGAGGAGGTGGAACGACGCGTGGACCAATACCTGGCGGAACGACAGAGCCAGCAGACGGTGCAACCGTATGTCCCTCCAGTCATGGTGAGCCCCTCAGGCAATCGCAGCAGCTGTGCTTCTACAGGGCAAGCAGGAGAACAGGGCATAGAAGGTGCAGCAGGGCCAGCTCACGACGACCCATCGTACCCCGTAGATGAAATCACGCGGCGGACACCTTGTGAGCTGCATAGTCCCTTCAAGAACATATCACTCAAGGTATGCTCGTAATTTTATGATATATGTCTTGTAAGTTGCAAAAGGTGATGCATGCATCTCTTAATTACTAAGTTACCTCGATTCTCGTGAAGGTGGCGTCGGGCATGGCCATACCAGTGGACCCTTCAGGGACATACCATTGCAGATCGATTCCACCTAGGTACTTAAGGGTCGAAGTTGAATTGGTGGAACGAGAGTTCGAGGATCTCAAGCTGAACATCTCCGGAGAAGATGGGGAGACGAAAAGACATAGCCCACGCCATTATACTATGGTGCAAGCCGTACATCGTGTTTCCCGGGCAAGCAGTGGCGTCTTCCTCTCCGTCTCCTCCGCCTGCACCGGCTCCTCCACCTCTGTCTCCTCCGCCTACACCCTCTCCTTCGCCTACACCGGCTTCTCCATCTCCGTCTCCTCCGCCTGCACAATCTCCTTCGCCTGCACCGGCTCCTCCACCTCTGCTTCCTTCGCCTGCACCGGCTCCTCCACCTCCGCCACCTTCGCCTGCACCGTCATCGTCTGCTCCGCCTTCACGAGCTAAAATGTCATGCCCACTTCATCCCGCGCCATCAAAGCCCACAGAACAAACAAAGAAGCCAAGACTTGACGAGCCAAAACTCCCCGCTCTCAAGAAAAGGGCATACGACCGCACTCCTGAGGAGAATGATGAGGTCGTACGAGCGGAAGTGAAGGCTTTCTTCAAGGCACGGAGCCCACAAAAAAAGATTCTTGTAGATCCGACTGCTAAGAAGTTCTTTCAGAAGATGAGCGAACTGGTCAAGAGAGCTTTACTTTCGGATTATGACCGGTCGATGATGAAGTCTTTTAAGAAGTGCATCAGCTCGAAAAGCAACCAAAACAATCGGTTGAGCCGTTGCTACCACACGGTGAAGAGGAACTAAGGCAATGGATGAAAGAGACGGGTCTGAACAAGGCGCAACAGGTGGGAGACGCGCCAATAACCATAGCGACAGAAGCTAATTTGAAATAGAAATTTAAACTCGGTGAACCGCTTGTCAAGCCTGTTCAGGTGAACACCCTCTCTACACAAATGTACTGATTCCATCAATGGTACATGGAATGGTCATCCAAAGGTAGAACGATGGTTGGAGAGAGGATTAGAAACACAGATTACTATCAAGGAGATGATGTTCTATGGATCAACTTTGAGAATGTATTCGATGTATACCAACTAGACGCTCTCGACGTCTCCATTTTCAGCTGCTGGGTTTTGTAAGTATCGTTTTAGCAAAATTTATTTTATTCCTTAGCTCCTTCTATGTACCATTCAATGGTTACACTATGCCGATAAGACTGATGCAAATTCCTTTATCCTTTGTAGAATAGAGATTCAATCGTGCTGTAAGCAGGGGATTTACAATATTGGATTCATGGATCCCCGCAAAGTCAATGTCGAAATGATACGGGACTTTGAGGAAGCTACAGAGGACAATATTGTTCATTTCCTAGTGCAACAACATTATAAGACCTACATACTATTGCCCTACAACACAGAGTGAGTTTTAACTGTCTTTTGAATTTGTACCAACTTCCTTCTCGTACTCATACCATGACATATATATCATCTGACGCAATTTGCAGATTTCACTAGGTCCTTTTCCTCTTCGACCTTGAACTATGCAAAGTCCATGTCTATGACTCAATAGATAAACCAGAGTCTACTTTTGCCAAGATTTTTGAAGTGATAGACAGGTAATGCCATCTATTCAACTGTCATTAATTATGAACACTGCTATTGCTACTATGCAGATCTCCGATATTTAATCATAGCTTCCAACTGTACATAGGGCATGGGCAAAGTTCCGTACATTGGTCCGTGGAGTTTGGAAAGAAAAACTTGGTAGGAGGTTTAATTTTTCGGTGAGTACATGCTCCAAAACATATTGAATCATTAATTTGTTCTAGAAAAAATTAGTACATTAAATCTCTCGTCGTTTCTCCTTAAGTGTGCAAAACAGGAGCAGGGGAATAACTTGTGCAGCTACTACGTCTGCGAATATACTCACTGCATTGTACACCAAATCAACAGTGACAAGGATCTGGAAGTACGTAAAAATCATTCATATATTATGTCCTGATTTCTTATTAACTTCATATACTTATATCTCAATTTTTTTTCAAATGATAGATTATTTACATGAGGGAAAAACTATCCAACGAAGAATTTATCAAGGTTGTTCAAGAACAATTGATGGGATTTATCAATGAACAAATAATTGATCCTGCGGGAGAATTCCACTATGATGGAAAACCTATTGATCATCATCCCCATATATAACATGTCTTAGGTTTCTTCGTAATATACAATAGAACATTAAAATTAACGAAGGATTGTAATATATGTATGTATTTAGATGTGCATACATGTACTTATGTGTGTGAGTATATTTCGGTAATATAAGTATATATTTACTTGAGTGCATATATGTAGGGAATATATATATGTGTACAACATGTATTTATACATATATATATATATATGCATATTGCATATATATGTATGTATAAATACATATATTACATATATACACATATTATATATACATATATTATGCATATATATGTATTTATACATATATGCATAATATATAAACAAGCAGCTGGCAGAACCAGCAATTGTTTTTTTAAAAAAGAAAAAATATCTTTAGTCCTGGTTGGTAACATCAACCGGGACTAAAGATGGTTGCGCCAGCCACGTGGCGCTGCCATCTTTAATCCCGGTTGGTAACACCAACTACCAACCGGGATTAAAGATGGCTCTTTAGTCCTGGTTATTTCACCCGGGACTAAAGATGGAGGATTCATGGTCCTGGTTTCATAACCAGGATTAGAGGGGGTTACGAACTGGAGTTAAAAACCCCTTCTCCACCAGTGTAAGTACAAACTTTAACCATCAACTCCAGCATAAAAGAAATGAAATATACTATCAAAACTTAGTGGTAGGAGTTTATTACTAACCATTTTCACTAGTTTTGGTAATTATATGTATGCAGGTCAATTAAGGAGAAAATACACCCGCCATGCAATGAAAATGAACCTCCAGCCAATCACACGTGGGCACAAGGATTGTAGGGCCTACCTGACGGTCAAAACCGACTTAAGATGGGATCAAACCATCCTTAATCGTTATAAGGGCCCACATGTCAGTGACTGACTAAAGTCGGTGGCCAGAAGGCGGTGGCCTAGTTCGGCCGACCAGCCATGGCGCCCTTGGCTCCCCCATTCAACGTGGAAGCTCCCAATTGGATGACTATGGCGGTTATGGGTGCACCGACCTCCCTAACCGCCATTGTAACCATCATTTAGCACTATAAAAGAAGGATGCCTTCACAGCTAGAACACACACAACTTGAGCTCAAGTAGAGTACAAGTCACTTGTAGTTTCATCTTTAGTATGTTGGTTTAGTGAGAGAGTGAGGGGAAGCTCTGAAAGGAGTGCCACGGAATATTGGAGTTTCTCCGAGAATTTTTACGGAGGAGTGCCGAATGTGTCGGCATTCTTCTAACGTTGTTCCGGAGAAGCGTTGGGATTGTTGGCCTTATTCTCGCTTGTACCTCGGCAGATGCTTCCTTTTATAAAGTAAGTATTCGAGTTTCCTTATGATATTTAATTAGTTTACTTAAGTGAGATATATTCTTATCGGTGCGGGATCGTCGCTTAGTGTGCAACTGCGTGCTCTAGCACTAGGACTCTGGATAAAGAAGGAAGCTCCTGCACAAGGCTAGAGTAGTAATTAATAACTTAGATGTAGTGTCTAGGTTAGCAATTACCTTCATTTGTTGTGTGCTCCACGAAAAGTGAGGTAGGCGGCAGGTGGTGACAACCCTGTCCGTCCTTTGTATCCCTTCACGTTCAGGTACATCATAGAGCTCAAGGCCGAACTCAGCCTGGCAAACCAGGAGAGGGCCGGTGCCCAAAGCATTTGATAAAGTTTTACCTTTAACTTAAGTTAGCTAGTTAAATCTATAGGAATCTCCTCTAGCTAATCCTTCATCAGTTGTTGTCCTTGGATAGAATCTTGTTCTTAGATAGTACATACACGTTCCTTGTGTTCGATACCCTTGGAATACTCTAAGGGGAAGTGCTACAGCGATATCTGTGAGCTTGCGGATTTATTTGTGTGCGTAGCAAATACCAATAATAGCGTCAGTGGTGGCGACGAGTATGAGGATGAGGTCAGCAAATGCGCGATTGACACCGGTAGTGGCAACAATGTCATGCCCAGAAATTCACTACCAGAATTTCCGAACTGATTGTGTATTAAAAACCCCTGTCCAGGACCAGCCAGGGAACACAAACGACAAAGTTGCCATACAGATCCACGTCTTACAAACATTATAAAAATCTCTTACATAAAAGCAGCGGAAAAAGAAAAACAAACTATTCTGATAAACTAAACACTCGCAACGTAGTGACTCCAATCCACAGGCACTCCTCAACGGTAGCCACAAGCCTACTCTTCTGAAAAATCTTCCTCCGATACATTATCCAACTCTGGTGTGGGGGAAAAATAAGCAAGACTGAGTACTACCCACTGTACTCAACAAGTCTTACCGGAAAAGGAATAAAATGATGCAAATAGTAACAAAGGGAAAGGCTGCAATGGCTATTCGCATAAAATGCGCATTTAAAAACAATAGTTGAAAACAGTAAAACAGTTGAATTAAATAAGCAATATTAAACCATCACTGTCCAATGCTACACCACATTGCGACAGGCCCAAATCACCTTCCTGAACTAAACCAGTTCCATTAAATCAAATTATTAAAGATGTATATCTAATCACGATGAATCTGGTTGATCGCCCATAACCGCGGGCACAGCTATTCGAATAGTTTTACTCTGATCAGAGGTGCGCAACTGTACCCACAAGACACAGTCCCACAACACATTACTGTGTGCCGACATACCACCACAATATACCGGAAAAGGAGCTGTGACAGGACCCTTCGCACAACCCTTCCTAACCAAGCGCACCACACCTCAGGTTTCACCCCCACCTTTACACCAAGGCGGGCAGCCCCCTCTCGTGCCTTGATGAATCCGGTAGCCGCATAGATCCCCGCGGGACCCATCCAAACTCCATCACGCTCACCCTTGCCTAGGTACGTCGGCTAGGAAAAAGTCATACTACAAATCCAGCCATTACCCACGCTGGCTTGTGGAAAGTACGATAATTCTTCCAGGGTTTCCCGCGAACCGGTCCTTAAATGTCATGAGCACGACCATCAAAACCATGTGCTCACAACCCACCATTGTTCAGATTTTAGTTGAACTAATTATTTACTCATCCACGATTAACCATCGTGAACTACATAAAATAACCATTACAAAGTATAATGAAACATTTGTTTTCCCTTTAATGTGCTAAAGTCTCTAAGCAGGGCTAAGCAGATTCTATTGTAACAACTATTCAGATTATTTCCCAAGCTATCAAAGGAACAAGGTAATTGCAATAATAGGCTGAGTACAATAGGCAATTAAACCCATAAATGACATTGTAAAACAATGCAGTATTTAGAGAAAAATAAGACTGTTTCGCAATTTAGGTACAACATGATCAAATGAATAAGTATGACTTGCCTTGCTTTTGCGCTGGATCAACCTCGGCAACGATCTCGAAATAAACGGGAGCGTCGGAAGTACCAGAATCTATGCGTCAAACAAAACAAACAACAATACATACTATAAGACTACTGAAACACAAAACAACACTATTTTTAATATATTCTCTGCATTTTTATGAATTTAATGAAATTTGAACGGACTAAAACAGAGCTCGGATGAATTAGTTATGAATTTTTGAAGTTATCTGTGTTTTTACTAAACAGAAAAATCCTTAATAAATTTTATTGCGCAATAAACCCTTAGGGCTGACGTCATGCTGACGTCAGGATGACATCATGCTGACGTCAGGCTGACAGCGGCGGCCAGGGCTGACGTCACCGCTGACGTCAGCGGCTAGGGCTGACGTCAGCCGCGGCGGCGGCGGCTGCTGTCACACCCTGAGGTTCTCCCAAATCGTAAAAAAATTAAATTTAATAATTTATCTGAGAAATTGTTGAATTTAATCTGGAGAAAAACCCAATTAAATAATGCATTAAAGAAGTGGAAATGGCAAGGTGGAATTTTTTTTTGAGTTCCCCATGTCAAAATACATTAACAGGATTTTTAGTGGAATTTTCAGAGCCCTAAAAATAATTTTAAACATTTAAAAACCCTCAAGCGCAATAAATAAATCCCTGGGAAATTTCTTTTTCCTTTTCTTTTTCTTTTTCCTCTTCTCGGGCCGTCGGCCCTTTTTCCCCTCCGGCCCAAGCCGCCGCCGCTCCCCGCGTCTCTCCTCCTTCCCGGGCCGGCCCGAGGCCGCGGCCCGAGCCGCCCGAAAGTCCGCGCCGCCTCCCTCGCGCTGCGCCCGCTGACGCGTGGGCCCGCCGCGGCCGAGTCCGCCTCCGTCACGGCCGGTCGCCGCGCCCGCGCCGCCGCGAATCCCGGCGGGATTTCCGCCGCGCCGCCCCTTTTTATTCCCCCCCCGAGGCGCCGCCGCCCCTCGTTTTCCCCGCGCCGCCGCCTCGAAGCCCTAACCCTAACCCTAGATCGAGCCGCGCCGCCGCCGTCTTCCGCCGCCGTCTTCGCCGTCGGTAAGCGCCGCCGCCGCCTTTTTTTTCCCTATCCGCCGCTCCCGTGCGCGCGCGCTCGCTCCGCCGCTCGGCTGCCGCCCCGCGGGGTCGTCGCGCCGCTCCGCCGTCGCCGCGAGCCGCCGCTCCGCCGCCTCCCGTGCGCCGCCGTCGCGAGCCGCCGCTCCGCCGCCGCCCGTGCGCGCCGCCGCTCGGCCAAACCCTAACCCTAGCTGCCGCCCGCCGCCGCCGTGCGCTCAGCCGCCCGATCGGCCGCTCGGGCCGATCTGGGCCGTTCGCGCTCGCCCGCGTGGCCGCCGCCTCAGCCGTCGGATCGGCCGCTCGGGCCGATCCCGGCCGTCCGATCCCGTCCCGCGTGGCCGCCGCGTCGGCGCCACGTGTGCGCCACGTGGTGTGCAGCCGCCGCCGCCGCGGCTGACGTCAGCCCTAGCTGCTGACGTCAGCCCTAGCCGCTGACGTCAGCAGTGACGTCAGCCCTAGCCCGCTGCCGCCAGCCGTGACGTCAGCATGACGTCAGCCTTTGGGTTTATTGCGCAATAAATAAATAAATAAATAAATAAATAATTAAGGATTTTTCTGTTTTAGTAAAAACACACATAACTTCAAAAATTCATAACTAATTCATCCGGACTCCGTTTTAGTCCGTTCAAGTCTCAGAAAATTCATAAAAATGCAGAGAATCCATTAAAAATAGTTTTGTGCTGTGTTTCAGTAGACTTATAGCATGTATTGTTGTTTGCTTTGTTTGTCGTATAGATTCCGGAAATTCCGACTCTCCGGTTTATTTCGAGGTCGTTGCCGAGGTCGATTCAGCACAAGAGCAAGGCAAGTCATACTTATTCATTTGATCATATTGTACCTAAATTGCGAAACAGTCTTATTTTTCTCTAAATACTGCATTGTTTTATAATGTCATCTATGGGTTAATTTACCTATTGTACTTAGCCTAATATTGCGACTACCTTATTTCTTTGATAGCTTGGGAAATAATTTGAGTTGTTGCTACAATAGAATTTGCTTAGCCCTGCTTAGAAACATTAGCTCATCATTGGGATAATTTAAGCTTCATTAATACTTAATGATGGTTATTTCATGTTGGCTCGCGATGGTTAATCGTGGGTTATTTAATTAAATATTTCAACTATAATCTTGATTAATGGTGGGTTGTGAGCACATGGTTTTGATGGTCGTGCTCATGACAATTAAGGACCGGTTCGCGGGAAACCCTGGAAGAAATACCGTGCGTACCACAAGCCAGCGTGGGATGCTTTAAGCCGGAAGAGCTACTGTAACTCCACAGTATGGAAGAGATGAGCAGCCAGTTGCAGCGAGACTTCGAACGGCTGAACCTCGGTATTGTTGAACATGGGTTCGCGTCCGCTCTAGAAGCACGACCAACGCTCGTGGAGCAGGTCCGAGCAGCTCAAGCTAAAGATCCGGAGATAGCAGAGCTCAAGAAAAACATGAGGGTTGGAAAGGCCCGAGATTTCTCCGAAGATGAGCATGGCACGATATGGATGGGAGAAAGACTGTGCGTCCCGGAAGACAAAGAGTTAAAGGAGTTAATACTCACGGAAGCCCATCAAACTCAGTATTCAATTCATCCTGGCAGTACCAAGATGTACCAAGACCTTAAAGAAAAGTTCTGGTGGGTTAGCATGAGAAGAGAAATAGCTGAATTCGTCGCACTCTGTGACGTGTGCCAGCGAGTCAAGGCAGAGCATCAAAGGCCTGCAGGACTGTTACAGCCTCTCCAAATTCCGGAATGGAAATGGGAAGAAATTGGAATGGATTTCATCACAGGTTTGCCAAGAACGTCGTCTGGACATGATTCTATCTGGGTCATCGTGGATCGACTCACGAAGGTGGCTCATTTCATTCCTGTGCATACTACCTACTCTGGAAAGAAGCTAGCAGAACTCTACCTCGCAAGAATCATGTGTTTACACGGAGTGCCTAAGAAGATCGTATCGGATCGAGGAAGCCAGTTCACCTCAAAGTTCTGGCAGAAATTACAAGAAGAATTGGGAACCCGTTTGAACTTTAGCACGGCTTACCATCCGCAAACTGATGGCCAGACTGAGCGAGTGAACCAGATACTTGAGGATATGCTCAGAGCCTGTGCGCTTGATTTTGGAGGAGCATGGGACAAGAGTTTGCCATATGCCGAGTTCTCCTACAACAACAGTTATCAAGCCAGCTTGCAGATGGCACCATTTGAGGCGTTGTATGGCAGAAAGTGCCGTACCCCGCTCTTTTGGGATCAGACCGGAGAACGACAACTATTTGGGACTGAAGTCTTGAGTGATGCGAAGAAAAGGTCAGAACCGTCAGAGAAAGGTTGAGAATTGCGCAGTCTCGACAGAAAAGCTATGCCGACAATCGTCGAAGGGAGTTAACTTTCGAAATAGGGGACTTTGTGTACCTTCGTGTCACACCGCTTCGAGGAGTACACCGCTTTCAAACTAAAGGCAAATTGGCACCACGCTTTGTGGGACCATACAAGATCTGCGAGCGTCGAGGAGAAGTCGCTTACCAGCTTGAGCTTCCACCCAACATGGCCGGTATTCACGATGTGTTTCACGTCTCGCAATTGAAGAAATGCTTGAGAGTACCGGAAGAACAGGCCAGTCCCGATCAAATTGAGATTCAAGAGGACTTGACTTATGTGGAGAAGCCGATTCGTATTCTCGAAACCAGCGAGAGGAGGACCAGAAACAAGGTTACAGGTTCTGCAGAGTTCAGTGGAGCCATCATTCCGAGGAAGAAGCTACATGGGAAAGAGAGGATGAATTGAAGGCTGCCCATCCGCACCTCTTCGCCAGCACCTCCGAATCTCGGGGTCGAGATTCCGTTTAAGGGGGGTAGGTTCCACCAGGGATAGAGGTCACTTGGGCGGAGTTTTGCCGCAGCTTCAGAAAAGCCCAAATCCCTGACGGCATAGTAGCCCAGAAGAAGAGGGAGTTTAGGGCACTCCACCAAGGTAATAGGACAGTGACAGAGTACCTTCATGAGTTTAACCGTCTTGCACGTTATGCTCCGGAGGATGTGCGCACTGATGCGGAAAGGCAGGAAAAGTTTCTTTCCGGTCTAGATGATGAGTTGACCAACCAACTAATCTCAGGGGATTATGCTGATTTCGAGAAGCTGGTTGATAAGGCGATCCGTCAAGAGGATCAACGCAACAGGATGGATCGAAAGAGGAAGGCAGTCCAATTCAGGACGCAGCAGGGAAGTCAACAGAAGCCCCGGTTCACCGCCGGACAGCAGGGTGGACCTTCTACAATGATCGTTCGTCAACATCGACCTCACCAGCCTGGTAATTTCAACAACAACAATGTTGGCAGCCGCAACAACAACGGGGGACAGCCCAACCGCAACCCGGTTCCGCGTCCGCCAACGGCCGCAGCTCAGCCAACTCCATCGACTCAACCCAGGAAGGAGTCCGGCGGAAAATCATTTGTCTGCTTCAACTGCAACGAGCCCGGACACTTCGCCGACAGGTGTCCAAAGCCAAGGCGTGCTGGGCCTAGGATTCTTCAGGCTCGCGTCAACCACGCATCGGCAGAAGAGGCGCTAGCAGCACCGGAAGTTGTACTGGGTATGTTTTCTGTCAACTCAGTCCCAGCTACAGTTTTATTTGATTCTGGTGCAACACATTCTTTTATTTCCAAGAATTTTGTGGGGAAGCATGGTCTAAGAAAACAGAAACTTAAGATACCAATGCGGGTCTACACCCCGGGAAGCAGTTCCACCTCTGTCAGTTATAGCCCCTCTATGGTGATAGAAATCCAGGGTTCTAAATTTCTAGCCAATCTTATCCTTCTTGAATCCAAGGACCTAGATGTCATTCTCGGGATGGATTGGTTAACAAGGCACAAGGGAGTAATCGATTGCGCAAGACGCACCGTTACTCTAACCAGTGACCAGGGAGAGAGGGTTACTTTCCGATCTCCGGCGCCACAGAAGTCCGTGACAAGTTTGAATCAGGTTGTTACCGAGGAGCAAACCAGGGAAGTGGTGAAAACCCCTAATAAGTTGGAGGATATTCTAATAGTTAGAGAGTACCCTGAAGTCTTTCCGGATGACATAACCACAATGCCACCGAAGAGAGAAATTGAGTTTCGAATTGATTTAGTACCGGGAACTGCCCCGATACACAAGAGACCTTATAGGATGGGAGCCAATGAACTGGCGGAAGTCAAAAAGCAAGTTGATGAGCAGTTGCAGAAAGGATATATTCGCCTGAGTACGTCACCTTGGAGTGCTCCGGTGATCTTTGTGGAGAAGAAAGATAAGACCAAGAGGATGTGCGTCGACTACCGCGCCCTCAATGAGGTGACTGTCAAGAACAAATACCCGTTACCTCGGATTGATGATTTGTTTGATCAGCTAAAAGGAGCAACAGTGTTCTCCAAGATAGACCTGCGATCAGGCTACCATCAATTGAGGATTAGAGAAGAGGACATTCCGAAGACGGCATTCACTACTCGGTATGGGTTGTTTGAGTGCACTGTCATGTCTTTTGGACTTACCAATGCACCGGCCTTTTTCATGAACTTGATGAATAAGGTATTCATGGAATTTTTGGATAAGTTCGTCGTGGTTTTTATCGATGATATACTTGTTTACTCTAAGTCCAAGGAGGATCATGAGCAACATCTTCGCCTGGTGCTTGAGAAATTAAAGGAACACCAGTTGTATGCCAAGTTTAGCAAGTGTGACTTTTGGCTCGAGGAGGTACAGTTCCTAGGCCACATCATCACAGCTCAAGGAGTGGCAGTAGACCCGTCGAATGTGGAGTCGGTTACCAAGTGGAAGCCTCCGCGCACGGTTTCGCAGATTAGGAGTTTTCTTGGACTTGCGGGTTACTACCGTCGGTTCATTGAGAATTTCTCCAAGATTGCCAAGCCAATGACACAATTACTGAAAAAGGATGAGAAGTTCAAGTGGTCTGTAGAATGCAACAGAAGTTTTGAGGAACTTAAGAAGAAGTTGGTAACGGCACCAGTTTTAATTCTGCCAGATCAGACTAAAGATTTTCAGGTTTATTGCGATGCGTCCCGCCAAGGGTTAGGATGTGTATTGATGCAAGAAGGCAGAGTGGTTGCATACGCTTCGCGGCAACTGCGCCCACATGAGAATAATTACCCCACTCATGATTTGGAATTAGCAGCAGTGGTGCATGCCCTAAAGATCTGGAGACATTACCTTATTGGGAACCGTTGTGAAGTGTATACAGATCACAAGAGTTTGAAGTATATCTTCACCCAACCGGATCTAAATCTCCTTCAGCGAAGATGGTTGGAATTGATTAAAGACTATGATCTAGGAATCCACTACCATCCCGGTAAAGCTAATGTCGTGGCAGATGCCTTAAGCCGGAAGAGCTACTGCAGATCCACCAGTATGGAAGAGATGAGCAGCCAGTTGCAGCGAGATTTCGAACGGCTGAACCTCGGTATTGTTGAACATGGGTTCGCATCCGCTCTAGAAGCACGACCAACGCTCGTGGAGCAGGTCCGAGCAGCTCAAGCTAAAGATCCGGAGATAGCAGAGCTCAAGAAAAACATGAGGGTTGGAAAAGCCCGAGACTTTTCCGAGGATGAGCATGGCACGATATGGATGGGAGAAAGATTGTGCGTCCCAGAAGACAAAGAGTTAAAGGAGTTAATACTCACGGAAGCCCATCAAACTCAGTATTCAATTCATCCTGGCAGTACCAAGATGTACCAAGACCTTAAAGAAAAGTTCTGGTGGGTTAGCATGAGAAGAGAAATAGCTGAATTCGTCGCACTCTGTGACGTGTGCCAGCGAGTCAAGGCAGAGCATCAAAGGCCTGCAGGACTGTTACAGCCTCTCCAAATTCCGGAATGGAAATGGGAAGAAATTGGAATGGATTTCATCACAGGTTTGCCAAGAACGTCGTCTGGACATGATTCTATCTGGGTCATCGTGGATCGACTCACGAAGGTGGCTCATTTCATTCCTGTGCATACCACCTACTCTGGGAAGAAGCTAGCAGAACTTTACCTCGCAAGAATCATGTGTTTACACGGAGTGCCCAAGAAGATCGTATCGGATCGAGGAAGCCAGTTCACCTCAAAGTTCTGGCAGAAATTACAAGAAGAATTGGGAACCCGTTTGAACTTTAGCACGGCTTACCATCCGCAAACTGATGGCCAGACTGAGCGAGTGAACCAGATACTTGAGGATATGCTCAGAGCCTGTGCGCTTGATTTTGGAGGAGCATGGGACAAGAGTTTGCCATATGCCGAGTTCTCCTACAACAACAGTTATCAAGCCAGCTTGCAGATGGCACCATTTGAGGCGTTGTATGGCAGAAAGTGCCGTACCCCGCTCTTTTGGGATCAGACCGGAGAACGACAACTATTTGGGACTGAAGTCTTGAGTGATGCAGAAGAAAAGGTCAGAACCGTCAGAGAAAGGTTGAGAATTGCGCAGTCTCGACAGAAAAGCTATGCCGACAATCGTCGAAGGGAGTTAACTTTCGAAATAGGGGACTTGTGTACCTTCGTGTCACACCGCTTCGAGGAGTACACCGCTTTCAAACTAAAGGCAAATTGGCACCACGCTTTGTGGGACCATACAAGATCTGCGAGCGTCGAGGAGAAGTTGCTTACCAGCTTGAGCTTCCACCCAACATGGCCGGTATTCACGATGTGTTTCACGTCTCGCAATTGAAGAAATGCTTGAGAGTACCGGAAGAACAGGCCAGTCCCGATCAAATTGAGATTCAAGAGGACTTGACTTATGTGGAGAAGCCGATTCGTATTCTCGAAACCAGCGAGAGGAGGACCAGAAACAAGGTTACCAGGTTCTGCAGAGTTCAGTGGAGCCATCATTCCGAGGAAGAAGCTACATGGGAAAGAGAGGATGAATTGAAGGCTGCCCATCCGCACCTCTTCGCCAGCACCTCCGAATCTCGGGGTCGAGATTCCGTTTAAGGGGGGTAGGTTTGTCACACCCTGAGGTTCTCCCAAATCGTAAAAATTAAATTTAATAATTTATCTGAGAAATTGTTGAATTAAATCTGGAGAAAAACCCAATTAAATAATGCATTAAAGAAGTGGAAATGGCAAGGTGGAATTTTTCTTGAGTTCCCCATGTCAAAATACATTAACAGGATTTTTAGTGGAATTTTCAGAGCCCTAAAAATAATTTTAACAATTAAAAACCCTCAAGCGCAATAAATAAATCCCTGGGAAATTTCTTTTTCCTTTTCTTTTTCTTTTTCCTCTTCTCGGGCCGTCGGCCCATTTTCCCCTCCCGGCCCACCAGCCGCCGCCGCTCCCCGCCGTCTCTCCTCCTTCCCGGGCCGGCCCGAGGCCGCGGCCCGAGCCGCCCGAAAGTCCGCGCCGCCTCCCTCGCGCGCGCCCGCTGACGCGTGGGCCCGCCGCGGCCGAGTCCGCCTCCGCACGGCCGGCGCCGCGCCCGCGCCGCCGCGAATCCCGGCGGGATTTCCGCCGCGCCGCCCTTTTTATTCCCCCCCCGAGGCGCCGCCGCCCCTCGTTTTCCCCGCGCCGCCGCCGCCCTAACCCTAACCCTAGATCGAGCCGCGCCGCCGCCGTCTCCGCCGCCGTCTTCGCCGTCGGTAAGCGCCGCCGCCGCCTTTTTCCCTTCCGCCGCTCCCGTGCGCGCGCGCCGCTCCGCCGCTCGCTGCCGCCCCGCGGGGTCGTCGCGCCGCTCCGCCGTCGCCGCGACCGCCGCTCCGCCGCTCCCTGCGCCGCCGTCGCGAGCCGCCGCTCCGCCGCCGCCCGTGCGCGCCGCCGCTCGGCCACCCTACCCTAGTCCCCGCCGCCCGCTAGCCGCGACGCCGCTCCCACCCGCGCGCCGCCCGTGCGCGCCTCAGCCGTCGGATCGGCCGCTCGGGCCGATCCCGGCCGTCCGTCCCGTCCCGCGTGGCCGCCGCGTCGGCGCCACGTGTGCGCCACGTGGTGTGCAGCCGCCGCCGCCGCGGCTGACGTCAGCCCTAGCTGCTGACGTCAGCCCTAGCCGCTGACGTCAGCAGTGACGTCAGCCCTAGCCCGCTGCCGCCAGCCGTGACGTCAGCATGACGTCAGCCTTTGGGTTTATTGCGCAATAATTAATTAAGGATTTTTCTGTTTTAGTAAAAACACAGATAACTTCAAAAATTCATAACTAATTCATCCGGACTCCGTTTTAGTCCGTTCAAGTCTCAGAAAATTCATAAAAATGCAGAGAATCCATTAAAAATAGTTTTGTTCTTTGTTTCAGTAGACTTATAGCATGTATTGTTGTTTGCTTTGTTTGTCGTATAGATTCCGGTAATTCCGACTCTCCGGTTTATTTCGAAGTCGTTGCCGAGTCGACCAGCGCAAGAGCAAGGCAAGTCATACTTATTCATTTGATCATGTTGTACCTAAATTGCGAAACAGTCTTATTTTTCTCTAAATACTGCATTGTTTTATAATGTCATCTATGGGTTAATTTACCTATTGTACTCAGCCTTATATTGCGATTACCTTATTCCTTTGATAGCTTGGGAAATAATTTGAATAGTTGCTACAATAGAACTTGCTTAGCCCTGCTTAGAAACATTAGCTCACAATTGGGATATTTAAAGCTTCATTAATACTTAATGATGGTTATTTCATGTTGGCTCGCGATGGTTAATCGTGGGTGATTTAATTAAATTTTCAACTAAAATATTGATTAATGGTGGGTTGTGAGCACATGGTTTTGATGGTCGTGCTCATGACAATTAAGGACCGGTTCGCGGGAAACCCTGGAAGAAATACCGTGCGTACCACAAGCCAGCGTGGGCAACGGCTGGACTTGAAGTGTAGCTTTCCTCTAGCCGACGTACATTGGTTAGGGTGAGCGTGATGGAGTTTGGATGGGCCCGGCGAGGGTCTATGCGGCTACCGGATTCACCAAGGCTCGAGGGGGGGCTGCCCACTGCCTTTTGAGGAGTGGGGGGAAACCCGAGGTGGTACGATTGGTTAGAGGGGGTTATGCGAAGGGTCCTGTCACAGCTCCTTTTCCGGTATACCGTGGTGGTATGTTGGCGCACAGTAATGTGTTGTAGGACTGTGTCTTGTGGGTACAGATGTACACCTCTGATCAGAGTAAAACTATTCGAATAGCCGTGCCCGCGGTTATGGGCGATCAACCAGATTCACCGTGATTAGTTGAACTCTTTAATAATTTGACTTAATGGAAATGGTTTAGTTCAGGTGGATGGTTGGGCCTGTCGCAACGTGGTGTAGCGTTGGACAGTGATGGTTTAATTATGATAATTAATTCAACTGTTTTACTGTTTTCAACTATTGTTTTTAAATGCGTATTTTATGCAAAATAACCATTGCAGCTCTCCTTTGTTATTACTTGCATCATTATTTTCCTTTCCGGTATGACTTGTTGAGTACAGTGGGTAGTACTCAGTCTTGCTTTATTTTTCCCCACACCAGAGTTGGAGGTTGTTTCAGAGGAAGACTTTTCAGAAGAGTAGGCTTGTTGCTACCGTCGAGGAATGCCTGTGGAGTGGAGTCGCTACGTTGCGAGTGTTTAGTTTATTAGATTAGTTGTTTCCTTTTTCCGCTGCAGTTTTGTAAGAGATTTTTATTGTTTTGTAAGACGTGGATCTGTATGGCAACTTTGTCATTTGTGTACCCTGGCTGGTCCTGGACAGGGATTTTAATACACAATTTGCTTTGGAAATTCTGGTAGTGAATTTCTGGGCGTGACAGCTGCGCACCACGTGGCGCACACGTGGCGCCGACGCGGCAGTCACGCGGCGCCCACGTGGCGGCCACGCGGGGCGGGAGCGGGCGGCCGAGATCGGCCCGAGTGGTCGATCCGACGGCTGAGGCGCGCGGGCGGCGGCTAGGGTTAGGGTTTGGAGCGGCGGCGGCGGCCGAAACAGCCGAGCGGCGCGCGCGCGCGGCGGCGGAGCGGCGCAGCGCGGGCGGCGGCGCACGGGCGGCGGCGCGCGAGCGGCAGCGGGGCGGTGCGGGAACGCACGGGCGATGGCGGCACGGGAGGCGCACACCGCAGCGGGCGGCGCGGCCGGGAGAGGGGAGAAGGAAAAAGGCGGCGGCCCTTACCGACGGCGGAAACGGCGGCGGCGCTCACGGGCTAGGGTTAGGGCGGCGGCGGCGCGGGGAAAACGAGGAAGGGAGACGCCTCGGGGGGGGGGATAAATAGGGGCGGCGCGGCGGAAATCCCGCCGGGATTTGCGGCGGCGCGAGCGCGGCGGCCGGCCGTGTCGGAGGCGGACTCGGCCGCGGGCGGGCCCACGCGTCAGCGGGCGCGGCGCGGGAGGGAGGCGGCGCGGACTTCCGGCGGCTCGGGGCGCGGCCTCGGGCCGGCCCGGGAAGGGGAGGGGCGCGGGGAGGCGGCGGCTTGGGCCGTCTGGGCCGAAGGGGAGGGGAGGGAGAGCGGCGCGCGGGCGTCGCTCGGCTTGGGCCGAGAAGGGGGAAAATGGGCCGACGGCCCGAGAAGAGGAAAAAGAAAAAGAAAGAAAAGAAAAGGATTTCCCAGAGATTTATTTATTGCGCTTGAGGGTTTTTAAATGTTTAAAATTATTTTTAGGGCTCTGAAAATTCCACTAAAAATCCTGTTAATGTATTTTGGCATGGGGAACTCAAGAAAAATTCCACCTTGCCATTTCCACTTCTTTAATGCATTAATTAATTGGATTTTTCTCCAGATTAATTAAATAATTTCTCCGATAAATTATAAAAATTCGATTTTTACGATTTAGGGAAATTCCGGGTGTGACAAACCTACCCCCCTTAAACGGAATCTCGACCCCGAGATTCGGAGGTGCTGGCGAAAAGGTGCGGATGGGTGGCCTTCAATTCTTCTTCTCTTTCCCATGTAGCTTCTTCCTCGGAGTGATGGCTCCACTGAACTCTACAAAACTTGATAACCTTGTTTCTGGTCCTTCTCTCGCTGGTTTCAAGAATACGAATCGGCTTCTCCACATAAGTCAAATCCTCTTGAATCTCAATCTGATCTGGGTTTGCCTGCTCCTCGGGTACCCTTAAACATTTCTTTAACTGGAACACATGGAAAACATCATGGATGCCAAGCATGTGGGAGGGCAGGTCAAGTCTGTAAGCAACTTCTCCTCGGCGCTCCAGGATTTTGTAAGGCCCCACAAAGCGAGGTGCTAGTTTTCCCTTGGTTTGGAAACGATGCACACCTCGAAGTGGTGTGACCCGAAGGTACACATGATCCCCAACTTCGAAGATGAGCTCCCTTCTACGGTTGTCTGCATAGCTTTTCTGACGAGACTGTGCAATCCTCAATCTCTCCCGAATCATTCTGACCTTTTCCTCTGCGTCGTTTAGAACTTCAGTCCCGAACAACTGCCGTTCTCCTGTCTGATCCCAAAAGAGCGAAGTGCGGCACTTTCGACCGTACAATGCTTCGAACGGTGCCATCTGCAAACTAGCTTGGTAACTATTATTGTAGGAGAACTCGGCGTATGGCAGGCTCTTGTCCCAAGCTCCACCAAAATCAAGTGCACAAGCTCTCAACATGTCTTCCAAGATCTGGTTAACTCGTTCGGTTTGACCATCAGTTTGGGGGTGGTAAGCAGTACTAAAGTTCAGACGAGTTCCCAACTCCTCTTGTAGTTTCTGCCAAAATCTCGAGGTAAACTGACTCCCTCGATCGGACACAATTTTCTTAGGCACCCCATGCAAACTCACGATTCTTGCCAAATATAGTTCTGCCAACTTCTTTCCCGAGTAAGTGGTATGTACTGGTATAAAGTGGGCGACCTTAGTGAGTCGATCCACGATCACCCAAATGGAGTCGTGCCCTGTTGATGTTCTTGGCAAACCTGTGATAAAATCCATCCCAATTTCTTCCCATTTCCATTCCGGAATCTGCAGAGGCTGTAATAATCCTGCTGGTCTCTGATGTTCTGCCTTTACTCGCTGACATACGTCACAAAGCGCGACGAATTCGGCTATTTCTCTTCTCATGCTAACCCACCAGAACTTCTCCTTGAGGTCTTGGTACATCTTGGTACTGCCAGGATGGATTGAGTATTGGGTTTGATGAGCTTCCGTAAGTATTAGGTTCTTTAATTCCTTGTTTTCTGGAACACATATTCTTTCTCCCATCCAAATTGTTCCGTGTTCATCCTCGGTGAAGTCTCGAGCTTTGCCGACTCTCATATTCTTCTTGAGTTCAGCTATCTCAGGGTCATTGACCTGGGCTGCTCGAACTTGCTCCACAAGCGTGGGCTGTGCCTCCAAAGTAGCCACAAATCCGTATTCCACGATACTCAAGTTTAGACGTTCAAACTCTTGTTGCAGTCTGGCACCTATTCCTTCGGTAAAAATAGCACCGCAGTAGCTTTTCCTGCTCAAAGCATCAGCCACCACATTGGCCTTACCGGGGTGATAATGTATTCCCAAGTCATAATCCTTGATTAACTCCAACCATCGACGTTGTCGAAGATTCAGATCAGGCTGAGTAAAAATATATTTCAAACTCTTGTGATCCGTATACACCTCACAACGATTACCAATGAGGTAGTGCCTCCAGATCTTTAAGGCATGTACTACTGCTGCTAATTCCAAGTCATGAGTGGGATAGTTGTTCTCATGTGGGCGCAATTGACGCGAAGCGTATGCGACCACTCTGCCTTCTTGCATCAGCACACATCCCAACCCTTGGCGGGACGCATCACAATACACTTGAAAATCTTTCGTCTGATCCGGCAAAATCAATACTGGTGCGGACACCAATTTCTTCTTAAGCTCCTCGAAACTTCTGTCGCATTCTGCCGACCACTTGAATTTCTCATCCTTTTTCAACAACTGTGTCATTGGCTTAGCAATCTTGGAGAAATTCTCTATGAACCGACGGTAGTAACCCGCGAGTCCCAGAAAACTCCTGATCTGTGAAACCGTGCGCGGAGGCGTCCACTTGGTAACTGACTCCACATTAGACGGGTCTACTGCCACTCCTTGAGCAGTGATGATATGGCCTAAGAACTGTACTTCTTTGAGCCAAAAGTCACACTTGCTAAACTTGGCATACAATTGATGTTCCTTCAACTTATCAAGTACCAGACGGAGATGTTGTTCATGCTCCTCCTTGGACTTGGAGTAGACGAGTATATCGTCGATAAAAACCACAACAAACTTATCCAGAAATTCCATGAATACCTTGTTCATCAGGTTCATAAAGAACGCTGGTGCGTTGGTGAGTCCAAAGGACATAACTGTGCACTCGAACAACCCATACCGGGTGACAAACGCCGTCTTTGGAATGTCCTCCTCTTTGATTCTCAACTGGTGGTAGCCTGATCGCAGGTCTATCTTAGAGAACACAGTTGCTCCCTTCAACTGATCAAACAGGTCATCGATTCTTGGCAACGGATACTTATTCTTGATGGTGACGTCATTAAGTGCGCGATAATCAACGCACATCCTCTTGGTCTTGTCCTTCTTCTCCACAAAAATTACCGGAGCACCCCAAGGTGATGTACTCGGGCGAATGTATCCTTTCTGCAACTGCTCATCAACTTGCTTCTTTACTTCTGCTAACTCATTTGCTCCCATCCTATAGGGTCTCTTGTGAATTGGAGCAGTTCCTGGTACCAAGTCGATCCGAAACTCGATTTCCCTCTCTGGTGGCATTGTGGTAAGATCGTCTGGGAACACCTCAGGATACTCTTTGACAATCGGAATATCTTCCAACTTCTTAATGGTTTTCACCACTTCTCCGGTTTGCTCCTCGGTAACAACCTGATTTAAACTTGTTATGGACTTCTGTGGTGCCGGCGATCGGAAAATGATCTTTTCCCCCTTGTCATTGGTTAGAGTGACGGTACGTCTTGCGCAATCGATCACTCCCTCGTGCCTTGTCAACCAATCCATCCCAAGAATGACATCTAGGTCTTTAGAGTCGAGAAGGATAAGGTTGGCTAGAAATTGAGAACCCTGGATTTCTAGTACCACGGAGGGGCTAAAACTGATAGAGGTGGAACTATTTCCCGGGGTGTAAACCCGCATTGGTATTTTAAGTTCCTCTTTTCTTAGGTTATATTTCCCCACAAAATCCTTGGAAATGAATGAATGCGTTGCACCAGAATCAAATAAAACTGTAGCTGGAACTGAGTTGACAGAAAACGTACCCCATACCACTTCTGGTGCAGCCTGCGCCTCCTCTGCGGACGCATGGTTGACGCGAGCGTGAACCATCTTGGGTCCTGCGCGCCTCGGCTTCGGACACTTGTCGGCAAAGTGTCCAGGCTCGTTGCAGTTGAAGCAGACAAATGACTTTCCGCCGGACTCCTTCCTGGGTTGAGTCGATGGAGCTTGCTGTGCCGGGGCCATTGGTGGGCGCGGAGCCGTGTTGCGGTTGGACTGTCCCCCATTGTTACTGCGGTTACCAGCATTGTTGGTATTGAAGTTGCTGGGCTGATAAGGTCGATGCTGGCGAACAATCATGGTGGAAGGTCCACCCTGCTGTCCGGCGACGATTCGGGGCTTCTGTTGATTCCCCTGAGGCGCCCTGAACTGGACTGCCTTCCTTTTTCGATCCATTTTGTTACGTTGATCCTCTTGCCGAATCGCCTTGTCAACAAGTTTCTCAAAATCAGCATAATCTCCCGAGATTAGCTGGTTAGCCAACTCGTCATCTAAGCCAGAAAGAAACTTCTCCTGCCTTTCCGCATCAGTACGCACATCCTCTGGGGCATAACGTGCGAGACGGTTAAACTCGTGGAGGTACTCTGTCATCGTCCGGTTACCTTGATGGAGTGCTCTAAACTCCCTCTTCTTCTGGGCCACTATGCCGTCAGGAATTTGAGCTTTTCTAAAACTGCGGCAAAACTTCGCCCAAGTGACCTCTGTCCCGGGTGGACGGGTAACCAGATAGTTGTCCCACCAAGCTGAAGCGGGACCCTGCAATTGATGGGTAGCAAAAGCGACCTTCTCTTGATCACTGCACTGGAGAAGATTGAGCTTCTTCTCAATAGCATGGAGCCAATCATTCGCCTCCATGGGATTGGTGGTACTCGAGAAAACTGGTGGCCGAACACGAAGAAACTCCGGCAACTTGGATTGTGGTGGTGGTTGATTCTGTTGGGCCTGCTGCTGCTGTTGAGCTTGTTGCTGCATCTGTTGCAACATCTGTTGTTGCATTTGTTGGTGTTGCTGCTGCATTTGCTGCATCATAGCCGCCATCATCTGGGTCTGGCTAGCCAACACTTGAGCAAGCGTGGGGTTGTCAGGTGGTGGAGGAGGACCGTTTGCTCCATTAGCCTGTGATCCTTCCTGTCCGTTGTTGTTACCACTTGTCCTTGTGTTGACCATCTGGGGTAGAAGAACCAGCAGAAAGAAAGAGAAAAGGAAGAAAAACAGACTGCTCAGAAACTAAGCTTTAATATATATTATTTAATTGTAATTGTTCTGATCTATTTTAGAAACACTTAAAAAGACAAGCAGAATCCTTATTACGATAGCCATACCATAGACACATGGTATCAACCATCGGCTAAACCCCAGAAACAAACCTAACACACAGAGTCTACCAAGCAATCAAACTAAGAAAAACGGGAAAACTAAGGGTAACGAGCCTAATGCTCGGAACGGCTCCTGTGGTCGGTAGAGTCGAAGTCGCTCTCCTGGTCGTCGCCTTCGTCCTCTGAACGGCTCCTAGAATCGGCCATGTCAGTGTCACCACTGATTGGCACGAAACTTGAACCACTACCGTTGCTTCTGCTGGGTGTGGCTTGCAACCAACCTCCGCTACCACTGGCCGGTCCTTGGTGCGCAGACGCCGGGGCGAAGGTGATGTCGAACGCAGGTACTGACGGTGAAGCGGGTACTGGGGCTGGAGGGGGTGGATTCCTTGGCGCAAGCTGGATACGCACAGGAGCTGAGGTTCTCTTTCTCGGTGTAGTACGAATCCTGAGTCCTCCTGGCGCTGGGCGTCCCTGTAGCCTAGCATTATCGGCCTTGAGCCGAGCGACTTCATCTTCCAAACGAACAATCTTGATCAACTTCTGGTCGTTGAGAGCCTTGGTTGCCTTGTGGAGATCGGCGTGCATCTTGTCTAGGCCCTTCATCACGGTGCTCATGTGACCGAAGGTGGTGTCGTTCTCCTCCGATGCGGACCGGTAGGTGCTGCTGTTAGAAGAGCTACCGCGGCGAGGGTGATAACGATACGCTGAACTGCGGAGAGCATGGTCGTGCAGCTCTCGCATCCTGGCCATCATCAGGTAAGCCGCCTCTTGACAGGCGTGCTCGTGCGATCCTCCTGAAGCGGTGACCACCATATTGGGGAGACTTGTGCCCACGAAGCCATGTACTTCCAACCGGACTCTGAATGGGAATTCGCCACTGAGAGGCTCGATCGTAGTGTACTCTGGCGCTTCAAGGTATCCTACAACCAAGGTCATACGGGCAAGCTCTGCCACGAAGCCTTCCATTCTCTGACCGTGGTGCGTCGGGGGATGGCCTGCCATCTACAGAGGGCAAAGGAACGGGACTCAACACATGCTCAAGACCAATTTTAGAAACAATTTTAAAGGACTCGAGAAACAAAAGAAAATTTTTGATGCATGAATTTTTTTTTTTTTCAAAAATCCCAAAGACCACAGATCCAAATTTTTCCCAAAACAATTTCAAGTTAAAGGAAAATGCACATGAAAAAGTTTTAGAGGGCTCTTAAGTTTTCCAGTTGGCTTGTCCTACGGTCAAGGTCGGCTCTGATACCAACTTGTCATGCCCAGAAATTCACTACCAGAATTTCCGAACTGATTGTGTATTAAAAACCCCTGTCCAGGACCAGCCAGGGAACACAAACGACAAAGTTGCCATACAGATCCACGTCTTACAAACATTATAAAAATCTCTTACATAAAAGCAGCGGAAAAAGAAAAACAAACTATTCTAATAAACTAAACACTCGCAACGTAGCGACTCCAATCCACAGGCATCCTCAACGGTAGCCACAAGCCTACTCTTCTGAAAAATCTTCCTCGATACATACTCCAACTCTGGTGTGGGGGAAAAATAAGCAAGACTGAGTACTACCCACTGTACTCAACAAGTCTTACCGGAAAAGGAATAAAATGATGCAAATATAACAAAGGGAAAGGCTGCAATGGCTATTTGCATAAAATCGCATTTAAAAACAATAGTTGAAAACAGTAAAACAGTTGAATTAAATAAGCAATATTAAACCATCACTGTCCAATGCTACACCACTTGCGACAGGCCCAAATCACCTTCCTGAACTAAACCAGTTCCATTAATCAAATTATTAAAGATGTATATCTAATCACGATGAATCTGGTTGATCGCCCATAACCGCGGGCACGGCTATTCGAATAGTTTTACTCTGATCAGAGGTGCGCAATCTGTACCCACAAGACACAGTCCACAACACATTACTGTGTGCCGACATACCACCACGATATACCGGAAAAGGAGCTGTGACAGGACCCTTCGCACAACCCTTCCTAACCAAGCGCACCACACCTCAGGTTTCACCCCCACCTTTACACCAAGGCGGGCAGCCCCCTCTCGTGCCTTGATGAATCCGGTAGCCGCATAGACCCCGCGGGACCCATCCAAACTCCATCACGCTCACCCTTGCCTGGTACGTCGGCTAGGAAAAAGTCATACTACAAATCCAGCCATTACCCACGCTGGCTTGTGGAAAGTACGATAATTCTTCCAGGGTTTCCCGCGAACCGGTCCTTAAATGTCATGAGCACGACCATCAAAACCATGTGCTCACAACCCACCATTGTTCAGATTTTAGTTGAACTAATTATTTACTCATCCACGATTAACCATCGTGAACTACATAAAATAACCATTACAAAGTATAATGAAACATTTGTTTTCCCTTTAATGTGCTAAAGTCTCTAAGCAGGGCTAAGCAGATTCTATTGTAACAACTATTCAGATTATTTCCCAAGCTATCAAAGGAAAAGGTAATTGCAATAATAGGCTGAGTACAATAGGCAATTAAACCCATAAATGACATTGTAAAACAATGCAGTATTTAGAGAAAAATAAGACTGTTTCGCAATTTAGGTACAACATGATCAAATGAATAAGTATGACTTGCCTTGCTTTTGCGCTGGATCAACCTCGGCAACGACTCGAAATAAACGGGAAGCGTCGGAAGTACCGGAATCTATGCGCAAACAAAACAAACAACAATACATACTATAAGACTACTGAAACACAAACAAAACTATTTTTAATATATTCTCTGCATTTTTATGAATTTAAT
Source organism: Oryza officinalis (assembly GCA_008326285.1). NCBI lineage: Eukaryota > Viridiplantae > Streptophyta > Magnoliopsida > Poales > Poaceae > Oryza > Oryza officinalis. Next base: position 4,667,571 of record BDMV01000003.1, on the reverse strand, counting down.
GAAATTTGAACGGACTAAAACAGAGCTCGGATGAATTAGTTATGAATTTTTGAAGTTATCTGTGTTTTTACTAAACAGAAAAATCCTTAATAAATTTTATTGCGCAATAAACCCTTAGGGCTGACGTCATGCTGACGTCAGGATGACATCATGCTGACGTCAGGCTGACAGCGGCGGCCAGGGCTAACGTCACCGCTGACGTCAGCGGCTAGGGCTGACGTCAGCAGCTAGGGCTGACGTCAGCCGCGGCGGCGGCGGCTGCGCACCACGTGGCGCACACGTGGCGCCGACGCGGCAGTCACGCGGCGCCCACGTGGCGGCCACGCGGGGCGGGAGCGGGCGGCCGAGATCGGCCCGAGTGGTCGATCCGACGGCTGAGGCGCGCGGGCGGTGGCTAGGGTTAGGGTTTGGAGCGGCGGCGGCGGCCGAAACAGCCGAGCGCGCGCGCGCGCGGCGGCGGAGCGGCGCAGCGCGGGCGGCGGCGCACGGGCGGGCGGCGCGCGAGCGACAGCGGGGCGGTGCGGAAACGCACGGGCGACGGCGGCACGGGAGGCGCACACCGCAGCGGGCGGCGCGGCCGGGAGAGGGGAGAAGGAAAAAGGCGGCGGCCCTTACCGACGGCGGAAACGGCGGCGGCGCTCACGGGCTAGGGTTAGGGCGGCGGCGGCGCGGGGAAAACGAGGAAGGGAGACGCCTCGGGGGGGGGGATAAATAGGGGCGGCGCGGCGGAAATCCCGCCGGGATTTGCGGCGGCGGCGCGCGCGGCGCCGGCCGTGTCGGAGGCGGACTCGGCCGCGGGCGGGCCCACGCGTCAGCGGGCGCGGCGCGGGAGGGAGGCGGCGCGGACTTCCGGCGGCTCGGGGCGCAGCCTCGGGCCGGCCCGGGAAGGGGAGGGGCGCGGGGAGGCGGCGGCTTGGGCCGTCTGGGCCGAAGGGGAGGGGAGGGAGAGCGGCGCGCGGGCGTCGCTCGGCTTGGGCCGAGAAGGGGAAAATGGGCCGACGGCCCGAGAAGAGGAAAAAGAAAAAGAAAGAAAAGAAAAGAGATTTCCCAGGGATTTATTTATTGCGCTTGAGGGTTTTTAAATGTTTAAAATTATTTTTAGGGCTCTGAAAATTCCACTAAAAATCCTGTTAATGTATTTTGGCATGGGGAACTCAAGAAAAATTCCACCTTGCCATTTCCACTTCTTTAATGCATTAATTAATTGGATTTTTCTCCAGATTAATTAAATAATTTGTCCGATAAATTATAAAAATTCGATTTTTACGATTTAGGGAAATTCCGGGTGTGACAAACAAGCTCCTTCACGTCATGGGCGGCAGCCACCAACATGGCGTCGATGGGTGTATGGATGAAGCTGGAAGTGGTGGCGCCAAACTTGAGATATTTATTAGCGGTTGCATGAAGACGTCATTGAAGAGTATATGGATGGGGTGGCATTGGAAGATGATGCTATCAGATCGTTGATCTTGTTCATCACAGAAGGCCTTTGACTCAATGTAGAGGTTCATATCAGTGTATCCGTGCACCAACCAGTATGGTGGCGCTTGGGGTAGCGTCGCCCTTCTAGTCTCCGTGGCACCGGCCAACAATCGTCATGGTACAAGAGCCAGCCTTCCAATAGTTGCAATGCACACTTCGAATCAAGTGGTTTTAGGGAATGTAAGGGTCGGCATAACAAAACCTGAGAGTGATGGATTAGCGCTCCAGGTGCCAGTGGCCCTATTTTATATGCGTTGTGCGATAGGAGGTCAAACCCAATTATGTTGGGGGTGCCTCCGGTCATCGTGCATCATGGGGTGGCGCCATTGGATGTCTCTCTTTTATTTCCCTCAGTTAGCTAGGCTTAATCCAAAATTTACTCCAGCAAGGGTCGGGAGTGGTGTCAAGCTCAGGCACATCATCGGCGGATGCAACATGTTGAGGCAGTGACTCGGTAAGCTCGAGCTCGTCATCAGCAGCAATCACAAAGACGATGTCCAGGATGTTGGGGTGTGATCGGAGGTGGCGCCAAGCTCAAGCGTGTCCTCGGCGACAACGCCGAAGATGGCGTCAGGAAGTGAATGGATGGTGCCAATGGCTATTGAGCTCAAGCACGGCATCTGTGGCAGCCATGAGGATGACATCGTCTGGCAAGATGATGTCGGGTGTGGATAGATGATGTTGGTGGTGGCCACGGGGACGCCGGTAGGCGTAAAGATGATGCCAATGGTGACGCCAAACTCGAGAACATCATTGGCAGTAGTCATGGGTTCATCAGCAAGTGCACAGATGAGGCCAGTGGCGAAGGCACCAAGCTTGAGCACATCATTGATCGCAACCTTGTGGAGATGACATCGACAGCGTATGGGGGGCCGGTAGCCGCACCAAGCAGAAGCTCATCTTTAGTGACAACCTCTTGAATACCACGTCGTCAAATGTACGGATGACACCGGCAGGGACACCAAGCTCAAGGAGGTCCTTGGTGGTAGCCTCTTGAAGACAATGTCGGTGTTGTATGGGTGAGGACACCAGTGGGGCCAAGCTCAAGTATGTCCTCCGCGGCAGCCTCTCAAAGACGACGTCAGCGAATGTATAGTATAGGTGAGGCTAGTGGAGGCACCAAGCTCGAATGTGTCCTTGGCAGTAGCTGCGAAAAGACGGCGTCAGCGAGTGAATAGATGACGTGAGGATGATGCCGGATGTCTCTTATGGCAATAGCGGGGACACCGACAGCGGCGCATGGGTGTGAACGGTGCTGGCAAGAGTGAAGACGTTGTCACCAGCATGAGGACGTCAATGGTGAAATGGATGAGCTTGTAGTCGTGGACAGCTAACGCATGGACGCCGGCCATGGCGTCAAGACGATGCCGTCGGTCGGTGACGACGATGTCGACGGCGGTGACGATAGCAAAGGTTTCAGTACATGACGTCAAGACGATGCCAGCAGTTGTGACGACAGCAAAGGTGTCCTTAGCAGCAGTCGTCGGCACACGAGGCTCGCCATGGCGATGATAAGTGCGAGGATGATGCCATCAGCCCTGTGGTCGTGAAGACGTGACCAGCGGCGATGATGTAAGCCAGGATATCTCTAACAGCTCGCCTTCCAAAGCCACCACGCAGATCACCCATGTACAACACGCTAACTGAAATAGAGAAAACACAAGAAAAAGAATCAAATGGCACTACTCACGGTAGGTAGTATGACCGCCATGCCCTGTCGTTAAGTTCTTCACGCTTTGCTTCTTCCTCTGTGTGTGCTATGTTGTGTGTGTTATCTCTACTGCGCAGGACTGCGTCTTGCACAGCGCCACCGGTCGGAGGCCAGGAGGGTTCGGCCAAGCCACGGCCCCCCTGGGTTCCTCGTTCGGCCGCGCAGTCACCTTTGCCAAGGAGAATCCAGAGGACCCAGTCCCGTGGCTCCTTTCCTTACCGGTGCCCAACAACGGGAGTGATCATGCCCAAGCGATCGATCTGCATCCCGTTGTTCTAGGGGAACGACGTTCCTGGGCTGTCCCGTGCCAACGGGGATTTCACGACCCCTGTGGCCGAAGCCAACGGGAACGGAGGTAGCCCCAAGCCGAGTGCGTCCTCGTACTCGCTAGACAGCCCGCTGCAGAAACAACCGGTGCACTCCTTGGGGGCGAGCACACCCGCTGGACGTGGGAAGGTGCTCATTCCGTTGCTCCCGCCACCCGAGAAGCAGAAGGCAGAAGCCTCTCATAGCTCCCCGTCAATTAGATGGCAACTCTCTCCACCTTCTATTAAGAGGTTAGCTGGAGAGTACGAGAGTGATGGAGAGTAACACTGGTGGAGAAGGGGTTTTTAACCCTGGTTCGTAACACCCTCTAGTCCCGGTTATGCAACCGGGACCACGAATCCGGGACTAAAGATGCCCATCTTTAGTCCCAGGTGAAATAACCGGGACTAAAGAGCCATCTTTAGTCCCGGTTGGTAACACCAACCGGGACTAAAGATATATATATATTTTAAAAATTGCTGGTTCTGCTAGCTGCTTATTTATATATTATATGTATAAATACATATATATGCATAATATATGTATATATAATATGTGTATATATGTAATATATGTATTTATACATATATATATGCAATATGCACATATATATATGCAATATGCATATATATATACACATGTATGTATAAATATATGTTTTACACATATATATATATTACCTAAATATATGCACTCAAGTAAATATATACTTATATTACCGAAATATACTCACACACATAAGTACATGTATGCACATCTAAATACATACATATACTACAATCCTTCGTTAATTCTAATGTTCTATTGTATATTACGAAGAAACCTAAGACATGTTATATATATGGATGATGATGAATAGGTCTTCCATCGTAGTGGAATTCTCTCGCGGAATCAATTATTTGTTCATTGATAAATCCCATCAATTGTTCTTGAACAACCTTTATAAATTTTTGGTTGGATAGTTTTTCCCTCATGTAAATAATCTATCATTTGAAAAAAATTGAGATATAAGTATATGAGGTTAATAAGAAATCGGGAAATAATGTATGAATAATTTTTATGTACTTCCAGATCCTTGTCAGTGTTGGTTTGGTGTACAATGCAGTGAGTATATTCGTAGACATAGTAGCCGCACAAGTTATTCCCCTGCTCCTATTTTGCACACTTAAGGAGAAACAACGAGAGATTTAATGTACTAATTTTTTCTAGAACAAATTAATGATTCAATATATTTTGGAGCATGTACTCACCGGAAAATTAAACCTCCTACCAAGTTTTTCTTTCCAAACCCCACGGACCAATGTACGGAACTTTGCCCATGCCCTATGTACAGTTGGAAGCTATGATTAAATATCGGAGATCTGCATAGTAGCAATAGCAGTGTTCATAATAAATGACAGTTGAATAGATGGCATTACCTGTCTATCACTTCAAAAATCTTGGCGAAAGTAGACTCTGGTTTATCCATTGAGTCATAGACATGGACTTTACATAGTTCAAGGTCGAAGAGGAAAAGGACCCAGTGAAATCTGCAAATTGTGTCAGATGATATATATGTCACCGTATGAGTACGAGGAGGAAGTTGGTACAAATTCGAAAGACAGTTAAAACTCACTCTATGTTGTAGGGCAATAGTATGTAGTTCTTAGAATGCTGCTGCACTAGGAAATGAACAATATTGTTCTCTGTAGCTTCCTCAAAGTCCCGTATCATTTCGACATTGACTTTGCTGGGGTCCATGAATCCAATATTGTAAATCCCCTGCCTACGGCACGATTGAATCTCCATTCTATAAAGGATAAAGGAATTTGCATCAGTCTTATCGGCACAGTGTAACCATTGAATGGTACATAGAAGGAGCTAAGGAACAAAATAAATTTTGCTAAAACGATACTTACAAAACCCAGCAGCTGAGAATGGAGATGTCAAGAGCGTCTAGTTGGTATACATCGAATACATTCTCGAAGTTGATCCACAGAACATCATCTCCTTGATAGTAATCTGTGTTTCTTATCCTCGCTCCAACCATCGTTCTACCTTTGGATGAACGTTCCATGTACCATTGATGGAATCAGTACATTTGTGTAGAGAGGGTGTTCACCTGAACAGGCTTGACAAGTGGTTCACCGAGTTTAAATTTATATTTCAAATCGGTTTCTGTCGCTATGGTTATTGGTGTGTTTTCCACCAGTTGCGCCCTGTTCAAACCGTCTCTTTCATCCATTGCCTTAGTTCCTCTTCACTGGGTGGTAGCAACGGCTCAACCGATTGTTTTGGTTGCTTTCTGAGCTAATGCACTTCTTTGGTCTTTCCTCTTTGTTTCTTAAACGACTTCGTCATCGACCGGTCATAATCCGAAAGTAAAGCCCTCTTGACCGGTTCGCTCATCTTCTGAAAGAACTTCTTAGCAGCTGGATCTATAGGAATCTTTTTTTGTGGGCTCCGTGGCTTGAAGAATGCCTTCACTTCCGCTCGTACGACCTCGTCAATCTCCTCGGGAGTGCGGTCATACGCCCTTTTCTTGAGAGCAGGGAGTTTTAGCTCGTTAAGTCTTGGCTTCTTTGTTTGTTCTGTGGACTTTGATGGCGTGGGACGAAGTGGGCACGACTTTTTAGCTCGTGAAGCGGAGCAGACGATGACGGTGCAGGCGGAGGAGGCGGAGGTGGAGGAGCCGGTGCAGGCGAAGGAGAGGGTGCAGGCGGAGGAGACGGAGGTGGAGGAGCCGGTGCAGGCGAAGGAGAGGGTGCAGGCGGAGGAGACGGAGGAGAATACGCCACTGCTCGCCCGGGAAACACGATGTACCGCTTGCACCATAGTATAATGGCGTGGGCTGTGTCTCCTAGTTTCGTCTCCCCGTCTCCTCCGGGGATGTCCAGCTCGAGATTCTCGAACCCTCGTTCCACCAATTCAACTTCGACCCTTGAGTACCCAGGTGGAATCAATCTGCAATGGTATGTCCCTGAAGGGTCCACTGGTATGGCCATGCCCGATGCCACCTTCATGAGAATCGAGGTTACTTAGTAATTAATAGATGCATGCACCACCTTTTGCAATTTACAAGATATATATCATAAAACTACGAGCATACTTTGAGTGATATGTTCTTGAAGGGACTATGTAGCTCACAAGGTGTCCGCCACGTGATTTCATTTACGAGGTACCATGGGTCATCGTGAGCTGGCCCTGCTACACCTTCTATGCCTTGTTCTCCTACTTGCCCTGTAGAAGCACAGCTGCTGCGATTGCCTGAGGGGCTCACCATGACTGGAGGGACATACGACTGCATCATCTGTTGGCTCTGTCATTCCGCTAGGCGTTGGTCCACCTGTTGTTCCACCTCCTCTTGCATCCTTATGTCCTGCAGGGCAACCCTCTCCTCGAGATATCTTAATTTCGCCTTGGTATCCCTCTTGCTCCTCATCGGACTCTTGTAAGTGTGGATATCCTCTTGAAATCCGTATTTCCAAGCAAGCATGCCTTTTTCTCGTGTTCTTCCTGTATGCTCGGGATTCTGTAGTGCGAGCGTAAGCTCGTCCTTCTCTCTATCAAGCTTGAATGTTCCCTAAGCAGACGCCTCCACTGCTTCTGTAAGTCGGCTAGCTGCTTCGCAGATGAGCATAGTACCAATTTCTGGAACGTTCAGGCCAGTTCGTTGTGGTCGGCTCACTACCCTTTTCTATCAACCCAGCTTTCAGTTTATCCCACTTGGGGATTGCCTTCTTATAGCCACCTGACCCTAGCCGGTGATGGTACTGCTTCTTAGCGGCATTGGCTTTATTCTTTTCTATTTGCGCTTGCCCGTGCTGGGAGGTCTTGTATGTGACAAAAGCATCCCAATGATCCCTCAGCTTGGTTAATTTGTTGAAATCAGGTGTCAGACCCTTCAGGACGTATTTCTTGTACAGAGTTGACTTGTACTTCTGGAACTGTTCAGCCATTTTCTTCATAGTCCATTCTTTCAATCTTGGCTGATCTGGCTTAGGGACCGTGAAGGTCTCGAGCACGGTGGTCCACAGCATATCTTTCTCTGTATCTGGAAGATAACTTTGGTCATCCTCGGCTGACCTTGATTGACGCCAGTGCACTGTGCTAATGGGCACGTGATCCCTCACGACCCAACCACTGTGTCCCACAAACTTCCGTAGTATACCGGCTGGGGCTACTGGTTTGCCATCTGGGGCCACTTCACTAATAATGTGCCTACCCTCTAGCTTCCTCGCGGCACCTCGTTGTCCGCGTGCCCTCTTCTCTCCAACGGCCGGTTGCCTTTCACTTTCCTCTTGGTTTGTGCACTCATTTCCCTTCTCGTTTAGGTATTGGTTAGGGTCCTCTTGCTCCTCATCCGCCCAGTATTGGCTACTGCCCTCTGCGATCTCGTCCATGAGGATTTGTTCATCATCGTGATCTGCCATCTGGTCGTAACATTATCTAGTACACATCAACTAAGGGTATATACATATATTGACATTGTTGAGAAATACGTACGATGACCAGTTAATTAATTGTTATACATGCAACCTACGTGCATATGTCATATATATATATATACATACAAATATATATAGACACATACATATATATATATACACGAATGCGCTAAAACAAGCCCAATGCGTGGTATACTATGTCTATATATATACACCAGGGAATTAATGTAACTTGCCTTAGTTTTGCTTGGAGTTATTGGGGCCACTTAAGCTTGAGCGACGACGGCGGTCAGTAGCTGCACCACGTATGACAAAGAAATAAAAATCTAGTTATGTCGAGAGGTAAAACTCCTCTAGCCGGGAACCGTGGGGTCCCCCTTTTTCGTTCAGACCAGGGGCACGGGTGAGATCTCAAAAGACGAAAAGAAGTAAACTTAGAGGGGGTCAGTCCCCTGGGGATGGAGAAGACACGCTGGATTTATACAGGTTCAGGCCGCCATAGAGGCGTAATACCCTATTCCTGTGTGGTTGATATGTGATTGGAAAGTGAGAGAATACAAGCGCTTGCTCTCTCCTTCCTATTTTTTTGGCGTCCCCTTCTTCCCCTGTAACATACCAAAAATTCAAATTTTGAATTTTAATTTCAAATAAATAATAAAAATGTGTTTTCGAGTTGATGACCAAAAATATTCAATTTTAAAAACCTAGGTAAGGTTAATCTAGCTAGTAATTATATGCAAGATCATAAATGACTTAGAACTTTTTCCTTTTCAAAATAATTCGATATGTAAAATATTTTCACATTTGCATAAGCACAAGATGTAGCGTGTGATTTGAGTCTTTTAAATGTTTTTGGATCTTGGATGCATTTCATTTTAGGTCTCATGAGCATAATGTGAATACAATGTAATTCATAAATAGTAAAAGCATTTCCCTAAATGCCACCGTATGTACCATTAGTCTAACTCAAATGAATATATATTAGTGCATAAGAACCTTTTGAGTTTGAGCATGGTGAGTAGAAAGTAAAGCTTAACAATATCATCTTTGGTTGAATACAAGTCAAAATACAATTTTATAATCATTTAAATATATATTTAAAATAAGGGCAACTAAATTTAGTTAAGCTCACTGAATATTTAAAAATAAATGGTGCAATATAAAATCTTGGGGAAAATTGGGTAGATACTAAAACCCACAAGGTTCTAAGTGTAAAACTCCCTAGACTGACAAATGGAACCGAGGGTTTATTAGCAATAACTGAAAACCTCGGGGATTCTTAATGGAAATTGTTTTAACACGTGCTATTGGACTGCGGGTTTGATTCCCAAAACCCTGGGGACCTTTTTGCATATTACCATAGGCTGACCAGTGGACCCCCGGTGATTATATTTTGGAAATATAAAAGAAAATGAGTAAACCTTTATCTTTTCAACTGAAAATTATCTCAAACTTGTAAAATCCTTATTAAATCAAATATAGCTCATTTTGAGATGAAACCAACTCCAGTAGATTCATAAAATTGTGAACTTTAATGTTGTAGAATAAAATCCTATACTTACAGTATGACTTTTATTTCTAAAATTTCAAATAAGAAATAGCTAACATACACCTTATAAAATTTGTAGAAAATTCATTTGTGCTCTAAATAATGTAAACTAAATTTTTGTAGAATCACCAAAGTATGAACTTTAATTTGGTAAAATAAAATATTATACTTTCTGTATTAGAAATAGCATTAATAATTGATTTAGTGAAATAACCACTATATGTACAATTGAATTTCTAAAATTTATAGAAAATTCATACCAGCTCTAAAAATTATGAAACTAGTTGCATTAATCCAAGAAAACCATTCTCTTCCCCTCAGTAAGGTCAACTTGATCAAAAATATATATTAAAAATGTTTCATAATGATATATGAGTAGATAATACTATAGGTTAATACAAGTTTGAAAAATTCATAACTCATAAATGAATAGAGATAAAATAGGAATTGTTTCTCCTAAATTCATCATAGGTCAGAACCTACTCATTGTGCACAAATCATGCATTTTAGAACATTTTATAGCTTTTGCATACTTTGGTATTTATTTGCATGTCATGTCGTTTGTATAGATAAATCGCATTGACGATAACGGAGTGATCTAGGTGGTATTCCTATTATTCAAGATCAAGGCAAGTTTATTCCTCCCCTCTTCTTTGATCACATTGCAACCCATGTTTTGGGAGATGAAATGTGTTGTTTGCGAAACTGCATATGTATTTGCTTAAAAACGTTATTTGAAATTTAATGAATGGTAGCTATGACCTTATTGCTGCATAATCTACCTTGATTTGTTATTACCCTCTTATTTGTAACCATAGGATGAAATTGAGTATTTTATAAATGCTCATTGAAGGGTATATATATATGCTTCTACATATGCATTTGCTTAGCCATGCCTAGAATTATATAAATGACAATTATTATGACATGATAAATGGGATTTTGGCTATTTGGTTTATACTAGTTCGAAAATGAAAATGTTAATTATTTGTGAACTAAAGGTGTGAGTAAAATGGTTTTGGACTTGGGCGACAAGTGGTGTGCATATGGTGGTAGTTGTACACCGATAGGGGGAGTGTTCGCCTGAGTTAATTAAGGACTGAACTTCGTGTCACCAACTTGAGTATACCGTACAACCACATGTGCTATTTACGAGGTAGCCTTAGCTAATTAAGTTACTTAAAGTCTAACCTTGCATTTTGGTAGGCCGAAGTAGAATGAATTAGTCTGAGCGATGATTCATAGGAACTACCTATTTACCCCGCTGATTAATGGGGGTAGTTTAGGCGTCTAAGTCTGTCCAATTCAATGGTACAGTGCCTCGTGGGGGAACGGATGTGTTCGCTGCCACGGCGTTAGGTTTAAGTCGTAGGCCCGCCACCTAACGGTTCTGGGTCATGCCCAGGATGGATTCACACTTGCCATCGCTGATGCAAGGTTAGATGTTAAGTAATGTAAAGGCTACGTTATGACCTCTAGATTGCATTCACTATGAAGAGTGTGGTAGTGCCTTGCAAACACGAAACAAACTAGAGGATTCATATCATGTGGGTAAAGCAATACACACTTTGCAGAGTTGTCTAAAACTAATCGATTAGCCGTGCTCACAGTCATGAGCGACTTGGTGAAGTGTCATGAGTATAGATCTTTGTTTTATGTTTTCAAATGAGTTTGTGAACTATGGTTCGGGAGTGGGAATTTGGGATAAGTTATGATAATTATGTTATGGATGATGGAGGTGAGACTTGATGCCGGGTGGGCAGTCAAGTATATCCTTTTGTTGAGCTTGTGACTTGTTGCCGGTATGGGCTACAAGAGTATATTTATGATGGTAATATGGTGTATATTATGATATAATTTCGTAAACGTTTTGTTAATTGAATCATCACCTCTTTACAAAAGATTGTGAACTAAAATCTGCTTTACGCTAAAATGAGCTTCACATATAGCCTTTTCCTGCTTATAAGCCATGCATGTAGTATATTAGGATTGTCTCGTACTTGCCGGTATATTAACTCGTTTAATGTACTGACTCTTGTTATACTGGAATATCCATTTTGCAGGTTGTGTGCTTAGTTCTCCTGAGTGGATCAGGTGATCGTTGGTTCTTCTAGGACTGGATCTGAATGGGTACCTCCCAGTCGGCTGCTTGTGGTTTTGGGTAGCCAAGCTTCCGCGGATTAGTAATTATCTAGCCGATTGGCATAATTATTTATTTAAGAATGTAGAGTAAAGTTTATTTGAGTTTACTCCTTATTATTCTGATTCTCATCGCTTAGATGAAAGTGTGGAACTAGAGCTTTTCCTGGGATCTAGTTCTACACCGATATGGGTATTGAGCATTTGGGATGTCGTAGAGCTTTAGCGTACTTTGTCAAGTCTCCTAAGATGTGTAACACATCTGGTCGCCATCTTCGTATGGTTTAACAGGCATGTCGCAGGCTGGAGTTGACTGGCAGTCTAAAGTCCCAGCAATATCCCATATGCTCTTTACTCGGCGCTTCAGGTTCTATATTGTGTATATTATTTGACTTGATAGAACAGTAACGAGGTTGGATGGTTACCGTTTTCCTTATTTATTACTAGACCCCATCCAACTAAATAACTAACTCTATTATCTCAAGTAATTGCATAATATTTAACCCGGGGTAGCCCGACATCTTCTCAGCCAGGGCCTCCTTTTATATCTCGAGGGGTTACCACATAGGCCTCAGACTTAGGTTCGAGGGAAAGAGAAATGAAAAGCGCTACAGATACGAAGACGTGGGTGCTGTCTTTTTCAACGCGCCAGGACATGCATGTCCCACCATAGTACGCCTTCAATCGCCACTCCGAATGACCGGGCGGAGACCCAATCATTCTTGCTTTTAAATGCCGAAGACTTCCGGCCTCCTAGGCCCTCCAAGGGGCGGCGCAGCACCGAAGCGACCGAAGGAGAAAGGGGCCGGTCAAGCCCCAAGGACGGGCAAAAGGCCCGCAATAAATGTGACGGGACGGGGCATGCGCCTGGTACGCCCTACACCGGTAGGTGTGTGCGCAAGGCGCGCGCCGTCACATCCGCCATCACATCTCTCATGTCAGCCCACGTAGCCCTCTAGCACGCTCACCCACCGCATTGAATGCGGTAGGTGGGCGCGGGCGACAGCCGTCCAGCCGACGCATGTGGGGCTGACCATGAGAGGGGGGCTCAGGGCAGCCCGACCCCCCGCGCAGGAGGAGGGCTCGGGCAGCTCGACCCTCCACGCGGGAGGCAGTCACTGCTCCTCGCATGGCCTGACCCCCTTCGAGGTGTGCCATGCGTACTCGGGGCGACCTCCTCCCTTTACTCGCGATACCCCTGGGCCCATATCACTGACAAGTTAAAAGATGTACAACAGTCGTAAGTGAAAACATTTGCTTCGAGATGATGGAATTAGTATAATTCAGCCATTTGGGAGGCAGTCGCTGCTCCTCGCATGGCCTGACCCCCTTCGGGGCATGCCACGCGTACTCGGGGTGACCTCCTCCCTTCACTCGCGATACCCCCGGGCCCATATCACCGACAAGTTAAAAGATGTACAACAGTTGTAAGTGAAAACATTTGCTTCAAGATGATGGAATTAGTATAATTCAGCCATTTCTTTAAGATGGAACTTAGAAAAAAAATTGAATCACTTTTGGAAAAACAAAAAAAGATGTGCAATATTATATTCAATGTATCCACGTGAAAACATGAAATCTATTGGAAACAAAACGGAGGATAGATTATATCATTAACAATGTGTGACTGGATTTAATTTGGTACATCTATGATTAATCTACACATCATTCTTGCATATCTACATTGAAAACATATAGATATATATACCACGTTCTCGTTTGTTCGGTCACGTTCGTTCTATCGTTCGGTCACGTTCTATCGTTGCGTGGTCACGTTCGTTCTATCGTTCACGTTCTATTGTTCTACCGTTCGGTCGGTCACGTTCGTTCTATCGTTCTATCATTCGTTCGTTCTATCGTTCGGTCACGTTCTATCGTTCGTGGTCACGTTCGTTCTATCGTTCACGTTCTATCGTTCTATCGTTTGTTCGATCATGTTCTTTCTATCGTTCGTTCATTCGTTCGTTCTATCCTTCGGTCACGTTCGTTCTATCGTTCGTTCGTTCATTCATTCTATCCTTCGGTCACGTTCGATCATTCGTGGTCACGTTCGTTCTATCGTTCACGTTCTATCGTTCGTAGTCATGTTCGTTCTATCGTTTGGTCACGTTCTATCGTTCATGGTCACTTTCGTTCTATCGTTCTATTGTTCACGTTCGTTCGTTCACGTTTGTTCGTTCACGTTCTATCGTTCGTTCACGTAGCGCGGGGGGCGGCTGCGCCGTGTGGCGCCGGCGGCGCCGCGGGCAGGCACGGGTGGCGGCTGCGCCGCGGGGTTGCGGCGGCATGGCGGCGGCCACCGCGGATGCGAGAGAGATCAAGGGAGAGATAGAGAGAGAGGAGAGAGGACGAGCGCCAAACCTCAGTTGCAGCGCGGCGGTGAGGTCGACGACGACATATGGCGGCAGAGACAACGAAGATGACGTCGGCGGCAGAGGTGGACGATCAGCATTGAGAAACGGCTAAGTGTGGATTGGGAGAGAAGACGATGCATACACCTATTTATAGTCGGGATCTTTAGTCCCGTTTGGTGGAACCAACCGGGACTAAAGATATCTTTAGTCCTGATTCGTGGAATCAACCGGGACTAATGATCTTATCTTTAGTCCCGGTTGGTAGCTACAACCGGGACTAAAGATATCTTTAGTCCCTGTTGATAGAACCAACCGGGACTAAAGGTAATTTCCCGCTGTTTCCAAAATTTCTTTTTGTCCCGGCTATGATTAACAACCGGGACTAAAGATTAAAACATTTAAATGACATATGCCCGATCTAAATAGTTTAAAATTATTATTACATATAAATAATCATATATAATTAACATATGACCTATTTAAATAGTTTAAAATTGCTATTACATTTAAAATATATATATAATTAACATATGACCAATTTAGATAGTTTAAATCTGCTATTACATTTCAATAATGATATATAATTAAAATATGACCAATTTAAATACTATTTAAATAGTAATAATCATATGTACATAACATATGACCTATTTAAATAGTTTAAAATTTCTAGTATATATGAAGAATCATATATAATTGTATTAGTAAAAAACACAAACATTGCATGGCCTTCAATACATTATAAATAATTTGCATCGTCCATACAACAACCTATGTCGCTGTTTTCCTCACGTACTTTCTCCTCACTAATGTTCCTTCGCTATGATCGTTGTGTGAGTAAGGGGTGTCTTCCTTTGATAGGAGGATGCTCGGGTCAACTGTCACCACGAACGGAGGTTGCCCGTCAAACTGATCATAATCTTCGTCAGTCTTATCCTCGACTCCGACGATTTTCCTTTTGCTTGGGAGAACCGGTTGGTAGTCATATATAAACTGGTTGTAATACTATTTAAAGAACTCTTATCTTTAGTCCCGGTTGGTAGCTACAACCGGGACTAAAGGTAATTTCCCGCTGTTTCCAAAATTTCTTTTTGTCCTGGCTATGGTTAACAACCGGGACTAAGATTAAAACATTTAAATGACATATGCCCGATCTAAATAGTTTAAAATTATTATTAAATATAAATAATCATTTATAATTAACATATGACCTATTTAAATAGTTTAAAATGGCTATTACATTTAAAAAATATATATAATTAACATATGACCAATTTAGATAGTTTAAATCTGCTATTACATTTCAATAATGATATATAATTAAAATATGACCAATTTAAATACTATTTAAATAGTAATAATCATATGTACATAACATATGACCTATTTAAATAGTTTAAAATTGCTAGTATATATGAAGAATCATATATAATTGTATTAGTAAAAAACACAAACATTGCATGGCCTTCAATACATTATAAATAATTTGCATCGTCCATACAACAACCTATGTCACTGTTTTCCTCGTGTACTTTCTCCTCACTAATGTTCCTTCGCTATGATCGTTGCGTGAGTAAGGGGTGTCCTTTTTTGATAGGAGGATGCTCGGGTCAACCGTCACTGCGAATGGAGGTTGCCCGTCAAACTGATCGTAATCTTCGTCAGTCTTATCCTCGACTTCGATGATTTTCCTTTTGCCTGGGAGAACCACGTGGCGCTTTTGCTCGTCGGGTCCTTTACCCTTTTTTGGTTTGCTAGACATATCCTTCACGTAGAAAACTTGTGTTACATCATTGGCTAGGACGAATGGTTCGTCTGAGTATCCAACCTTGGTTAGGTCAATCGTTGTCATCCCACTGTCATCAATCGTTACACCACCAGTGAGCCTAACCCATTGGCACTTAAACAGAGGTACCTTCAGGGGTCCATAGTCTAGTTCCCATATGTTCTCGATGACATCGTAATACATGCTAGTTGCACCATCGTATCTCATTGCGTCGATACGAATAGCAGAGTTCTAGTTTGTGCTCTTTCTGCCTTGGGCTCTTGTGTAAAATGTATACCCATTGATTTCATATCGTTGGAATGTCGATATCGAGCAAGAAGGCCCCCTCGCCAAGAAGGCTAGTTGTCGGTCAATGGTTTCGGTACGCATTATATGTTGTCGTAGCCAAGCGGGAAAAGTATCAATGTGGCGTGTAATCCATGCATCGGACTTGCCGATGTTTTTTGAGCGAACAATCACCAGGTGCTCCTCGATGTAAGGAGCCACCAACGAAGATTGTTGCAAAACCGTGAAATGTGCTTTACGAAATAAATCATTGTTCACAGTCATTATTGCTTTCCTTCCAAAAGTCCCCTTTCCCCGTAGTCTCCCCTTATGGCTTGATTCGGGTACCCTGATTGGACGAAGGTCTTCAATAAATTCTACGCAGAACTCAATGACCTTCTCTGTTCCATAACCCTTGGCGATGCTTGCTTCCGGACGAGAACAGTTATGAACGTATTACTTTAGAACGCCCATGTACCTCTCGAAAGGAAACATGTTGTGTAGGTACACAGGACCAAGAATACCGATCTCTTTCACAAGGTGACATAGAAGATGCATCATTATATTGAAGAATGACGGTGAAAAGATCATCTCAAAGCTGACAAGACATGGACCACGTCATCTTGAAGGGTTGTTAAACTCTCTGGATCGATAATCTTTTGCGAAATTGCGTTCATGAAAGCACATAGCTTTGTTATTGTTCCCCGGACATTATCAGGAAGGATACCACGAATTATAATAGGAAGTAGTTGTGTTATTAACACATGACAGTCATGAGACTTTAGGTTTGTGAACTTCTTCTCCTTCATACTTATTATTCTCTTTATATTCGAGAAGTATATGTTACCTTGATGCTCTCCAGACATTCAAACATACTTTCCTTCTTTTCCTTGCTTAGGGTGTAGCTTGTAGGATTGAAGTAATGGCTTCCTTTATCCTTCGGTTTCGGGTGAAGGTCCTCGCGTTGTTGCATATGCTTGGGATCATTACGTGCTTCAATTGTATCTTTCGACTTCCCATATACACCTAGGAAGCCCAACAGGTTGACGCAAAGGTTCTTACTGAGGTGCATCGCGTCGATTGCGTGCCAGACGTCTAAGACTTCCCAATAGGGTAACTCCTAAAAAATAGACTTCTTCCACATCGCCGCGTGACCATCTTCGCTCTCTATAGGTCGGCTGCCAGGTCCCTTTCCAAATACTACATTCAGATCTTTCACCATAGCAAACACGGCTTTTCCGTTGCGATGTTTAGGCTTAGTACGGTGGTCTGTCTTCTGTTCGAAATGCTTGCCATTCTTCCGTACAGGATGGGTTGCAACAAGGAAACGACGATGGCCCATGTACACAACCTTCCTGCAGTGTTTTAGATACGTACTTTCAGTTTCATCCATACAATGGGTGCAAGCCTTGTACCCCTTGTTTGACTGTCCGGATAGGTTGCTAAGTGCAGGTCAATCGTTAATGGTCATGAACAGCAACGCTCGTAGGTTAAATTGCTCCTGTTTGTCCTCATCCCACACGGGGACACCTTCTTTGTTCCACAGCAGTACTAGATCCTCAACCAATGGTCTTAGGTGCATATCAATGTCGTTACCAGGTTGTTTCTGGCCTTGAATGATAATTGGCATAGCCAAGAGGGGAGGTTGTAGATACACATGGTCACAGGCCAAGTGCTATGGCCGCTGCTCATTTCTCCAAATGGATTCATGCCATCTGTACTTAAACCGAACCTTATGTTTTGGGCATCCTCTCCAAAGTCTGGAAATGTTTTGTCGATATTTCGCCACTGCGACCCGTTGGCGCGGTGTCTCAGCATCCCATCTTGTTGACGTTCTTTTGCGTGCCAGCACATCATGCTGGCATGCTCTTTGTTCCTGAACAAACGCCTGAGGCGTGGTATTATAGGAAAATACTACATCACCTTAGCAGGAACTCTCTTCTTTGAAGGTTGTCCGTCCACATCATCTCGTCTAATCTTGTATCGTAGTGCTTTACAAACCGGGCATGCTTCTAGGTTCTCGTACTCCTCACTACGATAGAGGATATAATCGTTCGGACATGCGTGTATCTTATGTACTTCTAGTCCTAGAGTGGATACCACCTTCTTAGCTTCGTACGTTGTTTCGGGTAATTCATTTCCCTCCAGAAGAATGTTCTTGACGAGTTTCAATAACTCGCCAAATGCCTTGTCACTCACACCATTTTTGGCCTTCCATTGCAAGAATTCTAGCGTCGTACCCAACTTTTTGTGCCCCTGTTCACAACCTGGGTATAACGAAGTTTTGTGGTCCGCTAACATACGGTCCAATTTCTAGACCTCCTTCTCACTTTCGCCGCTGTCCTTTACGTCCCACAACATCTGACCAAGATCATCTACAACGTCGTTATCTTCAACAGCTCCGTCCGCCTCACCTCCTGGATTTTCTTCAAATCCATCGTATTGATGAGCCCAGTCCGAAATATTCTTGTCTTCTACTTCATCTTCTTCCATTGTAACCCCTAGCTCTCCGTGCGAGGTCCAATAGTTATATCCAGGTATGAATCCAGACTCAAACAAGTGCGCATGAATAGTTCTTGATGTAGAATACTCCTTCTGGTTACTGCACTTTTTGCATGGACAACACATGAAACCCTTATACTTGTTAGCATTGGCCACATTCAAAAAATAATGCACGCCTTCAATAAACTCTTTCGACCGTCGGTCCGCGGTGTACATCCATTGCTGATCCATCTATACATCAAATAGTCCAATGTTACTAACGAAATCCACACAATTGAAACTAATTAAATAATCATATAATAATTTAAAACATCATGATTCAAAGTGAAACTAATTTCTAGAAAAGAGCTACAAAGATGGCGATGAGAAGGAAGAGAAGTTTACAATTATTTTTAAATTTTTATTAAAGTACTAAACATATTTTTTTATTGTACGAATAGTATTCTATATTACATATTTTTCAATTACCTTAGTTTTCTACTCTTTTTTACAAATAATCATACAATAATTTTACAATAGTCCCACATATTATTTTTTTATTGTTTGTAAAGTTGAAAACATATCTTTAACGAATTATACTTTTTTCTAACTATTTTATTAAACTAACTTAGTTTTCTATTCTTTTATCTTAGTTTTCTATATTTTCCCTCGGTCATCACTTTTATAACATATGTATCCAAATTCTCTAATTTCAAAATAAACCTAATTTTGCCTACACATATTTTCTCTCTCATCATTTTGCATAAACCTTGTTGAAGACAATATTTTATAGAAACAAAGCTATAAATGTAATATGCTAAGCATACATTATTAGAGAATGGATTCGCTAACCTTTTCGATCTCTTCGATTTGTATATTATCACCAAAACAATTTTATCAAAAATTTCGGCAGCACCTCCCTTCCTCCTCCTCTTGGCAGCAATGGCTCAGGCTGGAGGAGGAGGAAGATGTATAAAAAGGTAGATCACTTTAGTCCCGGTTAATAACACCAACCGGGACTAAAGATCTAAATCATCTTTAGTCCCGGTTTGTGTTACCAACCGGGACTAAAGTGAGGATCTATAGTCCCGGTTGGTGACACCAACCGGGACTAAAGATCCCCGGCCCCTTGACATGCGTCTGACGCGGTCGGTGAAGGTGTGAACTGGGACTAAAGATGATCTATAGTCCCGGTTGGTAATAAATTACCAACCGGGATTAAAGATCATCGCGACCCATTACACTTTTGAACTGGGACTAAAGATGATCTTTAGTCCCGGTTCCTATTTGAACCGGGACTATTCCGGTTTTTGTGAACCTGAGCAAAGATCAGTTCTCCAGTAGTGTAATCTTAGTCCAAACCTACGGTGGCTTGCTTGGCCGTGTCTGTAGCCCAGCTGCAGGCTGAGAACAGGCGGCTGAGGGACATTGTGGTGGAGGGGCAAGTTGAGCTCGCTGAGGTCAAGGTGGACCTTGCTTCCCTCCGTCGTGGCCATTGTAACAAGTTTTACCGCTTATACAAAGCCACAGGGAAGGCAGACCTCTACCGTGCACAGAGCCCATAGATCTTCCCTTGTATCCCTTAGGAGTCGATAGGCGAGTTAGGATTTTAATTTCAATTTTTTCTTCTTTTTATTTATTTTAATTTCATCATATAATTGCGCCTATCAAATAAAGTTATGAATAAAATTGACTCACCGGGCTTCACCGGGTGAGTCCTTTGCTTTCACTTTTGTCTGTGTCTTTTGAAGCACCCCAGATACAAGAACAAGTGTGGGGGTGATCTTGTGTTCACACAATGCACTCACATACAAGATCAAGATCACCCATGTCCGTGCTACACTGCGCACTTGCACATTCATGAGACGAGACTAGCAACCATGGCACGCATGGCTTCTTGTCATTGCGCTCATATGCGCATTGGTTTGCACGTTATCCCTCATCCCCTTAATTTTTGAGTTGGATTAATTCTTTCATATCTAACGTTAACTCAAGAATTAAAATCGGTATTGCCATGATTATCTAGAGTATTTGACTTTCTTGCAACAATGACATACATGCCTTATATTCCTTTAATATTACCTGCCACTGTGAATCAATTATTTAGGACCACATATTATCTAAGTTATTGATGCATGAGAGATGACCCGATAATATGAACCTTACTCTTGGTGATTAACCCTTGGGAATTTTATAAAAGAAAATAAAATAACTTTACTTACTCCTCATGGATGTTCCCTTCCTACCAAAGCCATATGTCGAGCTTCATGATAAACCTTATACATATGCTGCTTGTCATCATTTTGAGTTTTGTCAAATGGGTGTGACCCTTGTTAGATCCCTTTTATATTTTCATGATACAAGTCTTGTGCACTTAGCCACCAAAAATATTGCTTTTCCTCTACACTGGAGGTTTAGCAGAAATTTTTTTCCATCCATCCACCATATGCTAGCTTCTACACTGGAAGTATGCATCCATTGTATCCATCCACAAAATAAAGACTCCCAAACCTATGGTTACTCCTCCAATGATCCATGCCAAATGAGACATGAGCGGAAAAAAGAAGAGAGAAAAAGAATACTCTGCTCAAAAGAGAATGATGCAAAAATGTTCTCGAGCATGACAAAAACATGAATATAGAAAAATGACATGTTCTCCAAAATAAAATGGAAGGAGGGGGATCATACAAAAATAAGTCATCATCCCATTTTTCATTTTCCATTTTTTCCATTCCACCCATATATCTAGGTGCACAAGCTTGATCATGGTTATATGATTTGTTTCTTCTTGGATCCTCTATTTGACTTTACTAAATATTTGATGCAAGTATGTCATTTCTTATTCCCTACCCTGAGCTCCACATAGACCTATTTAGAAGGTAGGATAAGAAAGGCAACATCAAGCCTTGGTGAGGAATGAAACATCTTTGAGTGATTCGAGAGAATCAGTTGAGGAGTATTGTAAAAGTTATGTTTTTATGGGCATTGAAAGAAAACCCCCAAGGTAGTTCATCAGAAGGAGTAAAGGTGACTTGATTCGAGGACCGTTCCACTCCTCAATTGCCCAAGATGACATGGTAGACACTTCAAGGTTCACAACAAAGGTATGTCTTGGAATGTTTGGGTTTATATCATTGGGTAAGAAAACCATTACTATAGTAAATCCATGAGCTTTACTCAGGACCAAGTAAAGAATAAGTGTGGGGGTGTTGTTGACGGTCGTTAAGTGCAAACATAAACTGTCAACTCTTGCATGGTTAATAAAAGATATAGTATCAAAACTTAGTGGTAGGAGTTCTATACTAACCATTTCCACTAGTTTTGATACATATATGTATACAGGTCAATTAAGGAGAAAATACACCCGCCATGCGACGAAAATGAACCTTCGGCCAATCACGTGCGAGTACAAGGATTGGACGGCCCACATGACAGTCTAAACCGACTTAGAGTGGGGTCAAACCGTCCTTAATTATCATAGGGGTCCACATGTCAGTCAATCACAAAGCAAAGTCGATGGCCAGAGGCGGTGGGAGTGGTTTGGCCGAACCAAGGGTTCGGCCGAACCATTCTTGGCGTCCCCGACTCCCTCCTTCAACATGGCAGCTCCCTATTGGATGGCAAAGGCAGTTATGGGTGCACCGACCTCCCTAACTGCCATTACAACCGCCGTACTTACAATATAAAAGGAGGCCATCACACATTTTAATTGGCACCAACACCAAGAGTAGAGTACAACTCACTCATATTTTATACTTTACTATGTGATAAACCCTGAGCTACTCTGATACCACTTAATAAACCCTGAACTTCACTTGATTCGCTCAGGGATCTAGTTGTCCTGATCTTTCGGTGAGTTGATGATAACTACTATTTGAGAGAAAACGTTGACGATCCGTTTACAACCGCACAAGACGTTGTTGTGTTGCGCTTTAGCGATCAATACACCTCTCCGTCAGTTGTTGATCTTGCCGGTGCAAATCAACCTTATTCCTGCAAGCAAATCGAAGAAACAAGCAAAAACAAGACAAAAGCAATCTGAATTGCAAATAGGAATTAAAGCTCATGATAAGTTGGTGTTCCGAAGATAAACAGACGGGCGGTCTAGCCGACACGCTTGCTGCAAGCAAGTAGCAATGGCTAAACTTTAATCTACACAAAACCGGAGAAACCCTAAAGGGGTACCTAGCTATTTAAAGGAGTGGGAGGATGACCAAGGGGGTCCCTAGGTCGTGCTCCACCAGGTTGGGGCACACCCCACATGGGCCCCACATGGCTAGGGTCCCAGATGAAGTTACAAGCCCATAGGCCCATTACAGGTGATGTAGCACCTTGTTTTTGTGATTGCGGATGATTGAGAAGCAATTTGGATATAAGGCTGGATCCGTTGGAAAGATAACTTCGAGAGCTTTCCATCAAGTACTCATGGGCCCAAAACGGATCTCGTATGCATATTTGGCGGCCATTTGAAGCCAGCACTGTAGCAGGTAGCCGAATTGAATTCCAGCACTTGGGCAACTTGATCTTGATATGAGCAATGGTTGTATCAATGGTAGCCATGGTCACATCATCCTCCCCTTCTTCATTAAAAACCGTCCTCGGTTTTGCCATATGGTGCTCTTCACGTGGTCCATTTAAAACAACCTGTTTCTTCCAATCAAAATGAGAGAAACTCGACGTAATATGATTAGCAATAACATGTGTCTCTAGCTTGCATGTTTTATCCACATCTATAGGAGGTTCTAAATCCGAACAGATGTAAACTCTATGTACCAAATATATTTCTTTATCATTATATTCGCCAAAGATATAAAAAATAGCATTACTTGGACATGGCAACTTAGACTTAGCAAATAATTTTTCCTTCATATTATCGAGCTCACAAAAATCATCAAACCGAACATAGCCCATAGTATTTAAAGAAGATATGAATTTACGTTCCTCTACTCCATTAGCAATATGAATAACATGCTTAAAATCAACACATAAAGAACTAACACTAGAAATAACATGTTCATTCACTAGTTGTGGCATGGATATAAGTGAAGAATTATGACACAACTCTTCTTTATCACAAGGAACAACAAGTAAATCAACTTGTGACAAAGGCATCTCGGCAATTGGTTCCACTAATGTTTGCTCTACTATAGCATGAAAAGTGGACATATTCAATTCATTAGCTACACACTCACCTTGATTAATTTTAGCACCATTTACTTTACCTTTGATGCTCTCTTCAGATGATGGAGGTGCATCGAATTTGAGTGTGAACAATGGAAATGGCGGCTCATTCATGTCTCTGTCCTTCTTTTCGTGATTATGCACTTCCTACAAATGATTAGTAATAGGAGGCAAAAACATAGCGTGTTGTTTTTTCATGTCCTCCTCAATTTGACTTTCAGCATTGCAAGCAAGTTGTAACAAATGAGAAAGAGATCTATAACTTTGACAAGCAAGTATGTCCTGAATTTCTTTGTTAAGCGCACGTAAAAACCTCAATTCTGTAGCTTCTTCGCATTCATCTAAACCAAAATGTAATAAACAAGCATGCATATCATGATAGTATGAAGTAACAGTTCTGGTATCTTGTTTTAAACATTGCAGTTTGTTGAGTAGAATGTCAGCATAATACATAGGAACATAAACATCTCTCAAATATTGTTTCAGGTCTTTCCAAGATTCTGGTATTTTGTTATGCCTACAAAGATCGGAGCTTAATCCAATGGCAAGGTGACAAGATAGAGGTTGTTCCAGCCGACAGGTCAGTACATGTTGCTAATGCCGATTTATCTGTTTGGGAGATGGATGGAATTGATTGCTTATCAGGAAAAATCTGGCAAGGAGATTATCTAAAAGTGTCTGATTGTGATATACAGCCAATTGGAGATGGAGAACCCCAGTTGTTACTTTGAGGGTGTTGTGGAGGGTTCCGATTTCTATATTAAAGATGCTGTAGATGATCTCGATGGTAAGCTAGATCAGGGTTTCATGTCGGCCGATGAGTTGGAAGAAGTTGATATTGGGTCAGGAGATAGGCCTAGGACGACATTCATCAGTAAGAATTTATCGTCTGGATTTAAGACTAAGTTAATAGAGCTTTTGAAAGAATACAACGATTGCTTTACTTGGGAGTATTCTTAGATGCCAGGGCTTAGTCGATCGATTGTTGAACATCGGCTTCCTATCAAGCCAGGATATCGGCCGTATAAACAACCACCTAGGAGATGTAAAGCCGATATGTATGATGCGATTAAAGCTGAAATTACTCGTTTATATGATGCTGGTTTTATTCGTCCATGCCGATATGCTGAGTGGGTTTCTAATATAGTTCCGGTGATTAAGAAAAATGGCAAGCTTAGGGTGTGCATCGATTTCAGAGATTTAAATAAGGCTACCCCTAAGGATGAATACCCAATGCCGATTGCCGATCAATTGGTAGATGCTGCTTCAGGACATAAACAGATTTTGATGGATGGTAATGCTGGATATAATCAGATTTTGATGGCAGAAGAAGACATTCACAAGACTGCTTTTAGGTGTCCTAGTGCAATCGGCTTGTATGAGTGGGTTGTCATGACTTTTGGATTGAAAAGTGCTAAAGCTACATATCAGAGAGCCATGAATTATATCTTTCATGATCTGATCGGTTTATTGGTTGAGATTTATATTGATGATGTGGTGGTGAAATCTAAAGAGGTTATTGATCATATAGCCGATTTGAGAAAAGTGTTTGAAAGAACAAGGAAATATGGCTTAAAGATGAATCCTACTAAGTGTGCTTTTGGTATATCGGCTGGACAATTTTTGGGTTTTCTTGTACACGAAAGAGGTATTGAAGTGCCGCAAAGAAGTATTAATGCAATATGGAAAATCCAACCTCCAGAAGATAAGAAACAGTTGCAGTCTTTGATCGGCAAGATAAATTTTATCAGAAGATTCATTTCTAATTTGTCTGGGAGATTAGAGCCTTTCACGCCTTTGCTTAGACTTAAAGCCGATCAGGAGTTTACATGGGGGAAAGAGCAGTAGAAGGCTTTGGATAATATTAAGAAGTATTTGAGTTCTCCTCCAGTTTTAATTTCTCCACAGAAAGGGGTGCCTTTCAAATTATACTTGTCAGCCGATGAAAGGTCAATCGGTTCAATTTTGATCCAGGAGTTCGAAGGTAAAGA
This sequence comes from Oryza officinalis, assembly GCA_008326285.1. NCBI lineage: Eukaryota > Viridiplantae > Streptophyta > Magnoliopsida > Poales > Poaceae > Oryza > Oryza officinalis. The sequence continues at coordinate 4,641,900 of BDMV01000003.1, read as the reverse complement.
GAGGGTAATATTTTATTTGAGTAGAAGGCTTTTGGATGCAGAGACCAGGTATTCTTCGGTGGAGGAGTTGTATTTATGCTTGTATTTTTCTTGTACAAAGTTGAGGCATTATATGTTATCCAATGAGTGTACTATAATCTGCAAAGCCGATGTGCTCAAGTATATGCTATCGGCTCCAGTGTTGAAAGGAAGGGTTGGAAAGTGGATTTATGCCTTGACAGAATTTGATCTCAAGTATGAGCCACTTAAAGCTATTAAAGGGCAAGCGATAGCCGATTTCATTGTAGAGCATCGTGATGACTCAATCGGCTCAGTGGATATTGTACCTTGGACGCTATTTTTTGATGGATCGGTTTGTACTCATGGTTGTGGCATCGGTCTGGTTATCATATCACCAAGAGGGGCGAGTTTTGAATTTGCTTTTACTATCAAACCATATGCTACGAATAATCAAGCTGAATATGAGGCAGTTCTCAAAGGTTTGCAACTTTTGAAGGAATTTGAAGCCGATGCTATTGAAGTTATGGGTGATTCATTGTCAGTAGTTAATCAATTGGCTGGAGAATATGAGTGTAAGAAAGATACATTGGTAACTTATTATGAAAAATGTCGGGAATTAATGGATGATTTTCGGCTGGTAACATTGAGATATGTTCCTCGAGAGCAGAATTTGGAGGCTAATGCTTTGGCTCAGGGGGCATCAGGATATAAGCCGATAATGACAAATGTTGAGGTGGGGATTGCTACAATTGCAGCCGATGATTGGAGGTATGATGTGTTGTGTTATTTGAAGAATCCTTCTCAATCGGCTTTAAGAAAATTGAGGTATAAGGCTTTACGATATGTTTTGTTGGATGATGAATTGTATTATCGGACGATTGATGGGGTTTTGCTCAAATGTCTAAGTTCTGATCAAGCCAAAGTTGTAATGGGGGAAGTTCATGAAGGTATTTGTGGTACTTATCAATCGGCTCATAAAATGAAGTGGTTGCTTCGAAGAGTTGGGTATTTTTGGCCAATAATGTTGGAGGATTGCTTTAGATATTACAAGGGATGTCGAGATTGCCAGCAATTTGGATCCATTCAGAGAGCACCAGTATCAGCTATGAATCCTATAATCAAGCCATGGCCGTTCAGAGGCTGGGGAATTGATCGGCCAAATTAATCCACCATCGAGTAAAGGGCATAAGTACATATTGGTGGCAACCGATTATTTTACAAAATGGGTAGAAGCAGTCTCATTGAAGAAAGTTGATTCTGGCGATGCAATTCAATTTGTTAAAGAGCATATTGTGTACCGATTTGGTCTTCCACAAACAATTACAACTGATCAAGGATCAATTTTTGTGTCAGATGAGTTTGTTCAATCTATGGAGAGTATGGGGATCAAGTTGTTAAATTCTTCACCATATTATGCATAAGCTAATGGACAGGCAAAAGCATCTAACAAAAGCTTGATTAAGTTGATTAAGAGAAAGATTGCCGATTTTCCAAAATAGTGGCATAACCGATTGGCTGAGGCATTGTGGGCTTATCGGATGGCTTGTCATGGATCGATTCAAGTTACTCCCTATAAGTTAGTTTATGGGCATGAAGCAGTTTTGCCATGGGAGCATGTCATCGGCTCAAGGAGGATTGATTTGCAAGATGCATTGACAGCCGATGATTATCATAACCTTATGGTAGATGAGTCAGAAGATTTGGTTCAATCCAGAATGTATGCTTTATAAAAGATAACAAAGGATAAGGAGCGTGTTGCGCGACACTATAATAAGAAGGTTGTATCGAAATCCTTCGAGGAAGGAGAATTGGTTTGGAAGTTGATTCTGCCGATTGGAACTCGTGATAATAAATTCGGCAAGTGGTCACCAAATTGGGAAGGACCTTTTCAGATTTACAAGTCTGTCTCTAAAGGAGCTTACATGCTACAAGGACTTGATAGAGAAATATTTGGACGAGCTCTTAATGGAAAGTATTTGAAAAAGTATTACCCAAGTGTTTGGATTAATTCATGATTCGGCTGTACCTTGCCGATTCATGGTAGCCGATGTATTGACATTGCCTTTAGATGGCCGATATAAGTTATATCGCCCTTAGCATAATTTTCTTAGTTTAATCGGTTGTTTCATCGTAATTTGTTCTTAGCCGATTGTAATTTTGTGATGTTTTGTTCTCCATAACAAAATTAGGGGGCATATACATAGATGACTATCATTGAAAATTTCAAAATTTCAAAGCAAGATTACGAGTATGGAATTTATATTATTATCGGTGGATTCATGTTACAAGTCTTTGGATAGCCGATATGGCCCTTTGCCTAATTTGTTCTATGTCTTCTATGGCTTGGGCATCGGCTGCATCACTGCCTGGGATGACTTTCATGGATTTGCTCAGATCGGCTAAATGCCTGATCGAAGATTTCAGCTTGGATTTCTGTTCTTCGATAGCTCTTGGCAAATCGGCAAGCTTCTGTTCTTCCAGAGATAATTCAGCGTTGCAAGCTTCTAACTCAGCCAGGAGTTCGATCTTCCTATTTTTTAGCCGATCTATGTTGCTTCGAATAGAACTTGGCCCAGAGATCATCTGATCAAGTTTGGATTTTTCTTTATTTATGGATTGCCGATTAGCTTGGATGGTTGCTTCAAGGTCTTTTCGCTCTCGTCTGTTAGCTATCCTTTGCCTTGATCTTTCCAACTTGTGTCGATATTGTTCAAGAAAGACTGCTGGAGAGATGATTTCGGCTGCGTCATCTGGGATCTGATCTTGGATATCTTCAAATCTTGCTCTGATTGATCCAAAGTTGACAACCAAAGCATCGAGGGAACCTTCAAGCCGATGAGCAATATCTCTGAGGATAGTTTTTAAGTCATCGGTTAGAGGAGCAATGGCTTTGCTGGATATTTTTTCTTCTTCGTCCATGAATTGCTTAATGTCAAAAGAGAACATATCGGCTAAGACCTGAAAGAGCAAGATTGCTGGTCAATAAAATATTTTTAATGGCCGATTTATAGTTCAAACACAAATGCTTACAGGAATAGCAGGAATCGGCTGGTCTTCAATATGATGGCTATCTCTGGCCGATGGAGTATGTTCACTTGATTCATGATGGATAGGAGTTGGAGAGCGAATCGGCTGTGATATAAAATGAGTTAGTACATGATGGAATGAGATTTGACTGAGGTTTTGAGAGAAAAGTTACCGATGGAGGAGGTGCAGGTTTCTTCTTGGCAGCCGATTTCTTTTTCTAGCAAGGAAGAGTTAAAACTGAGATCGGTAAAGAAAGTTATGAAGGGATGAAAGATTGTAAAGTACATACCCGAGGTTGATATGTCTTGTGGATCAGAGTTGGTGGAGATTGCTGAGGAGCAGGGATGTTGATCGTTGGGGTTTCTTCTATTGTTTCGCTCAGCTCGGCAGCTGCTTCATCAATAGCTTTTTCTATATCTTCTTCATCTGGATCATTGGCTGTTGTGCTTTTCTGCTTTTTGGCAGCTTTCTTCTTTACAGCCAATGGAGCTATAGCCGATGGTCTGGTTCTTTTCCTCTTGCCAGCTTCAGAGGGAATTGGCTCACGTGTTTGCCCATGGAGTAGAGAAGATGTCTTAGGGGCATTATAGCCGATGGTTGAAGGAGCCAATCCACCACCATTGGGGAGAATTCCAGCAGCATAATTGATATTGGCTCCATTTTTGCTGATGTGAGGAGAAGATTCTGTGGTCTGCAAACAAAAGAAGAAAAGGAGTTAAGTTAGTTTCTAAAGGAAATCGGCTATCAATAAGGATATTGAAAAAGAAATCTGTTTACCTGTGGAACCATGTCTGGAACGATGTCAGTTAGATACATGAAAGCCGATTGGTGAAAAAGATGTTTCTTCCATTCAATCCACTATTGATCAAAAGTGAAGCTCCTTAGCATAGCCAACTCAATGTTTTCCAAACTTCCAAGAGGAGGTCCTTCTATGCTTAATAGCCTATCCATCATCAGAGCCGATGAGATTTCTCCTCTGGCTTGGATTTTTCCTAAGAAGAACAAGCCGATTGGCATCTGCCCCATTCCCAGTTGTCTGGTAGCACTCATAGGGTGGTAGAGTTCATAAGATATCTGGATGTTCCTGCCCTGATGGATGCCGACAGGAAGAATACAAGGGGTGATGGCTGTTGTAAAAACTTCTCTGGATTTCTCAAATTTTTCAGAGTTTATTTCATCAAATCTGAAATCGGCTGGCAGTTCAAAATCTACAGAACATTCATATGCAAACCAATTTCTAGAGTCCTTTGGGAATCCATCATAAAAGTTGCCAAACCAGTTGACAAAGAGTTCAGCCGATAATTCTGATCCAGGATATGAAGATGCTGCTTCTCCAAAGGACATACATCTTCTAGTGGTGACTTCGTCTCCGTCGTCATCCTTGGTCGGCTCAACCTGAGGGAAATCGGCTTCATGCAGAGCTGATCTCTTGGCGACTTTGATTGTATGCAGGTTAAGCCATAATTGTAATAACCACCAGGGTCCACCTGTGCCGATTACTGAGTTGGTGGCAAGCTTAGCCGATATGTTGTTCAAAATCTGATATAGATAACCCAGGAGGTATTTGCCTAGTGGGAATTGCTTTTTGTTGACTAAGGCTTCGGCTATATGTTGCCAGTTGGTGGTTGGACCATAGCTTGAACCACAAAATTGGAATTTTTCCAGCCACATCAAGAGAAAGGCTGTGTTCTCTTTAGGGGAAACAGGGCCAGATCCCATGTTTAGTGAGATGAATCCACTCCAACCTCCAATGCTCCTGGTTTTGAAAGTGAACTGGTTTTTGCTATTCAAGCTAATAGGGTTAGCCGACGAGGTGATATCCAGCCCAGTTATCATGGTGATGTCCAAAAGAGTTGGAGTCATTGGTCCTTGGTTGAAGAGGAAGGCATTCAAGGTGTTGGACCAAAAATAGTTGGCAGCCGATAGCATGGGTTCGTCTTTGGCTAAATCGGCTATGGTTAGGGCTAAGCACTGAGCGATGCCGATTTCTTCCCAGTGAGTTTGTTTGCTAGCCGACATCCTCTTGTACCAATCAGACCAAGTTTTGACAGCCGATGGCCAAGATTTAAAGGTGTTGTTCCAGTGGTTCAAGCTAGGGTTGGTTAACTTAAAGGGGATCCTGTTTGTCTCGGCATTGATGAATTCTATGGGGTCTTTGTTGTCGATTGGGCCCAAGAAGTACCGATTGGGATAGACCAAACTTGGGATTGCGACTTGGTGCGAGAGATGCTATAGAAAAGAAAAGGGAGAAGAAATAAATCGCAAAGGAAAACTAATCTATGAATAAGGATGGAATTCGGCTAATGGGGTTACCTCGGGGAACTCGATGACCGGAGCACTTGAAGGAGCAGCGGAAGACGACATTGTCAGAGATGAAGTTGTTGCTGACGAAGGAATCGCTTATGTGGTCGCCGGAGAATCCGATGAAACTATTGCAAGAGTTGAAGGCGATTATGGCTGAGGCAGTGAAAACGAGGGTAACGGCGTGAAGAACTTCAAGTGGTGGTTGCTATTTAAAGGAGACGAGCTAACGGTGAAAACAGAAACGAAACCCTAGATCGATTCGAAGGAGGTTTGAGCAAATCCGCAATATTCCAAATATCACGGACTTGGGGGGCATGTGTTAACGACCAAATTTGGTAAGATCAAGTATTGGAATCAGAGATAAAACCGAAGCGGATTTGAAGGAAGCTGGCGGTTGTCGAAACAGAGCAAGGATCGGTTGGTGACCGAATCGGCTGCGGTGTGTATCGGTTTGTGACCGAGTCGGCTATCATGTCCATCGGCTGAGACAGAGTCGGACAAGGTTGGCTGATATAGCCGATTCTGATGAGAAGATGGCAGAGACATTGTCGGGTTCGGTTGATGGGCTTCATGGAGATTCCCGCGTGCGGATTGAGTCCGAAAGAGGGAGTTGTATCTATTAATTAGGATATAATGTTAGTTTCCTAATGGATGTTGCTGGATAGAGTTTGTATTAGGGAATTATCTTTAGTATGAGTTGTAATAGAGATAAGAGTCGTGTCCGACAAGGACATATTGTAATTCTGGGTATAAATTGAGCCCAGGCTTGTGTAAAGAAAGGACGGAATCAATACAACAACTTCGGTGTATCGCCACCTTTTTCTCTTTTACTATTTTCGGCGAGTTCTTGCTTTCGAGTTGGGCTGCATCGGCTTCGATCTCCGACAAGAGGTAAAACTTGTTATGGCAGCTTGCGCTCTCGGGATTAGTGCTTCCATCTTCATGACACTCTAATCTTGTACGTGTAAATCGTCGAGTTATCATATATACTATATAATCTGAATTGATATTAGTATATAACTTAGATCGGTTGATGTCTATTTCATAGAAAGCAGCCGACAGAGTTATATATTACCATTGATCTGGATTAAATAGTATATCTACCATCTCGAAAAGGTTTTCATCGACTTGATTATCTAGATATTACGTTTCTCTACATATTTGGTGCTGCATCAATTAGGTTTGACCTACTAAATCATGTTTAGAACCATAATCTTTAGCCTGTCTTTGATTGCTAATAGAGATAGCGTTGGAGTTTCAGCCGATCTTATCTGGTTTAATTATCTTGTTATCTTGATATATTAAATCTGCCCTTTATATCAAGATATTAACATAATAAAATATATTGAGCTTGTTGTCAAATCTGGTTAGGATCATCTTAACATTAGATTGACAGTTGTTTAATATATTTTGCTTTTGGTAATATCTCTGTATAAAGTAGTATCGGAGTACTAGCCGATACATGTTTAGTTTGCCCAATCGGCTATGCTATGAATATATATAATCTATGCCTTTTAACATATTTAGACATAGGTGATTTATACTGTCTCGGCGCCCTGTCCAATCTATCCCAATCACTTGGTTTAAATATATCTTAAGACTTAGATTATATTTTATTGATATCTACAGCCGATTGAGTAGATTTAGCGTTGTCTTGCTTTATCTATTATAGCCGATTTAATGCACTTTGCATCGGCTCAATGCTCAATGATATGTCATCGGCAAGCCAGCCGATCGACTATCATTGGTGGATTTAACTGCGTTTTCTTTCTTTGTTTCTTATTGGTTGCAGGATCAAACCAATTGGCACGCCCAGAACCCGAAAGAAATCTTTGGACCTGCACTGGAGTTAAGCAGATCTCCCAGGCCAGTGTGCGTTTTTTACATCAACAACCATGCTTTTTAAATTCTCTATCAACTGCTAGCTCTCATTTAATGTAAGCATGAGAATCATAATTTCCTTCGAAATAAGGTAGTGCAGATTTGATCTTAGCTACAACAACGTTGCTTACCTCATATCTGTCATGTTGATCAGTCCTCATGTCTCGATGAAGATGTTGACATTGAGCACAGCTATCCCCAATTGTCTTGCGTATCTTTGCCATTGTTCGTAGAAAACAAGAAACATACACAAAAATATTCACGTTCCTATTAACTACTGGGTAGTGGAGACTCAAAAGACACACACTCAAGCTTTTAACCAAGCTCTTACAAGTTCTGACAAATGCAAGCGGAATGGTGACATACACCGACTCAACCAAGCACCCCAATGAAGGTTGGATGTATCGATGCCTTGACAAACACTTGCTGTACGGCTGCAATCAAATCTATGGAGCTTTGGGTAGGCTTAATTATGTAGCAAAGGAATAGCAAATGCTCAAATCAGAGAATGCAAAGTTGGATAATTGTTGAAAGTTAGTACCGTGCTGGTTCTAGGCTAGAATGTACTAGAGACGCGAGCCTAGACACAAACGATACCACAAGATAGCACTAGGAATAGCTCAAGCACAACTCTGATATACAAAAGCAAACTCAAAGATAACAACTGATTTTCTCTTTTCTTTCTTTCTTTCTTTCTTCTTCTTTTTTCTTTCTTTCTTTCTTTTGGTGCTGCTTTTGTTTTCTTTTTTAAGCACCTTTCTGCCTTTTTTCTTTTTTTGATTTTTCAGCAAAAAGACTCAAGGACCTGAATGCAAAATTATAGCGACTCAAATGTAAATATAAAAATTACAGGGACTCAACTGCAAAAGTGCAAACCCTAAAATTTGATCTATACAAAAATGGAATGCTCTCGTCCCATAGATTCCATTTTTGCAAACAGATCTCGAATCCGACACCAAAATTTTTTTCACAAGGTATAGCAACTCACGATATGGGAGAGGAAACAACCGTACCGTAGGGAGGTGGAGTGGGAACCATGCGGTGGGGAGGGTGGAGGGACAACCAGTAGCACTAGGGATTCGCATTTGGTGGAGATAAAAACTGAAATAGATTTTCAACAGATCCAATGTACTATTTTTTTCCCAAACCGATCTACTAACTTCTCCCTCCTCCTCTTGACACAAGCACGGCTAAAACAGAACACGTCTAAGTCTCGGCAAACCCTAGATGCAACTCCACAACTCCAAAACCAACCGATAGAAAATGCTTGAAACGAGAAAAACGGAACCCTAGCAGCGACACGATTATGTTTTCGAAGATCCCGATGGCAATGAAGACACGGCGACGATAGTGCTACTAAACGTGACCAGAACTCGAAACTCTAAACGGACTAGATGCTAAGACCAGCAACACGACATGACGATACAACACAAAACTCAACAATGCAAAAACTGAAAAGAACAATGCAATGGCGCAAAGATGGCTAGGTAGTGGATGCATTTTTTTTGTATGACTATTTTCTGGTTATAGGTAGATAAACAACTCATCGAGTAACGAAAGCTCTGATACCACTTGATAAACCCTGAGCTGCTCTGATACCACTTGATAAACCCTGAACTCCACTTGATACGCTCAGGGATCTAGTTGTCCCGATCTTTCCGTGAGTTGATGATAACTACAATTTGAGAGAAAACGTTGACGATCCGGCTACAACCGCACAAGATGTTGTTGTGTTGCGCCTTAGCGATCGATACACCTCTCCGTGCGTTGTTGATCTTGCCGGTGCAAATCAACCTTATTCCTGCAAGCAAATCAAAGAAACAAGCAAGAACAAGATAAAAACAATCTGAATTGCAAATAGGAATTAAAGCTCATGATAAGTTGGGGTTCCGAAGACAAACAGACGGGCGATCTAGTCGACACGCGCGCTGCAAGCAAGTAGCGATGGCTAAACTTTAATCTACACAAAACTCGAGAAACCTTAAAGGGGTACCTAGCTATTTAAAGGAGTGCAGATCAACCTTAGTTTTGCAAGGAAATAAAAGAAACAAGAAAGAACAGGATAAAAACATTCTTAATTGCAAATAGGAATTAAGCCTCATGATAAGTTGGGGTTCCGAAGACGTGTAATTAGGTGGTCTAGCCGACACACGTAAGTACAAGGTAAAGTAGCAATGGCTAAAACTATAATCTAACAAACCCAAAAAACCCTGAAGGGATACCTAGCTATTTAAGGGGGTGGGAGGACAACCAAGGAAGTCCCTGGGTCGTGCTCCACCAGGTTGGGGTACACCCCACATGGGCCCCACATGGGCCAGGGTCCCAGATGAAGTTACAAGCCCACAGGCCCATTACAGGTGACGTAGCACCTTGTTTTTGTGATTGCGGATGATTGAGAAGCAATTTGGATATGAGGCTAGATTCGTTGGAAAGAGGACTCCGGGAGCTTTCCATCAAGTACTCATGGGCCCAAAACGGATCTCATATGCATATTTGGCGGCCATTTGAAGTCAGCACTGTAGCAGGTAGCCGAATTGAATTCCAACACTTGGGAAACTTGATCTTGATGTGAGCAATGGCTGTATCAATGGTAGCCATGGTCACATCACTATGTTAGTTTGATTAGAGAGTGAGGGAAAGCTCTGGAAGGAGTGCCCTGAAATATCGGAGTTTTCTCTGAGAATTTTATGGAGGAAAGCTGGGTTGTCGGTGTTCTTCCATTGGAGTTCTGGAGAGAAGCCGGGATTGTCGGACTTCTTCTCTCACTTGTACCTCGACGGATGCTTCCTTTTATAAATTAAGTATTTGAGTTTCCTCATGTTATTTAATTAATTTCTTTAAGTGAGATATATCCTCGTCGATGCGGGTTCGTTGCTAAGTGCGCAGCTAAGTGATTTAGTACTAGTACTCTCTAGATAAAGAAGAAAGTTCCTGCGCAAGGCTAGAGTAGTATTAATAACTTAGATGTGGTGTCTAGGTTAGAAATTACCTTTTTTTTTGTGTGCTCCACAAACAATGAGGTATGTGGCAGGTGGTGACAGCCCTGTCTATCCATTATATTTATCCACGTTTGGGTACATCATAGAGCTCAAGGCCGGACTCAGCCTGTTAGACCCTGGGGGAGGTGCGGTGCCTGAAGCATGGGAAAGAGTTTTACCTTTAACTTAACTTAATTAAAAGACATAGGAATCCTCTCTAGCCAACTATAAGTTGTTGTGTTCTTGGGTTGTATTCTGGTTAGTAGATATACACACACGTTCCTCGTGTTCGATACCCTTAGGTCACCCTAAGGGGAATGCTCTAAGGTATCCGTGTGCTTGCGGATTTATCTGTGAACGTAAGAAATACCAACAAGCATTTCTGGTGTCATTTCCGCGAAACAGTTGCTGTATTATCTACGAGCTTGGTTCACCCTCGTATCCTTTCCTTTCTTTTCTTCTATTCTTTCCTTTCTCTTCTTACCTACCATGCAGCCACCACCATCTTCAAAACCTATCCGGTCATCTGATTATGAACTCAGTACTGGCTTTATAGCCATGGTTCGAGGACTGACCTTCTCGGGTAACAAAAGCGAAAATCCCTATATTCATCTGCGTGAATTTGAGAAATTCAATTGTTGGCATGGGACAAAATACCTTGCGGTGGAAGTTGTTTCCCTTTTCTCTTACGGAAGAGGAGAAATGATGGTACACACTTACGGTGAGAAAACTATATTGTGAATGGGAGGAATTGAAAAGCAGGTTCTGCCTTGCTTCCTTCCCGTTAACCCGTCTAGCTTCTCTCCGTAAGGAGGTCCTCAATTTTCAGCAGTATGAGAAGGAGTCCATTGGTGCAGCCTGGGCGCGATTTTTCTTGTTAACTCAAGCCGGCCTAGACTTGTCTTTACCCGACCACATGTGGCTTCCGCCGGAGGTTCGTTCACACACAAGACAACGATGAAAGGTAGAGAACTCTTGGATCGTATCCTAGAGAACACCTCTTTTGTTCGTTGCAAAACCATCCAAGACATCGAGTATACACATGAGGAATCACCAGTCGTTGCATCGGAGCTTTCTACCTCCACATCCCATGATTCAACCGTTGAATCCTCTTCCGAACCACGGGAAACGAAGGAAGAAGAAATTCAGCCTTCGAAATTCCCATTCCAGTTTGAGGGTGATCGTTTTGAAGATTATGGAAACGCCTCAAACTACTCTGTGCAAAAGAGACCACCGGTCTCGCGTAGTTGGAATGAGCCTCTTGAAGAAAATTTCCTCAGAGAGACGGTTCATGAACTAACTACTTTCATGAGTGAAGACTGGCTAAGGGAGGTGGAGCTTTCTTCTGAAGCAATTCGGATTAGCTCCCCATCCTTAACCATTCCTTGTCTTGTGCAATAGGCCATGGTGAAAACTCTTTATAATCCCACTGTCAGAGCCAATGTTATGTCTGCACCCCTTTGCACTTACGTGCTTAGGGGATGAGCTGTTGGTACCAACAGATAAGACCTTTCAGGATCCATCCGGTCCTATCATAGAAGGACATGGGGTTATCCGCAGAGTGCCGATCCGGCACAACGATGTTGAGATTGTCGTTAATTTCCACGTGTTCAAAATCTACGATTCCGACATTCTTATAGGTCATCCCATAGAAAAGCTTTTCTTTGATGTGCCCAGAACCGACATTCTCAACATTAAGCTTGGGAAATTTTCGTTTTCTGTCCCGATCTCACGATCGAAAAATTCTTTGACAGAACTCGTTCCCGAGTCTGAGCCAATCGAGGAAGTGATGGCTGTCTCTCCTTTTGAGTCCCCTGAATCCCATCTCGAAGATGATGCCACTGCATTCGTCGAGGAAGAGAACGATCTTGGAGAGATGATCGAGTTACCCAAAACCGATCAGCCTTCACGACCTCTAGTTGAGCTCAAACCTCTTCCTTCAGGTTTGCACTATGCTTTTCTATATAGTGATACCAAGTCGCCCATTATAATAAATGATAAACTGACCGATGATGAATCTACCCGACTCATTTCCATGCTAGAAAAGCATCGTTCTGTTCTTGGCTACTCACTTAAAGATCTCAATGGGATTAGTCCGGTTCTCTACACACATCGTATCCCTTTAGATCCTTCTTGCACACCCTCTCGGGAGCCGCAACAGAGGCTAAACAATGCGATGAGAGAAGTCGTGAAAAAGGAGGTCTTGAAACTCCTACACGCCAGGATAATCTATCCTCTGCCATATAGTGAGTAGGTCAGCCCAGTTCACGTTGTGCCTAAGAAGGAAGGTATGATAGTCGTTGAAAACTCGAAGAACGAGTTAATCCCACAATGAACTGTCACGGGATGGAGGATGTGCATTGATTATAGAAAGCTCGACAAGGCTACTAAGAAGGATCATTTCCAGCTGCCCTTCATTGATGAGATGTTAGAGCGGCTGGCAAACCACTCTTTCTTCTATTTTCTTGATGGCTATTCTGGCTATCATCAAATTCTCATCCATCCCGATGATCAAAGCAAGACAATGTTCACGTGCCTGTACGGAACGTATGCTTACCGGCAAATGTCGTTCGGGTTGTGTAACACATCCGCGTCATTCCAATGGTGCATGATGTCTATCTTCTTCGACATGATCGAGCAAATCATGGAAGTTTTCATGGACGACTCCTCCGTCTATGGAAAAACTTTTGATCATTGCTTGGAGAACTTAGATGAAGTCTTACAATGATGTCAAGAAAAGGACTTGGTACTTAATTGGGAAAAGTGCTATTTCATGGTTCGCGAATGAATAGTCCTAGGAGATTGTGTCTCCGAAAGAGGAGTAGAGATGGACAAGGCTAAAATAGAGGTAATTCAGCAACTTCCACCTCCAATCAATGTTAAAGGGGTCCATAGTTTCCTGGGTCATGCAGGGTTCTATCGTCGGTTTATTAAAGATTTTCTTTAGTAGCTAGACCCCTCACAAGCCTACTAGCTAAGGATGCTCCCTTTAACTTTGATGATGAGTGTCTAAAATCTTTTAATTACCTAAAAGAGGCACTCATTTCAGCAACAATCATTCAACCCCCTGATTGGTCGCTTCCATTTGAAATCATGTGCGATGCTAGTGATTATGTTGTAAGGGGCCGTTCTCGGTCAAACTAGAGATAAGAAACACCACGCTATCGCGTATGCTAGTAAAACGTCGATAGGAGCTCAGCTTAACTACGCCACAACTAAAAAGGAGCTCCTGGCTGTGGTTTTTGCAATCGGTAAATTTAGATCTTACTTAGTTGGAGCCAAGGTAATAGTATACACTGATCATGCTGCATTAAAATATCTGCTCACTAAGAAAGATACAAAACCTCAGTTAATAAGGTGGGTTCTTCTACTCTAAGAATTTGATCTTGAAATTAAAGATAAAAAGGGAGTAGAAAATTCCATAGCTGATCATTTGTTGCGTATGCAAATCACTAACATGCAGGAGCTACCGGTAAATGAATTCCTACGAGACGACATGCTACTAAAGGTGATAGACTCGAACCCATGGTATGCGAACATCGTCAACTTCATGGTTGCGGGATATGTTCTAGCGGAAGAAAACAAAAGAAGACTCATTTATGAGAACCGAAGGCACTTATGGGATGAGCCATATCTTTACCAAGTCTGCTTCGACGAACTGCTCAGGAGGTGTGTACCAACAGCTAAAGGCACCCATTTCATTGAGAAGTGCCATGTGGCCCCTTTGGAAGGCCACTACAGTGCATTCCGCACCCAGGCAAAGATCTGGCATAGTGGATTCTATTGGCCTACAATGTATGAAGACACAAAAGAGTTCATTCGGCGATGTGCAAGGTGCCAGAAGCATGGAGGTATCACCGCTCGCGATGCGATGCCCCTAACATACAACCTTCAAGTGTAACTCTTTGATATATGGGGTATTGACTACATGGGGCCTTTCCCAAAGTCCCACGACAGCGAGTATATCCTGGTGGCCGTCGACTATGTGTCCAAGTGGGTGGAAGCAATGTCGTGCCGTGCCGCCAATGCCAAGCACACCCGCAAAATGTTCCACGAGGTCATATTCCCTCGCTTCGGAACACCACAGATGGTAATCAGTGATGGAGGGTCTCATTTCATCGATAAGACCTTTCGTAACTTTTTACAAGAGCTTGGAGCACAGCACAATATTTCAACTCTATACCACCCCTAGACAAGTGGTCAGGCAGAAACATCTAACAAGCAAATCAAGAACATTATGCAAAAGACCGTGAATAAGATGGGGAAAGCATGGAAGCACAAGCTACCCGATGCTCTTTGGGAATATAGGACCGCATTCAAGACACCCATTGGCATGTCACCATACCAGCTCATTTATGGAAAGACTTGTCATCTACCGGTCGAGTCGTAACACAGGGCGCATTGGGCTATCCGAACATGAATATGGATTTGGGACAAGCCGAACGCCATCGACAATTGCAGCTATCGGAGTTAGAGGAATGGAGAGATAAAGCCTATCACAATGCCAAGATCTATAAAGAGAGAACTAAAAGATGGCATGATAGGCGAATCAAGGTCAAGGAGTTCGAGCCGGGCAACAAGGTTTTGCTGTTCAACTTCAGGGTGAAACTCTTCGGTCACGGGAAACTTCGGAGCAAATGGCTAGGACCATATACCGTCATCGACACCTCGCCTCATGGAGCGGTCACATTGCAGGACGATGAAGGTAATATCTTTTTAAGGTAAATGGTCATCATTTAAAAGTTTTCCTAGAGCCAGTAGAGGGGTTGGGGTAGGATTTAGACTTTATTTAGTTGGTAGATTTTAACACGCGTCCTAGTAGCCAACTCATGTCTAAGCCCAGCCTCCTGCCTAACCCGAGCTAGCCTGGCCACCAGGCTGGTTCGGCGAACCACAGGTTCGATCGAATCAGCTCTGGCTCCACCAGCGCCGGCCCTTCTCCCTTTTTCCTGCTGGTGGGACCCCCTTGTCAGCTGTGGTGGTCTCACAAAGAGGAGAAAGACGGCGATCGCAATCTTCACTTTCAAAATTCGTTTGGCCACTTCCTTTCTTCCACCTCTCCTCTCCCAAACCCTTGAACCCTAGCCTTTCTCTTGCCAATTTCTCCACCAATTCCATGGAAGGAAAGGCTTTGATCTCCCTCTCCAGCTTCAATTCTGCCTATAACCTTGAGGGGGAGATCCGTCCCGCCAATGCGGCGCTACCGATGATTGAAGATGGCAAACCTGAGAACCCTGACACCCTTGGTGATCTTGCCATCGCTCAGCCGCGATAGGAGGCCGGCCGGAGGCCAGGATGGTTCGGCCGAACCAGCCACGGCCCCCCTCGGCCCCTCGTTTGGCCGCGAGGTCACCTTCGCCAAGGAGAGTCTAGAGGACCCAGTCCGGTGGTTCCTATCCTTACCGGCGCCAAGCAATCGATCTGCATCCTGTTGTTCCAAGGGAATGATGTTCCCGGGCCGTCCCATGCCAACGGGGGTTTCACGACCCCTGTAGCTGCAGCCAACAGGAACGGGGGCAGCCCCCAGCTGAGTGCGTCCTCACACTCGCTGGACAGCCTGCCGCCGAAGCCACTGGTGTGCTCCATGGGGGCGAGCACACTCGCTAGACGTGGAATGGTGCTCATTCTGTCGCTGTTGGCGCCCGAGAAGCAGAAGGTGGAAGCCTCTCGTAGCTCCCCATCAATCAGATGGCGACTCTCTCCACCTCCTATTAAGAGGATGGCGGGAGAGTACGAGAGTGATGGAGAGTAATCTCCATCCGAACCCACAGTGGCTTGCTTGGCCGTGTCTGTAGCCCAGCTGCAAGCTGAGAACAGGCAGCTGAAGGACACCATGGCGGAGGGGCAAGTTGAGCTCACTGAGGTCAAGGTGGACCTTGCTTCCCTCTGTCGTGGCCTTTGTAGCAAGCTTTACCGCTTGTACAAAGCCACAGGGAAGACAGACCTCTACCATGCATAGAGCCCATAGATCTTTCCTTGTATCCCTTAGGAGTCGATAGGCACGTTAGGATTTTAATTTCAATTTTTTTCTTCTTTTTATTTATTTTAATTTCATCATGTAATTGCGCGTATCAAATAAAGTTATGAATAAAATCACCCACATCCGTGCAACACCGCGCACTTGCACATTCACAAGACGAGACTAGCAACCATGGTACGCACGGCTACTCGTCATCGCGCTCATATGCGCATCGGTTTGCATGTTATCCCTCATCTCCTTAATTTTTGAGTTGGATTAATTCTTCCATATCTAACGTTAACTCAAGAATTAAAATGGGTATTGCCATGATTATCTAGAGTATTTGACTTTCTTGCAACAATGACATACACGCCTTATATTCCTTGAATATTACCTGTTGTTGTGATTCATTTATTTAGGATCACATGTTATCTAAGTTATTGATGCAAGAGAGATGGCCCGATGATATGAATCTTGTTCTTGATGATGAACCCTTGGGAATTTTATAAAAGAAAGTAAAATAACTTTACTTACTCCTCATTGATGTTCCCTTCCTACCGAAGCCATATGTTGAGCTTCAGGATAAACCTGATACATATGTTGCTTGTCATTATTTTGAGTTTTGTCAAATGGGTGTGACCCTTGTTAAATCCCTTTCATATTTTCATGATACACTGGAGGTTTAGCAGAAATTTTTTTTCCATCCACCACTATGTTTCCACTAGTTTTGTTACATATATGTATGCAGGTCAATTAAGGAGAAAATACACCCGCCATGCGACGAAAATGAACCTCCGGCCAATCATGTGTGAGTACAAGGATTGGAGGGCCCACATGACAGTCTAAACCAACTTAAAGTGGGGCCAAACCGTTCTTAGCTGTCATAGGAGCCCACCTATCAGTCACAGAGCAAAGTCGGTGGCCAGAGATGGTGGGAGTGGTTCGGCGAACCAGGGGTTCGGTGGTTCGGCCGAACCATCCTTGGCGTCCCCGGCTCCCTCCTTCAATGTGGCACCTTCCTATTGGATGGCAAAGGCAGTTATGGGTGCACTGACCTCCCTAACCGCCATTATGACCGCCGTACTCACACTATAAAAGAAGGAGGCCATCACACACTTCAATTGGCACCAACTACAACTCACTCATCTTTTACACTCACTTTACTATGATAGTTTGATTAGAGAGTGAGGGGAAGCTCCGAAAGGAGTGCTCTGAAATATCGTAGTTTTCTCCGAGAATTTTACGGAGGAAAGCCGGGTTGTCGGCATTCTTCCAACGGAGTTCCGGAGAGAAGCCGAGATTGTCGGACTTCTTCTCTCGCTTGTACCTCGGCGGATGCTTCCTTTCATAAAGTAAGTATTCGAATTTCCTTATGTTATTTAATTAATTTCTTTAAGTGAGATATATCCTCATCGGTGCGGGTTTGTCGCTTAGTGCACATTTAAGTACTCTAGTACTAGGACTCCTCTCTAGCCAACTATAGGTTGCTGTGTCCTTGGGTTGAATTCTAGTTAGTAGATATACACACACGTTCCTCGTGTTCGATACCCTTTGGTCACCCTAAGGTGAATTGCTCTAAGGTATCCGTGCGCTTGCGAATTTATCTGTGAACGTAAGAAATACCAACACCGGTCAGAGCGGCCCTTCACACTAGCTCTGCTCCTAGTCGGCGTCGGTCAGATTGGCTTCTAAGCACGGTAAGACCGGCCTGTGGCCGCCGGTCAGACCAGCCAAAGGGCTCGGTCAGACCGGCGGTTTGCACTGTGTCGGCTCCAGCTTCGGTCTTCTCGCCTTGGACCACCTTGGCTTCATATCCAATAGGTATTGGCACATCATGGGATTGCACCTTGATAGCAACCACCTCCGAAGTCCTTGTCTCCACCTTGATGTGTTTTTCTCCTTCTCTTTCCTCTTCAAACCAATTTTGTGATTGAAATCGGCTTTTGTTTGGCAAAGAAAACCGATCATGCACTGATCTCCGTGGCTCCACCCATCCTTGATGAAATTGCATTGGTAGCATCGGTGGCATAAACTCATACATTGGTGGGGTGCCCCCCATGGCATGAAGTAAGGAAAAGGAGAACCAGGCAGCGGCATTGGACAAGGCTCCCATGGCATGATTTGAGGATTGTAAGGAAAAGATGGGTCCAACTGCTTTGGTGATTGACCAAATCTCTCTCTAGGAGGTGATTCTTGGTCTTTTCCCTTTCTTAGAACATTGTCCGGCCTTCCCCTTCTCATACTTGTCTAAAAGCATCTCAAAAGACACCTTTGGTTTTCACGGTGTTTTAGAACTCGAAGCATCACTCCTATTCTCCTTCCATACATCAACCTTCGGGCCTTTTGGAACAATCATATTAGGCCGAGGCTCTCCAATCACTACCTCCTTTCCCTTGGTAGACCCACCTTGCTCCTGGCGAATCAACACCTTTTTGTCATCAAAGTTAAGTGTTCACCGAGAAAGGATTATGATCTAATTTCATCTTGGAACCTTCCGTAAATTTCAATCATCCTTCATCTATGGCCGATTGAACCTATCGACTAAACACATTACAATCATTAGTAGAGTGAGAATAAGAATCATGCCACTTACGATAAGCACGGCGTTTCAATTCCTCCAAAACAAGATAGATAAATCGATGATCAAGAAGCCGATCGGCCAATAAGCTGATGGAATGTAGCGAGGCCGGCCGATGTTAATAGGGTTGATAAATATAGATTTAACTAAAAATTATACACGTTTGAGTATAAGCCGATGTAACTAGGCAATGAGATAATATAAGGCGAACCAATTGGTCATAGATGTAAATATGATGGTTAAAACATACATCGGCTGGAGATCCGATGTAAATAGATTGAAATGTATATCGGCTAACTAATCGATACATCTAATAGCTGAAGCCCAAAATAATGATGATATCTGCTAACACTCCAATGAACGTTGCATTAAAACCTATCGGCTCAACAAGACTTAGATTATCAGCAACACTCTAGAAGATTGGACCTAACCAAGATAGTGCGAGATTGCGTTTGATAAAATAAATTAGACAAACTGATAGATTTATACAAATGTGATGGATATATAAATCTATCTAAAACAGTAGTGCGATTAGAAAAATATCAACTTAGCTAAAATATCAGACCTAACTGAGAAAATCTTAACTAAGCCGATACAACTCTAAATAACAATGCAATTAAAGATAGAATCAATATATCAGATAGGAAACGCTTGCGTCTACCTAGATAGAACATTGGACTTAACCGAGAAAGTTCTAGCCACGCCTATACAAGCGAAGTTGACGGAACTTACTTCCTCGCCGGAGATCAAATTCAACCGATGTAGCCCAACTCAAAACAAAGAACTCACCGGAATAAAAAGATGGGCGATGTGCCGAAAGTAATTGTATTGATATGTGGAGATAGATTACAAAGACCCCGGTGTATTTATACCCTCGGGTTGATACTAGTACTAATCGGATACGATACACGTTTCCTAAAGATAAAAAGAAATATATAAGTCTTGATGGGACACGATACAAGTTTTTTAAAGATAAAAGGAAAATTACTAAATTCTGCCTAATTAATAGATAGAATTTAATTGCCATGCCGCGGTCTTATAATTTCTTCTTGAATTTGGTTTCTTCTGGATAAGTATCCATCGGCTGATTGACTTCTTTCCTTAATCAAATCCACTAAAGAATTGTCCTAAATTTTTCTGTTAGCAGGTAGATGAGAAGAAAAAGGAATAAATGAAAAGAAGAGATACAAGGATGATCCATGGTCGAAGATGATACAACAACTGTTCCCCGGCAACAACGCCAGAAATGCTTGTTGGTATTTGTTACAGTCACAGATAAATCCGCAAGCGTACAGATACCACTTTAGCACTTCATCCCAGAGTATTCCAAGGGTATCAAATCACAGAGAACGTGTGTGTATAATCTAAGATCAGGATTCAACAAAGGACAACAATTAAATGAGAGGCTTAGGATAGAGAGAACTCCTATGGGTTAACTATCTTAATTAAGCTAAGGTACAACTTTATCAGTTTCTTCGGGCACTGGCTCTCCCTTGGTGTCATGCCCCGATTTTCGTTCGTGATTAAAAATCCCTTAATAAATCAATTCTAAAAATTATATTAAATTGTAAATCAATTTAACAAGTGAAATTAATGAGGAAAATGAAATTTCCTTTAAAAATCATGGCTGGGAATATTTTTGTAATATTCTCTATGCCCTAAAGTACTCTTTGGAATTTCCCGTGAATTTTCGGAGCTCAAGAAGTAATTATAAAATTCATTTAATCAATTTGTTAAATTGGAAAACAAATTAAAATCCTCTTTTCGGTTTGGGCCATTTTCTGCCGAAGTCAGCTTTGCCTCCCCAGCCTTGGCCCTTTCCTCCAAACTCTCCCACGCTGGCCAGCCCCCGTCCCTTCTCCCGGTCGGCCTTCGCCCTCCTACTAGGCCTCCGGCCCATTTGCTCGTCCCTCCCTACAAAGTCCACTTTACCTCCCTCTCCCGGTCTCCTCTCTTCCTCTTTGATAGGTGGGGCCAACGACCCCACCTGACATCACCAACCTCCAGCCGGCTCCAACCGCCTCCACTCTCCCACGCCATCCGCCGAACTAGCGCCACTCACGCGTGCACCCACGCGCCCAAGCGCATGGGATCGAGTCCCATCCACCTCCTTCACGCCATCCCCCACTCTCCCGTGGAATCCGGCTCCGCACCACTCCCACGACCTCCACGAAGACTGGAGCTTCGCTCCCGTCGCCTCGCCCATAAAAACCTTCCTCGAGTCATCCTCTCCCGTTTCCTCAACTTCCCCAAGCTCGCCGCTCCCTTCCCCATGCTCCCCACGCCGAGTCCGAGCTCTGCTGCTCACCGGCGCTCTCCGGCTATCGCTCGCCATCGCTTGAGTCTCCGCCGAGCCACGTCATGGTCACCTCCTGCATCATTGCACCGTGCCACGCCCTGGCCACCCCTCTCCTTCTCCAATCCGTCACCCGAACTGCATCTCCACCGGCAACCCAAGCCACCGCCGCCATTGCTATCTCCGGCCGGGTGCTGCCGCCTCTAGCGACACCGCCACGCCAGGCCATCACCGCCATTAGCTTTGCCACACCGCGTCGTCCCCTGGCTGCCCATTCTTCCCTCCAACTGCCGTCGGAGCATCTTGTCCCTGTCCAAGGTGAGCTCCACCGCCTCCCGCCTTCTCCGGCTGGCGATTCTCACTTACTCATGCCTCCTCTCCCTCCCCTAATCCCTCCTCCACCCTCCCCAGGTACCGCCGAAGCTCGGGTCGCGTCTCCGTCTTCATGGACTATCACCAGACCTTCGCTGTTGCCTTCATCCCGTGAAGCACCACCACCTCCCTCGTTGCCGTCACCTTCACCCCGCCTGCCTCGCAGGTGTGCCCTCGGTGAGGACCCCATGCGCCTCTCCTCTTTTTCTTTCATCCTCCTCCACCGGTGACCATCGGTCACGCGCCGCCGCCATCCGCTCGGGTGACCTGGCGAGCTGGCTCCCCTTATCTCTTGGCTGTCTGATCGACCCCGGCTCCGCTCTGGGCCGTCCGTTTGTGGGGACACCTCGGGTAAAATATTATGTAGTTACCTGAGATGATAGAGTGAATCATTTAGTTGGATGGGGTCTAGTAATAATCAAGGAACACGGTAACCATCCAACCTCGTCACTGTTTTATCAAGTCGAATAACATACATAATATAAAACCTGAAGCACCGAGTAGAGAGAATAGGGGATATTGCTGGGACTTTAGCATGCCAGTCAACTTCAGCCTGAGACATGCCCGTCAAACCATACGAAGATGGCGACCAGATGTGTTACACATCTTAGGAGACTTGACAAAATTCGCTAAAGCTCTACGACATCCCAAATGTTCAATATCCATATCGGTGTAGAACTAGATCCCAGGATAAGCTCTAGTTCCACACTTTCATCTAAGCGATGAAAATCAGGATAATAAGGAGTGAACACAAATAAACTTTACTCTACATCTTTAAGTAAATGCATAAGCCTATCGGCCATATAATTACTGATCTGTGGAAGCTTGGCTACCCGAAACCACAAGCAGCCGACTGGGAGATACCCCTTTTAGATTCAGTCCTAGAAAAAGCAACGATTTCCCCGATTCACTCAAATTAGACTATGCACACAACCTGCAAAATGGATATTCCAGTATAATAAGAGTCAGTACATTAAACGAGTTAATGTACCGGCAAGCACAAGACAATCCTAACATACTACATGCATGGCATATAATCAAGAAAAGGCTATATGTGTAGCTCATTTTTAGCATAAAGCCAGTTTTGGTTCACAATTCTTTTTAAATGAGTTGATGATTCAATTAACAAAACATTGGCGAAGATATATCATAATAGTTACCATATTAACATCATAAAAATACTCTTATTGCTCACACCGGCAACAAGTCATAATCTCATCATAATAATATTTCATAACCATACTCTTGTTGCCCATACCGGCAACAAGTCATAATATACTTGATTGCCCACCCGGCATCGAGTTTCACATTCATCATCAACATAACATAATTATCATAACTTAACCCAAGTTACCATTTCCAATCCATAGTTCACAAAACATCATTTGAAAACATAAAACAAAGTCTACACTCATGACACTTCACCAAGTCACTCATGACCGTGAGCACGGCTAATCGATTAGTTTTAGACTCTGCAGAGTTTGTACAGCTTTACCCACATGATATGAACATTCTAGTTTGTCTTGTGCCGGCCAAAGCACTACCACACTCTACACATTGAGTGCGATCTAGAGGTCATAACGTAGCCTTTACATTACTTAACGCCTAACCTTGCATCAGCGATGGCAAGTGTGAATCCATCCTGGGCATGACCCAGAACCGTTAGGTGGCGGGCCCACGCCTTAAACCTAACGCCGTGGTAGCGAACACATCCGTTCCCCCACGAGGCACTATACCATTGAATTGGACAGACTTAGACGCCTAAACTACCCCCATTAATCAGTGGGGTAAATAGGTAGTTCCTATGAATCATCGCTTAGACTAATTCATTCTACTTCGGCCTACCAATATGCAAGGCTAGACTTTAAGTAACTTAATTAGCTAAGGCCACCCCATAAATAGCACATGTGGTTGTACGATATACTTAAGATGGTGACACGAAGTTCAGTCCTTAATCAACTCAAGCGAACACTCCCCCTAGCGGTGTACAACTACCACCATATGCAAACCACTTGTCGCCCAAGTCCAAAACCATTTTACTCACATTTTAGTTCACAAATACTTAACATTTCCATTTTCAATCCAGCATTAACCAAATAGTCAAAATCCTATTTATCAAGTCATATGATTTGTCATTTGTATAGTTCTAGGCATGGCTAAGCAAATGGCATACATAAAAGCATATATATATACCCTCCAATGAGCATTTATGAAATACTCAAATTCATTCTATGGTTACAAGTAAAAGGGTAACAACATATCAAGGTAGGTTATGCAGTAATAAGGTCATAGCTACCCTTTACTAAATTTCAAGTATCGTTTTTAATCAAATACATATGCAATTTTACAAATAACACATTTCATCTCCCAAAACATGGGTTTCAATGTGATCAAAGGAGAGGGGAGGAATAACTTGCCTTGATCTTGAACAATGTGAATACCACCTAAGTCACTCCTTCACTATTAATGCAATTTATCTATATAAAAGACACGATATACAAATAAATACCAAATTATGCGCAAAATACAAAATGCTCTAAAATACATGATTTGTGCTCAGTGCATAGGTTCTGACCTATGACGAATTTAGGTGAAAGAATTCCTATTTTATCTCCTTTCATTTGTGAGATATGAATTTTTCAAGTTTGCATTGACCTATAGTATTATTTACGTATATATTGTTGTGAAACTTTCTTAATATATGATTTTGTTCAAATTAACCTTTCTGAGGTAAAGAGGATAGTTTTCTAAGATTATTACAATTGGTTTCATAATTTTTAGAGTTAGTATGACTTTTCTATAATTTTTAGAAATTAAATTGTACATGTAGTGGATATTTCACTATATAAATTATTAGTGCTATTTCTGTTACAGAAAGTATCATATTTTATATTACTAACTAAAGTTCATACTTTTGTGATTCTACAGAAATTTAGTTCACTTCAATTAGAGCAAAAATGAAATTTCTACAAATTTTACAAGTTTTATGTTAACTATTTCTTATATGAAAGTTTAGAAATAAAAGTCATACTATAAGCATAGGATTTTATTCTACAACATTAAAGTTCACAATTTTATGAATCTACTGGAGTTGGTTTCATCTCAAAATGAGTTATATTTGATTTAATATGGATTTTACAAGTTTGACATAATTTTCAGTTGAAAAGATATTGATTTAATCATTTCTTTTCATATTTCCAAATTGTAAATCCTTAGGGTCCACAGGTCAGCCTCTGGCTATATGCAGAAAAGTCCCTAAGGTTTTGGGAATTCAACCCGCAGTCCAAAAGCACGTGGTAATACAATTATCTTTAAGAGTCCCCGAGGTTTTCAAGTATCACTAATAAGGCCTTGGTCCCATATGTCAGTCTATAGGATTTTACAGATTAAACCTTGCAAATTTTAAACTATCACTAAGCCGGTTCTTTAGGCGCTAATGAAGTGGGGCCCGCTCGTCAGTGGCCCGGCTGCTAGGAGAGGCGAAGCCGTAGCGCATCGGCGAGCTTCCCGCCAGCGGCAAGGACAAACGGCGGCTGATCTCGGCGAGCGGTCATAAGACAAAATAGAGATGGGTTCACGGCGAAGCTATCGGTGGTCTCCCCGCGATTAATGGTGGCCGGAATCGATGGTGACGACGGCGCAGGCGGCGGTGGCTCTCGGGGTGTTGGTGCATATCGAGCTTCAGTTCGGTTTAGGGCGAATGGGTACATGCATGCATATCTACTAGGGTCTTGGAGACTTACCAAGGGGTGCACGAGGTTCGGCGAAGATTGTACAGCGTGGGCGGCTTGAGAAAATCCCGGCGGCGGCAGAAGATGGAGGCTCCACGGCGTCAGCTCGCTCCGGTCAGTGCGAAGCTAGGAAGAGATGCACAGGTGGTTAGGGAGGTCCCTAGGATGTTACATACGCGAGGAATCGAGGAATGGCTCACCGGAGAAGGAGGATTTGGCGGTGGAGTCCGGCGGCCAGAGTTAGGGAAGAAGAGGCCGATCTCCTCTTTCACAGCTCCGTGGTTCAATTCCATCGGTCGGCGGCCTCCTGGGATCACGACGAAGATGATGGCGTGGCGGTTTGGTCTGTCTTGGTCGAGAATGGCCGAGCGGCGATGATGTCAGATCGGCGGCGCTCTGGCGATCCCGTGGGCGCGGCGGCGTTCTGGGCGATTAACTGCACCATTGAGAGCAAGGTCAGCAGAGATGGATTCGACGATTTTAGGAGGCAATGGAACATGGAAAAGATGGAGACGACCGCAGCTCTACGGCGATGGCGGCCTTCGTCTTCTTTGCGGCCCGAAATGGAGATGAAAGCAAAGGAGGCGAGGAGAGCTCTCTCTCTCGGCTAGCTAGGCTCTGGAGTGAAATGGAAGAGAAGGCGACGTGGCTCAGTAAGGATATGGCAAGCTCAGCGGCCGCCACGGCGATAGACACGCGTCGAGCACCCGCCGGCGTCGACCTCTCCCGCTCTCTCTTTCTCTCTCGGCATGCATGAGCGGTGGAACCTTTTGCACCGAGTGGGAGCTAGTCCAAGTGACTGCCAGGTGGGTCCAGGCCGATGTAAACAAAGCTAGGGTGTGAGGAGTGGGTAGAAAATTGAGTGAACTGCTGTGTATGTGCATTTTCAGGGTTTTTCTCTATTTTCTTTCTTCTCCCATCTTTGTAATTCTATAACTTAATTTCTGAGCATGATAAAACAATGTGGATTTTTCTGGTGGTAGACAAAAATACCTAGATTTCATTTTCTTTAGTTTCACCCAAAAACTCTTTATATTTTATTCTCAGGAAAATAGATAAATTCAGTCTAGCCGAAATTAGTTTGAATTTTTAGGAGGTCAAAATATATAAATAAAATCTGGAAAAATTCATGATAAATAGAGTAGTATTTGAATAAATTATATCCTCTATACACTTTCATGTGATAAAATGCACATATAACATGTGTATCCGTTTTGCCGATTAGGGTTTGGAGATAATCCGTGGTTTGACCGTTTTCACCTAATTATTTGAGATATCAAATGAACATATTAAATTATACCAAAATTCCAGTGATATATATTTATTGAATAATATCTACATGAATTTTCCCATGATTTTATATTGCACTATTTATTTTTAGGTGGTCAGTGAGTTCACCTACCTTTAAATGTTCCTATTATAAATGTATATGTAAATGATTGAAAAATTATATTCTTAATTTGTAATTAATCAGAAAGGATGTGTTTAGACTTTACTTCCTATTTACCATGCTTAAACTCACAAGACACTTCGGCACAGGTACACCTAAGGTGATGACTGGTGTAGTGCTATTATTATGAATTATAATGTATTCACATTATGCTCATGAGACCTAAAATGAAATGCATCCAAGATCCAAAAACATTTTAAAAAAAGACTCAAATTACACACCACACCTTGTGTTTATGCAAGCATATACATGTTTCGCATGTCAAGTTAAATTAGGAAAAAGAAGTTTTAATTTGTTTGCTACTTTACATATGAGCATAAGCAATTTTAACCTTACCTATGTTGTAAATTTAAAAATTTTTGGTTATCAACTCAAAAACACATTTTTATTATTTAAGTGTAATTAAAATTCGAAGTTCAAATTTTTTGGTATGTTACACCATGTGGCGCCCTTCATGGCCGCCAGTGGCCCTGCCGTGTCAGCACCACGTCAGCGTGCTCATCCAATGTGACTGCCTCATTAGCGCCATGTGGTAGACGTGTGTCCCGGCTACTCATGGACCCGGTCCACTGTGCGCCCTTCCCCGTTGAGACGCTGACACATGGGGCCCGCCTTTCGACGTTGGCTTTCCCTTGGCTGACATCATAATTCATTTTAATTGCGCAACAAATCGAATTTAATCCTAGAAATTTATTTAAATGGCACAAAACTTCTAAAATTCATAGCTAATTCATATGAACTCCAAATTAGGTCATTCGACTTGCAAAATTCATCTAAAATTGAGTTCTACATGTTCGTTTACTTTGCATGTACTGTTTCTTTGGTTTTTATTATGTTTTTTTTCTCATTTTGCATGCTAGCGTGGAGAATCTGCCATTTCAAAAGATCGTGTTTACGAGGAAAAGAGTTCGAAAGATTGTTTAAAGGAGCAAGGCAAGTCACACATTTTTCCTTGAGCATGTTGAGCTTACTTTATAAAATGTTTTACTGTTTGTAACTAAATTGCATGTTTTGCAAATTACAATGGGAATAGGGGCATGGCAACATGTGTGAAATCGTGTCTTGTGGGTATAGTTGTACACCTCTGGGCAGAGTAAAACTATTCGAATAGTTGTGCCGTAGTTATGGGCGATCGACTAGCTTCACCTTGGTTAGTCCTTCACTATTAATTAACTTGACTTAATGAACTAGTGTAGTTCAGGTGGTTTGGTTGGGCCTGTTCAACATAGTGTAGCGTTGTTCAGTGAAGAATTAATCTTGCCTTAATTAATCAACCGTTTTCCTGTTTTCAAATATAAATGTTTACAATTGCCTTTATGCAAATGGCCACAAATCTCCCTTTGTCTCCTCTTGCACATCACATCATTGGGTGGCTTGCTAAGTATGGTGGTTGTACTCAGTCTTTCTATTTTTCCCCTTTTTAGAAGTGTAGTGCTTCTGATTTGAAGACAAAGTTAGAGCACCAAGGCTTATACCCTAGTTGAGTTTTTGCCTATGGAGTGGACCTGAAGCCCCGCTAGGATTGCCTTTGTCCATTGTTGCTGCTTTTCTTTCCGTGTGAGGACTAAGTGCCTCTTCTGTAAGTATTTACGCTTTATTTACGGTTGGATCTGTATATTAATTTGTCATTTTGTGTTCCATGGCTTGATTCTTGCATAGGAATTTATACACAAAATAGTCTAGAAATTTGGTTCAATTTCTGGGCGTGAGAGCTGCTCTGCTCTATATCGGCTGTGTCAAGAGCTGCACGTGGTCTGTCCTCCACCCGAGAAGTCGATCTTGGGTTATCTGGCGTGGTTGTGAGGCACATGCGAAGGGTTTGCCAGTACTGTTGGGAGGATTGACAACAGCTTATCTGGGAGGATTGCTGGTACTGCTGTTGTCAATATAGAGCAGTCCTGTTGTCGATACTACTGTTGTCAATCCTCCCAGCAGTTGCTCACGCTTGCTTGTGGTAAGCACTGTAAGTCTTCCAGAATTTCCCGTGAACCGGTTCTTAATTGCCATGAGTGAGACAAACAAAACCATGCACCCACAACCCACTATTAAGCCATATTTTAGTTGGATAATTATGATCAATAAAACATGGTCAGATGTCAATGTACTATATATAAATAGTGTAATTATCCCATTAGTAAGCTAGTGGTAATTAAACATGGCTAAGCATGTAATAATTCTAGCAAGGTTAACATAATCGACACAAGCTAGCCAAATTATCATCCAAGTTTGGCAAAGGATGGACATCAAGTGAATAGCACAAGCGAGCAGGGAGGTAAATCCTATTCCCAATGTAATTAGCAAAACATGTAATTTAGTTACAAACGGTAAAAAATTTTATAAATTAAGCTCAACATGCTCAACGGGAATGTATAAATTCCCTTGCTCCTTCAAACAATCTTCTGAACTCTTTTCCTCGCCAACGCGGACTTCCGAAACAGTGAAATCTAGACGTTGGCACAAAAAACAAGGAAAAACCCTAACAAAAACCAAATAAAAACTACATGGAAAGTAAAGAAACATGTATATCTCAATTTTATATGAATTTTGCAAGTTGAATGGCCCAATTTGGAGTTCGTATGAATTAGTTATGAATTTTAGAAGTTTTGAGCATTTTAAATGATTTTCTGGAATTAAAATCGATTTATTGCATATTTATTAATTATTTTCTTAAAGGAAATCAAAGATTATTGCATCAGCAGGGGGGAGAGGTGCAACCGAGCCCACCAAGGGTGGGCCCCATGCGTCAGTGGCTCACAAGGAGGCGTGCACTGCGGACGAAGTCCACAGTGTGGCCGGCTGGCACCATGGACCGAGAACACAAGCAGTCCACGGGGCCGACGGCCCAGATCGACCGGAGCCGATCCAACGGCCGAGAGTGAAGGGGAGCCAGCTCGCTGGCTCACCTGAGCGGACGGCGGCGGCACATGACCGATGGTCACCGGCAGTGACCGACCAACACGACAGCAGTGGAGGGAAATGGGAGAAAGGGAGGAGAGACGGATGGGGTCCTCACCGAGGGCATGCGGGTGAGGGAGGTGGCATGAAGGCGACGGCGACGAGGAAGACGGTGGCGCTCCATAGGATGAAGGCGATGGCGACGGTCTGCAAGCGCGGAGCAGCGGATGGGGACGGCCGCAACCTGGGGATGGCGGGAGATCTGGTTAGGGTGGAAGGGATGGCACGGGGCGATGGCAAATGGAAGCCGGAGCCCGGCGGTTGGGGTTGAGCTGACATCTCACAGAGGGGTGGAGTTCCAGCAGTGGAGGACGAAAGCGGGGAGGTGGCCAAGATGCGACGCGGTGCGGCAAAGCCGTTGGTGGTGGCCGCGCGGCTTGAGGTGGCCTCGACCGGTGGCTATCACCCGCTGGAGAGAGAGGAGGAGACGATGGCCTCAGCGGGTGGCGGAAGCGGCGCGATGGTGGCGGGTTAGGGAAGTGGAGCGGCGGCCGTGGTAGTTCTCGGCCCCACAAATCTACCGGCGGTGGTGGCGGGTTTCAGCGGCGGCGCTATCGGTGGTGGCGCTCGGCCGAAGGCGGTGGCGAGTAGTAGAGAGAGAGGGTGGCACGGGATGCTCGAGAGAGAGCACGATGAGCTTGGGAAAGGTAGGGAAACGGTAGAGGGGAGAATGAATGTTCTTTTTACAGGGTCAGGAGCAAGAGATCGTGGCCGACGAGTGACAACGGCTGGCAGATGGAGGCAGCAACGTGGGCGGAGTGGTGGCCGGTTTTGGCGGGGAAGTAGGGTGCGCGCGGGGGATGGAGGAGGTGGCGAGGTGGACCTTGGCCTCCGAGACATCTGGCGCGAGCGCGGGAGTTGCGGGCAGGCGGCGACGAAGGCGGCAATGTGAGGACGGGAGAGGCCGGTTTTCCTGGCCGAAGGTTGAAGAAAGGACTGATAGGTGGGCCCCGTGGTCCCACCTGTTAGTGGCACAACAAAGAGGAGGCCAGGGAAGGGAGGTAAAGTAGACTCACGAGTAAGGAACCAAGCGGGCCGAGGAGGGGGCCGAGGAGAGGGAAAAGGAGGCCGACCGACCCGGTAGGAGAGGAGAGGAAGGGGGTGGCAAGCGGGCTGTGAGGGAGAGAAAGCAGACTTGGGCCGAAAATGGCCCAAGCACAAGGAAGGGGATTTCAATTCTTTTTCGATTTAATTAATTGGTTAAAGTACAAGTTTGTATTATTAAAGTTATTTCTTGAGCTCCGAAAATTCACGAGAAATTTCAAAGTGTACTTTAGGGCATGGAGAATATTACAAAAATATTTCAAGCCATGATTTTTAAAGGAAATTTTATTTCCCACATTAATTTCACTTGTAATTAACTTTAACTTTTAATAAAAATTCTAGAAATGCATTATTTAATGATTTTTAATCCCGAAGGAAAATTGGGGTGTGACAAAGGTGATGAGCTCGAGTTCTTATTTGCTATCGAGCTCGGCCCCAATTTTCACCATCTTGTCGGGGTTGCTACTGGACAGCGCGATTATCTTTATAGCGCCATCTGGTTTGGGTTCCGTATTGAGGGTTTGGTCACTTTCCGAGGAGGTTTAGTTGCGGCAGCCATGTTGGGAGTTTGCTCGATCATATCGAGGCACCTCTTGTCGCCCTGCATGGCCATCTTTGTGTTCCCCGGTATCGTGATTATCCCTTTGGGCCCTGGTATGTTGATCAACTCATAGGCGTAATGCGAAGCCGCCATGAACTTGGCGAGTGTTGTTCTTCCAAGGATGGCATTTACGTTCCGGATAGTAGGCTCGGATATCGACCAGGGGTTGTCGTCAGAGTTGGGTGGTCAGTGTTGGAGAATTCAATCTTCTAATCCGACCACTTCATTTTAGACATCGATCCCCGGGTTGTGGAGCACACCTCACGTTTAACCTTCTCGTATTCTCTTTTTGAAGAATAAAAGGTCGAGCCACCGAAGATTTGTGCCACATCTTGGTCAAAATCAAGGAAACCTAGTTCATCGTCGGGCGGAGGGTCGTGATTACCCTTCTCTACCATGCGAACCCTCTATCCCTTGTCTTGGACTATCTTCCTAGCCATGGTCTTCTGGAATACGTTGCACTCCTCGCACATGTTAGCGCTGGTTTTGTGCACAAGATACCATTGTCATACAGGGCCATCGTCTTGAGGAGGAGGTCGTTGAGAAGCGTTTTTATCTTGTTCTGCAACAAGAACCTCCGACTGTGTCTTTCTCTTTCCTCCTTTCTTGCGACTAGACTTTTGACTTGGTTCCGAGTTGTCTTTTTTAGCTGATGGTTTCTCTTCCATCAACTCCCCCTTCCTGTCGTTCCTTCGGATGGCTTCGTCTGCATGAGCACACCTATCAATGATCTCGAACAGCTTCATTGCGGATGTCATCCGCCTTGTCACTAGCTCTTGAATCGTGTAGCGATCTCGGACGCCTGACTTGAAAGCCCTTATTATGGACGCGTCGGTGATCTCGGGGATTGTGTTCCAACATTCTTTGAAATATCAAATAAATTCTCGAAGAGGTTCACCGGGCTTTTGCCTGAGGGCGTGTAGATCATTCTCGTCCATGTGTCTCTTGTAGGTGCCTTGAAAATTCGCAATGAATTGCTTCCAAAGATCTGCCCAGGAAGATATTGAATTTCGGGGAAGGTGAATTAGCCATGACCGAGCAGATCCTTTTAATGCTGCAGGCAAGTAATTTGTAAGCGCGTTGTCGTCTGTGCCAGTGGCGTAAAGAATAGGAGAGTATATGTGCAAGAACTCCTTGAAATTTTGTGCGCCAGCGGCAATCCGTCATCCCATTGTACTTTTCTACTACTGCAAGATGAAATTTTGGGGCCCAATTTATTTCTCGAAGGAAAGGCTTAAAGGCTTTGCATCCGCCTCTGGGTAGGAAGGTTGGTTGGCGACCACGGCAGCCACGCGAGCCACCCATAGATGATGACGAAAAGGATGATGAGGGATCACGGCGGTTGCGACTTCAGCCACGTCTTGGGGGTGATCTGTCACACCCTGAAGTTCCCCTTCTCCTTAGTTTTAAATTCAACTAATAAATTGTCCTAAGAAATTGCTTGTTTAATCTTGAGTTAAACCCTATTTAATAAATGTATTTAATAAGTGAATTGGACATGGTGGAATTTTTCTTGCGATCTCCATGTTAAAATACACTAACAGGATTTTTAGCGGAATTTTTAGGGCACTAGAAATAATTTTAAACCAATTAAAACCAATTCTCGGCAATAAATAAATCCCAGAAAATCCTTTTTCCTGTTCTTTTTATTTTTCCCCTTCTTTTTCCCCTTTTCTTGGGTCGTCAGCCCATCCTCCCCGTGCGCGCGTGCCCTCTCCCTTGCTAGGTCGGCCCGCGGCCACGGCCTAGCAGCCGCCACCTTCCCCTCCCCTCTTCCTGGGTCATCGACAAGTGGGGCCCACCTATCGGCCCCTTCTTCAACCTCCAGCCGGGAGAGCCGGAGGTGCCTCCCGCCATTGCTCGCTTTCTCTGCGCCCACATCACCGCCTTCTCCGCCTAGTCCCCCACCCCCTCCCGCACGTCCCACGCTACATAGAGACCGGGATTCAGTTTTCGAATCCCGTCGCCTCTCTCTCTCTTCCCCTCCCCACATCATCGGATTCTCACAACTTCCGGCCACACCCGAGCCCCCACCGCCCCTATAAATGCCGCCAACGAGCTCCTCTCTCTTTTTTCGCACTCGCCACTCTCTCTCATGCCCTCTATCGTGCCCGCATCGCCTCGCCGGAGTTCCGCCGCCGCCACTCACCACCGGCCCTCAATTCCAGTCACCCACCGTCGCGCCTAGCCACGCCGTTGCCATCTCCGTGCTCGCTGAGCTCGCCCGCACCTCGGCCACCATTCATCCATCGGTTTCCGCTGCCGCATCATCATCGTCGTCGTCGTCTTCCACCGCGTCGGCCGTCCCCTCCGATGAGAAGCTTCTCCTTCCTTTTTCCTTTTGTTTAGTCGTTGCCGCCCCCTTCCGCTCGCGTCGCCGCCTTCGGCCGGTGCTGCCGTTGCCCGCGCTGCCCACCGTTGTATTCAAGTGTCGCCGGCATCGTCGTCGTCGCCCACGTGCCGCTGCATCACCATGGCTGGCCGAGCCGGCTTTGAGCCGTGCCCGAGACCGGCAACTGCCTCCCGCCGCCGTCCGATCGGGTCCCGGCCGATCTGGACCATTCGTCGTGTGGACCGATAATGGACCATCCGCATGGTCCCGGTCCAGGGTAGACCGGCGCCCTTGAGCCGTTGATGGGTGGGGCCGCTTGCCGGCGCCGACCCTCCCACCTGATGATGTCACCCCTAGGTATTTATTGTGCAATAAGTCATTAAGGTGTTTTCTGTTTATAGTAAAAACATAGAGAATCTTCTAAAATTCATAAGTAATTTGAGATCCTTTTAAGTCCATTCAAGTCTCAATAAATTCATAAAAATGCCTAGAATTCATTAAAAATGGTTTTGTTTCCTGTTTCAGTAGACTTATAGCTTGTTTTTCATGTGTGCTTTGTATGTCATTTAGATTCTGATGTTTCCGAAGCTCCACTTTACTTCGAAGTAGTTGCAGAGGTTCCAGCAGCACCGGAGCAAGGCAAGTCATGCATGTTAATTGATCATATTGTACCTATTTCACAAATGTCTAACTTTCTATTAAATATTGCATTTATTTTATAATGTCATGTGGGCTGGTTACCTATACTTGGCCATAGCTTGTTCATCTTGTATCATTGATAACTTGGGTATTAATATAATTAGATGTTGGTTAAGAAATGCTTAGCCATGCTTAGATCAACTAGCTCACTATGGGGGATCTCACATGTAACTTATATCTTAGTTTAACAATGATGCCTATGGACATGTACCATCATGGTATTAATACAACTAAAATATGCTTAATGGTGGGTTGTGGGCGCATGCTTTTGATAGACGCGCCCATGGTAGTTAAGGACCAGTTCGCGGGAAACCCTGGAAGAATTACCGTGCGTACCACAGCGTGGGCAACGGCTAGGCTTGTAGTGTAGCTATTCCCTTTCTGACGTACCAGGCAAGGGTGGGTGTGATGGGGTTTGGATGGGCCCCGCGACGGTCTATGCGGCTTTCGGATTCACCTAGGCACAAGGGGGGCTGCCTACCTTGGTTTTAAGGGTAGGGACGAAACCTAAAGTGTGGTGCGATTGGCTAGGGAAGGTTATGCGAAGGGTCCTATCACAGTCCCTTTCCTGTATGCCATGTTGCATGCCGACGCATGGAAACGTGTCGTGAGGCTGTCTTATGGGTACAGTTGTACACCTCTGATCAGAGTAAAACTATTTGAATAGCCATGCCCGTGATTATGGGTGATCAACCAGATTCACCGTGATTAGTCTTATCATTAATAATTTGACCTAATGGAATTGGTGTAGTACAGGTGGTTGGTTGGGCCTGTTACAACGTGGTGTAGCATTGGACAGTGATGATTAATATTGCTTAATTACATTCTATAGTTTTACCACTTTCAACCACTCTATTGGTATGACTTGCTGAGTATAGTGGGTAGTACTCAGTCTTGCTCTATCTCCCCACACCAGAGCTAGAGTACTTCTTGGATGGAGGTTACTTGGAGGAGTAGGCTTCGTCATTGTCGTCAAGGATGCCCGTGGAGTGAAGTTGTCACGCTGCGAGCGTCAAGACTTTTAGTTTAGCTCACTTTTATTTTTCGCTACATATGTAAGACTTCTAATGTGTTTGTAAGACGTGGATCTATGTATCAACTTTGTCATTTGTGTACCCTGGCTGATCCTGGATAGGGGTTTTAATGCACATTTAGCTTGGAATTCTATTTCGGGAATTTCTAGGCGTGACAAGATCGGGAGTCCTCTTCATCGTCATGGTGGTGACGTGAAGCTCGTTCATTGTCACCTCTGAGTACTGGAGTATCCTGGCGATCACGACCTTGGTCGCGATCACCATTGTTGTCTTGATCAAGATTGTCGTCAAGATTGTCGTCCCGATGACTGCCCCTATGTCGATGGTTTTGGGGTTGTCGGCATCTGTCATCATGTTGATCTTGTCGTTGCCGCCTTCGGCCATTTAGCCATTCGTGAAGGTCGCGAGCATCTTGTCGGGGAGGCACTTGTTGGGCTCATGTTCTGGCAATTCATTATCAGGGATGCGAGGTTCACCATTTTGAGGGCCGTTGGCAGCACCAACGTTCTCGGCGACCTCATCAACCTGAGGGGGCACTTCTGGAGGTGGCGGTCCTGTCGCTACGATGAAGGCAGAGTTGAGGTTTGTGATGGAGGACTCCATTCGCACATCCGCTTCCGGGTGAGTTATTGGATCGAAAGGAGATTGTCGGAGCAGATTATTGAAGGTGAAGTGTTCAACGGGAGTGTGGATAGGTTCAGCTTGTTGATGAGCTACGTCTCGAGATCGAACGAACTCGCCCTCCTCCATGGTGCCCCATGGTGTACGATCGTCTGCACCGCTGTCTTCGATCTCGACATCGACCATGTTCACATCATGCAGAGAACTCGAACAAGAAGATTCCACGGTGTCTAGGCTATGGAGTACACATGGTTCATCGGGATCAATTCCGATGTAGCCCACCATGTGATCTGAAGGGTTGTCGTGCACAGACATCGTATGAGATTGATCTCTACGAGAGTGGATCGGGCAACATCGAACCCGAAGAATTGGTTCCGCAAGCTTCAAAAATATCTCCTAGCTAGTTAGGGGGTGACTCTTGGATTTATGGATTAGGCACCACACCTTATAGGGAGAAACATGCTGAATCCCCATGCTCCTCACAAGCGTCGAGCTCAGCTTTTGCTTGGATTATGACACAGCATCCAGCCAACGAATGACTAGAAGTCTTATGGATTGGACACCATGCGCCATCCTTGTCGACAGACTTCCTTGTCAGTGCACACTTATCAGCTGAAGTCAAAGATCGGGCTGCTTTAGACCTTCTGTCGACGGATGGGGACTTCGACGTCTCGTTCTTGGCATGAACCGAAGAGGTGGCCGTTTGGGGAGATGTATTCGCTCGTGCCATCATCATGGCCTTGTCCTCAGCACGTACTAAGAGGGGCGAGATTGAGACGGCGGTGAAGACAGGGAAGACGATGGAACCAACTTGGACCATAATGAAGGCTGGCTGGGTTGGATCTCCTAGGCCAGGTTTGTCGTAGAAGTCCTCGTCGAAAAATCCTGCTCTTGAATTCATCTCGTCGAAACCTTTTAGCACCAAACCCCCTACCTGGCGTGCCACTATCGATGGACCATACACTGACCACGGTATTTATAAAGTATGGGGATCGTTGGAACCAGGGTATACACGAGAGTAGATCAAGCAATCAAGGGACAGAGGTTTATACTAGTTCGGGCCCTCAAGATGAATAACACCCCTACTCCAATTTATATGTCTTATGGATGGGAATATCGCTCAAAGTAGTATGGGGAATAGAACAACTAGATGAATCCGTCAATTAGAAGCTATTGAGAACAACCCAACAAGATCTATTCGGCGAATATGGTGTTGGCTTCCTTCGAATTGCTTCTAGGCATGGTTTTGGCTATAGCTTGTAACTTGATGCCCCTCCCTGAACGTGGGGGTCTTGTATATATAGTAGAGATTATCTTCTTCTCCAAGTAGAACTCGGGGAGATAAAATAGGATACGGGCCTAAGGAAACCTTATCTTTCCCGACTAGGAATCTGACACCTTCTACTCTGGGGAGATAATTTTCTTCTTTACTAGTCATATTTCCTTAATTAAAGGATACATTCTCGTATACTATCGGGTATATGGTATTGCCATATTTCATTAACCCATGTATAGGAGGTATTTTATCCTTGACACTGACAATGAGATAGTGAAATAGCGTTGCTATGATCTTTGCTTCCAAGTGATACTTGACATCCGAAGTTTTTGTTTTCAAAAAGAATAAAATTTATAAGTTCCTCAATGATGATAAATTCCTACCAATGTCATATGATGAGTATATTGCAAAGCCTTTACACTTATGTTACTTGTTATTGCTTGAGCTTTTTCAAATTGTTTTGACCCTTGTGAGAGACGTTTCATGCACCCACCATAGTTGTTTTACCTCTACACTAGGGGTTAGCAACATTCCATCCACCAAATAAAGTACTCCATTATGTCGATCAAAAATATCTCTCCTAATAGTTTGCAAAAGAGATGGTTGTGATAGAAAAAAAGATAGGAAGGAGAAAATATTCTCAAAGCATTATGAGAAGAAAAAATAGAAAAAGGAGAAAAAGAGTGTATGCTCACCAAAGTTCTTGAGCAGCATGAGGAAAAAATATAGTTAGAAGAAACATAGCCATGTATCTAATTAGGAATAAAAGAGAGTCTATTATCACCTTTCACCATATAGCCACACACTTACACATCTTGATCAGATTGTATGATTTGCTTTCTCATTAGATCCTCTTTTTGATTTTACAATATATATGATGCAAGTATTACCTCAATTATTTTTTCCCACCGTGAGCTCCACATATAAACCCTTAGGTAGGATGAAAAAGCGACAACACAATGCCTTGGTGAGGATTTATACACATTGATCAATCTGAGAGTATCATTTGTGGACCTCTGGTTTTATTAGCAAAATTATTGAAACACTCCGGAAAAAATGTTAAACAAAGAGTAAGTGATTGGTACTCTATGATCTGTTTTGTTTCTCAACTACCCAAGATGAGGAGAAGCTAAAAGCCCTATGGGGAATAAGGTAAAAGAGGTACTATTGCCAACTTATGCAATTCTAGGTAGAAGGATTTATTGTAGGCATGGTACTCTTGAGAAATAAAACTTGATAACAACTCCTGATCAACAACCTAGGTTTTATCTTTACTCGAGGATGAGCAAAGATTCAGCTTGGGAGATTTGTTGACGGTCATTAAGTATCGATTTCGACCTTCAGTTACCTCAACAAATAAAGGGAGAACTAACATTTCTTGCATGCATTAGTTAGAAATAATGAAGTTCCACTTGTCTTGGACAAATACTATGGATGCAGGGATTATACGATAAACTGAAGGAGAAATGTGTCGGTATGCAAATAAACACACCTCCAGCGAATCACGTGAGAGAACACGGATTGACGGGCCCACAAGTCAGACTAAACTGACTTAAAGTGGGGCCAAACCATTGTGCACCGCCTTAGGGCCCCACATGGCAGCCTCTGGAGAAAGGTGGTGGAGAGAGGTGAGGGCCAGGGGTCGGCCGAACCCCTAGTTCGACCGACCGCCTCTGGCTCCCCACATCTCCACCCTCCACGTGGGCGCTCCTAATTGCTCCCTAATGGCGGTTACAGGTGCACCAACGTCAGCAATCGCCATACAACCGTCATTAGCAGCTATAAAAGAAGATCACCTCTTCACTTCACAACACATACTCAAGGAGCAATTCTCTCAATTCTATAGTTGTATTCTCCTTAGTATTAGTGGAGTTAGGCTTAGAGTAGTCTTTGGTTCCCTAGTCTTCTCAAAGATTCGGGTATGTATTTAGTACTTTTCTCTCTCTATACGACTGAGCTTAATAAAGAATTTATCTTCTTTAATTATTAGTGTTCATAGTTTATATACTACTTTATTAGTTATGTGTCTATGACTAGTTTATACTTCAATTATATGCTTCACTTGTTAGGCTAGTCGATCTATGTCACGGCATCGGTCTAATGATCTTAACAGGTTGCATTAGTTCTAACTTGTCCACTCGAAGGGTGGGAGTCATAGGGGAATTAGTATCATTATTTATTAATGTAAGCATGGTGCTTGGGTTAATTAAATGCCGTTGGATGCGGTTGTGCCCCACATAGAGTTAGATAGACGGCAAATAGTGACAGTCATGTCCATCCTTTGTATTCCTCCACGTCCTGGTATGATGTAAGAGTTCGTAAAATATCATAACCACGCTGGCAAACCAGCAAGGAGTGATCTCTTGGTAGTGTATGGGTGCCTAGAACTAAGTCCTAGCAGTAAGCATGTATATGTTAAGTATAGTCTAAAGCATTATAGATATAGAAGTACATATGAACCTTAGTGTAATAGCCCTCCCTCCAGAACCACGCAGCCCAGCCCAATCGACGGGCGGGCCCACTTACACTTTCGTCCTTGCTTCGTGTAAAAGGGTTAACCCACGAGTGATATGGTTGGAGGGAAGAGGCCTTATAAGTTGGTTACACTCTTGCTAAACTAGCAAGGTGGTACTAAACATATACACACAGCTCTCATGGGCCACACAGGCCAAATTCCAATTGGGCCAGGATGTCACATACACCCCCCCTCAAAAGACCCGACGTCCCCGTCGGTCCAACTCACCCATATAGCCACACAGGCATATAGGCAAATGCCCAGGAACACAACCCCTCTTAGCGCACGTCCGTACGTCCAGTGCTGGCGCCATATGCCATGCCATGTGCCTCACACAGAGCCCACATGCGCCATGTGCCATATGCCCGCACACTGACCCATACGTGCAACCGCGAGGGTCGGCTCTGATACCATTTGTAACAACCCTCCCTCCAGAACCGTGCAGCCCAGCCCAACCGACGGGAGGGCCCACTTACACATACCACACCACTTACACTTTCGTCCTCGCTTCGTGTAAAAGGGTTAACCCGGGAGTGATATGGTGGAAGAGGCCTTATAAGTTGGTTACACTCTTGCTAAACTAGCAAGGTGGTACTAAACATGTGCACACAGCTCTCATGGGCCACACAGGCCAAATCCCAATTGGGCCAGAATGTCACACTTAGCTCTCTTTTGTCCTTCTCCATTGTCTAGTGTATTCTTATTAGAGATGAATATCATGTGTGTCACACTACCCAAAGTATCATTATTATCCTTTACCCCTGTTTAGACTATGGTATATTAATTATAATATGATTATGAATATATCAACCTACTCTTTACATCATCGTCTTCCCTACGGAAAAACAAATAACAATACCCATGGAATACTCCCAAGTGAAATGCTACAGCGGTATCCATGCGCTTGTGGATCTATCTGTTGTCGTATCAAATACCAATAGTGGCACAGATTGAATTGGGTGGCAGAAAAGGTTAGCGCCAACCCTAGTCAAGTAAGGATCGAGTCAAGAAAATAGGAAAGAAATGAATAGAGTGTGACTGTATTTCACGTGTGGGCTTAGATCTAGTGGACTAGGTGATTCTGGTGACGTGGCACCCTAGTCATGATCGGTTCTAAACAGCATATGTTGTGTTGTGTTGAGAACAAAGAAAGAGGATAGTGCGTGTGTTAATGACATGTTGAGTGAAATGAACCATTGTTTGCTTTCCTTTCCTTTGATACCTCAGTGTCCAAGACTCCCCTCATGACTGGCGTGGCAGGATGAAGGGCCAGGGAGTGCATGGAGATTCATAGTCATTGGAGCGGGTGTCGCAATGCTAGAAGATCTGAAAACTGGGTCGTGACTTGTCTCATGTGTTGGGACTAGGCTCATGTGTTGGGTATGTTACGAATTACGAGTAAAGCGTACATCCACTGCAGTGTGAATAAAACCAATCTTTTCAAATAACCGTGCTCATGGTTAATTGAGCGTCGGGAGTTGTACTAATCTTAACTAGACTCATAAACTTCAATTTGACTAGGATGGGATGGAGACTTGGCTGAGTTCGTTGGCATGTCTTCCAAACGCGCACAGTGCGCACGGAAAACGGAACGGTCCATTAACGCGTGATTAATTAAGTATTAGCTAATTTTTTTTCAAAAATGGATTAATTTGATTTTTTAAGCAACTTTTGTATAGAAACTTTTTGCAAAATACACATCGTTTAGTAGTTTGAAAAACGTGCGTGTGGAAAAC
The DNA here is from genome assembly GCA_008326285.1 of Oryza officinalis. Taxonomy (NCBI): domain Eukaryota; kingdom Viridiplantae; phylum Streptophyta; class Magnoliopsida; order Poales; family Poaceae; genus Oryza; species Oryza officinalis. The sequence continues at coordinate 4,600,511 of BDMV01000003.1, read as the reverse complement.
GAGACACAGGGGTTGAGAAGACAAGGAAACGAACAAAGCCTTAAGCTTTTTCGGAAGGCAGGAAAGTTGGAATTCGAGTATGAGATGGGTGAAATGCACCACGAAGGTAAACCAACCAAGTGGAGCTTGGCAAGACGTACACAACCTTTGTGGAATGGTAAACCACTTCAACAATAGCGAATTCTTTTGGTAAAATGACTAAGTCTTAGGCTTGTGAAATGATTTGTGAAAACTTTGTTAACAATAAAATTTGGCATGATTTTTTAGTGGATTCGGTTAAGGAAAGAAACCAATTGGTAGATGAAAATTTATATAGATAAGGCTGAATTCAAGGAAGAATCGTGAAGACCATAGCAAGACAGTTTCATATTTTTAGTATATCTCTTAAATAGATAGGATTAGTTATTTTTCTTTTCTTGTTAGGAAGTCTCATGTCTGATTTAGACTTGTACAAACCCAAGGGTATAAATATGTACACCTAGAGTCTTTGTAAGCTATCTCAACAGATCAATATATATCTTTCGGCACATCGTCACTCTTTTTCCTAGTGAGTTCTTAGTTTCAAGCGGGGCTGCATCGCTTCGATCTCCAGCGAGGAAGTAAGTTCCTTCAACTTAAATCGTATCGGCTTAGTTAGGACTTTCTCGGTTTGGTTCGATATTCTAATTAGCCGTTACAATCATTGCTTATCTTATATATCAGCTTTTACTAAGGACGCGTCGCTTCGATCTCTTGGTCTGATATGATATATCCATCATATTTGTATAGATCTACCGGCTACATAGATGTTTCTTATTATCTTTAATCTTATACTGTCTCGGTTAGGTCCGATCTATTAGATTGTTTATAATAAGTTTAATTTTACTAAGTAAATAAATTTTTATGCAATGGACATCAGAGGTCTAGCCGATCAGTTATCATTATTCTAAGCTTCAGTTATTAGATATATCGGTTAGTTAGCCGATATATATTTTAATTTACTTACATCGGACCTTCAGCTGATGTATGCTTTAACCATTGGACCTACATCTATCACACTATATTAGTTTTCGTCGATTGGTTCATATTATATTATTGTGGAGACTATGGGTACCATATACCCACACAGCTAGTTTATCCGACTGGTTATAGGGGATAGGTTATAAGTCATGATCATGTAATAGGCTTAGGACTTGAGTGTTACATTACCTTATGTATTAAGGAACGGCTTATAGTTCTAAGTCGAGAATATTATAGAGTCTTATACAGTATGTAGTTAGGTCTCCGATTTATGAGCTTACCCTCCGAACCTGTATAAGGAGGGTAGGGCGTCCCTTGGGGGGTAGGAGAAAATATAGCAATTAGCTAGGGTTTTCTTATACACAAATCGATCAAGAGATCAATAAACAACTCGACGGATCTAATCCCCGAACAGGAGTAGGGTGTTACTTCTTCAAAGAAGGCTTGAACCTGTCTAAATCTTTTTTGTCTACTAACCGATCGTGTTTGGCACTTGTGCGCTACCCCTAGTTTCTTCTTGTCGAAATCAGGTTTCGATAGTTGGCGTGCCAGGTAGGGTTGCGTCAAGCTTTCTTCTCGCCGACTAGCGCGATGGGATCTACACTAGGTATCGACGACTTCGCCTTCCCTCCAGGACAGGCGTTCCGCTTTGGCAGCCTCGACTTCATCACCGACAACTTCGGCAAGATTTCTCTCCTCGACTTGGATTCGAACCAGTTGGGAGAGGAAAAATACTCGGCACCGTTTGGGTTACCAAACAATGCTGAGATCTACTCCAACCTTCTATCTTCCGAGTTGGATCCAAACCACTCGGGAGAGTTTCCTGCATCACCATGTTGTGGTCCGTGCTCAAGGGAGATCGCCGTCACGATTCAACCTTTCGGATTATGCTCATCTACCGAGATCGCCGACTACCACAGCTCTTCCGACTTCGATGATCTTTATGATATCTCCACGGAGAACATCTACGACTCCGACTTCGACGACAACTACACCCCGCTGTTTTTCAACGTCATTATGGCTGAAATAGGGGAGACCGACTCGGCCATGGCCCGCAGGGTTGCGGAAGAAGAACGAGCCAAGTTCGAAGAGGAGCGGAAGCGCAAGGAGGAGGAACTCAAGCGTAAAGAAGACAATGACAAGAGAAGACGAGATCTAAGGGCGGCCGAGCGCTCCGCTCACGACGCCATACTTCAGACCCGAGTCGACAACACCAATGTCTTCCTCACGCCCCAACAGAACACGGTCGCCGTCCTCACCCTCATCGACACCATCATGGACGCGGCACCCCCCAACGTCACCCCAATTTTGGATAAAGTCAAGACTATGGTCGCCGCTATAGCCCCACTCGGCGCTCCTACGGGCTCTGCTCGGGGAGCCACCGAGTCCATCGCTGAGACACTCGACGGTAGCCGCCTACCACCAATGCGGTCCAAGGATTATCGAAGACCTAAGCAAAGCAAGACACCTGGCAGGACCAACGACCCCTGTCATCACGCAACCTGGAAGCGTCGAGATCAGTCGGCCAACTCTCATGAGAGAGGTCATGGTCGGCCACCCATTCAAGACCGAATCCGCTACAATCGTAGCTCAAGTTATCTAACTGGTTCTCGAAGGCCCGTCCCGAGTGACTTAAGGGAGTTACTCGACCAACGACACCGCGAACGTAATAAGTCTTATCATGAAAACCAAAGGAACTCCCCCAACAACTATGATGAAGGAGTACCCGCGTTTACTCGGGATTTGCGTCGAGTGAATTGGCCGAGTGGTTTCAAGCCCACTGGGATTGATAAATATGACGGCAAAACCGACCCCGAGTCATGGTTGACCGTCTATACCCTCGCCATTCGCATAGTAGGAGGAAATAGTAAGGCCATGGCAAACTACCTGCCCGTCGCCCTCGCCGACACAGCCAGGAATTGGCTCGCAAGTTTACCCAGGGGCTCGATTGATTCCTAGAGCGAGCTTCGGGACCACTTCATCGCCAATTTCCAGGGTACTTTTGAAAGGCCCGGGACTCACCTCGATCTCTACAACGTAATTCAGAAGCCCAACGAGTCATTGAAAGACTACATCCGGCGGTTTTCACAGAAGCGAAACAAGATCCCCGACATCACTGACGACGTCATTAGTTGCTAATCGGCAAATTCGGGTGCAAGCCCCCAAGGACAGTCAAGAAGATATTCGAGACAGCCAATTCCTATGCCAAGTCAGACGACGCAATCAAAGCATCACGGCAGGACAAGCAGTCCGGGAGCAGCTGGCACCCCAAGAAGGACAACGGCAACGGCAACGGTGGCCAAAAAGATCGCAAGCGTAAGCCCGAGGATCTGGTCACCGCAACATCAAATTACCAGCAACAGCGTCCACGAGTCACCGCCTACGACAAGATCATGAACGCCTAATGCACTCATCACCCGAATCACAAGCACGCGGCCAAGGATTGCTTCATCTATAAACAATTTGTCGAGCACTATGCCACCCAACTCCAGAGGCCAACGGACCGAGCCGGCACCTCAGGAACCAAGAAGGACGATGCAAACGACGGCTCTGAACCCTTTCAAGACCACAGGACTAATTTAAACTATATCTTCGGAGGACCACTAGCATATGAGTCAAAGAGGAAGCAAAAACTGACTGATAGAGAAATCAATGCAGTTCAGCCTGAAGTCCCACATTACCTAAGATGGTTGGAGGTGGCTATCACGTTTAACCGCTCGGATCATCCTGACCGAGTGGTTCACCCGGGGCGGTATCCCCTGGTACTAGACCCGGTAGTTCGCAACGTCAAGCTCAAGCGCGTCCTCATAGATGGTGGCAGCGCTCTCAATATCCTCTTCACCAAGACACTGGACGAGATGCAAATCCCGAGATCTGAGTTAAATCCGAGTTCAGCCCCTTTTCACGGAGTCATCCCAGTGCTGTCGTCTATGCCACTCGGGCAAATTACTCTTCCGGTCACCTTCGGCACTTGGGAGAACTTCCTCACGAAGAACATTTGTTTTGAAGTCGCTGACTTTGAAGTCGTTGACTCGGAAGACCTGCGCTCGCCAAGTTCATGGCGGTCCCGTATTACACTTACCTTATGATGAAGATGTCGGGTCCAAATGAAGTCATCTCCCTACGCAGCGATGTAAAACAAGCCTTCACCTGTGACAAGGAAATCTGCGACATGGCCCAATCTCCTGAGAGGTTACTCGGCCAACAGGAGATCCCACTGGCCGCATCAACATCAGGAGAAGGCGAGATCCCAGCAAAGAAGATGGTCAAATCAGGAGAAGGTGATGCCAAGACGAAGAAAATCCCGCTTGATCCCTCAGATCCCTCCAAAACTGCTGTAATAGGCACTGAGTTAGATCCTAAATAGAAAAGCGTGCTCATCACCTTTCTACAAATTAATAAAGATATATTTGCTTGGAAACCATCTGATATGCCTGGTATTCCTAGAGAGGTGATTGAGCACTCTTTAAATGTTAAAGAAGACGCGAAACCTATTAAGCAACGACTTCGCCGCTTTGCGCAAGATCGAAGAGATGCCATTAAGGAGGAACTCGCCAAGCTTTTGGCGGCTGGATTCATCAAAGAAGTTTACCATCCCGACTGGTTGGCCAACCCTGTTCTGGTTCGGAAGAAGACAGGACAATGGCGCATGTGCGTTGATTACACCGATTGCCCCAAGGATCCTTTCGGATTGCCCCGCATTGACCAAGTCATTGACTCAACCACTGGATGCGAGCTTCTTAGCTTCCTGGATTGTTACTCGGGATATCATCAAATCAGCTTAAAGGAATCCGACTGATTGAAGACATCATTTATTACCCCGTTCGGAGCTTATTGCTACATCACGATGCCCTTTGGCCTCAAGAATGCAGGAGCTACTTATCAGCGTATGATCCAGAGATGCTTTCAAACTCAGCTCGGGAAGAACGTGGAAGCTTACGTCGACGATGTTATTATTAAGACCAAAACAGAGACAAGATTTGATCGCCAACTTAGAAGAAACTTTCTCAAATATTCGAGCCTTTAGGATGAAGCTGGACCCAGAAAAGTGTACTTTCGGGGTGCCGTCAGGCAAGCTACTCGGCTTTGTGGTATCTCATCGCGGCATTGAAGCTAACCCAGAGAAGATCAATGCTATTCAAAACATGAAGCCACCAAGTACCCAGAAGGATGTCCAGAAGCTCACTGGTTGCATGGCAGCGTTAAGCCGATTTGTTTCTAAACTCGGTGAACGAGGCATGCCTTTTTTCAAACTGCTCAAAAAAACAGATGAATTCCAATGGACCCCAGAGGCCCAGAAAGCTTTTGAAGACTTCAAGACCTTTCTTACAACGCCACCCGTGTTAGCTTCGCCTTATCCTCAAGAGCCCTTGCTACTCTATGTTTCAGTAACTTTTCAGGTGGTCGGCATGGTTCTGGTCGTTGAACGGGACGAAGAAGGATGGGCCCAGAAAGTTCAACGGCCGATCTACTGCATTAGCGAAGTGCTGACCGGATCCAAAACACGTTACCCCTAGGTACAAAAATTACTATATGGAGTTTTAATTACCGTCAGGAAGTTAGCTCATTATTTTCAAAGTCACTCGGCTACTGTGGTTACATCTTTTCCACTCGGCGATATCATCCATAAATCGGGAGGTTACTGGGCGTATCGCAAAATGGGCTTTGGAACTGATGCCGTTGGATATTACCTTCAAACCAAGAACATCTATAAAGTCACAAATCTTGGCCGACTTTGTGGCCGAGTGGACCGAGTGCCAAGGGAATGTACCCAGGGAGGAGTCACAATATTGGACTATGCATTTTGATGGGTCAAAATGAATCTCAGGCACGAGAGCTGGAGTCGTCTTAATTTCCCCGACTGGTGAAAGGCTACGGTATGTTCTTCAGATACATTTTGTTGCCTCGCACAATGTGGCTGAGTATGAAGCTTTGCTTCACGGACTACGACTTGCTGTGTCTCTCGGCATACGTCGAATGATTGTACGAGGAGATTCCCAGTTGGTAGTAAACCAGGTAATGAAGGATTGGTCTTGCCTAAACGACAACATGGTTGCTTACCGTCAAGAAGTTCGTAAGCTAGAAGACAAGTTTGACGGTTTGGAGTTATCTCATGTCTTAAGGCATAATAATGAGGCGGCAGATCAATTAGCTCAGTTTGGCTCTAAATGTGAAGCAGCTCCGACTAATGTTTTTGTGGAACATCTTTATGAGCCGACCGTCGCTAAAAAGCAAGCCACCGAAGAAGAGGTTACAAACCAGGTTTCTACGTTTGACGCCGACTGGAGGACACCTTTTATCAATTTTTTCACTCGGCAGGAGCTACCTGAAGATAGAGATGATGCAGAGCGAGTTCGACGTCGCAGTCAAAATTGTGTCATGGTGGATGCGGAATTGTACAGGAGAAGCCCGTCTGGAGTCTTAGAGATGTGTTACACCCGAGGAAGGACGATAATTACTTCAGGATATTCACTCGAGAATTTGTGGCAGTCATGCCGCAGCACGTACTTTGGTCGGTAAGGCTAACCGGCAAGGTTTTTTTTGGCTCACGGCGGTTACCGATGCAGACAAGGTAGTTCGAACCTACGAGGGTTGTCAGTTTTTTGCTCGTCAAAGTCATGTTCCAGCCCAGGAGTTGCAGACAATTCCGCTTTCATAGCCCTTTGCGCTTTCGGGTTTGGATATGGTTGGTCCTTTTAAAAAGGCCCCAGGAGGTTTTACACATCTATTCGTCGTGATTGATAAATTTTCTAAATGGATTGAGGCTAGGCCGGTTGCCACAATAACTGCAGATAAGGCGTGAGATTTTATCTTAAACATCGTGCACAGGTTTGATGTCCCAAACAGGATTTTGTGACTCAGTTCACCGAAGGCGTCTTCAAAGAATTTTGTGAAGATTTTGGGATTAAGATTTGTTATGCGTCAGTGGCACATCCCAAAAGCAATGGGCAGGTTGAGCGTGCCAATGGTATGGTCCTTCAGGGAATCAAGGCTCGAGTCTTTGACAGATTGTGCCCTTATGCTGGTAGATGGGTTCAAGAGTTGCCTTCAGTATTATGGTCATTGCGGACTACGCCCAGTCGGGCTATGGGTCAATCACCCTTCTTTCTAGTTTATGGGGCCGAAGCTATGTTGCTGAGTGAGATGGAGTTTAAATCCCTTCGAGCTCAAAATTTCAATGATGAACGTTATGACCAAGAACGAGTCGATGACTTGACCCAATTGGAGGAGGCTCGAGAAGCTGCTTTGGTTCAGTCGGCAAGGTATCTTCAAGGACTTCGGTGTTATCATAATCATAACATTCGATCACTAGCGTTTATTGTTGGCGATATGGTTCTGCGAAAGATTCAGACGACGAAGGATAAACATAAGTTATCTCCGTTATGGGAAGGACCTTATATAATTACTGAGGTCACTCGCCAGGAGCGAATCGTCTAAAGTGTGAAGATGGGACAATTGTGGAGAATTCATGGAATATTGAACACCTTCATCGATTTTATACTTAAATTTTTTGTATCATATTTTTTCTCGACTGCCGACTTCAAGTAAGTTGTCTTCTTGAGTTGTCAGTCGGGGGCTATGCGTTTCAATAAAGTATGAAGTCTTTCATCAACAATAACTTATTTATATTCAGTTTATCAATGTTTGTTATTCTGATTTGAGTTAAGTATCTAAGGACTGAAAATTTTTTGATGACTTAGTCAAGTGTAGGCTTGATATCGGTCGAACGAAATTTTTTAAGAAATTAGGTGTGAAGACTCAAATTAGGACATAAACATAAATAAATTGAGTATTTACAAGTTGGATCACAAGAGTTATTTACATCAAACATCTATCCCTGGAAGTTTTATATTATGTCAGCAACAATCTTCTTGGCAGCTTCTCGAGCTTCATTGATCAGCTCTAGGGCTTGTTCATCAGTAGTGCCGTCTGCAAAGCCATCTCCTATAGAGTTTATATCTACTCGGGGATAGAGAGACTTTGTCATTGCCAGGGCTTGACCTGCACTCGTGGTAGCAGCATCAGTAATATTTTCTATGTACTTCTTTGGAGCTGTCCTGAGTTTATCAAAGATCTCTAGAGCATCTGCAGCACTTGTTCCAAGGCCGTTTTCATAGATTGCTGATAAGATTGGTGTAGCTGCATTGGCAATATCATCCCTGACTCTTTCGGCTCTCCGGACTTTTTCAGCAAAGACTTCAAATTGAACATGGGATTTAATTTTGTTGGCTGCAAGGTTGATACAATTCAGATTATACTAATGATCAAGATGAGTTGAATCAAGGAGTATAAGTTTTCGGGGTTACCTTCAATTTCTGCTATGGCTTTATTTTTGTCTGATTCAAGCTTGGCATTATCATTTTCTGCCTTCTTTAGTTGAGCCTTGAGGGTCTCGATCTCAGATAAGTTGGCAAAAACATGAAGATTAGAATTAATAAAGCTGAAAGGATTGACCAGGAGCAGATAGCTTAATTTTTCTTACCGCCGATTGAACCAGAAAGCTCCAAGTTCATATCCCGAAGCTTGCTGATTTCTTCTCGCAAGACAGTCTCTCTAGCTATGGTTTCTTCTTTGGCTTCTTTAAGCTCTTGCTGGATATTTTCTAGGGAGTTGACATGGGGCACTAGCTTCTCCAGCGTGTCGGACTTAGCTTGAGAGCGTCTATATATTCTCTGCATCATAAAAGAAGAGTTGGTTGATTGCAAGGTAAAGCAGTGATTGAAAGATGAGGAATTTCTCTTACATTCATCAGCCGGGTAGCTTCATTTAGGCTGGTGATGAGCATGCCTCGCTCTTCAGCTTCTTTTTGCTTGTTCAGGATGATGCCCTGTCTTTTGCCTTTGGCATCCCGCCACTCGATCTTGACAGGAGGCATTGAATCTTCTGCTGTTTTTAGTCGAGGGATTTCTTCTTCTTCTCCAATCATTGGCTCTGAGGAAAACAGATCTAACCAAATTTAAGAAGTGTGTCCAAGACGAAGATTTAATAATTGAGTGATTTACCTGTTATTATCTTTGGACGGTTGCTTGGAGGATTTTGTTCTTGGGCCGTGTCAGGGTATGGGCGATCTTGGTCCCCTTTGGTGATGTCTTCAATTGATGGACCTTCTTTTGGCATTTCTTGGTGGTCTGGGACCGAATTCGTCCCATCCGACTGATTCCCAGTCGGGAATTGCTCAGAAGAGCTCGGTTGGTTTTCAATCGGGAAATCTTGGATCGGGGACTCTTGGCCAGTAGTAGTCTCACTCGGGAGAGGGCTTTGGAATCCTTGTTCTGCAGTCTCTTGTTTTTCCGGCACTGCAGTTGAAGTTGCTTCTTCTGCTCGCCCGGTGGGATCTATGTCTTGAGGTTTTCTACAGAGGAGGATAGCCGATGGTCAAAATGGAGCTGAGTAAATTTTCAACAAGAAAACAATATTGGTTGTTTGAAAGATACCTGTTGGATTTCCTGATTTTTGGAGCGGATCTGGTAGACGGCCTGGGTGAGCTTATATTGATCGTGGGAGTTTGGATCTCCTCGAATTCTTCATCTGAGTCATCTATGATCAGTTTTCTTTGCTTGCTGACTTGTTTGCTGGTTTCTTCAATGGCATCGGCAGCTCTTTTGCTTTTAGCTTGAGGCGTGATCTTTGGGCCACCGGTCGGTTTCTTGACAGTCGGCTGGGCCGGTGCATCTTCATGATAAACTTTGTATGGCCGGGAGATGATTAGAGCATTTGCTTGCAAGCAATATTTTATTTTGATAAGCATTAAAGGAATTTGGCAAGATGAAAGCAGTCTAAGGTGCGGAGTTTACTCACCGGAGGAGGTGGTCGAAGAAGGCTGTAGGGAAGGACTAGCAGTTTGTTGTTGTAATCAACCATGATTCCAGTGGAGAAGATCTTGTACATGTGAGCGCATAAGATCTGAAAGTTCAGTGATTCTCGATCCTCTCGGTTGGGGTCACTCTGTCCTTCATATTCAAAAGCTGGCTTGGATCTTTTCTTGATGGGCGCCAGTCGGCTCTTGATGAAGTGCCGAGTGATTTGTTCCCCTTGGAGACCCTTATTCTTCATATCAAGGATTTTTGCCAAAAGATTATTGGCTTCTAACCAGTCTTGGTTCTCGGGCAAAGCATTCCAGTTGGCCCGTGAGATTGGCGGAAGGCCGATGAAGTCGGGTAGACTGGGGGCTGGGTTTGAGATGTAAAACCAGTTTGCATGCCAGCCTTTGTTGGAAGTTTTCAAAGGAAGAGGAAAGTAATCTCTGCGGAGAGTACCGCGGAGTTGAAATCCGACGCCACCAACAACGCAAGGGTTATCCCTATTCGGGTGGGCCTTGAGGAAGAACATGCGGCGAAAAAGGTTGAAGTGTGGGTGGATTCCAAGGAAGGCTTCACACATGGATGAAGATGGCAATGTGTAATATGGAGTTTGGGTTCAGATGGTAGATTTTGAGATCTTAGTAATCAAGAATGCCTCGGAAGAAATCAGAGGTGGGCAGACCAAATCCACAGTAAAAAAATGGGTGAAAACTATGATCTCACCAGTATTTGGAGTTGGGAATTCTTCACCATATGCTAGGCGCCAGCCAATGATCTCCTTTGCTGGGAGGACTCCGTCCTTCACCATTTCTTTCAAAGTTGATTCCTTCACGTCAGAAGTTGCCCATTGGTCGAAGGGGATTTCTCTCTCTTCCGCCATGAGTGGGATTTGTGGAGGATTGAATTAGGTGTTGGAAGCAAGGGTTCTTGGGGGAGATGTCAGGAGCAGGATGCGCGCGGTGGATTTCTATGGAGTTTTGAATATTTGGATGAATAAATTTGGTGGAACTTGAGCTCTAGGTTTTCTATGGAGGAGCTTGTGAATAGGAGCGCGAAAGGGGAAATTTTTAGAAGCTGAAGCGGCGGGGAAGACGATGGCACTTCGGTGTTTTTAGGGTATTGGTAGGTTTTCCTTTATTTGGGCCGAGGCCCATGGAAAACTTACAGCCCGTGATTTAGGTGTGGCTTAGCACGTGTCTTTTGGGACTTAAGCAGATTTGCCTTGGCAATATGCACGTGTTTTATTGCCCAATGCCTTTTAAATCCTTCCATACAGTGGTATCTCAACTTTTAGGAGTTGGAGCGATGCAATTTGGAAGGTGACAAACAGTAAAGTTTTTTCATAACTATTTTGACAACATTTTATAAGTTGTTGGAGCTGTTTGATTCTTTTAAAAGCAATTGATTTTATATCAATGCTAATTTGCCACTTTGGTGTGCTTTCTTGATTAAGACCAAAATTGTGGCTTAGGCTGATTATATTTTGGTCATATTTTTTAGGCGGTTGGTAAATCTATTTGTGGGTTTTATTAATTCGGATTTTATACCACAAATGTTGTATATTTCTAAGGATGGTGAAGTTGTGTGTTTTTGAGAGGACTCGGACCGAATAACTTGAATAGCGTAAGCTTGCCAGAACTCGGGATTATTATACACTATGCCTTGTATAAAAGGTTGTGTCATATGATTTTTGTGATTGCTCTTAGCTTTGGCTAAGTATTTATTTATATCACTCGGATGAGTATGATTATTATAGTTCTTGACTATATGCTTAGTTTGTTCAACTAAACACATAGTCGGGGGCTACACCTAATTAGGTGCATCTAGTCGATGCACCTAGGTATAGTTTTTGTGATTTTTTAGCCCTTCATAGCCTCTTGTTGGATGATAAAGCACTCGAGAGACTTAGGCAGAGGTGATGGAAGTACTCGGCGATGGAAGCACTCGGCGATGGAAGCACTCGGCTGTGTATTATTTTGATTTGAGGCAAAGTCATCTCGTCGACTATGAAGGTCTCAGGGGCTACTGTGGTGATTATGAATACCATATACCCACACGGTTAGTTTATCTGACTGGTTATAGGGGATAGGTTATGAGTCATGATCATGTAATAGGCTTAGAACTTGAGTATTACGTTACCTTATGTATTAAGGAACGGCTTATAGTCCTAAGTCGGGAATATTATGGAGTCTTATACGGTATGTAGTTAGGTCTCCGATTTATGAGCTTACCCTCCGAACCTATATAAGGAGGGTAGGGCGTCCCTTGGGAGGCAGGAGAAAATATAGCAATTAGCTAGGGTTTTCTTATACACAAATCGATCAAGAGATCAATACACAACTCGACGGATCTAATCCCCGAACAGGAGTAGGGTGTTACTTCTTCAAAGAAGGCCTGAACCTGTCTAAATCCTTTTTGTCTACTAACCCATCGTGTTTGGCACTTGTGCGCTACCCCTAGTTTCTTATTGCCGAAATCAGGTTTCGACAATTATCTAGTTGTAGTTTATACTCAAACATGTACATTCACTGGTTAAATCTTTCTTTATCAACCTCAATCTTATACTATCTCGGTTCAGTTCGATCTACAAGATTGTTTTTGATAAAAAGTGGTTTGTTTATGACTATACATAGTTTAGTTCTAGTCGATAATAGCATGAGTCTTATTGTTTATCTGACTATTTGAATCCACATCGAACCCATAGCCGTTGATCCAAACTCTATCAACATCGGCTGGCCATGCTACATTAGATCGGCCTATTGGCTGATTGGCTCCTTGATCTTGTACGATCTATCTATCTTGTTAGTTGCAGGATCAAACTAACTAGCACGTCCTGAACCTGATTTAGAGTTAAGCAAATCTCTTAGGCCTTCGTGTGTTGATTCAGATTTTGCATCAACAAACTTGCTTTGCGCAAATAACCCTAAAGCCTTCTTTGAACCTTGTGAGCATTATTGCATGTTGTAGTGGTGGCTTGTGAGTACTTTATATACTCACTGTTGCTATTTTTCTCCTCATTTAGAGTTAGATACTGCAAGTGACCCGTGCGAGCGGTTCCCGAAGGAAGAAGAACCGAAGGAGGCGCCATACGACCTAAGTTCCCAGTCAATGTCTGTGGACAAGTGCAGGACCGCCGTAGCATAGCTTCTGCTACCTTACCTATATATTTTGCTAGTTTATGTCATTTGGCCAAATCTATTTGGTTCCTTGTTGGGCAACCTTTTGTATCCCGATTATGTTGTAAGACGATGAAGGCAATGTATCGACAATATTATGTGTGTATCAAACTACTGATCCAGGAAATCGGTATGGAATACACATGAGGTTTCCGGTCTCAAAAATACGAGGGCCGACAAGAAGCTAGTAACCATGATTTTACACAAGTGTGAGGATCTATTAGGTAAATAGCATTAGAATTTTTTTAAAGACTACAAGCTAGCCTCAAAATATATTAAGAGGTATTTCACTGTTAAAAAAAAGTACTTCCTCCATCCCAGTTTGATCATCATGTAAGATTTTTAAGATTTTTTTAAAATGATCATCATCTAACAAAAGTGTATCTTTGTTTATTTGTGCAAAGAGTAAATGTGCATCGTGGAATGCCATGCATGCATGCATGCAACTAACTAAGATTAATTTATATTGGTTCTACCCATGCAATATTTAAAGTGTGAATTAATTTCTGTTAAACACGAAACAACAGAGCACCTTAATCGATGAGGATTAATTTCAAAATGATGGATGTTTTAATGTTCTTAGTCTTTGTGTCTTTTGCTTAGGAGATAATCAAACTGGAATAATGAGAGTATATTACTGTGCTTGAGAAGAACACAAGATTATCATTCATCAAAGTTCACAAAAAATATAATCACATGGTATGAACACAAGTGCATTTGACTTGGATTCATATACGAGTTAGACTGTGTTCGGGACGAAAAATGGTGTTAACTATAGCACGTGATTAATTAAATATTAGCCCAAACAACTTGAAAAATTGATTAATATGATTTTTTTAAGTAACTTTTCTATAAAAAAATTTTTAAAAAACACACCATTTAATAGTTTGAAAAGTGTGAGTGCGAAAAACAAGGGAGTTGAAATTGGAAAAAGAGAGGAAAAAACTCAGCCTTAGTTGGATCATGGTATGGAGATACCAAATTAATAATGTGAACACATGTTAGGGAACATGTTGTTGGATGGACCCAATATGAGACACTGCAAGAGCTATATGTGATGTTCAATCAGTGATCTCATATTAGTGTTGGTGTAAAATCCTTAGACCTGAGATTATCATGGTTCCCAACATGTGTAGTAGCTTGCTTAGGGGCTGCCAAACACTACTTCGTAACTAGGTAGTTATAAAAGTAGTCTTCGGACATGCTATGAAACATGTAGTGGGATATGAATAATCAAGATAGGATTTGCCTCTCTCTTGAAGAGATATCTCTAAGCCCTTCGATGTTATAGATTATAGAAGTGCATGGCTATGCCAAAAGTGATTGAGGAGTCAATCGCAGGTTAAATAATCTATTACAGGATCGAGTGAATGATTGATCTATTAAAGGATAACACATATCTAGTCTTGAGCTTAATTGATATCGTGAAGCAAATGGACTCATACAAGTATACACTAGAGGTTCAGCCGATATGATCTTTATGTATATCCGATGGGTCAATATGTTCTACTACGTGCCACTGTTGACACGTGGACCGAAAAGTAGTTTTTAGGTTACAGTTGAGTGTATATGAACCTACAGGGGCGCACACTTAACAGGCCGAAATAAAGGGATTGGATGGAGATCCAATATATGCTCAATTCGGATAAAGATCCGAGTAGGACTCCTATAGGCCTCGGAGGCCCAGTTATGGATCCTATATATATTCTTCAGGTGATGAGGATGGTGGTGAGAGAGATACCCTAGTCGTCACTCCCCTCACGAGCAAAACCCTAGCCGTGCACGGACGCTAGCACGTCCGTGCGACGTGTTCCATCCCTGGACGTGTGAATACCAGTAGAGGCGCCGCTGGTCTGCAGTGCTGATCGACATGAGAGCACGGTGGGACATACACACGAGGAGGAGAAAGCAGGTAAATAGCACCTGGCATCACAACTTGATCACTGCTCCCACTCTCAGACCGCAAATGCCAGCCCTCCCACAAATGAAAGTCAAGAGCCTGCCCCTTACTACATGCAGTCCCGTTACATCAATTAAATTACTAGCAATCTAACCAAAAGAGCTATAGAACGGAAGTAAGAAAGGGCTCGTCATCTTAAGAAAGGGCTCGCCATCTTACGGCATGGCACCCAATACGGCGTTGTGCGTCCTACAATCCCACTGTGGCTCCAGGTGACCTGGAAAGACTTGAACAGAAGCACTGTCCTGAGCATGTAGCCCTTCACCTTTGTGATGCATCCTGCTACATGTTTCCATGACCTGCATATAGCAGGGGAATCAGGCGGACACATGGTGCATGACCCAACCAAATCAGTTAGAAGAAAAAGTAATGCATGTTGTAGGGTTACATGAGATCCAGTTTACCATGTGTAGCTGTATGGATTTGATGTGGATAAACTGGACATCAGATAGTCCTTCAGTAAAAGGATAAAAAAACGCAAGATTGATGAACCCACTCAAGTCTTCCAGCCAGTATATGTCAACAGTTTGCTTATCACAACGTCCACCATGCAGTGCCTGAAGTTCAGCAGAATCCAACAGGTGCTACCTCTTTTTTGACGCCTCCCTAACCAAAATGGTGTATATATGGAAGCTAGGCATGCAATGACTAGTTTCCATTATGTGCAGAAACTCCATGCACAAGTCTTTGTATCCATCCCTGAGCAATCCATCGATGAGCACTGCCTGTACAACGTCATCAGGATTCCAAGTCCTCATGAGCATGTTTTCAAAAGTAATCCGGGCTTCCTTTCTTCTGTGTAATTGGCATAAAGCACATATAGTTCTTTATAACCATTAAGGTGGACCTCACAACCTTGAGTAGACATATGCTTAAATACGCCCATAGCAAGGTCAACATTCCGGACTCTCAAAAGTGAACATAATAAGGAATTATATGCCTCCTGATCTGGACATAAACCCTGACTAACCATGCTTCCTAACAACTCATTTGCCTCAAACCATCTCCCAGCTGTACTTAAGCTTGAAACTAGTGTATTGTGCAACTGAACAGATAGGCCAGGATCCAGTTCTGATAACTTAGCACACATAACTGACACAGCATCTTGATCAGTGGTTTGATAACCAAAACTGCAGTTTGGGACTACATCTGGCAAGGCAGCAAGTCTCTGGTCAGCTAATAGGTACTCATTTTTCAAGCCTTTGATCAAAACACCATATGTCCACAACGTTGGTTGGCACCCAGCCTTTATCATTCTTCCCAGAAAATCAAATGCACGCTCAACTTTCCCTGACATGATATATACTTCAATCATCTTAACATAGGTAATTTCATCTGGAATGAGCCCTTGCCGCTCCAATTTTGCAAACAAATTCTCAGCTTCCTCTACCTTGCCTTCTTGACCTAGAGCACGGATAAGAGAACTGTAGGTAAGAAGATTAGGCAAACAACCTGCTCAATCATCTTGTTGAACATTTCAAGAGCCAAAGATGTGGAACCATTTTTGCACAGCCCATCAATCATTGCAGTGTAAGTGACTACATTTGGGAATATCCCTTCTTCAATCATCACTTTACATAGTTCCTCTGCACCAGAAAAATTATTCTGCTTAGTCAGACCATGAATAAGAACATTGTATGTCTGAACATTTGGTCTGCAACCACGTCTCTTCATATGTTTCAACAACGATGTTGCGGTGTCCAGTTTCTCATTCTTGCAGTATCCATCTATCAGTGCAGTATAGGTAACTTCATTGGGGCATAAGCCATGATCCACCATTTCATTGAACAATCCAAAAGCCAACTCCATTTTGCTTATCTTGCAAAAACCACATATCAGTTCAGTGTAAGACCACTCGTCAGGTTTACACCCACTATCCCTCATAAGGTCTAGAATCCTAAGAGCACTTGTAGTATTTCCTGAGTCACAATATCCTTTGATGATGGTGTTGTATGTTACAAGATTAGCTGAATGTCCTCCCTGCAACATATTGTTCATCATTAACATTGCCTTCTCAGGATCACCAATAATGCAATAGCCCTTAATCATTTCATTGTATGTCACGATGTTTGATGAACAACCGTTTCTGCCCATCAAATTTAAAACAACAAACGCATATTCGATTCTCCTGTTCTCAACCAGAATATTTATCAAAGCATTATATGTCACTGTATTAGGGAACACACCATCTCTAGCCATCCTATGGAACAGTCCAATGACCACTTTCAATATCCCTGACACACAAAGACCACTGATAAGTGCTGTGTACGTATACACATTTGGTTCACACCCCTTATTTTTCATAACAATGAACAACCTCCAGGCATCTTCATAGCACCCCATGCCACATAATGCAATAATAGGGCCAGTAAAAGTGTGCGCTTCGGCAGAAAACCACGCAATATCATCTCCCTAATCAAATCAAATGCCTCATTAACCCTCCCACTATCACATAACCCATTGATTAATGTCGAGTATGTTACCGTGTTTGGCTCACAGCCCTCCTTAGCCATCTGATTGAAAACCTGCAATGCTGAATCCAAGTCATGTTTCCTACAGTGACCAAGAATCATCGAAGTGTAGGTGAACGTGTCAGGGCTCATCTCGGACTCGAACACCTTCTTCATGATTGTCTCTGCATCCGCTACATTGCCATGCATTGGTTACGGCATTGTAGATAAGTAAATTTGGCTGTACACCCTCGCTCAGCATGTGGTGGTACCTGTCCATGACGGCAGCAGTCATTCCAAGCCTGCTCAGACGGATCAACAGGGCGCTATACGCGAAGAGACTCATCCTGAGGCCGCTTTGGCTGAGCATATCCACGAAACTCATCGTTCTCGCCACTGCCTCCTTGCTGCGGCAGGGCTTGATCAGGTGGATGCGCGCGCGCCCCGCGGCGGCATACCGGCGCGCGTCCACAAGGCGCCTGGCGAGCGCGGCGAACGTGCCCGGCCGGTACGAGTGCGAGCGCTCCCGCGACAGGAAGAGCAGGAGGTCGAGGCCTCGCGCGGCGACCGGGTGCGACTCCGCCACGGAGGCGGCCTGCGCGGGTGTGAGGGAGGCGAGCGCGGCGCTCCGGTGCCAGCCCGGCCGCGCCAGCGCCCGATGGACCCTCCTGATCAGGGCGTCGTCGCACGGATCCAGATTCCTCCGCCCGCTAACGCCCTCCGGGTCCACGAGTGGCCGCTCAGATCCTAGGCCCCGCGACGAGGAGGAGAAGGCGGAGACGAGGAGGACGAGCGGCCTCAGGCGGGCGGCGCGCGGGGGAGGCCAGAGAGGGCGGAGACGAGGGGTAGGCAGCGACTGGAGGGGCGCTGCCATGGGGAGGATGAGGAGTTGGCAGGTGGCGGCGACGAATGGCGGAGGAAGAGGCCGCGCGGCGCCGTCTCGATTAGGGTCGGAGAGACGGCGGCGCCCAGGCGCGCCCGGCTGACGCGAATGGATCCTCTCTGGCTTGCCACTTGCGAGAGGTGGTAGTAGGTCGGTCAAGTGAGTACTACGATCCGTTGCCATCGGACGGTCATTTCTCCATCTTTCTCCTCCCTTTTGTTTTCCTCAACTTCTCTTCTCCATTGACCACTAAGCTCACATCTTATAGACGAGGCTAAAGAGTGATTGTCACTAGGATTTATAAATTTGTCAAAAATCACTCAAAATTTAAACCTATATGAGCCAACTCAAATGTAAATTTTGATAGGATTCAATATAATTTATATGAAGCTCATAAATTTAGATAGTTCAATGGGGTCATATTCTAAACTGTTCAAACTTATAAACCCAGCGTGCGCCACAAAGGGTTGTGATGCCGTCTTTCTCGTACGCTGACATCGTGAGGCGACAAGGTCCAAAAATGAAGAGAGGTGGGGTAGCAAATCGTGGTGCAACGAGAGGAGGGGGACAAGGTGATTTTGTGGTCGGTAAGGGTGGTTTCCACCTAGGCTATGGCGGTGACGGTGGAAGATTGTATCGCGGCAGGGGATACAATGGAGGTTGGGGGTACCATGGTCACCACGTTAGAGGAAGAATAAGTGATGGCTTTAGAGGAAATACTGGCCAACACTTCCTGACGAAAAGGACCAGGCGGGGCTATTGTGTCTGTGGCACTGATGGGTGTCATGAACGGTGTCATTCCCACAACCTCTGCTCTGACAGGGCTTTCGGCAGGGGCTGACAGTGCTGCTGCTTTGGCTGCCTTTGCTGGTGGGAGGACATGCAGACGTTTCTGTTGTGACCGGCGGTATGGTACCGACTGCTGTCGGCTTCGTAGTTGGTGGTATGTTAAGTGCTGCTGGCTTCTCTAACGTGGTAGGACTATCGGCAGTGGCCGGTGTGGGAGTCAGCATGGCAGGTTTGAACGGCGAGATGGTAGACAAGAGTAACATGGTTGTTAGCTTCTCAGGTGTGGTTGGTGGCGCAGCAGGTAGAAAATTTGGTGTCGGGGCTGCTGGCTGTAATTTGAGTGTTGTTGTGGCCTAACTGAGATGCTTGGTGATGGCACATGATGACATAATGGCTCCCCCGACGTGTCAATATGAAGGATTGAAGTCCTTGCAGGCAGGACAGCTCAGTGATGACTATGATCATTAAAAAAATCAAATTAAATTAATGGATAATTATGGTCTCATAACATGGATATTTACTTCACTGGCATCGTTTCGCGCCAATATAAGCAAAGGCACAAGCTCGATTCCTTTACATGTAGAACAAGGTGAGTGTTAGGCCAATTTAAGAAGCACACTTTATTTTGCGTAGAGCAATTACATCGTACTGTATGTTTTGTATGTTTTCTGTGGCATAATTCATTGAAACAATACATACATAACAAATAAGGGAACTGCACATGCAAGTTTGATATGTGTCAGTGATACGGGCCCGAGGGTACCAAGACTAAAGGGATGGGTGGCCCCCTACACCCACGTGGCGTCCCCCCTGAGGAGGGGTCGGGCCTGAGGGTGAGGTGGCAGTTGCCTTCCCTAGTCCCCCCGAGGGTCGGGCCGCTCCCACTCCTTCCTCGAGGGTCGAATCACCCCGAGCCCCTCTACGCTTGTGCCACGTGTGCGAGGTTAGGTGAGCGTCACCAGCGCCCACCTAACCGCATTAATGGCAGCTCAGGCGAGCGCACCACGCCGCATTTAATGCGGCGTGTGACGTGCGTAGCCAATCTATGATTGGTCACGGTGATTGACCAGTTGTGACCGGTTAGATCACGGGTGAGACGGCGGCAGAGCACCTGCGCGCTATTCGCACGTCAGGCGGCGTGCAGCACGCCAGGCCTCATCCCATCAGAATGATGAGGGCCTTTTGCCTCTCGTCCCTTGGCTGGAGTTGGTATGCCAACTCCGGTCAGATGGTTTTCGTTTCCCGATGCGAACGGAACACAGAGGTCTTCACACATTTAATGGAGTTTGACATAAGCGTCCCCCGTGTCAGCCGCCTGACCGAACTAGGGCCATGCTGCAGCGACTGTGCGTGTGACTTCCGAGTCAAGCAACAAGACAGCCATTAAATGTAAAAGAATGTCTTCATTCTATCTTAGGTAGACTTTTGGCCCAGGTGGTAGCCCCTTGAGATATAAAAGGAGGCCCGGGCCTGAGGAGAGGGGAGGACGAAAAACAGATAGACAGGAGAGAAAGGGAGCATAAAACACTTGTATTTCCTGATATTCCAGTCACATATCCACCACACACAGGAGTAGAGTGTTATGTCACGCCCAGAAATTCACTACCAGAATTTCCGAACTGATTGTGTATTAAAAACCCCTGTCCAAGACCAGCCAGGGTACACAAACGACAAAGTTGCCATACAGATCCACGTCTTACAAACATTATAAAAATCTCTTACATAAAAGCAGCGAAAAAAGAAAAACAAACTATTCTAATAATCTAAACACTTGCAACGTAGCGACTCCAATCCACAGGCATTCCTCAACGGTAGCCACAAGCCTACTCTTCTAAAAAATCTTCCTCTGATACATACTCCAACTCTGGTGTGGGGAAAAATAAAGCAAGACTGAGTACTACCCACTGTACTCAACAAGTCATACCGGAAAGGAATATAATGATGCAAATAATAACAAAGGGAAAGGCTACAATGGCTATTTGCATAAAATACGCATTTAAAAACAATAGTTGAAAACAGTAAAATAATTGAATTAAATAAACAACATTAAACCATCACTGTCCAACGCTACACCACGTTGTGACAGGCCCAAATCACCATCTGAACTACACCAGTTCCATTAAGTCAAATTATTTGAGACGTATATCTAATCACGGTGAATCTGGTTGATCGCCCATAACCGCGGGCACGGCTATTCGAATAGTTTTACTCTGATCAGAGGTGTACAACTGTACCCACAAGACACAGTCCTACAACACGTTAACGTACGCCGACATACCACCACGGTACACCGGAAAAGGAGCTGTGACAGGACCCTTCGCATAACCCTCCCTAACCAAGCGCACCACACCTTAGGTTTCACACCCACCTATACACCAAGGCGAGCAGCCCCCCTCGTGCCTAGGTGAATCCGGCAGCCGATCAACGGGTAAAGCCCCCGCCGACCCAACTCCATCACGCCCACCCTTGCCTGGATGCGTCGGCTAGGAAAAAGCCACACTACAAGTCCAGCCATTACCCATGCTGGCTTGTGGAAAGTACGGTAATTCTGCCAGGGTTTCCTGCGAACCGGTCCTTAATTGTCATGAGCACGACCATCAAAACCATGTGCTCACAACCCACCATTATCCAGTTTTAGTTGGACCAATTATTTAATTACTCATGATTAACCATCGTGAATCTACATGAAATAATCAATCATTAAGTAACAGTGAAACATTATTATCCCAATAGTGAGCTAATGTTTCTAAGCAAGGCTAAGCAAGTTCTATTGTAGCAACTATTCAGATTATTTCCCAAGCTATCAAAGGAATAAGGTAATTACAATAATAGGCTGAGTACAATAGGTAATTAAGCCCATAGATGACATTATAAAACAATGCAGTATTTAGAGAAAAATAAGACTGTTTCACAATTTAGGTACAACATGATCAAATGAATAAGTATGACTTGCCTTGCTCTTGTTCGGGTTCGACCTCAGCAACGATCTCGAAATAAACGGAAGCGTCGGAATTACCGGAATCTATACGACAAACAAAACAAACAACAATACATGCTATAAGTCTACTGAAACAAAGAACAAAACTATTTTTAATAGATTCTCTACATTTTTGTGAATTTAATGAAATTTGAACGGACTAAAACGGAGTCCGGATGAATTAGTTATGAATTTTTGAAGTTATCTGTGTCTTTACTATAACAGAAAAATCCTTAATTAATTATTGCGCAATAAAACCCTAGGGCTGACGTCATCGCTGACGTCAGCGGCGGCGGCGGCCAGTCCACCATGGACTCGGTCCACGGGACCACGGCGCATCACGTGGCGCACGCGTGGCGCCGACGCGGCGGCCATGTGGCGCCCACGTGGCGGCCACGCGGGACGGGAAGGGGCGGCCGGGATCAGCCCGAGTGGCCGATCCGACGGCTACGCGGCGGCGGCGGCAGCCGGTGCGGCCGAGCGGCGGCGCACGGGCGGCGGCCGAGCGGCGGCGCACGGGCGGCGGCCGAGCGGCGGCGCGCACTAGGGTTAGGGTTTGGAGCGCGGCGGCGGCGGGGGAAAATGAGGAGGCCTCGGGGCGTGGGGAAATAAGTAGGGGCGGCGCGCGGAGGGAATCCCGCCGGGATTCGCGGCGGCCCGGGAGTGGCGGCCGGCCGAGTTGGAGACGACTCCGTCGCGGGCCTACCCGTCAGCGACCGAGCGACGCGGAGGAAGGCGGAGTGGACTTCCCGGCGGCTCGAGCCGTGGCCTCGGGCCGGCCCGGGAAGGAGGAGGGGCGCAGGGAGGCGCGGCGACCTGGGCCGGCTGGGCTGGTCCGGTGGGGGAAGGATGGCGCGCACGGGCGGTGGCCCGGGAAGGAGGAGGAAATGGGCCGACGGCCCAAGAAGAGGAAAAAAGAAAAAGAAAAAGAAAACGGAAAAGGAAAAAGGATTTTCCAGGGTTTAATTTATTGCGCTTGAGGTTTTTAATTGATTAAAATTATTTTTAGGGCTATAAAAATTGCACTAAAAATCCTGTTAATGTATTTTGGCATGGGGAACTCAAGAAAAATTCCACCTCGCCATTTCCACTTCTTTAATGCATTAATTAATTAGACTTTTCTCCAGATTAATTAAACAATTTCTTTGATAAATTATAAAATTCGATTTTTACGATTTAGGGAAATTTCAGGGTGTGACAAACCTACCCCCCTTAAACGGAATCTCGACCCCGAGATTCGGAGGTGCTGGCGAAAAGGTGCGGATGGGTGGCCTTTAATTCATCTTCTCTTTCCCATGTAGCTTCTTCCTCGGAGTGATGGCTCCACTGAACTCTGCAGAACCTGATAACCTTGTTTCTGGTCCTCCTCTCGCTGGTTTCAAGAATACGAATTGGCTTCTCCACATAAGTCAAATCCTCTTGAATCTCAATCTGATCTGGGTTTGCTTGCTCCTCGGGTACCCTTAAACATTTCTTTAACTGAGACACGTGGAAAACATCATGGATGCCAAGCATGTTGGAGGGCAGTTCAAGTCTGTAGGCAACTTCTCCTCGGTGCTCCAGAATTTTGTAAGGCCCCACAAAGCGTGGTGCTAGTTTTCCCTTGGTTTGGAAACGATGCACACCTCGAAGTGGTGTGACCCGAAGGTACACATGATCCCCAACTTCAAAGATGAGCTCCCTTCGACGGTTGTCTGCATAGCTCTTCTGACGAGACTGTGCAATCCTCAATCTCTCCCGAATCATTCTGACCTTTTCCTCTGCGTCGTTTAGAACTTCAGTCCCAAACAACTGACGTTCTCCGGTCTGATCCCAAAAGAGCGGAGTGCGGCACTTTCGACCGTACAATGCTTCGAACGGTGCCATCTGCAAACTAGCTTGGTAACTATTATTGTAGGAGAACTCGGCGTACGGCAGGCTCTTGTCCCAAGCTCTGCCAAAATCAAGTGCACAAGCTCTTAACATGTCTTCCAAGATCTGGTTGACTCGTTCAGTTTGACCATCAGTTTGGGGGTGGTAAGCAGTACTAAAGTTCAGACGAGTTCCCAACTCCTCTTGTAGTTTCTGCCAGAATCTCGAAGTAAACTGGCTCCCTCGATCGGACACAATTTTCTTAGGCACCCCATGCAAACTCACGATCCTTGCCAAATATAGTTCCGCCAACTTCTTTCCCGAGTAGGTGGTATGTACTGGTATAAAGTGGGCGACCTTGGTGAGTCGATCCACGATCACCCAAATGGAATCGTGCCCTGTTGATGTTCTTGGTAAACCCGTGATAAAATCCATCCCAATTTCTTCCCATTTCCATTCTGGAATTTGCAGAGGTTGTAGTAATCCTGCTGGTCTCTGATGTTCTGCCTTCACTCGCTGACATACGTCACAGAGCGTGACAAATTCAGCGATTTCTCTTCTCATGCTAACCCACCAGAACTTCTCTTTGAGATCTTTGTACATCTTGGTACTGTCAGGATGAATTGAGTATTGGGTCTGATGAGCTTCCATAAGTATTAGGTCCTTTAATTCCTTGTTCTCTGGAACACATATTCTTTCTCCCATCCAAATTGTTCTGTGTTCATCCTCGGTGAAGTCTCGTGATTTGCCAACTCTCATATTCTTCTTGAGTTCAGCTATCTTGGGGTCAATGACCTGGGCTGCTCGAACTTGCTCCACGAGCGTGGGCTGTGCCTCCAAAGTAGCCACAAATCCGTATCCCACAATACTCAAGTTTAGACGTTCAAACTCTTGTTGCAATCTGCCACATATTCCTTGGGTAAAAATAGCGTCGCAGTAGCTTTTCCTGCTCAAAGCATCGGCCACCACATTGGCCTTACCGGGGTGATAATGTATTCCCAAGTCATAATCCTTGATTAACTCCAACCATCGACGTTGTCGAAGATTCAGATCGGGCTGAGTGAAAATATACTTCAAACTCTTGTGATCCGTATACACCTCACAACGATTACCAATGAGGTAGTGCCTCAAGATCTTTAAGGCATGTACCACTGCTGCTAATTCCAAGTCATGAGTAGGGTAGTTGTTCTCATGTGGGCGCAGTTGACACGAAGCGTATGCGACCACTCTGCCTTCTTGCATCAGCACACATCCCAACCCTTGGCGGGACGCATCACAATACACTTGGAAATCTTTCGTCTGATCCGGCAAAATCAATACTTGTGCGGACACCAATTTCTTCTTAAGCTCCTCAAAACTTCTGTCGCATTCTACCGACCACTTGAATTTCTCATCCTTTTTCAGCAACTATGTCATTGGCTTGGCAATCTTGGAGAAATTCTCTATGAACCGACGGTAGTAACCCGCGAGTCCCAGAAAACTCCAGATCTGTGAAACCGTGCGCGGAGGCGTCCACTTGGTAACTGACTCCACATTTGACGGGTCTACGCGACAAAAAAAACAAACAACAAAACATGCTATAAGTCTACTGAAACAAAGAACAAAACTATTTTTAATAGATTCTCTGCATTTCTATGAATTTAATGAAATTTGAACGGACAAAAACGGAGTCCGGATGAATTAGTTATGAATTTTTGAAGTTATATGTGTTTTTACTGTAACAGAAAAATCCTTAATTAATTATTGCCCAATAAAACCCTAGGGCTGACGTCAGCAGCTAGGGCTGATGTCATCGCTGACGTCAACGGCGGCGACGGCCGGTCCACCGTGGACTCGGTCCACGGGACCACGGCACCGCGGCGCATCACGTGGCGCACGCGTGGCACCGACGCGGCGGCCACGCGGCGCCCACGTGGCGGCCACGCGGGATGGGAAGGGGCGGCCGGGATCGGCCCGAGTGGCCGATCCGATGGCTACACGGCGGTGGCGGCTAGGGCGGCACGGCGGCGGCGGCAGCCGGTGTGGCTGAGCGGCGGCGCACGGGCGGCGGCCGAGCGGCGGCGCGCAGGCGGCCTGCGAGCGGCGGCCGAGCGGCGCGGGCGGTGGTGCCGAGAGGAGAAAGAGAGAAGGGGCGGCGGGTGCTCACTGGCAGCGGAAGACGGCGGCGTCGGCGGTGGGTCAAGGACTCGGGAGCGGCGGCGCTAGGGTTAGGGTTTGGAGCGCGGCGGCGGCGGGGGAAAACGAGGAGGCCTCGGGGCGCGGGGAAATAAGTAGGGGCGGCGCTCGGAGGGAATCCCGCCGGGATTCGCGGCGGCGCGGGCGCGGCGGCCGGCCAAGTCGGAGACGACTCGGTCGCGGGCCCACCCGTCAGCGACCGAGCGGTGCGGAGGGAGGCGGAGTGGACTTCCCAGCGGCTCGGGCCGTGGCCTCGGGCCGACCCGGGAAGGAGGAGGGCGCGGGGAGGCGCGGCGACCTGGGCCGGCTGCGCCGGTCCGATGGGGGAAGGACGGCGCGCACGGGCGGCGGCCCGGGAAGGAGGAGGAAATGGGCCAACGGCCCAAGAAGAGGAAAAAAGAAAAAGAAAAAGAAAATAGAAAAGGAAAAAGGATTTTCCAGGGTTTAATTTATTGCGCTTGAGGTTTTTAATTGATTAAAATTATTTTTAGGGCTCTGAAAATTCCACTAAAAATCCTGTTAATGTATTTTGGCATAGGAAACTCAAGAAAAATTCCACCTCGCCATTTCCACTTCTTTAATGCATTAATTAATTAGACTTTTCTCTAGATTAATTAAACAATTTCTCTGATAAATTATAAAATTCGATTTTTACAATTTAGGGAAATTTCAGGGTGTGACATGTTACGTTTCCCAGTGGCTCGAACCTGTATAAACGCTTGCGTCTCTCTCTCTCGCAGTCGGTGGAGAGAGAGTTTCGCCCTGCGCCCCCGGCCAAACTCACAAAGGGGGGCCCTCTCTGTCCCCTGTTGAGGAGCTAATGCTCCGTCAGCTGGCATGCCAGGTAGGGGCGCGTGTGTGTTTCTCTGACTCCCCACTCTCTTTCGTGTGCGCCAAGTAAGCCCTATGGCTGAAGAGGCGGTGGTGTACACCCCCACTCCGAGTGCCAGCGAAGACGACGGGGAGCCGAATCCTCGTCGCCAAGCGTGCGCTCCCTCGCCTCCCGCCCGCCGAAGCCCTAGGCGGGGGAAGGCGCCTGAAGAACCGGAGGGATCAGCAACGTCGCCGCCGGCCGATGGCGGAGAGGGACGCCATGGCGGGGTGCGTCGCCGCCTCACCTACGGTGACGGCGGCATGCCTCAGGGCGCGCTCCAGGCTGCGGGAGAGCTCCTGCGCCACCCGCCCGTTGTCCCCGATCCAGAGACTCCTGTCCAGCGCTGGCTGGATGATGTGGCCGACTTGGTCATGACAGCGCAGCAGCACCTAGGCACTGGCGGACGGTCGTCCACGTCCGGGGCGTATGGCGCTGCAACCGCCGCCTCTTTGTCATCAAGACGAAGAGCTTGACGGGCGGCGGCCAACACCTGCCGCTCATCCGCAACCCCCTCATCGACGCCCTCGGCCAGCCGCGGGCGTCACGAGAGCATGCATGGGGGGCCGGATGCCTGGCTCGATAACGAGTGCCGGCGCGATAAGCGTTGCGCCGCCCATGCGGGGGAAGGCGCTTCCTCCCCTCGAGCGCCGCCCCAATCTACCATGGGAGCAGACCCCCCGTGTCCCCAGTCGGTGGTTGTCAGTGATATGGGCCCGAGGGTACCAAGGCTATAGGGATGGGCGTGATCACCGGGAGGGGTTCGGGCCTGGGGGTGACGCGGCGGCTGCCCTCCCGGTTTCTTCCGGGGGTCGGGCCACTCTCAGACCTTCCCCGAGGCCTGGGTCGCCCCGACCCCCTTTGGCATTGGTGCCACGTGCGCAGGGTTAGGTGGGCGCGACAGAGCGCACCTAACCGCATTTATGGTGGCTCAGACAAGCGTACCACGCCGCGTGCACAGCCGGTCTGAGACCGGTCACGGTGATTGACCGGTCGTAGACTGGCTAGATTGCGGGTGGGGTGGTGTTAGAGCACCTGTGCGTGGCACGCGCGCCAGGCAGCGCACGGCACGCCTTGCCCTGTCCCATCAGAATGATGAGAGCTTTTTGCCTCTCGTCTCTCAGCCGAAGTTGGTATGCCAGCTCCGGTCAGATAATCTTTGTTTTCCAACACGAGTGGATCACGGAAGTCCTCCTCCATTTAATGGAGCTTGACACGGGCGTCCTCTGGAACGGTCGCAACGTCTGAGCAGGCGGCTTCTGAGTCAAGCAACAAGACAACTCTTAAAATGTAAAAGAATGTCTTCCTTCTACTTTAGGCAGCTGGTGGCCCATGTGGTAGCCCCTTCTCATATAAAAGGAGGCCCAAGCCTAAGTAGAGGAAGGAGAAAAAAAAGGGGAAGGAGGAGGAGCAACACTTGTACTCAGATATTTCCGATTTCCACATCCACCAGAACACAGGAGTAAGGTATTACGCTTCCCAGCGGCCCGAACCTGTCTAAAACGCTTGTGTCCTCACACCCGGGCGTCGAGCTTCTTGGTCGGTAAGGGCTTTCGCCAGGGTTTCTACTGGCCGACAGCACTCCACGACGCAGCCGACCTGGTCCGGCGATGCAGGGCATGCCAGTTTCATGCCAAGCAAACGCATCAGCCGGCCCAGGCCCTGCAGAACATACCCCTTTCATGGCCATTTGCAGTTTGAGGGCTGGACATCCTGGGTCCCTTCAGGAAGGCCGCGGGCGGGTACGAGTATCTATACGTCGCGATCGACAAGTTCACCAAGTGGCCCGACGCTTATCCGGTCATCAAGATCAATAAGCACTCGGCGCTCAAATTCATTAGGGGCATCACTGCTCGGTTCGGGGTGCCCAACCGTATCATTACGGACAACGACACCCAATTCACCAGTGAGCTTTTCGGCGACTACTGCGACGACATGGGCATCAAGCTCTGTTTCGCCTCACCCGCCCACCCCAGAAGCAACGGCCAGGTGGAGCACGCCAACGCGGAAATCCTCAAGGGCCTTAAGACCAAGACCTACAACGTCCTCAAGAAGCATGGCGACTCGTGGATCGAGGAGTTGCCAGCGGTGCTCTAGGCGAACCAAACCACCCCGAGCCGAGCGACAGGAGAAACGCCTTTCTTCCTTGTCTATGACGCGGAGGCGGTCCTGCCATCCGAGCTCACCCTGAGGTCCCCTCGGGCCACAATGTATTGCGAGGCTAATCAAGATCAGCTTCGCCGAGGCGACCTCGACTACCTGGAAGAGCGAAGGCGGCGCACGGCCCTCCGAGCCGCGCGATACCAGCAAAACCTGCGGCGCTACCATCAGCGCCACGTCCGGGCCCGATCACTCTGCGTCAATGACCTCGTCCTACGCCACGTCCAAACGCGTGCTGGATTGAGCAAACTCTCACCAATGTGGGAGGGACTGTACAGAGTGATCGGCGTCCCCCGGCTGGGCTCGGTTCGGTTGGCCACGGAAGACGGCACAGAGCTACCTAACCTGTGGAACATCGAGCATCTTCGCCGCTTCTACCCATAAGGGGGTCGGGTGTTGTACCTCGGGCTCGGGCCAACCCCGCGTGCCCCCCCGGGCATGCAGGGTTGGCCGGGGGCTCCCATCATACATATGCATATGTTTATCTCTATTTCTTCTCGTATTTCGATAATAAGCATTTCTGATTTCTTAAAGACTGCGCCTGTTTTGTTGTTCCTTCTGAGTATTTTGACTTGAGCCAGTCTGTTCGTGCTCGTCCTTGCCCTCGGCAGCCGGGTCGTCTAGAACGCCAACGAGGCCCAGAACCGAGCCGTGCCCCGGGACGCGGTGAACTCCGGGGGGGAATCGGCAATGGCCCACAATCGGGTCCCCACAACCCTCGATCACCGCGCTCCCGGCCTGGCCAGTCTCGACATGCGGATCTCTCCAAGGCATTAGCTCTGACCCGCGCTGCTTGAGGCCGGGACCCAAGCCCGAACCCTCGCTCGAGTCAAAATTTGAAGGGATCGCAAGACAGGCCGGCCTTATTATATATGAGAAAAGCATAACTAATATAGAATAAAAAACTTGTTCGATTGCAGATAGACGAAGACGACGAAGTCTTATATAGAAGCACCGGCCCGGAGGCCTCATGACAGAAAGAAGAAGAAAGCAAAAGGTCCGGGAGGCCTCATAAGAAGGCATGCAGCGGCCCGGGAGCTCACCCCGTCGCGCCCGGCCCGCCGGCCTCGCCGTCGCTGTCGCCGTCGTCGCCACCATCGTCGCTATCATCCTCCTCATCGGAGTCTAGGGCGAAGACGAGCCGAGGGGCAGCATCCCGGACTTGGGCGCGTGCGCTGGCCTCGATCCCGGGGGGGAACTCTACGAATACCACCCACAGGGAAGTCGGCTCGCTAACACGAGCTCCACAGCGCCCCAGGCGAGGTCCCTCGAGGAGGACTTCACCATCTCCTCGATCTCCTTGGGGAACTTCTCGAGGTCCCCGGCCATCTCCGACAGGCGGTGGGCGAGGCCCCCCGGTTGGCGGCGTACTTGGGGTGCCGACCGCGCCAGATGCACGCTTGACGTCCCGCGCGGTCGAGGCGGGAGACGGCGTCCCGCAGCATGCCGGGCCCCACCTCGTTTGCTAGCCGGAGAGCCTTGAGCTCCCCGGCAGACGAGTCCAGGGCGCCCCGCAGCTCGGTGATGGTACCCTCGGCGGCTGCGAGGCAGGCGGCTATGTCGCCCTGGCCTGCGACCACCCCGCCGCCGCGCGCCAGCCCGTCCAGCTCCTTTGCCCGCGCCTCGAAATTTGGAGGCGCGCTGGTCCTCCCACACCTCCTCGCGGAGAAGCAGGCTGTCCGCTAGCCGCTGCGCTGCGGCCTCGGCCTCTTCAAGGGCGCGCCCCCGCTCAGCGAGCGCGTCTTCGCAGAGGCGGAGTGCGGACTCCAGCTCAGCGGTGGTGGCCTCGTGCGCCGCCAGCGTCGCCTCCCGTGTGTCTAGGGCGCTGGCGCGCTCCTCCAGCGCATCCAGCTCCAGGGCACGGCGGTCAAGGGCTCCGGCCCACCGGCGCACGGTGGCCTCCTCCGCCAGCAGGCGCGAGGCCCGCTCCCCGAGCGTGCTGGTGCGCTTCTCCAGCGCCATCGTGCGGGCCTCTAGGGCCTCCTCGCGCTAGCGCGTCAGCGCCTCGATCTCCGCTGCCCTCCGCTCCCGGGCCGCGGCGGCGTCGAGAACCCCGCGGGCGGCGTCGAGCTTCTCCTCCAGGTCCACCATGCGGGTCCTGTGTTGAAGGCGGAAGTCGGCCCGCGCCTCGTCCATGACGGCGGTGGCGATGAGGGCCGTCTCTCTCTCTTCCTCCACCTCGCGGGCTACCTCGGCCAGGGCCCCGCGACGGGTCTCAAGCTCCACGCCTTGTGGCTGGTCTCCACCATGGCCTCCACCGAGCGCCGTCCCTCCTCGATGCGTGCCCACGCCGCGTCGATCTTCGCCCGCTCCGCCTGCAGGGCCTGCATCTGGGCGCTTAGCTCGTCCAGCACCGTGCTGTAGGCCGTGGCCAAAGCCTGCAGGAGAGGCTTCGCGCTTAGCGGAGTAGTGGACGAGAAAGGGGATTGCCGTCCCCACGGTGGTGGAGTCCGGCTCGGCTCGCCGGCCGACGCGTAGGCCCGGGGCCTCCTCCCATGGCCGGCTCCTCCTCAGCGCCCACCAAGGCATCGGGCCCCGGGTGCGCCCCCTCCGCGTCGCCACTGGCGGCCTCTATGGCCGCCTCACCCTTCGGCGCGGCGAAATTGGTGGCCGGGTCGGCAGCCTCAGCCTCCGGCACCCTAGCGGCCTCAGCCTCCGGCGCGACCGAACCGGGGGCCTAGGCAACAGCCTCGGCCTCCGGTACCGTGGCAGCCTCGGCCTCCTGCGCAGCGGTCCTCGTGGTCCGCGCTGCCGTCTCGGCCTCCTGAGCGGCCGTCTCGGCCTGGCGGGCTCGGGCCGCTTCCCGCGCGGCCCCTTCGGCCTCCTACAGGCGAGCTGCGACCTCCTGGAGGTCGGCCTCCCGCCTTCGTGTTTCTTCGATCGCCGTCTCCTCAGCCCCACTACCCGCGGGTCGGCCGGCCTTGGAGTAGCGCGAGGGGCGGGATGGGATTTCGCTGAGCCACACAAAAAATATAGAATAGAAAATGATTAATAAAAATGAAACATGGGGGTCAAGGAATAAGGATACGGCCACTTTGGGTGAGAGATTGAACCTGCGGGGTGGCCGGCTGAACCACCACTTCAGGGGCGTGATGAGGCTCCCCATGCACGGCTCAGTCTCCCCATATTGCGGAGCCGCAGCGTCTCCCTCTCCCCCTCGGGCAGGGACGTCGGCGCAGCGTCTTCCGGGCGCCTGCTGCCGACGCGCTCCGCCCCGCCCCCTCGGGGAGGAGACGGAGGAGGGGTCCTCCCTTGTTTCCTCTTCCCCTTGGCGTCGACAGGGCGGCTGCTCCTCGAACCCTCGCCGCGGGGCCCCGTCGCGTGGCCCCCTTCGGGGGTATATCGATCCCCTCCTCCGCGGCTACTGCCCGCGCCATCGCTGCCCCCGGGGGCCCAGTCCCCCGAGGCCCCGACCGTCTGCATGATGGCCAGGATGTTGGCGCGCTCCGGGTCGCTGCAGAGGGGGAGGATCCCCCGAGGGATGAGGGACGACTCCATGGAGCTAAGGTTTAGCACCCGTTGGACCACCATCCTGAAGTCCTCGGGGTCCCAGTCCCATTTGCGTCCTTGGTGGGTCCTTAGGAGGTCCTCGGGCCCGGTGTACTCCCAGGCGCCCCGGGCGCGTCGCTGGAGCGGCGCGATCCGGCGGCGGAGGTAGTCGCCGAACACCATGGCGCCCGTGAGCCCCTAGGCTCGCAGCCTCGCTAGGCGGTCCAGAACGACGTCGTAGGCGTCCCCAAGATCCACCGTCGCTCGCCAGCTCGGCGCCTGCGCCGGCGGCTAGCTCGGATGTCGGAGGCGCGCTTCGTCGGGGAGGGGGGTGTAGAACCAGTCACTCTTCCAGTCGTCCCACTTCTTGCGTAGGACACAGGGGATGTAGCGGCTCAGCACCTGCCCCCGCGGCTGGAAGTAGCGGCCACCGACCACCGTCAGCGGCGATACCGGCTGCACGGTGAAGAACCACCAGAACAGCCGAAGAGATGGGCACACCCAATGAACATCTCGCACAGGTGTGCGAAGATGGCCAGCGTCATGACCGCTTTGGGGGTGAGGTGCGCCATCTACAGGCCGTAAAACTCCAGCACGGCCATAAAAAATGTGGAGAATGCCGGGATCAGACCCGCCATGGCGCTCGTGAGCCCCTGGGTAGTGCGGCGTCAGGCGTCCCTCTCCCAGCGTGACCACCTCCCGGTTGGCAGATTCCGGCATGAACCGGCGTGGTAGCCCAGCATGGCTCTCGCTCGTGATGCGAGAGGGCGGCAGCACGCTGCCATCAAGCGGCAAGGAGCTCCGCGTCATCGTGCCAGCGGAGGAAGAGCGAAAAAGCGGGAGTGGGCGGCGAGAAGAAGGCAAGGGAAACGGGAAGGTTAGGGCACGGACGGCTGAGGCAAGGAAAAAGTGGCGAGAAGAAGGGAGCAAATCCCTTCCTCGGCGCCCTTTATACCCTTGCCCCCGCTAAGCTCGACTCCTCATTTCCCTCGCCCACTAAATCGCCCCCTCGTTTTCCGCGCCCACGCCTCCACTCGCCCCACTCGCCCGCTTCTGGCGCACGCGTCAGTCGTGCGGCCGTTGTGGTCGAGGCGGGGCAGATCGTGTCAGCATTAACTGCGCACGGTTACCGTGAAAAGTGCCATCATTGCGTCCCCAGACGAAACGGACCGGCGTGTCCCGGTCCGCGCGTCGCCCCGAGTAATGCAGCGGTTACGAGGAAACTGCCCATTATTGCCAATGGCGTTGTCCTGCTGCACGCGGGTCGTGGCCGTTGGGGTTCTTTCGCTCCAGGGGCCTGGGCCCACTTGTCACCGGACCAAAGGGGTGGCGTCAAACCTTGGCATTTCCCCCCCAAGTGGGGCCAACCAGGCATAACGCCGGGGGCTACTGTCGGTTATACGGGCCCGGGGGTACCAAGGCTATAGGGATGGGCGGCCCTGTGCTCCCACATGGCGCGATCCCCGGGAGGGGGTCGGGCCTAGGGGTTATGCGGCGGCTGCCCTCCCGGTTTCTCCCGGGGGTCGGGCCGCTCTCAGACCTTCCCCGAGGCCTGGGTCGCCCCGACCCCCTTCGGCGTTGGTGCCACGTGCGCAGGGTTAGGTGGGCGCGGCAGAGCGCACCTAACCGCATTTATGACGGCTCAGACAAGCGCACCACGCCGCATTTAATGCGGCATGGCGCGTGCATAGCCGGTCTAAGACCGGTCGCGGTGATTGACCGGTCGTAGACTGGCTATATCGTGGGTGGGGTGGTGTTAGAGCACCTGTGCGTGGCACGCGCACCAGGCAGCGCACGGCACGCCTTGCCCCGTCCCATCAGAATGATGAGAGCTTTTTGCCTCTCGTCTCTCAGCCGGAGTTGGTATGCCAGCTCCAGTCAGATAATCTTTGTTTCCCAACACGAGTGGATCACGGAAGTCCTCCTCCATTTAATGGAGCTTGACACGGGCGTCCCCTGGAACGGTCGCAGCGTCTGAGCAGGCGGCTTCTGAGTCAAGCAACAAGACAGCTCTTAAAATGTAAAAGAATGTCTTCCTTCTACTTTAGGCAACTGGTGGCCCATGTGGTAGCCCCTTCTCATATAAAAGGAGGCCCAGGCCTAAGTAGAGGAAGAAGGGGAGAGAAAAAAGGGGAAGGAGGAGGAGCAACACTTGTACTCAGATCTTTCCGATTTCCACATCCACCAGAACACAGGGGTAAGGTATTACGCTTCCCAGCGGCCTGAACCTGTCTAAAACGCTTGTGTCCCCGCGTTTGTCGCTGAGATCTCACAGACCAGGAGCAAAAGATTTCACCCTATGCCCCCGGTCGAACTGGCAAAGGGGGGCCCTCACAGTCCCCTGTTGAGGAGTTAACACTCCATCAGTGGGGCTGGCTGCTGAGCCTTCGTGGCGAGTCTTCGGAATGTCCGATGGCCCCCGAGGTTCCAGCCTAGCTTCACCGAGAAATATGACGGCAGCGTCAACCCCGCTGAGTTCCTCCAGATCTATACGACTGGGATAGAGGCCGCGGGGGGTGACGACAGGGTCATGGCGAATTTCTTTCCCATGGCCCTTAAAGGCCAGGCGTGAGGTTGGCTGATGAACCTGCCACCCGCGTCGGTCCACTCCTGGGAGGATCTATGCCAACAGTTCACCACGAATTTTCAGGGCACATATCCACGCCCGGGGGAAGAAGCGGACTTGCACACAGTGCAGCGGAGGGACGACGAGTCCCTCCGATTGTACATCCGGCGGTTCTGCCAAGTCCGCAACACCATCCCCTGTATCCCTGCACATGCGGTCATTTACGCATTCAGGGGGGGCGTGCGGCACAACCGCATGCTCGAAAAGATAGCATCCAAGGAGCCCCAGACCACTGCGCAACTCTTTGAGCTCGCGGACCACGTGGCCCAAAAGGAGGAGGCCTGGACCTGGAACTCCTCCGGCTCTGGAGCGGCAGCTGCGGCTGCCCCTGAGTCCGCTGCCCGCTCCGGGCGGCGGGAAAGGAGGAAGAAGAAAATGTCGGCCCGTTCCGACGATGAGGGCCACATCCTCGCTGCTGAGGGTGCCTCGCGGGCCCCGCGCAAGGGGAGGCCCGCGGGCGACAAGAAGGAAGCCGACGCTCCCATTGGGGAGCGCCCGGCAGGCAAATGGTGCACAGTGCACAACACCTCTCTCCACGACCTCGCTGACTGCCGCGTGGTCAGGAACTTGGCCTAGCAGGTGAGGAAGTGGTAGGAGGAGAAGGGGCAGGGACACCGCGAGGGCAAGGCCCCGGTGACCTCTGCTGGCAACCGGCGAAGTGAGCCCAAG
The DNA here is from genome assembly GCA_008326285.1 of Oryza officinalis. NCBI lineage: Eukaryota > Viridiplantae > Streptophyta > Magnoliopsida > Poales > Poaceae > Oryza > Oryza officinalis. Next base: position 4,564,635 of record BDMV01000003.1, on the reverse strand, counting down.
CAGAAGGCCCCCGCCGAGGACGCCGATGATAAGGACTTGGGCTTCCAGGAGCCCGGGCCATCGTCGCCACCGTCGACGGGGGAGCGTGCACTCACGCTTCCCGTCGCAGCTTCAAGGCTATGAAGCGAGAGCTTCTGGCCGTTGTCCCCACCCATGAGGCAACGTGATGGGTGCGTTGGTCGAAGGTCACACTCACCTTCGGTCAAACCGACCACCCGCCATGCGTTGCCCGGGGAGGGCAGCTCACGATGGTGGTCTCCCCCACCATCTGCAACGTCAAGTTGAGATGCGTCCTGATAGACGGCGGCGCAACCCTCAACATCCTGTCTCCTGTGGCCTTCGACATCATCAAGGCCCCGGTGATGAAGCTCCGGCCGTCCCTGCCGATCATCGGCATGACGCCGGGACACACGGGTCCGTTAGGTCACATTGAACTCTCGGTCACTTTTGGTGGCCCCGCCAACTTCCGTACCGAGCGGCTTGACTTCGATGTGGCGGATCTCAATCTGCCCTACAACGCGGTCCTTGGAAGGCCCGTATTGGTGAAGTTCATGGAGGCCACCCACTATGCCTACCTTCAGATGAAGATGCCGGGCCCCAGCGGCCCCATCACTGTCCACGGCGACCTCAAGATCGCGCTGGCTTGCATGGAGCAGCATGTGAACAACCTCGTCGCGGTCTCCAAGCCCGCGAGCAGCGACGAGAGGCCCGAGGCCTCCACCTCGCACACCCCGAAGCGGCGGATGGCCTCAGGCGATGAGGTCCCTGTGAAGGAGGTCGCGTTGGGCGACGACCCGTCCAAGATTGCCAAGATTGGCGATCACTTGGGCGGCAAATAGGAAGACGCCCTCGTCTCCTTCCTACGGGCAAAAGCCGACGTCTTCGCGTGGAGACCGGCGGATATGCCCGGGGTCCCCGAGGAGGTGATCGAGCACCATCTCGCCGTGCGGCCGGACTCAAGGCCCGTCCGGCAGAAGGTATGGCGGCAGGCCCCGGAGCACCAGGCCTTCATCTGTGAAGAAGTGGCGTGGCTCCTGGAGGCCAGATTCATCCGAGAGGTCATTCATTCGGAGTGGCTCGTGAACCCGGTCGTCATCCCCAAGGCGAATGGCAAGCTCCGGATGTGCATCGACTACACTGATCTCAACAAGGTCTGTCCTAAGGACCCTTACCACCTGCCACGCATAGATCAGATTGTCGACTCCACTGCGGGGTGCGACCTTTTGTGTTTTTTAGATGCATACTCAGGTTATCATCAGATTCACATGGCTAGGGAGGATGAGGAAAAAACTGCATTCATTACTCCTGTAGGCACTTATTGTTATACAACCATGCCTTTTGGATTAAAGAACGCAGGTCCTACTTTCAACGTACTACTCGCATCTCGTTGGGTAGTCAAATAGGGCGCAATGTTGAGGCATATGTCGATGACTTGGTTGTGAAAACGCGCAACCAAGAGACCTTGCCCCTAGATTTGGCGGAGACTTTCGAAAGTTTCCGCTCCACACGCATGAAGCTAAACCCTGAAAAATGTGTGTTCAGTGTGCCGGTAGGCAAGCTTCTCGGGTTCTTGGTCCCAGCCCGAGGCATAGAGGCCAATCCCGAGAAGATACAAGCAATAGAGAGGATGCGCCCCCCCAGCAAGCTTAAGGATGTGCAGTGCGTTACAGGATGTATGGTCGCCCTAAGCCGATTCATATCGAGGCTGGGAGACAAGGCACTGCCCCTATTTAAGCTCCTTAAGTGCTCCGGTCCATTTGTCTGAACGGAGGAGGCCGAACAAGCCCTCAACCAGTTGAAGGTTTACCTCAGCTCTCCCCTAGTCCTAGTGGCCCCGGAGCCCGAAGAGCCGCTGTTGCTTTACTTAGCGGCGACCCCGCAGGTAGTCAGCACAGCGTTGGTTGTGGAGCGCGACGAGGAAGATCCTCGGCCCGCGCGCCCCCATCCTGTGTCGGGCCGACCCGGGCCAGAGAAGGGAGGAGATGCCCCCGAGCCAAGCGGCGGCCTAAGGCCCCCACCGGCAAGAGACGGCCCTCTGCCCGCTCGTCAGACGACGTCGAGTGCCCCCGACCCCCAGGAAGGCCCCGAGGCCACTGGGGGAAGGAGCGGCCCGACACCCTCCGACCCCGAGGTCACCGACACAGAGGTCGAGCGGGCCCAACAAGGCCCATCTGACAATGGGCGCCCCGAGCCCAGTGCCCCTAACAAAAAGGCTAGGCCCCCCCGAAAGGTGCAGTAGCCGGTCTACTTCGTTAGTGAGGTACTACGGGATGACAAAACCCGATATCCTCAAGCCCAGAAAATGCTTTATGCAGTTCTGATGGCTTCGAGGAAGCTACGCCATTATTTCCAGGCGCATCGGGTCACTGTGGTCACGTCCTACCCCCTCGGCCAAATCCTACACAACCGGAAAAGTACCGGACGGGTGGTAAAGTGGGCGATCAAACTCTCTGAGCCACGCCACGCGATCAAGAGTCAGGCCCTCGCCAACTTCATGGCTGAGTGGACCCCGACTCCCGAACCCGACCTCGGGCTCTCCACCCTCGAGGCCGAGGCAGGACCCTCGCGACAGCCTCACGCCGCCCATTGGGTGATGCAATTTGATGGCTCCCTCGCCCTCCAGGGCTCCGGCGCTGGGGTCACCTTGACCTCGCCGAGCGGGGACATCCTCAGATATCTGGTTCGCCTGGATTTCCGGGCAACCAACAACATGGCGGAGTACGAGGGACTCCTTGCGGGACTAAGAGCGGCGGCTGGAATGGGGATCCGCCGCCTCCTGGTGTTAGGCAACTCTCAGCTAGTCGTGAACAAGGTCTCCAAGGAGTACCGATTCTCCGACCTGCAAATGGAGGCCTACGTCCGCGAGGTGCGACGTATGGAGCGCCATTTCAACGGGTTAGAGCTTCGGCACGTGCCCAGACGAGACAACGTGCTTGCCGATGAGCTCTCAAGGCTTGCCTCCTCACGAGCCCCGACCCCACCGGGTGCCTTTGAAGAAAGGCTTGCCCAACCGTCGGCACGTCCTGATCCCCCGAGGGAGCCGGACGCTGTTGTGCCACCCCCAGAGCCCGTCAGAGTCTAGGCTTCGAGGCCCAAGGGGGTCAAGCCCGGCCCCCCAAGACAGATCGCTTGGATGATTGAGATCCAAGCGTTCCTCAAATATGAGACTCTACCCGAGGATCGCGTAGGGAGTGAGCGCGTCACTCGCGTCTCCAAACGGTACGTGTTGATAGAGGGGGACCTCTGTAGAATCAAATGTGTTTGATTATTATTTTATGTGATGAAACATTGGTGGCTTGTGATATTTTATGTGAGTAGTGTTGGTTTATTCTGATGGTATTTCATGTGATTATATATGATTGATTTTGTGAAGAGATGTGTGGATTTGACCTGACGGTCAGACTGACCAGGCACGGCCGGTCAGACCGGAGGTATGCGTGCGGTCAGACCGGCCAGCCCGCGGTCTAACCGACAGATTACCTATTCGCTTTCGGTTTCGGTTTATCTTTTCGGTTACGGATTGTTTCTTCGTGGATTTGACTTCTAGATGGTTTCTATGTGTATGGTTACTATTGTTATACTAATGTGAGTCAAGCTTGGATGAACTTGTGCTCGGAATATGGTTTCTTTATCGTATGTGTGCAGGTATTGCTTAAGGCCTCGGGAGTTACAATCTATATTTTCGAGTTTGTCATTTACCGGTGTTTTCTGGGTCCTGACGGTCTGACCGGAGGTATACGTGCGGTCTGACCGGCGGGAGTGTGGCGGCGGTACTACCGAAGGCAGGGCAGCGGTCTGACCGGCCAGGAGGGGCGGTCTGACCGGCGACTACACGGCGGTGTGACCGGAGGTACTTCGACAGCAGCAGTTCGATTTCGTTCTTGAGATTGATTTCGTTTTTCTAGATTGGTTTTGTTGGTTCAAGAGGTAAGCTGTAATTTGTTTAAAGTTTTGGCTTTTGGTCTTCCCTACCATTCACCCCCCCCCTCTGGTAGGTTGGATTACTCTATTTCGATCCTACAAGTGATATCAGAGCCTCGTTCTTGATTGGATCTCTGTTGTTTTTCTGGTCTATTTGTTATGGCTGAAAAGTTTTCAAACAAACCTCATGTTTACAATGGAACCGACTTTGATTATTGGAAAAAAAAGATAGAATCTTATATAACATCTCAAGGATATGACACTTGGCTAAAAGTTGCACAACCTTATGAAATTCCTGCTCATATTGATACTCCCGCTCTCAAGTTAGATTTTGAAAATAATTGCAAAGCTCGCAATATTATTCTTAATGCAATTTCTCACTTCGACTTTGATCGTGTTTCGCATCTTGCTACTGCTAATGAGATTTGGAAGGCTTTGAATGATTTTCACACTGGATCTTCAAACATAAAAGAGTTGCGAAAAGACGTTTTCAAAAAGGAGTATATTAAATTTGAGATGACACATGGGGAGTCTTTGGATGATTATCTGGGTCATTTTAACAAAATTTTGAGTAATCTTAGATCTGTTGATACTTCTTATTATGTTAGTTATTCTCAGTCTGAGGTTGCTCGTCACTTTATGAACGGTCTTGATATGAAGGTTTGGGATGTTAAGGTTACTTCGATTCAGGAATCTATTGATATGAACACTTTAACTTTGGATGTTCTTTATACTAAATTGAAAACTTATGAGATGAACATTTTTTCTAAGAGAACTGATTCGAAATCTTCTGCTTTGGTGTCTTCTTTTGTATCTTCTTCTAATTCTACTTCACAATCGATGTTTACTTCTTTCTCTGCCATGTCGAATGATCAACTGGAGGAAATCAGTGAGGAGGACTTGGTATCGCTTGCTAATAGAATTTCTCGAGTTGTGAATAATGCCAGGTTCAGGAGAAGAGGAGGACCAATTCAGTGTTTCGGGTGTGGACAACCAGGACACATCCGCTCTCAGTGTCCCAAGGCAGGAAAGGGTACACAGATGGAAGCAAAGGCTCAAGATGGATCCAAGGACGCCAAGCAGAACAAGAAACAGGCAAAGAACATAAAGATGAGGAAGTACTACCAGAAGGCCTTGGATGAAGCTTTTGCAGCTGTGCAAGGATCCAGCGACGTCGAGTATTCAGATGATGATGAGGACGACAAAGGAAAAAGCATCGCTGGAGTTTGTCTCATGGCAAAGAGTATTGCAGATTCTGATGAAGAGAATGAGGTAATAAACGCTCCTAGTGTTGAATACCTTCAAGAAGTAATTGCTAGACTTGGTTATAAGATTTCTAAATTTGAAAAGAAAATTAATCAACATGAAGTAGTTATTGATTCTCTAAATGTTGAAAACAGTCGATTAAAATCTCTTGTTTCTGATGATGATGAATGCAAGTCATGTGAGGTTTTATTTGCTGAAGTTAATGCTGTTAGAGAAGTCAATTGGTCTAATTGCAAAAAACTTGATGTTGAAATTAAGAAATCTAAAAAACTTGAATCGTGTCTTGCTCTTAGCTTTGCCATGAATACTAGATTGATTGATGAGTTGTTTTTGACTAAAAGAGCTTTGAATAAATGTAAAGTTGCTTTGTTTGCTAGCTCTATGTTTAATGTGATTAGCTCTAAGAGGTTAAAACAATCTAGTGCAAAACCTTGCTCAACATGTCTTCCTAGTGATTTGAAACTAAAAAATGCTTTAGTTCGAGTTAAGCATATGAAAGAAATAGTTAAGCAAGATGAAGTGTTTTCTTGTCAAACGTGTAGAAAAAACAAGGGTCTTTTGGATGCTTGTAAAAATTGTGCTACTTTGACTCAAGAGGTTTCTTACTTAAAAAGTTCCTTGCAACGTTTTTCCGATGGTAAAAAGAACCTCAACATGATTTTGGATTAATCAAAAGTTAGCACGAACAACCGCGGTTTAGGTTTTGATCCTTATAGTCACTTTTCTAGACATCCTCCTGTTGTTTTGAGCATAACTGAGAAAAGTGAAATTTTGACTAAACCTGATTCTAAACCCCCTGTTTTTAAGTCTGCTGGCATTATGATTACTTTGAGTGCTTCTTGTTCTACAAAGCCTGTTGCTAGTACTAAATCTGTGTTTAATGCTAAATCTGTTGTTAGTACTAAAAATACTGTTAATGCTAAGTCTGTTGTCTCAACTTGTGCATCAACTTATCGTGAAAAGTATATCTGTTCTTTTTGTGGTAAACATGGACATATTGCTGGTTTCTGTTTTAGATTTGCTAGAAAACAGAAAAAGGAACGGGAGATAGCTTTTGCGAAACAAAGGTGGCAAAAATCAGTTTTTTCCTCGAGGCAGGCGGTCAGACCGCAGATGGACCGGCGGTCCGACCGGAGCTATACCACCGGTCAGACCGGTAGGAAGCCGTCGGTCAGACCGCAGGTACAGCAGCGGTCAGACCGGCCTCGGGCAAACTTTTCTAACGGGAAACGTGTTGAATTTTCTACTGGTTATGTTCCTGTTGGTTCTGGTCGTGTGTCTCAGTACTAGATTCCTAAATTTTTATTATCTAACCCCAGTACTGAGGCTTCGACATCTGCTTATGTGTAGGCACTTTTGGCGAGGAGGGAGAACATGTGGAAAGTTGATTCCGGTTGTTCGCGACACATGATCGGTGATAAAAGTTGGTTCTCCTCCCTCATGAAGGCATCAAGGAAGGATTCAATCATCTTTGGCGATGCTTCTACTAGCACGATCACTGCAACTGGATCTATCAAAGTAAGTGATAAGTTTACATTTAATGATGTCGCTTTGGTTGAAAATTTGAAGTACAACTTGCTCTCCATTTCTCAAATTGTGGATGAAGACTTTGATGTTTTATTTAAGAAAAGTGAAAGTAAAGTTTTTGATTCATCTGGTGATGTTGTGCTTAATGTTTCTCGCTATGGAAGAGTTTTTAAAGCTGATTTTGAAAATAGCGTTTCATCAGAAGTTACATGTCTTGTTGCAAAATTTTCAAAAGATGTGATGTTTTGGCATCGTAGACTTGGACATGTTGGCTTTGATCATCTCACTAGGATTAGTGGTTCTGAACTTGTTTGTGGTTTGCCTAAGCTTAAGAAAGATCATGATTTGGTTTGTTCTCCATGTCGTCATGCTAAGATGGTTGCTTCTTCACATACTCCTATATTTTCTGTGATGACGGATGCACCAGGACAGCTTTTACATATGGACACTGTTGGTCCAGCTAGAGTGCAATCCGTTGGAGGAAAGTGGTATGTTTTGGTTATTGTTGACGATTTTTCTCGATATTCTTGGGTTTATTTTAGGGCAACTAAAGATGAAGCTTTTGAACACTTTAAAAGTTTATATCTTCGTTTGGCTTTTGAATTTCCAAGCTCCTTGAGAACTATTCAAAGTGATAATGGTGGTGAGTTTAAAAACGCTTCTTTTGAAAGGTTTTGTGATGAAAAAGGTCTTGAACATCAATTTTCATCTCCTCGTGTTCCTCAGCAAAACGGTGTTGTTGAAAGGAAAAATCGTTCTTTGGTTAAGATGGCTAGGACTATGCTTGATGAATATACTACTCCTAGAAAATATTGGGCTGAAGCTGTTAACACTGCTTGTTATATTTTCAATCGTGTTTTCTTGAGATCTAAACTTGGAAAAACTTCTTATGAGCTTTGTTTTGGACACACACCGAAGATTTCTCACTTGCGTGTTTTTGGGTGTAAATGTTTTGTGCTTAAATCTGGAAATTTGGACAAATTTGAATCTTGCTCTCTTGATGGTCTTATGTTGGGCTATTCTGCGCATTCACGAGGTTACCGTGTACTTGTTTTAGAGACTAATAAAATTGTTGAGATATGTGAAGTCACTTTTGATGAGGCTAGTCCAGGTACTAGACCCGAAATTTCAGGTACTCTATCACAGGTTCAGGGGGAGGATGTTTTTGCGGAGGAAAGCCATGACGAAAATGACGACGAGGCGTCGGCCGGTCAGACTGGGGCTGCGGCCGGTCAGACCGGTGGTATACCGTCGGTCAGACCGGAGGTAGAGGAGCGGTCAGACCGGCGGGATGACGATTCTTCAGGAGCTTCGGGTACAGATGCTAATAGACCTCCAGAAGCTTCAACTTCATCAGAACCAACTACAGATAATGAACAATCGTCAGATTTGCATGCTCCACTTCGTATTCAATGACTACATCCTCCGGAACATATAATAGGTAATTTTGGTGAACGTACTACAAGATCAAAGGTAACGAATCGTGATTTTCATGCAAATTCTGCTTTTATTGCTAATTTTGAACCCAAAGATGTTACTCATGCTCTAACTGATGAATCGTGGATTAACGCCATGCATGAAGAACTTGAGAATTTTGAAAGAAATAAAGTCTGGTTTTTAGTTGAACCTCCTGTTGGTCAAAATATTATTGGAACTAAGTGGGTTTTCAAAAATAAACAAAATGAGGATGGTTTAATTGTTAGGAACAAAGCTAGACTTGTTGCACAGGGTTTTACTCAAATGGAAGGGTTGGATTATGATGAAACTTTTGCTCCTGTTGCCAGGATTGAGGCAATTAGACTTTTGTTGGCTTTTGCTGCTTCAAAAGATTTTAAATTGTTTCAAATGGATGTTAAAAGTGCTTTTCTTAATGGCTATATTCAGGAGAAAGTTTATGTAAAACAACCACCAGGTTTTGAAAATCCTGTTTTTCCCAACTATGTTTTTCGTTTGTCAAAAGCTTTGTATGGTTTGAAACAAGCACCTAGAGCATGGTATGATAGGCTTAAAAACTTTTTACTTGCAAAAGGTTTTCAATGGGAAAAATTGATAAAACTCTCTTTGTTCTCAAGCATGGTGATGATCAACTGTTTGTTCAGATTTATGTGGATGATATCATCTTTGGTTGTTCATCTCACACTTTGGTTGTGGAGTTTGCTGAGACTATGCGCAGGGAATTTGAGATGAGCATGATGGGTGAATTGACTTACTTTTTGGGATTGCAAATTAAGCAAACACCTCAAGGTACGTTTGTTCATCAAACAAAGTACACCAAGGATCTTCTACGACGCTTCAAGATGAACGATTGCAAGCCTTTGACTACGCCGATAGGAACTTCTACTGTTTTGGATCCTGATGAAGATGGTAAAGCTGTAAATCAAAAGGAATACAGGAGTATGATTGGATCATTGCTCTACCTCACCGCTTCGAGACCGGACATACAATTTGCTGTGCGTTTATGTGTTCGATTTCAAGCTTCTCCAAGGGCTTCGCATCGTCAAGCTGTGAAACGCATCATGAGGTATTTGAAACACACTCTTGAATTTGGAATTTGGTATTCTACCTCTTCATCTATATGCTTGAGTGGTTATTCGGATGCGGATTTTGGAGGTTGTAGAATTGATAGAAAGAGTACTAGTGGTACATGTCATTTTCTTGGTACTTCTTTAATTGCATGGTCTTCTCGAAAACAATCAAATGTTGCTCAATCAATGGCTGAGTCTGAGTATGTTGCTGCTGCTAGTTATTGTTCTCAGATTCTTTGGCTTATTTCAACTTTCAGAGATTATAATATTGTCTTTGATAAAGTTCCTCTCTTTTGTGATAATACTAGTGCTATAAATATTGCTAAGAATCCTGTTCAACACTCACGCACTAAGCACATTGATATTCGTTTTAACTTTTTGAGGGATCATGTAGAGAAGGGAGATGTGGAATTGAAATTTGTGGATACAAAGTTGCAACTTGCAGATATTTTCACTAAACCATTGGATTCTTCTCGCTTTGCTTTTCTAAGGGGAGAATTGGAAGTTATTCATCCTTTTGGCATCATTTGAGGGGGAGAGTTGTTGGCTCTTTGTTGTATGCATATTTTCTTTCTTCTTTTATTTTCTTTTGCATTCATGTTTTAATTCATGCATGGTGTCAAAACTATCAAAAATATAAAAAAATAAGAAAAAGAAAAAGAAAAGATGGATGAGCTTTGTTTTATATCTTTAGTATATTCTAGTGCTTGCTAGCAATGCTTGTTAGATAATTTGATTACTATATTAGCTTGTGTGTATTTTAGTAGTTATATGAGCTTTGAATATTGTTTTTAAGTGATATGATACATGACACGTAATTTTTTTACTTGAATTAATGAAATATGCAATATTGAAGCAAGTGCTTAGGTTGACTGATTAATGCTTGTATATATACTTTATGGCTTGTTATTCCTCATGATAATCCTTTTGTTCCAATCACTGCCAGAGTACATACATGCTTTTTATAAAAAAATCAAAAAAATAAATACCGAATCCTTGGAAACAGTCTTGACGACAAGGACGTATGCGCAGTGAAATAAAAAAAGGGTGCCGAATCCTTGGAAACAGTCTTGACGACAAGGACGTACCTGCAATAGTTAAAAAACACAAAAATAAAAAGCTTAAGGTTCTCTTGGTTATTTTTGGAGAAGGAAATTAACTTGGGTTTTTCTTTCAGTCTTTGGAATTGTGAATATGTTGCATTTTAAATCGTTGAAATCATGAATCATTAATGTTGACTTGATCTTAATTATAATCTTTAAGGTTCATGTTTTTACTTTAGTACATGTTTGTTAATTAGCTAGTCACTTTTTCTACCTTGTTATTGCAATACATGTACTTGAGTTACTTTTGGTATATTGCAATGCTCTCCATGCTCACGATACATTGATGAACTCATTGTCAAAAGGGAGAGAACAAGGTAACAAAATTGTGCATCATTATCATATTCAAAGGATTTTCTTTCTTTTCTTTCTTTTCAAAAGTGAGATTTTTCTTTGAAAATATTCTAGCATTTGTAATGCTTTTTGGGTTGCTTCACAAAACAACATAAACCAATTGATTTTGTTGGGTTTGTCAATGGTTTCATCAAGGGGGAGATTGTAGAATCAAATGTGTTTGATTATTATTTTATGTGATGAAACATTGGTGGCTTGTGATATTTTATGTGAGTAGTGTTGGTTTATTGTGATGGTATTTCATGTGATTATATATGATTGATTTTGTGAAGAGATGTGCGGATTTGACCTGACGGTCAGACCGACCAGGCACGGCCGGTCAGACCGGAGGTATGCGTGCGGTCAGACCGGCCAGCCTGCGGTCTAACCGGCAGATTACCTATTCGCTTTCGGTTTCGGTTTATCTTTTCGGTTACGGATTGTTTCTTCGTGGATTTGACTTCTAGATGGTTTCTATGCGTATGGTTACTGTTGTTATACTAATGTGAGTCAAGTTTGGACGAACTTGTGCTCGAAATATGGTTTCTTTATTGTATGTGTGCAGGTATTGCTTAAGGCCTCGAGATAGTGTTGCCGGTGATGGATCGGAGTCGACTTGGGAGAAGTGGACGTCCAGGGATCAAGAGATCATGCGGGATACTAAAAGGCTAGAGGATAATGCACGTGGTTGATAGAGAATTCATATGGTATATGAGAGGAATCGTGTACGTATGGAAAGAAGAGTTGAATTTGGAAGGGAGTCCGAATTCGGGAAGATGGATGGAGATAAGGAAAGAGATGAGTTTGAAGCTTGCAAGAGAGGGTTTCTCACGTGGTTGGGAGTCCTAATTCGTGAGAGATTCGTGGGTTTTGTACAGCCTACTTCGTGTATAAATAGAGAGGGAGGGTGTGCCTCCTAGATATTGATTTTGTGATTCATAAGTTGAGAGAATAGCTAGGGTTTCGAGTAAGGTCGAGATTTTGATGAGGAGTGCTGTTGTTGCACTTTGTAAACACTTTTAGATGCAATAAAATCGAGAGTTACAATCTATATTTTCGAGTTTGTCATCTACCGGTGTTTTCTAGGTCCCGACGGTCTGACCGGAGGTATACGTGCGGTCTGACCGGCGGGAGTGTGGCGGCGGTCCAACCGAAGGCAGGGCGACGGTCTGTCCAGCCAGGAGGGGCGGTCTGACCGGTGACTACACGGCGGTGTGACCGGAGGTACTTCGACAGCAGCAGTTCGATTTCGTTCTTGAGATTGATTTCGTTTTACTAGATTGGTTTTGTTGGATCTAGAGGTAAGCTGTAATTTGTTTAAAGTTTTGGTTTTTGGTCTTCCCTTCCATTCACCCCCCCTCTGGTAGGTTGGATTACTCTGTTTTGATCCTACAACCTCTACCGACATGGAGCCAACGGAGTCCTCCTGAAATGCATCCCTCGGGAGCAGGGCATCGAGCTCCTTGCCGATGTCCATGAAGGCGAGTGCGGAGCTCACTCCGCCTCACGCACCTTGGTCGGCAAGGCCTTTCGCCAAGGTTTCTACTGGCCGACGGCGCTCCACGACGCAGTCGACCTGGTCCAGCGATGCAGGGCGTGCCAGTTCCATGCCAAGCAGACGCATTAGCCGGCCCAGGCCCTGCAAACCATCCCGCTTTCATGGCCGCTCGCGGTTTGGGGGCTGGACATCCTGGGTCCCTTCAAGAAGGCCCCGGGTGGGTACGAGTACCTGTATGTCGCTATTGACAAGTTCACCAAGTGGCCCGAGGCTTACCCGGTCGTCAAGATAGACAAGCACTCGGCCCTCAAGTTCATCAAGGGCATCACTGCACGGTTCAGGGTGCCCAACCGTATCATTACGGACAACGGCACCCAGTTCACCAGTGAACTGTTCGACGACTACTGCGACGACATGGGCATCAAGCTCTGCTTCGCCTCACCCGCCCACCCCAGAAGCAACGGTCAAGTGGAGCATGCCAACGCGGAAATCCTCAAGGGCCTTAAAGCCAAGACGTACAACGTCCTCAAGAAACATGGGGACTCATGGGTCGAGGAATTATCAGCGGTGCTCTGGGCAAACCGGACTACCCCAAGCCGAACGACAGGAGAAACGCCTTTCTTTCTAGTCTACGGCGCGGAGGCGGTTCTCCCATCCGAGCTCACCCTGAGGTCCTCTCGGGCCACCATGTACAGCGAGGCTGATCAAGATCAGCTTCACCGAGACGACCTCGACTACCTAGAAGAGCGAAGGCGGCGCGCGGCCCTCCGCGCTGCGCGTTACCAGCAGAGCCTGCGGCGCTACCATCAGCGTCATGTCCAGGCCCGATCACTCAGCATCAATGACCTCGTGCTACACCGCGTCCAGACGCGTGCCGGATTGAGCAAGCTCTCGCCCATGTGGGAGGGACCATACAGAGTGATCGGCGTCCCCTGGCCGGGCTCGGTTCGACTAGCCACGGAAGACGGCACGGGTATCTTCGCCGCTTCTACCCATAAAGGGGTCGAGAGTTGTGCCTCGGGCTCGGGCCAACACCGCATGACCCCTCGGGCATGCGGGGTTGGCCGGGGGCTCCCACTATATATATATGTGTGTGTGTTCCTTTCCATACTTTAAATAGCAAGCTTTCCTGATTTTTATTTAAGGCTGTGCTTGCTTTGTCTCTTCCCTTCTAAGTATTTTGGCTTGAGTAGGGTCGCTCGTACTCGCTCTTGCCCTCAGCAGCTCGGGCCGTCTAGATGCCAACGGGGCCAAGAACCGAGCCGTGCCCCGGGACGCGGCGAACTCCAGGGGGAATTGGCAATGGCCCACAATCGGGTCCCCACTAACCCCCGGTCACCACGCACCCGGCCTGGCCAGCCTCGCCATGTGAAACTCCCCAAAGCACTAGCGTTGGCCCTTGTTGCTCGAGGCCGCAACTCGGGCCTGAACCCCCGCTCAAGCTAAACTCAGTAGGATTACAAGGCAGGCCAATCTCATTACGAGAAAAAACATAATTAACATTGAATTAAAAACTTGTCCATTGCAGGCAAATAAAGATAACAGGAAGTATATATACAAGCATGGCCCGAAGGCCTCAAGACAAAAGAAGAAAAGAAAAAGGCTTGCAGCGGCCCAGGGGTCGGCCTAGTCCGCTCACCCAGAGGCGCTCGGGTCGCCGGCCTCGCCGTCGCGGTTGCCATCGTCCCCGCCGTCGTCATCGTCGTCCTCGTTGTCGGAGTCCTGTGCGAAGACGAGCCGAAGGGCCGTCCCATCGAAGCTGTGGACGATTTCGTCGGCGGCCTCCCGGACCTGAGTGCGCGCGCTGGCCTCGGTCCCGGGGGGGAACTCCTCGAACACAACCCAAGGAAAGAAGTTGGGGTCACGGGCTTGGTAGCTCGCTAGCACGAGCTCCATCGCCCCCCGTGCGAGGTCCATCGAGAAGGACTTCACCGTCTCCTCAATCTCCTCGGAGTGCTTCTCCAGGTCCCCGGCTATCTCCGAGATGCGATGGGCGAGGCCCACCTGGTTGGCGACGAACTTAGGGTGCCGACCACGCCATATGCCCGCCCGACGCCCCGCGCGGTCCAGTCGGGCGACGGCGTCCCGCAGCATGCCAGGCCATACCTCATTCGCCAGCCATAGGGCTTCGAGCTCCCCGGCGGACAAGTCCAGGGCCCTCTGCAGCTTGGCGACGGCGCCCTCGACAGCCGCGAGGCGGTTGGCCTGGTCGTCTTGGCCCGTGGCCGCCCCACTGCCGCGCACCAGCGCGCCCAGCTCCATTGCCTGCGCCTCGAGCTCGGAAGCGCGCTGCTCCAACGCAGTCCTTTCGGCGCGGGCACTATCCAGATGGCGGCGCTCGCTCGTCGGCGCTGTCGGGCCACCCCGGGTTAAATATTATGTAGTTACTTGAGATGATAGAGCAAATTATTTAGTTGGATGGAGTCTAGTAATAATTAAGGAAAACGGTAACCATCCAACCTGATCACAGTTCTATCAAGTCAAATAATATACATAATATCAAACCTGAAGCGCCGAGTAAAGAGCATAGGGGATATTGTTGGGACTTTAGCCCGCCAGTCAACTTCAGCCTGAGACATGCCCATCAAACCATACGAAGATGGCGACCAGATGTGTTACACATCTAAGGAGACTTGACAAAATTCGCTAAAGCTCTACGACATCCCAAATGCTCAATACCCATACCAGTGTGGAACTAGAGCGTAGATCCCAGGATAAGCTCTAGTTCCACACTTTCATCTAAGCGATGAAAATTAAGATAATAAGGAATAAACACAAATAAAGTTTATTCTACATTTTTAATTAAATACTTAGGTCAATCGGCCAGATAATTATTGATCCGCGGAAGCTTGGCTACCCGAAACCACAAGCAACCGACTGGGAGATACCCTTTTAGATCCAGTCCTAGAAGAAACAACGATTCCTCGATTCACTCAGATTAGACTAAGCATATAACCTACAAAATGGATATTCCAGTATAACAAGAGTCAGTACATTAAACGAGTTAATGTACCGGCAAGAACAAGACAATCCTAACATACTACATGCATGGCATTTAATCAAGGAAAAGCTATTTGTAGCTTATTTTAGCATAAAGCAAGTTTTAGTTCCCAATCATTTGTAAAAGAGTTGATGATTCAATTAACAAAATAGTAACATAATTGAATCATAATATTTATCATCATAACATCATAAATATTCTCCCGTTGCCCATACCGGCAACTATCTCATCATAAATAAATATATTATAACCATACTCTTGTTGCCCACACCGGCAACAAGTCATAATCTCAACATAATGATACACTTGACTGCCCAACCGGCATCAAGTCTCACATTAGTCATCAATATAAAATGAACGTCATAACTTAACCCAAGTTACCATTTCCAAACCGATAGTTCTCAAAGCATCATTTGAAAACATAAATCAAAGATCTATACTCATGACACCTCACCAAGTCGCTCATGACCGTGAGCGCGGCTAATCGATTAGTTTTAGACTCTGCAGAGTTTGTACAGCTTTACCCACATGATATGAATCCTCTAGTTTGTTTCGTGTTTGCAAAGCACTACCACACTCTTCATAGTGAATATGGTCTAGAGGTCATAACGTAGCCTTTACATTACTTAACGCCTAACCTTGCATCAACGATGGTAAGTGTGAATCCATCCTGGGCATGACCCAGAACCGTTAGGTGGCGGGCCCACGCCTTAAACCTAATGCCTTGGCAGCGAACACATCCGTTCCCCCACGATGCACTGTACCATTGAATTAGACAGACTTAGACGCCTAAACTACCCCCATTAATCAGCGGGGTAAATAGGTAGTTCCTATGAATCATCGCTCACACTAATTCATTCTACTTCGGCCTACCAAAATGCAAGGCTAGACGTTAAGTAACTTAATTAGCTAAGGCTACCCCATAAATAGCACATGTGGATGTACAGTATACTTAAGTTGGTGACACGAAGTTCAGTCCTTAATTAACTCAGGCGAACACTCTCCCTATCGGTGTACAACTACCACCATATGCACACCACTTGTCGCCCAAGTCCAAAATCATTTTACTCACACTTTAATTCGCATATATTTAACATTTTCATTTTCAATCCAGCATTTATCAAATATCCAAAATCCCAGCTAAGTCCATAAAGTGATTATTTTGCTTAATTCTAAGCATGGCTAAGCATATAAAAATATAATAAGCATGATTAATTCCAAATGAGCACAATTAAAGTACTCTACCCAATACTAAGGTTACAAACTAAGGGGATCACAATTAGTCAAGGTGGTACATGCAACAATAAGGACATAACTACCATTTACCAAGTTTTAAATATTGTTTTTATTTAAATACATATGTAGATTTGCAAACAACATATTTCATCTTCCAAATCATGGTTTTCAATGTGATCAAAGGAGAGGGGAGGAATAAACTTGCCTTGATCTTGGACAATGTGAATATCACCTAAATCACTCCTTCACCGTTGATGCAAGTTATCTATATAAATGACACGATATGCAAATAAATATCAAATTATGCGAAAGATACAAAATGCTCTAAAATGCATGATTTGTGCTCATTGCATAGGTGCTGACCTATGATGAATTTAGGTGAAAGAATTTTTATTTTATCTCTATTCATTTATGAGTTATGAATTTTCCATACTTGTATTAACATATAGTATTATCCATTCATATATCATTGTGAAACATTTTTAATATACATTTTTGATCAAGTTGACCTTACTGAGGTGAAGAGGATGATTTTCTAAGATCAATGCAATTGGTTTCATAATTTTTAGAGCTAGTATGAATTTCTTATAATTTTTAGAAATTAAATTGTACCTATAGTGGTTATTTTACTAAACCAATTATTACTGCTATTTATGTTACAGAAAGTATAATATTTTATTTTACCAAATTAAATTTTATACTTTGGTGATTCTACAGAAATTTAGTTCACCTCATTTAGAGTACAAATGAATTTTCTACAAATTTTACAAGTTCTATGTTAACTATTCCTTATATGTAATTTTAGAAATAAATATCATACTGTGGGCGTATGATTTTATTCTACAACATTAAAGTTCACAATTTTATGAATCTACTGGAGTTGGCTTCATCTCAAAATGAGCTATATTTGATTTAATATGGATTTTACAAGTTTGAGATAATTTTCAGTTGAAAAGATATTGTTATAGTTATTTTCTTTTATATTTCCAAATTAAAACACTGGGGGTCCACAGGTCAGCCACTGGCTATTTGCAGAAGGGTCCTTAGGGTTCTCAAACACTAACCCGCAGTCCTTTTGCACGTGTTAAAGCATTTACCATTAAGAGTCCCCGAGGTTTCTAAATATTGCAAACAAGTCCTGGGTCCACATGCCATACTAAGGGATTTTACAAATTAAACCCTGCAGGTTTTAAACCCTTGCTAAGCTGGATCCCTAGGCGCTAATTGCATGGGGCCTGCATGTCAGTGTGGTGATGGCTGGGAGAGGCGAGGCCGCAGCGCTCCGCCGTGCTTCTCGCCGGCGGCTAGGGCAGGCGGTGGCCGATCTCGGCGGGCGACCAAAGGGGAAAGTGGAGAGGGGTTCACGACGAAGCTATCGATGGTGGTCTGGCAAGCTGCGGTGGCCGGAATCGGCGGCGTCGACGGTAGAAGCGGCGGCGGCTTTCGGGGTGACGACGCATATCGGGCTTCGGCTCGGTTTAGCGCGAATGGACGCATGCAAATGGCTCCATGAGGCTCCTGGATACTCACCAAAGGGCGCACGCGGATTGGCAAGGTCCAGACGGCGATGGTGATGGAGAAGCTCCCAGGCGGCGGTGCAGAACTTGAGGACAACGGTGATGGCTCGATCTGGAGCATGTAGGAAGAAGATGAAATGTGCAAATGGTAGTGATCCTCCTAGTGATGCTATATGCACAAAGAATCGAACCGTGACTCACCGGGATGGCTGGAATCGATTATTTACGCCGGTGACCGGAGTTGGGGGAGAAGGAGTCAATCTCCGGATTCACAGCATTGCGGTTCAATTCCTTTTATCAACGGCCTCCTGGGATCGAGACGAGGACGATGGTGCGGTGATTTGCCTTGGCTCAGTCGAGGATGGCCGAGCGGCGATGATGTCCGAACGGCGGCGCTCCGAAGCTTCCGTGGGCGCGGCGGCGTTCCGGCAAGACCGCTGCATGAAACGGCGCGAGGTTAGGGGAATCAGGAGCGGTGCCTTACGTAGGTGATAGAACGCGGGAAGAGGAGGGATGACCGTGGCTCAAGGGCGCTGACGCCGGTCGTCGTCTCCACGGCCGACGATGGAGAGGAATGGAAACCCGGAGCTCCGGTGCTTTCTCCCTCGGCTTGGTCGACACTGGGTGGAAAGGAAGCTAAGCGACGCAGCTAGGAGGGGATATGGGCGAGCTCGGCGGCTGCCACGGCGATGGACACGCGTCGAGCACGCCGACATCGGTCTTCCTCGTCCTTTCTGCCTCTCTCTTGTTCTCTAGGGCGGTGAAGACATGTTGAACCGAGTGGGAGCTAGCTTGTGTGGCTGCCAAGTGGGTCCAGGCCAACGCTGACAGAGGTAAAGTGAGAGAGATGGGTAGATCTTCTGGTGAACTGCTGTGTATATGTATTTTAGAGTTTTTCTCTATTTCTTTCCTTCTCGCTTCTTTACAATTCCATAATTTAATTTGTGTGCATGATAAAATAATGTGGATTTTTCTGGAGGTAGATAAAAATACCTAGATTCCATTTTTTTTGGTTCCACTCAAAAATTCTCAATACTTTATTCCCAGAAAAATAATCAAATTCAGTCTGGCCGAAATTAGTTTGAATTTTTAGGAGGCCAAAACCTGTAAAATAAATTATGGAAAAAATATTTTAATTCATGATAAATAAAGTATTATTTAAATAAATTATATACTCTATACATTTTCATGTGATAAGATGCACATATAAGATGTACATCCGTTTTGCCGATTAGGGTTTAGAAATAATCTGTTCTTTGACTGTTTTGACCTAATTGTTTGAGGTATCAAATGGACATATTAAATTGTACCAAAATTCCAGTTAGTTATATGTATTGAATAGTATCTACATGAATTCCTCCATGATTTTACATTACACCATTCATTTTGAAATATTCGGTGAGCTTATCAACCTTTAAGTTCCTATTATGAATGTATATGTAAATGATTAGAAAATCATATTCTTAATTTGTAATTTAACCAGAAATGGTGTGTTTAGATTTTACTTCCTATTCACCAAGTTCAAGCTCAAAAGATTCTTATGCACCAGTGCATATTTGTTTGAGTTAGACTAATGGTACTTACGGTGGCATTCAGGAAAATGCTTTTATTATAAATGATTATTATGCATCCTTACTTATACCCATGAGACCTAATATGCAATGCATCCAAGATCCAAAAACATTTAAAAGACTCAAATTACACACCACAACTTGTGTTTATACAAGTATACACACGTTTTGCATGTCAAATTAAATTAGAGGAGGAAAGTTTTAATTTGTTCGCTGATTTGCAAGTAGGCACCATCTAATTTTAACCTTACCTAGGTTGTAAATAGGAAAAATTTTGGTCGACAACTCGAAAACACATTTTTATTATTTAAGTGATATAAAAATTCGAACTTCGAATTTTTGGTATGTTACAGGCGCGCCGACGCCTCGCAACGGGAGATGTCGGATTCGCGTTCGACGATCCTCCCGTCGCGCTCCTTCCACGCCTCCTCGCGGAGGCGCAGATCTTCCGCCAAGCGCCGCGCTGTGGCCTCGGACACCTCGAGGGCGCGCCCCCGCTCGGCGACCGCGTCCTCACGGAGGCGGAGTGCGGACACAACCTCCATGGCAGTGGCCTCGTGCGCCACCAGCATTGCCTCCCGCGCGTCCAGGGCTCGGGCGCGCTCCTTCAGCGCCTCCAGCGCCCGGGCGCGTTGGTCGAGGGTTTCGACCCGCTGACGCACGGCGGCCTCCTCCGCCTACAAGCGCGAGGCCCGCTCTTCGAGCGCGCCGGTGAGCTCCTCCAGTGCCTTGGTGTGGGCCTCCAGGGCCTCCTCGCGCTGGTGCATTGACGCCTCGACCTCCGCCATCCTCTGGTCCCAGGCCGCGGTAGTGTCGAGCACCCCGCGCGCGGCGTCGAGCCTCTGCTCCAACTCCGCTGTATGGGCCCCGTGCTGGAGGCGGAGGTCGTCCTCTCCTTCCCTACCTCTCGAGCCACCTCGGCCAGGGCCTCACTGCGAGCCTCGAGCTCCGCGAGGTGCCTCCCGTGCGCCATGCTGCCGGCCTTCACCGAGCGCCGCCCTTCAGCGACGCGCTCCTACGCCGCCTCGAGCTCGGCCCGCTCCCACAGCAGAGCCTGCATCTGGGCATTCAGCCCATCCAGCACAGTGTTGTTGGCCGCTGCTAGGGCCTGTAGGAGGGGTTCCGTGCTAAGCGGAGTGGAGGCGGAGAAGGGGGACTGTCGTCCCTACGGTGGCGGAGTTCGGCTCGGCCCGGCGGTCGGCTTGCAGGTCTCGGGGCCTCCCCCTAGGGCCTGTCTCCCCGCCGTCGCCGGTGGCCCCCACGGCTGCCTCGGCCTCCCGGGCACGCGCCGCCTTGGCCTCCTATGCGGCCGCCTCGGCCGCCCGTGTGGCTGCTTTAGCCTCCCGAGCGGCCGCCTCGGCCTGACGCGCCCGCGCTACTTCCCGGGTGGCTCCTCGGCCTCCCGCAGGAGCGCCTCAGCTTCCCGCCGGTCGGCCTCCCGTCGCTGCGCCTCTTCGGTCGTCGGCTCCTCGGCTCCCCCGCTCACAGGCCGACCGGCCTTGGACTGGCGGGAGGGATCACCGCCGCAGGCGCCGTGGGTTGGGATTTCGCTAAAGCACAAAAGACAAACAAAAACAGAATAAGGGGCCGGGGGAATGGAAGATCGTCTGCCTAGGGCGCGAGAATCGTACCTGTGGGGAGGGCGGTTCAAAGATCACTCTGGGGCTTGATGAAGCCCCTGCATGGTTCGGTCTCCCCCATTCGGCAGAGACGCTTCTTCTTCCTCTCAGCCTCGGGTAGGGACGTAAACACGGCGCTCGCCAGGCGCCTGCTGGTGGCACTTTCCGCCCCGCCCCCATGGGGAGGAGATGGAGGAGGGGTCTCCCTTTGCCTCCTTTTCCCCTTGGCATCGGTAGGGCGGCTACCCCCCGAACCCCCGCCGCGGGGCCCCCCCGAGGGGAGGTTGCTCCTCTCCTCCTCCGCGGCTGCCGCCTGCGCTGTCGCTGCCACAGCGGGCTCGGTCCCCCGAGGCACCGACCGTATACATGATGGCCAGGATGTTGGCGCGCTTTGGATCGCTGCAGAGGGGGAGGATCCCCGGGGGGATGAGGGACGACTCCAAGGAGTTCGAGTGACACTTCGCGCCCATCTTCACCACCGGAGAATATCACCCTTGGTGAATTAGCCCCTAGCTCAGTCGGGGTCATTGCTTCGTCCCCATAGAGAAGCATGAATGGGCTGAACTTGCTTGGCCGTGTGGGGGTTGTCCGAAGGGCCCAGAGCACGGATAGCATTTCGTCTGGCCATTTGCCCTTCGTGGCCCCCTCAAGCCTTTTCTTGAGCGCTTCCAAGATCTTACCATTTGTGCGTTCGGCCGCCCCATTTGATTGTGGGTGTGCGACTGAAGCGAACTTGATTTCCAGGTTTAGCCCTTCGCACATTTCTCTGAACTTATCAGAGTCGAATTGCTTGCCGTTGTCAGTGATAAACTCTTTTGGCACCCCAAAACGGCAAACAATGTTCTTCCAAACGAACTTCTGTACTGCTGCCGAAGTGATCGCACCGAGTGGTTCGGCCTCGATCCAGCGGGAAAAGTACTCGATGGCTACAATTGCGAACTTGTACCCATTTCGCGCCACGGGGAACGGGCCAATGATGTCTAGCCCCCACCTGGCGAAAGGCCAGCCGGGCGCGAAAGGCTGCAGCTCATATTGTGGTGCATTTTGGCTTCGGCCATGCCGCTGGCAGCTTTCACACTTCTTGGCTTGCTCAACACAAACTTTCAGCACAGTGGGCCAATACACACCCTGGCGAAACACTTTGGAGGCGACCGTTCTTGCGGCCTGGTGTGCGCCACACAGCCCTTGGTGTATTTCTTTCGCCATTTCTTTACCTTCGGCGAATGAGATGCACCGAAGCAAAGGTTGGAACACCCCGGAGCGATACAGCTCCCCCGAGACCAGCTTGTACCTTCTGGCTCTGATCTGTAAGTGCTTCACCTCTGCTTCGTCCTCTGGAAGCCAGCCGTTCTCAAGGTATTTTATGAACGGGGTTCACCAGTCTTCTAGGTCTTCGCCCAGCTTTTCCGGGTCAATTGCCATGACATCCCGGCTTTTCGTGGGCACGCTTGGTGCGTACAAGACTTCAAAGAAGATACCCGGCGAATGCGGGCCTCCGAATGTGGCAGATTTCGCCAGGATATCAGCCTCTTCGTTCTGGCCCCTAGGTAAGTGTTCGACCGTTATGCCGGCGAAGCACTTTTCCATAGAACGAACAGCCTCCAGATACTTCTTCATTCCTTCATCCTTTGCCTCAAAAGATTTATCTACGTGACTCGCCACTAGTTTGGAGTCTGTTCGGATGAGCGAACATATGCCTCCACATTTCGCCCCAACTGTTTGCCAAACACCTTGCACACCAGCCTGGCGAAAGTTGCTCCAGCGTTCCTCAAGCCGAAAGGCATCCGGAGGTGGCAGAAAGTGCCAAACGGCGTGATGAAGGCTGTCTTAGGGATGCCGCTTGGATTCATCTGGATCTGGTGGTAGCCGGAGTACGCATCCAAGAAGCTCATGAGCTCACAACTGGCTGTCGAATCAACAAGCTGGTCGATCCGCGGCAACGGGAAGTTATCCTTTGGGCACACCTTGTTCAGGTCTGTGAAATCGACGCACATGCGCCACTTGCCGTTCGACTTCTTCACCAAAACCGGGTTCGCCAACCACTCCGGGTGGCCGATCTCTCGGATCACTCCAGCCTTGAGCAGCTTCTGTACTTCGGCTTTTGCCGCCTCTTGGCGATCAGCGGACATCTTGCGTAGCTTCTGCGTTTTCGGCTTTGCATCCGGTCTGACCGCTAGACTGTGCATGATGAGATCTGTCGGAACGCCCCCTACCTCGTCGGGGCTCCAGGCAAAGACGTCAATGTTTTTCTTGAGCACTTTCAGGATGTTCGCAGCTTCCTCTTCGCCCAAATCGCCCCCCAGCCGGACAAGCTTCGCTGGGTCGGCGTCCTCGACTTGCATCTTGATTACCTTGCCATGAGGGGTGGGCTTCGGCATGCGTTCGGCATGATGATGTGGTTCAGCCTCAACATTGTGCACTGCCCTGTTGATTGCAGCCTAGTCGCCCTTTGATGCGGTCGAAGCCTGAAGCCCTCTGACGACAATCACACCTGCCGGACCCGGCATCTTGAGCTTGAGATAGTTGTGGTGGGAGACGGCTTCGAACTTGTTCAAGGTTGCACGGCCGAAAATGGCATTGTAGTGGTATGGGATGGCGACGACGTCGAACAGTATGTGCTCTTCGCGCCTGTTCTCCCTTGTTCCGAAGGTTACCACCAACTGTACTTGGCCTAGGACTTGAACTGCCTCACCGTCGAAACCACGAAGTCGGGTCGGTGCTTGAGCGAGGGCTAGGGTTGGTAATCCCATCTTAGCATATGCTTCGGCGAAAATGACATCAGCCGAACTTCCTCCGTCCACCAAGATTCGCCGAACCTCGAAGCTTGCCACTTCAGCCGAAATCACCAAGGGGTCTTGATGTGGGAACAGCACCCCTTCGGCATCTTCTGGCCCAAATGAGATTTGCTGATTCGCGTACTTTGGAGCCCCTTCGCCTGCCGTCATGATGTTGTGCACCATTCGCATCTGCATCTTCTTCTGCCTCTTCGACGGTTGGACCGGTGAATCGGCCCTTGTAATCACCTGGATTACTCTGCGCTGGACGTCTTGGCGTTGCTCGGCCGGGGGTGCCTGTTCTTGAGCAGCTTCACGGGGTGCTTCGACACCAGCCCCTTGTTGCGGCCTTGGTTCTTGAGCGTTGCTCTGGTGACGGATGTTCCGACATTGCTCGGTGGTGTGCGAAGATCGACCATGGTAGGCGCAATAAAGGTCTTTCCTGACCTTCTTGAGAACAGGTTGCTGGTGGCTACCACCCCGCTGGGCGTCGAACTCCTTGCGAAGGGCTTGTACCTCTTCGACAGCCATCACAGCCTTGCCCATGCGGTCAGTTCTGAATTTTCTCCAATTCAGGGGAGCTTGATTTGGCCTTGGCGGCTGTCCTTGGTTCGCCGGCGGGGGTTGGCGAACTGCAAGAGGAGCCGGTTCGACAACCTGCGCCTGTATCTGGGCTTGGGCAGCGGCGATGGAGGCTTTGTCATACTCGGCTTGGATTGCTTGCCGTCGTTTGGAATCCTCTTCGCCTCTTGCGTACCCGTCGATGATGCGAAGTAGGTGCTCGAGGGTCTGCGGCTCCTTGTTGGCGATTTTCCTGGTGAGTTCGCCTTCGAGTAGCCCGGCCGAAGCGGCGTTGATGACGGAGGCTTCGGTTATATCTTGAACCTAGCACCGTGCTTGCGAGAAATGACGCATGTACTCTCGTATTGACTCTCCCGGCCTTTAGCGAATGCCGAGCAGATGCTGCTGCGTCTTCGGCTCCTCATAGGTGCCTCGAAAGTTAAGGACAAAGACATCGCGCAATTGCTCCCATGAGTAAATGCTATTAGCTGGTAAATTGAAGTACCAAGAGCGGGCGATGCCGTCTAGAGCGAGATGGATTACCTTTGCCTTGGTATTTTCGTCGCCGTGGGCGGCTTCGATCGCGGACTCGTAAATGGACGGGAACTCTTTTGGATCTGTTTCGCCCGAGTACCGCGGAATGGGGAGAACTTGAACTGGGGTGGGATTGGACAAATCTTGATTCCCCCGCTCAGCAGCAGTCCCTTTTCGCCCCCTGCCTTGCCCACAGAACCCTGCAACGAGGGCCCGTTCGGCTGTGGGTAGGGTGTGGCAAAGGGCGAAGTGACGGCTTGCGCATGTGGCTGGGCCACGTTGTTCGGTGGCCCGGTCCCAAGTGGGGGCGCCTGGGTGGCGTTGCCGAAGTCGAATTGCAGTCCTTGACTCTATGGCGAAGCCCCCTGCCCAGGCTGGTTCGGCAGTAACCAACAGGGGGCGCCCTGACTTGTGTTTCCCTCCGGTTGAGCCGAAGGGGTTGTACTTGAAATATTGTGGGGTTGATTGAGCTGCTGGAGGAAAGCTTGAAGCTGCGCCTGTAGGGCCGAAGCCCCTCCCGCCATTGCCTGGGACATTTGACAGGGTGGTGCTGGGTGCGCTTGGGCGGTAACCGGTCGAATCTGCGGCAACACACCAGGAGCAGGATATGTTGTTGCGGCCGAAGACTGCCCGGCGAAGTACACCGGTGTGTGCACGGCATGAGACGGAAGGGCCTGGATCGACACTTGCGGGTAGGCTTGGGGAGGAATGTAGCACGTTGAATACTGGAGAACTGGGGCCGAAGTGACCTTGGCCTGCCGCGCCGCTTCGTACACTTGCTGCTGCTCCTGCATTCGGCGAAGCATGTCCTGAAGTCGCGTCATGCTCTGGCGCATGGCTTCCATGCTAGCTTCGTCTTGCGCTTCGAGGGTTGGGCTGGCTTGTGCAGCAGTGAGCGCGGTCGAAGTCGTAGCCGGCACTATCAGTTGACTTGTCGACGGGATCTCCGACGCCTGCCCCACCGAAGCGATCGGAGCCGGAACCGGTGGTTGCGATGCGGGCGCCGAAGCCGATGACACAACCCCGGTTTCGGTGATGGGCGCCGAAGGCTCTGTCGCCTCTTCGGTGGCCATCGCCTCTCCTTCTTCGCTCTCCTTTGGCTTAGCAACCTTCTCCTTCGCGACCTTCTTCGGTGGCATTCGCTCTCAGTGGTTTTGCTCGGAGGTCCCCACGGTCGGCGCCAGCTGTTGTCGAAGCGACAACTGCATACGTCGATAGACGTGGTCACTCAACAGTTTGTTGGGAAAGGAAATTGTATTGATTGGAGGAAATTTTTCACTCACCCCTTTTACCTGGCCCTAGGGGTCTATTTGTAGTCCTATTACAGATCCCTCCATTAGGGTTTAGGTTTTACAGGGGGATTTACATGGTTGCCCTTATAAAAGGGGCACTGATGTGGGTATACAATGTAATTAATGATACATGGGCCTATAGCAGGCCACCTGGCGACTGCAGGCCCATCGGCCAATGGGCTGGAGCGATTGGGCCGGTTCCCTGGGCCTTCTTGGATGGGGCCTGATATGGCGGAGTCACCCTTCTTCAGCATGTGCCCTTCGCCCTGTGGCTTCGCCCAGGGCACGTTTAGTCTTCGCCCTTCGCCGTCTTCACCCCATGGCCTTCGCCACGGGGCTTCGCCATCCATGCTGGTCGTCTGGTTTCGGCGGGTCCGGTCGAAGGGTCTCATGACATACCGCCAACAAACACCATGGCACCTATGAGCCCCAGGATTCGTAGGCCGGCCAGGCGATCCAGGACGGTGTCGTAGGAGTCCCCCAGTTCCACCGTTGCCCGTTAGCTCGGCGCCTGCGTCGGCGGCCGGCTCGGGAGTCGGAGACGCGGTTCGTCGGGAAGAGCGGTGTAGAACCAGTCGCTCTTCCAGTCATCCCACTTCTTGCGCAGGACGTAGGTAATGTAGCGATTCGCCACCTGCCCGCGCGGCTGGAAGTAACAGCCCCCGACCTCTGTCGGCGGCGACACCGGCTGCACGGCAAAGAACGGCGAAGATGACCAGCGTCATCACGGCGTTGGGGGTGAGGTGCGCCATCTGGATCTCGTAGAACTCCAGGACATCCATGAAGAAGAAGGAGAACGGTGGGATCAGCCCCGCCATAGCGAAAGAGAGGAAGAATATCGACCGGTCCGGGTAGCGCGGCGCTGGGCGCCCTTCGCCCAGCACGACCACCTCTCGCCCGATCGACGCCGGCATGAACCGGCGTGGCAGCCCGGCCTACCTCTCGCTAGTAATGCGAGAGGGCGGCAGCACGCTGCCGTCCAGTGGTGTGGAGCTCCGCATCATATCGCCGGTGAGGTAGGGACGCGAAGACGAGTGTGAGCGGCGAGAAGGGAGCGAGGAAGACGAGAGAGTTAGGGCACGGTTGGCTGAGTCGAGTGAAAAGTCGCGAAAAGCGCCATCATCATATCCCCAGGCGAAACGGGCCGACACGTCCCGATCCGCGCGCCGTCTCGAGTAATGTAGCGGTCATAAAGAGACCGCTCATTATTATCGGTCGGTTTTCCCTTGCCGATGTGCGCGATTCGCGACCGTGGAGTTTCTGCATGCCTGTAGGGAACGGTCCCACCCGTCACCGGGCCTAAGGAGTGGCGTCGCGCCCGAGCGCTCCCCCCAAGAGGGGCGGTCGCCCTGGCGTAACGCCGGGGGCTACTGTCGGTGACATGGGACCGGGGGTGTCGTGACTAGAGGCTTGAGCGGCCGCCGTCATCCGCGTGGCCCGACCCCCCCGGGGGGGTCGGGCCTGAGGGCGACGTGGCCACTCCTCCCTCTGTCTCCCCGAGGGCCGGGGCACCCCGACCCCCTACGATTTTGGTGCCGCGTGTGGGTTAGGTGAGCACAGCAGGGCTCACCTAACCGCATTTATGACGGGTCAGACAAGCACACCACGCCGCATTTAATGTGGCGCAGCGCGTGCCTATCCGGTCCGTGACCGGTCGCGTCGGGTGGCCGGTCACAGACCGGTCAGATCGCGGGTTAGGTGGCGACAGGCGGCCTGCGGCACGCCTCTCCCCGTCCCGTCAGAATGATGAGAGCCTCCTGGCTCTCGTCCCTAGCCGGAGCCAGCGTACCAACTCCTGGAGTTGGTACGTTAGCTCCGGTCAGATCCATTCCAGACTTCAGCGCAAGCATGGCAAGGAAGTCGCTAGCCATTTAATGAAGATTGAAACGGGCGTCCACCGGGAGAGCTGGCTAACTGGGCAGGAGGCGTGTACCGTGTCTGTCAGAGGTCGCTTCCGGCAGTAGACTAGCCCTGATTGTAAAAAGAATGTTCTCTTTTTTAGGCAACTGGTGGCCCATGTGAAAGCCCCTTAACATATAAAAGGAGGCCCAGGCCTAGAAAAGGGGGAGCAGGCCGGCCGATATGCTCTAGAGGCGAAATTCTCCTTGTACTCTCGAACACTTTCAGATCCACCAGAACACAGGAGTAGGGTGTTACGCTGCTCAAGCGGCCCGAACCTGTCTACATCGCCCGTGTTCTCTCTTTCTCTCTCTCTCACTGACATCCCTCAGATTCAGGGGCCTAGAGTTGCTCCTAGCGCCCCCGGCCGAACCGGCAAAGGGGGACTTGCACGGTCTCCCGGTGAGGAGTCTCACGCTCCGTCAAGTAGCCACCCTAGAAAGAAGCCTTATGCCTATGTTTCGCCAAGGCCATTATACACCTGAGTTCATGTATGGTGAAGATGCTATGTATGCCCCAGTTGAAGAATTACCACAACCCTTTGGAAATTACCAAGAGAGGATTCCACCTTCATCCTCTACTACCGTGACTATTTTTCCACCACTTGGAACCACTGGACAATTAGGACCACCAAGTCATGTTCATTGGTATGGACGAGTTTTTGAACTAAAGATGGATGACTAAACCTAGTCCATGTCTAACCCATGTGTCTATGGTAAGACCACCTTGATGAGACTTGAAGATGCAACCCACTTGTAGAATGGTTAATGTGGGACCTTTTATGTGTTCTTGGTAGCCCAATTTTGAAGAAAAACATTTGTGTAATATATGTATCATGGCCGCCATGTAACCCCATTTATGTAAGCACTCTATGGATGAATGTAATACTAACTAGGGACCCGTTTATCCTTATTTTCCTAATGACAGTGCTTGCTGTCCAGAAATTTTCCATTTGCCAAAAATGAGCTCAGCAACGCGAGATCATGACCGTAATGTCTAAAGTTTTGTACCTAGCCATGGCCTTAACATACTAGCAGTATCCAATAGTGTCCTGTTAATTTGTGCAATTGTCCCATAGCTTAAGTTTACCATTCATTTACCAAATTAAGGGAAACCTTTGACCAAATGTGAGTTTGACAAGTTTGGATTGCGACCATAGATCTTGTTAAATTGTATCTTGCTACAACCTCGACACATTAATTACCTCTCGAGACGTTCTACCAATATGTTGTAATTTTCCATGAACCATACTCGCCATGACCGAATAAACACCGCTCTTTTCCCTCAGCCGAACAAGAGTTCATATTACCTTAACTACAGCACGACGATAATACAACTTAAAAGTTTTTACAAACTCATTCCTTCAGTTAGTGGAGTGCGCATAGCAAAACTAACTAGTATTTCTTTTGAAATATTAAATCTGGTATATTTGAAAAGATTTTATAAATAACCAAAACTGATAATATTATGTTATTATTAGAAAGCCAACCTACACCTAACCATCATCTCAACCCACAACCCAAACCCAAATCTCGGGGACAAGATTTATTTTAAGGGGATAGATCTGTAACATACCAAAAATTCGAATTTTGAATTTTGACTTCAGTTAAATAATAAAAATGTGATTTTGAGTTAATGACCAAAATTTTTCAATATATGACCTAGGTAAGGTTAAACTAGCTAGTGGATATGTGTAAAGTTGCAAATGATTTACAACTCTTTCCTTCTCAAATTTATTTGAGATGTAAAATATTTTCATAAACCCAAGATGTGATGTGCGATTTGAGTTTTTGAATGTTTTTGGATCTTGGATGCATTACATACTAGGTCTCATGAACACAAGTGTAAATGTATGTTAATTCATATATAGTTAATAAACGCACTACACTAGTGGTCACCTTAAGTGCACCCATGCTCAAGTATCTTGTGAATTTGAGCATGGTGAAATGAAAGTAAAATCTAAACACATCATCTCTGGTTAATTGCAAATCAAAACATAATTTTACAATCAGTTAAATATATATTTAAAATAAGAATACTTTAAGGTTGATGCACTCATTGAATATTTAAAAATAATTGGTGCAATATAAAATCATAGGGAAATTCATGTAGGTACTATTCAATATATATACCTCACTGGAATTTTGGTACAATTTGATAAGTACATTTGATAGCTCAAATAATTAGGTCAAAACAGTCAAACTATAATTTTACTCTAACCCTAATCGGCAAAATCGATACACATCCTATATGTGCATTATATCACATGAAAATATATATGGGATATAATTTATTCAAATACTAAACTATTTATAATGAATTAATATAATTTTTCCAGAATTTATTTTATAGGCTTTGACCTCCCAAAAATTCAAATCAATTTCAGCTGAACTGAATTTCTCTATTTTCCTAAGATTAAATTATAAATTATTTTTGTGTAAAACCAAAAAAAATGGAATCTAGGTATTTTTATATATCTCCAGAAAAATCCACATTAGTTTATCATGCACACAAATTAAATTGTGGAAGTATAAAGATGGGAGGAAGAAATATATATGAAAATCCTTTGTAAATCATCTGTACAGTAGTTCACCAGTACATCTACCCATCTCTCTAACTTTCCCTCTGTTTTTATCACCCTGGACCCACCTGTCGGCCTCCTTGGCTAGCGTTCACCCATGTGCACAAACTTTCCACCGCTCAAGCCATCACAGAGAAACAGAGAGCGAGGGGGAAGTCGTCGCCGGCGTGCTCGACACGTGGCCGAGACGTGGCAGCCGCCGAGCTCGCCCTTAACCTCTTCCGGACGCGTCGCCCTTCCATCTACTCTCTGACAGTGCCGGTCCAGCCGAGGGAGAGAGCTCTCCTTGCTCCATTCTCCTCCTTCTCCATTACCGGCCGTGAAGACGACGATTGTCGCCACCGCCTTTGCGCCACGGTCGTCCCTCCTCTTCTTGTGCTCTGTACTCTCCCATCCATGCCGAGTCCATCTCCTCTGACCTCATCCCGTGTCTTGCAGTCAACTAGCCGGAACGCCGACGTGCCCACGAAGTTCTGGAGCGCGCACTGAAGACCACCGTCGCATCGCCTTCGCCGTTCCAGCCGCTGTGGACCACCTCGGGCCAAGCCGTCGCACCACCAGCATTGTCTCAACATCACGAGCTGCAGCCATGGCTCACTGCCTGTACACTCATGCCCAGGGACCACAATTTATAAATTCGACTAACCCCAGGGTTCGATGTGTAACTTCCCTCCTCAATGACATATGGGCCTAGGACCTAAATGTAATAACTTGAAAATCCCGGGACTCTTAATGAAAACAGCTTGATACATGTGTTTGGACTGCGGGTTCTATTTCAAGAATCATAGGGGGTTTTCTGCAAATCTGCATTCACTGACCTGTGGACCTAGGTATTTATAATTCAAAAATATAAAAGGAAATGATTAATCTTTATCTTTTCAATTGAAAAATTACTCAAAACTTGAGAAATTCATATAAAATAAAATATAGCTCATGTTCAGATGAAACCAACTCCAGTAGGTTCATAAAATTGTGAACTTTAATATAGAAGAAAAAAATCCTATGCCTACAGTATGAGGATTATTTCTAAAATTTCAAATATAAAATAGTTAACAAAGAACTTGTAGAATTTGTAGAGAATTCATTTGTACTCCAATTGGAGTGAACCAAATTTCTATAGGATCATAAAAGTATGAAATTTAATTTAAAAATATTAAACACTGTACTTTCTATAATAGAAACAGAACTAATAATGTATGTAGTACAATGACCACCACATGTGCTAGTTAATTTCTAAAATTATAGGAAGTTCATAGTATCTCCAAAAATTATGAAACCAAGTGTATTAATCTTAGAAAACAATCCTTTTCATTCCACTAAGGTCAATTTGATTAAAAACATATATTAAAAATGATTCACAACTATACATTAGTAAATAATCCTATATATCAATGCAAACTTAGAAAATTCATAAATCTTAAATAAAAAGAGATAAAATAGGAATTCTTTCACCTAAATTTATCTTGGACCAGAACCTATCCACTGTGCACAAATCATGCATTTTAGAGCATTTTGTATTTTCGCATGATTTGGTATTTATATGCATACCGTGTTATTTGTATAGATAATTCGCGTCTACGGTGAAAGAGTGAATTAGGTGATATTCACATTATTCAAGATCAAGGCAAGTTATTCCTCCCCTCTCCTTTGATCACATGGAAACCCATGTTTTGGGAGATGAAAAGTGTTTATTTGCGAAACTGCATATGTAATTGATTTAAAACGATATTTGAAACTTAGAAAATGGTAGCTATGACCTTATTGCTGCATAATCTACCTTGATATATTGTTACCCTTTTATTTGTAACCATAGGGTGAATTTAAGTACTTTATAAATACTCATTGGAGAGTATATAGGCTTTTATGTATGCCAATTGCTTAGCCATGCCTAGAACATTTCCAATGAACAATCTTATGGATTTGTGAATGAGATTTTGAATATTTGATAAATGCTGGATTTTAAAATGTAAATGTTAAGTATTTGTGAACTGAGGTGTGAGTAAAATAATTTTAAACTTGGGCGACAAGTGGTGTGCATATGGTGGTAGTTGCACGCCGATAGGGGGAGTGTTCGCCTGGGTTATTTAAGGACTGAACTTCGTGTCACCAACTTAAGTATTCGTACATCCACATGTGCTATTATGGGGTGGCCTTAGCTAATTAAGTTGCTTAAAGTCTAACCTTGCATATTGGTAGGCCGGAGTAGAATGAATTAGTCTGAGCGATGATTCATAGGAACTACCTATTTACCCCGCTGATTATCGGGGGTAGTTTAGGCGTCTAAGTCTGTCCAATTCAATGGTATAGTGCCTCGTGGGGGAACGGATGTGTTCGCTGCCACGACGTTAGGTTAAGGCGTGGGCCAGCCACCTAACGGTTCTGGGTCATTCCCAGGATGGATTCACACTTGCCATGCTGATGCAAGGTTAGGCGTTAAGTAATGTAAAGGCTACGTTATGACCTCTAGACCACATTCAACATGAAGAATGTGGTAGTGTTTTGCAAACACGAAACAAACTAGAGTGCTCATATCATGTGGGTAAAGCTGTACAAACTCTGCAGAGTTCTCTAAAACTAATCGATTAGCCGTGCTCACGGTCATGAGCGACTTGGTGAAGTGTCATGAGTATAGACCTTTAAATTTGGTTTATGTTTTCAAATGATGCTTTGTGAACTATGGATTTGGAAAATGGTAACTTGGGTTGAGTTATGATAATCGGGTTGTGTTGATGATGAATGTGAGACTTGTTGCCAGGTGGGCAATCAAGTGTATTTTTATGATGAGGTTATGACTTGTTGCCGGTATAGGCAACAAGAATATGTTTATGATGTTAATAGGTTAAATATTATGATTTATCTATGTTAATGTTTTGATTAATTGAATCATCAACTCTTTGGAAAAGAATTATGAACTAAAACTTGCTTTACGCTAAAATGAGTTACATATATAGCCTTTCTTTGATTATATGCCATGCATGTAGTATATTAGGTTTGTCTTGAGCTTGCCAGTACATTAATTCATTTAATGTACTGACACTTGTTATACTGGAATATCCATTTTGCAGGTTGTAAGCTTAGTCTCCTGAGTGATTCGGGGAAATCGTTGATTCTTCTAGGACAGGATCCAGAAAGGGGTAATCCCCTAGTCGGCTGCTTGTGGTTTGGGTAGCCAAGCTTCCGTGGATCAGTAATTATCTGGCCGTTTGGCCTATCTATTTAAATGAATTGTAGAGTAAAGTTAATTTTTGTTTACTCCCTATTATTCTGATTTCATCGCTTAGATGAAAGTGTGGAACTAGAGCTTTTCCTGGGATCTAGTTCTACACCGGTATGAGTTTTGAGCATTTGGGATGTCGTAGAGCTTTAGCGAATTTTGTCAAGTCTCATGAGATGTGTAACACATCTGGTCGCCATCTTCGTGTGGTTTGACGGGCATGTCTCAGGCTGAAGTTGACTGGCAGTCTAATGTTCCAGCAATATCCCCTATGCTCTTTACTCGGCGCTTCAGGTTCTATATTGTGTATGTTATTTGACTTGATAGAACAGCGATGAGGTTGGATGGTTACCGTTTTCCCTATTTATTACTAGATCCCATCCAACTAAATAATTAACTCTATCATTTCAAGTAATTGCATAATATTCAACCCGGGGTAGCCTGACAGCGGTGGTATCAGAGCAGTTGTTTGACTGGGGAGGGAAACCCTTTTGGAATGGTCGTTTAGATTGGCTTCATAAAAATTATTTTGAGAATCATGTTCTCAGTTACAAGTTATTTGTGAAAACTTACTACAATCTTATATCTCATCTATCTCTTAAGGAATTACTTCCCCCTAAGTCTATATTCTGATTTTAAACTCCTATTCTTACTCCATAGGACCGACACCTTTTGAAAAAGGTGTTTTTGTAAAAATGTGTTTGAAAACACACATTAATCATTATAAACCAGTATCAAAGTGTTTTGAAAAGTTTTCAAACTCATTTATCAACTACTCCTATGGACTAGTTCGAGATTTGCAAAATATCGGTTTGAAAATGGCCTGTAGCTTGTATGTTTTGGAAATGGTTTGATAAAATTTAAAACATGATAGACGTGCTAGGATTAACTCTCTCTCATGTTAATTCTGCACCTAAAATGAATTTGGTGGGTACTTGAACTTTTCTTCTCCGACATTTCAAAATTTTATCGATATGACCAAGAACGGGTAGTTGGGATAATTTGGAAACTTGTTGTGCTTTGACCAATAGATTGCTTGTTTAGAATGACCTCCCAATATTCATATAACCTTTGCATGATGTTAAGTTTCATCTCATAGTAAAATGGAGAATTTAACAAATCTAAACATGCCCAAAGATTCATTTCATCTTGGTTGCACATGTTCTGAAAATGTGAAGACAGATGCATTCATCATTTTGTGTAGTCCAAACCATAGGTGATAAAACGTTCATCTTTGACATGTAGCTGGTAAACATACCCAGTAGACTCCACGAATTTTGGTGGAATTTTTGAATCCTTGTATCATGGTTTAAAAATTCATATAGTACTGGATGGTCATATCCTGAAATTTGTAGGTAATCTGATTGTTGAATTTGTATAGCCCAAACTAAAAATGATAAAATCTTGTCTTTTTCTGGGTAGCTTCATAACTCAATCATGCATCCCTCTGATTTTTGTCCAAATTTTTGCACCTTTAGTTTTTGATATAAAAATTCGACAAATGCATTGAACAACCTGTTCCAGCACTGCATGACCTATCTTCTCTATTTTCCGTAAGGCAAACCACTTGACCAAAAATTACAACTTCTTCCCAGGATTAAGAAGACTTTACAAGGAACTTGAATATAAAAAAATTTTTCCATTTTATCACTTCTCTAGCCTAGTTGTTACCTACTGTTTTCATCTCAGAAGTGTGTAGGACAAAGCTAAGCTTTTCACTAAGACTTTTGTTCAGCACTATCCCAAATTCTTTTTTTTAAAATTTTTTTAAGGGGGATAGTGTATCCCTTTTGATCCAGACCTATTAGTAAGAGTTATAAAATTTTCACATGCCTCCATAAACCCAAATATGACTTATTTTGATTTGAAGCAAGCTATAAACAAAATTAATAATTTGAGTTGAGATGACTCTATGTACATATTTTGTACCCCTCCTTGGTTGGTTGCAAAACTTGCACATTGCAGCAACTCAACATTTAAAACATGTAACAAAAACTTATATAGTTGTATGTGAGTTAAAGAGAGAGTAGAATATTATTGTTGCAAATGGACTTTCGACTTGTATTTGTTAAAATCTAGATTTTCCTCTAACCATTATCTTCCATATATCCCTGTAGATGGCTGCCAGGTTTACACCATTCTACTACAGTCGTGGTTACACTGTGGACTCTACTCAACACATGCTTTGGCTCATGCTACAGTATGCCCGATTTACCTATCCACCAGAATACCATATCCTTACAAAAATCATTGGAAGTTCCCAAACAGCAGTGATGGCCCGGGTAAGCATTCGGGGTAGAACCATATCAGAGGAAGACCATCAGTATATTGGATATGGTTGGGACAGTAATTCAGCTATGCAAAACTGTGCCTATGTTGCCATTACCTGACTTCGATGTGAGTTGCCCGAGTGGGAGGAATTTTACTCTTATGTCCCATCTTTAGCCCAAGGGGAAGATCACACCTCATACCCAGGTTTAAATGAAATAGGTCCAGAATTAAACACCCCATATCTCCAACTTGCAGGCTTTGTGCACTCCCTTGATATGCTTTACCGCAAGACCTATACCGAATTACAACGTGTCCGTGCTAGAGTAGTGTCGGTGACATGGGACCGGGGGTGTCGTGACTAGAGGCTTGAGCGGCCGCCGTCATCCGCGTGGCCCGACCCCCCCGGGGGGGTCGGGCCTGAGGGCGACGTGGCCACTCCTCCCTCTGTCTCCCCGAGGGGTCGGGCCGCTCCCGTTTCGGCCCCGAGGGCCGGGGCGCCCCGACCCACTGCGATTTTGGCGCCGCGTGTCGGTTAGGTGAGCACAGCAGGGCTCACCTAACCGCATTTATGGCGGGTCAGACGAGCGCACCACGCCGCATTTAATGCGGCGCAGCGCGTGCCTATCCGGTCCGTGACCGGTCGCGTCGGGTGGCCGGTCACAGACCGGTCAGATCACGGGTTAGGTGGCGACAGGCGGCCTGCAGCACGCCTCGCCCCGTCCCGTCAGAATGATGAGAGCCTCCTGGCTCTCGTCCCTAGCCGGAGCCAGCGTACCAACTCCTGGAGTTGGTACGTTAGCCCCGGTCAGATCCATTCCAGACTTCAGCGCAAGCATGGCAAGGAAGTCGCTAGCCATTTAATGAAGATTAAAACGGGCGTCCACCGGGAGAGCTGGCTAACTGGGCAGGAGGCGTGTACCGTGTTTGTCAGAGGTCGCTTCCGGCAGTAGACTAGCCCTGATTGTAAAAAGAATGTTCTCTTTTTTAGGCAACTGGTGGCCCATGTGGAAGCCCCTTACCATATAAAAGGAGGCCCAGGCCTAGAAAAGGGGGAGGAGGCCGGCCGATACGCTCTAGAGGCGGAATTCTCCTTGTACTCTCGAACACTTTCAGATCCACCAGAACACAGGAGTAGGGTGTTACGCTGCTCAAGCGGCCCGAACCTGTCTACATCGCCCGTGTTCTCTCTCTCTCTCTCTCTTTCTCGCTGACATCCCTCAGATTCAGGGGCCTAGAGTTGCTCCTAGCGCCCCCGGCCGAACCGGCAAAGGGGGACTTGCACGGTCTCCCGGTGAGGAGTCTCACGCTCCGTCATCTGGCACGCCAGGTAGGGGGGTGTGAGTTTCTCCTAGGTCCCCATCCCTCTCGTGTGCGCCAAGCTTCGCTAGGTCAGCCCTATGGCCGAAGAGGCAGTGGCGTACAGTCCTTCTTCGGGCGCTAGCGGCGATGGCGGGGAGCAGGACCCGCGTCATCGGGCTCGCCCCCCGTCGTCCCCCTCTCGCCGGAGTCTTGGGCGGGGGAAGGCGCTTGAGGAGGACAAGGGATCCGCGATTTCACCACTCGCGGGCGATGGGGGAGGACGGCATGGCGGCGTGCGTCGTCGTATCGCCTACGACGATGGTGGCACGCCCCAGGGCGCGCTCCAGGCCGCGGGCGTGCTCCTGCGTCACCCGCCTGTCGTCCCCGATCCAGAGACCCCAGCCCGACATTGGCTGGATGACGTGGCCAACTTGGTCGCGGCGGCGCAGCAGCGCCTAGGCGCCCACGGGCAACCCTCTGCCGCCGGCGCCTCTGGCACTGCTGCCACCAGCCCCACGTCGTCGAGGCGGAGGGCGCGGCAGACAACGACCGGCTTGGGCCGTCCGTCCGCGATTCCCTCATCGACGCCTCCGACCCCAGAAGATATGCGTGGGGGGCCAGACGCCCGGCTCGATATCGAGCGCCGGCACGACGCTCGTCGCGCCGCCCATGCAACGGAATGCGCCTCCTCTTCTGGAGCGCCGCCCGGTTCCGGTCACGGGGGCCGGCCCCCCGTGTCCCCGGTCGGTGGTGCCGGCTGTCGAGCCTTTATGGCGAGCCTTCGAAACGTCCGTTGGCCCCCAAGGTTCCGGCCCACCATCACCGAAAAATACGACAGAAGCGTCAACCCCGCCGAGTTTCTCCAGATCTACACGACCGGGATCGAGGCCGCGGGGGGTGACGACAGGGTCATGGCGAATTTCTTCCCCATGGCCCTGAAGGGCCAGGCGCGGGGTTGGCTGATGAACTTGCCACCCACGTCGGTCCACTCTTGGGAGGATTTGTGCCAGCAGTTCACTATGAACTTTCAGGGCACATATCCGTGCCCGGGAGAAGAAGCGGACTTGCACGCGGTACAGCGGAGGGATGACGAGTCCCTCCGCTCCTACATCTAGCGGTTCTATCAAGTCCGCAACACCATACCATGCATCCCTGCACATGCGGTGATCTACGCATTCAGGGGGGCGTGCGGCACAATCGCATGCTCGAGAAGATCGCCTCCAAGGAGCCCCAGACCACCGCGCAGCTTTTTGAGCTCGCAGACCGTGTGGCTCGCAAGGAAGAGGCCTGGACCTGGAACTCCTCCGGCTCTGGGGCAACTCCTCCGGCTGCCCCCGAGTCCGCTGCTCGTTCAGGGCGGCGGGATAGGAGGAGGAAGAAGAGGTCGGCCCGTTCCGACGACGAGGGTCACGTCCTCGTCGTCGAGGGCGCTTCGCGGGCCCCCCGGAAGGGGAGGCCTGCGAGCGACAAAAAGAAGGAGGCCGGCACTCCCGGCAGGGAGCGCCCAGCCGGCAAGTGGTGCACCGTGCACAACACCTCCCTCCACGACCTCGCGGACTGCCGCGCGGTCAAAAGTTTGGCCGAGCGGACGAGGAAGTGGGAGGAGGAGAGGAGGCAGGAGCGCCGTGAGGGCAAGGCCCCGGCAGTTCCCACCGGCAACCGGCGAGGCGAGGCCAAGCAGAAGGCCCCCGCCGAAGACACCGGCGATGGCGACGATGATCTGGGCTTTCAGGAGCCCGAGGGCACCGTCGCCACCGTCGCCACCGTCGATGGGGGAGCGTGCGCTCACGCTTCTCACCGGAGCCTCAAAGCCATGAAGCGAGAGCTTCTGGCCGCGGCCCCTACCCACGAGGCGACGCGGCGGGCGCGCTGGTCGGAGGTCGCCCTAACCTTCGACCAGACCGACCACCCGCCGTGCGTTGCCCGGGGAGGACAGATCGCGATGGTGGTTTCCCCCACCATCTGCAACGTGAAGTTGGGGCGCGTCCTCGTTGACGGGGGCGCGGCCCTCAACATCCTTTCCCCCGCGGCCTTGGATGCCATCAAGGCCCCGGGGATGAAGCTCCAACCATCCCAGCCGATCATCGGCGTGACGCCGGGGCACACCTGGCCGCTGGGTCACATTGACCTCCCGGTCACCTTTGGTGGTTCCGCCAATTTTCGCACCGACCGGGTGGACTTCGACGTGGCGGACCTCAGTCTGCCCTACAACGCGGTGCTGGGGAGGCCCGTGTTGGTGAAGTTCATGGCGGCTATCCACTACGCCTACCTCCAAATGAAGATGCCGGGCCCCGATGGCCCCATTACCGTCCACGGCGACCTCAAAGTCGTGCTTGCTTGTATGGAGCAGCGCGCGGACCACGTCGCCGCGGTGTCCAAGCACGAGGGGGGCGACGAGAGGCTCAGCGCCTCTACCCCGCCCGCCTCGAGGCAGCGGATGGCCACGGGAGACGAGGTCCCGGTCAAGGAGGTTGCCCTGGGCGACGGCCCGTCCAAGACCACCCGGATCGGTGGTCTTTTGGACGACAAATAGGAAGACGCGCTCGTCTCCTTCCTGCGGGCAAACGCCGACGTCTTCGCCTGGAGACCGGCGGACATGCCCGGGGTCCCCAGGGAGGTGATCGAGCACCGTCTCGCCGTGCGGCCGGGCGCGAGGCCGGTCCGGCAGAAAGTGCGGCGGCAGGCCCCGGAACGCCAAGCTTTCATCCGCAAGGAGGTAGCGCGGCTTCTGGAGGCCGGATTCATCCGTGAGGTCATCCATCCGGAGTGGCTCGCGAACCCGGTCATCGTCCCCAAGGCAAACGGCGACCTTCGGATGTGCATCGACTACACCGACCTCAACAAGGCATGTCCCAAAGACCCTTATCCCCTGCCACGCATAGATCAGATCGTCGACTCCACTGCGGGGTGCGACCTTTTGTGTTTTCTAGATGCATACTCTGGTTATCATCAGATTCGCATGGCTAGGGAGGATGAGGAGAAAACTGCGTTCATTACCCCTGTAGGAACTTATTGTTATACAACGATGCCCTTCGGGTTAAAGAACGCAGGTCCTACTTTTCAGCGCACCACTCGTATTTCTTTGGGTAGTCAGATAGGGCGCAATGTTGAGGCTTACGTCGATGACTTGGTTGTGAAAACGCGCAACCAAGAGACCTTGCTTTCAGATTTAGCGGAGACCTTTGAAAGTCTCCGCTCCGCCCGCATAAAGCTGAACCCCGGTAAGTGCGTGTTCGGCGTTCCCGCGGGCAAGCTTCTCGGGTTCTTGATCTCTGCCCGAGGTATTGAGGCCAACCCCGAGAAGATACGAGCTATAGAGCGGTTGCGCCCCCCCAGCAAACTTAAGGAAGTGCAATGCGTCACCGGATGCATGGCTGCCTTAAGCCGATTCATATCAAGGCTGGGAGAGAGGGCGCTACCCCTATTTAAGCTCCTCAAACGCTCCGGGCCGTTTGCCTGGACGGGGGAGGCTGAGCGAGCCCTTACTCAGTTAAAGGCGTACCTCAGCTCTCCCCCGGTCCTGGTTGCCCCGGAGCTAGATGAGCCGATGCTGCTCTACTTGGCGGCAACCCCGCAGGTAGTCAACGCGGCGTTGGTCGTGGAGCGTGACGAGGACAGTCCTCGGTCCGCGCGCCCCCAACCTGTACCGACCCGACCCGGGAGAGAGCAAGGTGGAGAGACCCCCGAGCCCGACGGTGGCCTAAGGTCCCCGACGGCCGGATGTGGCCCTCTGCCCGCTTGTCTGACGGCGCCGGACGCCCCCGACCCCCAGGACGGCCCCGGGGCCGCTGAGGGAAGGCCGTGCCCGCCGCCCTCCGACCCCGAGGTTGACGGCGCAGAAGCCGAGTGGGCCCCGCGTGGCCCCTCGGACGACGCGCGCCCTGGGAACGGTGCCTTCAACGAAGAAGATAGGCCCCGCCGCAAGGTGCAGCGGCCCATCTACTTTGTTAGTGAGGTGCTCCGGGACGCCAAGACCCGATACCCTCAGGCCCAGAAGATGCTTTACGCAATTCTGATGGCCTCGAGGAAGTTGCGCCATTATTTCCAGGCGCATCGGGTCATGGTGGTTACGTCTTACCCCCTCGGCCAAATTTTGCGCAACCGAGAGGGTACCGGACGGGTGGTAAAATGGGCAATCGAACTCTCTGAATTCGACTTGTACTTTGAGCCACGCCACGCGATCAAGAGCCAGGCCCTCGCCGACTTCGTGGCGGAGTGGACCCCGGCTCCCGAGCCCGTCTCCGCTTCCGAGGTCCACGATGGTCCCTCGCGGCCGCCTCACACCGCCTATTGGGTGATGCAGTTCGACGGCTCCCTGTCCCTCCAGGGCACCGGCGCGGGGCTCACTTTGACCTCGCCAAGCGGGGACGTCCTCCGATATTTGGTTCGTCTAGATTTCCGGGCAACCAACAATATGGCGGAGTACGAGGGACTCCTTGCTGGGCTCAGAGTGGCGGCCGGAATGGGGATCCGCCGCCTCCTGGTTCTAGGCGACTCCCAACTGGTCGTTAACTAGGTCTGCAAGGAGTACCGGTGCTCCGACCCGTAAATGGATGCCTACGTCCGTGAGGTGCGGCGTATGGAGCGTCATTTCGACGGGATAGAGCTTCGGCACGTGCCCAGAAGGGATAACGCGGTCGCCGACGAGCTCTCAAGGCTCGCTTCTTCGCGAGCCTAGACCCCACCGGGCGCCTTTGAAGAAAGGCTTTCCCAGCCGTCGGTGCGGCCCGATCCCCCAGGGGAGACGGACGCGCCTGATTGGCCCCCGAGGCCCATCGGAGCCCAGGCCTCGGGACCCGAGGGGAGCGATCCTGGCCCCCCTAGATTGATTGCTTGGATCGCAGAGATCCAGGCATACCTCACAGATAAGACTCTACCCGAGGACCGCGAAGGGAGTGAACGCGTCCATCGCATCTCCAAGCGCTACGTGCTGGTGGAAGGGACCCTCTACCGGCGCGGGGCTAACGGAGTCCTCCTGAAGTGCATCCCTCGGGAACAAGGCGTCGAGCTTCTCGCCGATGTCCATGAAGGCGAGTGCGGAGCCCACTCCGCCTCGCACACCTTGGTTGGTAAGGCCCTTCGCCAGGGTTTCTATTGGCCGACGGTGCTCCACGATGCGGTTGACCTGGTCCGATGGTGCAGGGCGTGCCAGTTTCACGCCAAGCAAACGCACCAGCCGGCCCAGGCCCTGCAGAACATACCTCTTTCGTGGCCGTTTGCCGTCTGGGGGCTGGACATCCTGGGTCCCTTCAGGTGGGCCCCGGGCGGGTTCGAGCACCTGTATGTCGCGGTCGACAAGTTCACTAAGTGGCCCGAGGCTTATCCGGTCACCAAGATCGATAAGCACTCGGCGCTCAAATTCATCAGAGGCATCACCGCCAGGTTCGGGGTGCCTAACCATATCATCACGGATAACGGCACCCAGTTCACCAGTGAGCTTTTCGGCGACTACTGCGAAGACATGGGCATCAAGCTCTGCTTCGCCTCACCCGCCCACCCCAGGAGCAACGGCCAGGTGGAGCGCGCCAATGCGGAGATCCTCAAGGGCCTCAAAACCAAGACCTTCAACATCCCCAAGAAGCACGGCGATTCGTGGATCGAGCAGCTGCCAGCGGTGCTCTGGGCGAACCGGACCACACCAAGCCGAGCGACCGAGGAAACGCCTTTCTTCCTCGTCTATGGCGCGGAGGCAGTCCTCCCATCCGAGCTCACCCTGAGGTCCCCTCGGGCCACCATGTATGCCGAGGCTGATCAAGATCAGCTTCACCGAGACGACCTCGATTACCTAGAAGAGCGAAGGCGGCACGCGGCCCTCCGGGCCGCGCGCTACCAACAGAGCCTGCGGCGCTACCATCAGCGCCACGTCCGGGCCCGATCACTCTGCGTTGACGACCTCGTCCTACGCCGCGTCCAAACACGTGCTGGACTGAGCAAACTCTCACCAATGTGGGAGGGTCCGTATCGAGTGATCGGCGTCCCCCGGCCGGGCTCGGTTCAGTTGGCCACGGGCGACGGCACAGAGCTGCCTAACCCGTGGAACATCGAACATCTTCGCCGTTTCTACCCCTAGTGGGGTCGGGTGTCATGTCTCGGGCTCGGGCCAACCCCGCACCCCCCTCGGGCGTGCAGGGTTGGCCGGGGGCTCCCACATGCTTATTACTTGTTTAATTTCTTTT
Organism: Oryza officinalis; assembly: GCA_008326285.1. Classification (NCBI taxonomy): domain Eukaryota; kingdom Viridiplantae; phylum Streptophyta; class Magnoliopsida; order Poales; family Poaceae; genus Oryza; species Oryza officinalis. Next base: position 4,520,917 of record BDMV01000003.1, on the reverse strand, counting down.
TCGTATTTCCATAAAAGCGTTTTGGATTTCTTGAGGGCTGTGTCTGTGTTGTTGTTTCCTTTTGAAGAATCTTGGCTTGAATTAGTGCGCTCGCGCTCGACCCTGCCCTCGGTGGCCCAGGCCGTCTAAAACCGCCAAACGGGGCCCAGAACCGAGCCGTGCCCCGGGGCGCGGTGAACTCCGGGGGGGAATCGGCAAAGGCCCACAATCGGGTCCCCCTAACCCTCGGTCACCGTGCTCCCGGCCTGGCCAGTCTCGACACACGGATCTCCCCAGGCACTAGCTCCGGGCCGTGCCGTTTGAGGCTGGGACCTGGGCACGAGCCCTCGTTCAAGCCAAGACACAGAAGGACCGCGGCACAGACCACCCTCATCTCATACATGCAACAAACATAACTGACATAGAAATCTCAACCTTGTTTGATTGCAGATTAAACCAGCCTATACAAGAAGGGGGCTCGAAGGCCTCAGAAGAAGAAGGAAAAATCATCAAGGTCGGCAGAGACCCCGAAGTTCACTCCGACGCGCCCGGGTCGCCGGCCTCGCCGTCGCTGCCATCTGCACCGTCGTCGCCGTCTTCCTCGTCGGAGTCGAGGGCGAAGGCGAGCCGAGGGGCCGTCCCCTCGAAGCTGTGGACGATGTGGTCGGCGGCGTCTCGGACTTGCGCGCGCGCGCCATCCTCGGTCCCCGAGGGGAACTCTTCCAGCGCCGTCCACGGGGAGAAGTCGGGGTCCCGGGCCTGGTAGCTCGCCAGCACGAGCTCCACCGCTCCCCGGGCAAGGTCCCTTGAGGACGACTTAATTGTCTCCTCGAGCTCCTCGGGGAGCCCTTCAAGGGCCCCGGCCATCTCCGTGAGGCGCTGGGCAAGACCCCCCTGGTTGGCGGCGTACTTCGCGTACCGCCCGCTCCAGACGCCTGCCTGCCGCCCGGCGCGGTCGAGGCGGGAGACGGTATCCCGGAGCATGCCAGGCCCTATCTCGCTCGCCAGCCGGAGGGCCTCAACCTCCCCAGCGGACGAGTCTAAGGCGCCCTGCAGCTCCGCGATCGTGTGCTCGGCGGTTGCGAGGCGGGCGGCTAGATCGCCGTCGCCCGCGGCCACCCCGCCGCTGAGCGCTCTCGTGTCCAGCTCCTTCGCCCGCGCCTCGAGTTCAGCGGCCCGCTGGTTCAGCGCGTCCTTCTCGGCGCGGGCGCTTTCCAGATTGCGGCGCGCCTGCTCCTCCCGCGCCGCCTCGCGGAGGAACAGGCTGTCCGCCCGCCGCTGCGCCGCGGCCTCGGCCTCCTCGAGAGCTCGCCCCCGCTCGGCAAGCGCGTCCTCGCGAAGGCGGAGTGCGGACTCCTCTTCGGCGGAGGCGGCCTCATGCGCCGCTAGTGTTGCCTCCTGCGTGGCGACGGCGGCCTCGCGGTCCGCTAGAGCGCTCTCCTTCGCGTCCAGGGCACGGGCGCGCTCCTCCAGCGCCTCGAGCTCCTGGGCACGGACGTCGAGGGCCTCGGCCCGCCGACGCACGGCGGCCTCCTGCGAGAGTAAGCGTGAGGTCCGCCTCCCGAAGGCGGTGAGCCGCTCCTCCGGCGCCATGGTACGGCCCTCAAGGGCCTCCTCGCGCTGGCGGGTCGCCGCCTCGCTCTCCGCCGCCCGCTGCTCTCGGGCAGCGGCGGCGTCGAGAACCCCCCGGGCGGCGTCGAGCTTCTCTTCCAGCTCCGCCATCCGACTCCCGTATTGGAGGCGGAGGTCGTCCCGCGCCTCGTCGAGTACGGCGGTGGCGACAAGGGCGGTTTCCCGCTCCTCCTCCACCTCCCTGGCAATCTCCGCCAGGTCCCTCCGACGGGCCTCGAGCTGCAAGGCGTGCCGGCGATGTGCCTCCCGGCCCACCTCCACCATGGCCTCCACCGAACGTCATCCCTCCGCGACGCGCGCCCATGCCACGTCGATCTCCGCCCGCTCCGCCTGCAGGGCCCCTATCTGGGCGCTTAGCCCGTCCAGCACCGTGCTGTTCGCGACGGCCAGGGCCTGCAGGAGGGGTTTCGCGCCCAGTGGGCCGGTAGAAGGCTGAGGGGAGGGCCACGTCTGTGTCGGCGCGGTACGGCTCGGCCTGCTGATCGGGGGCTTCTCCCGGAGCCGGCTCGCCCGAGGTGCCACCCGGGGCATCGGGCCCCAGGTGCGCCCATTCGGCCTCGTCGTGGATGGCCTCGGGGGTCGTCTCTGCCTCAGGCGGAGTCGGGTCGGGGACCTGTACGGCGGCCTTGGCCGCCCATGCCTCGCGCGCGTGCGCCGCCTCGGCCTCCTGGGCGGTCTCCTCGGCCCGGCGAACCCTAGCCTCCTCCCGAGCGGCCTCCTCGGCCTGGCGAGCCCGGGTCGCCTCCTGGGCAGTCTCCTGGGCAGCCTCTTCGGCTTCCCTGAGGCAGTCCGCGGCTTCCCGACGATCTGCCTCCCGCCTCCGCGCCTCTATGGTCGCCGTCTCCTCAGCCTCCGTCCGGCCGGTCTTGGGGTGGCGCGTGAGGCGCGGCGGGATCTCGCTGCGACAAAAGAAAAAATCAGGAATGAAAGAAAGGCGAGTGAAAACTTCCCTTGGGGGACAGGAGTAAGTATACGGCCGTCGTGAGTACGGGGTCGAACCTGCGGGGTGGTCGACTAAACGACCACTTCGGGGGAGAGATGAGGCTCCCCCGGCACGACTCGGTCTCCCCCATCTTGCGGAGCCGTTTCTTCTTCCGTTCCGCCTCGGGTTGCGGCGTCGGTACAGCGTCCTCCGGGCGCCTGTTGCTGACGTTCTTCTTCTACCTTTTCTCCTTGGCGTCGGCAGGGCGGTTGCCCCCCGGGCCCCGCCGCGAGGCCCAGAAGCATGGCCCCCTCCCGGGGTAGATTGGTCCCCCCTGCGACTGCCGCCCGCGCCATCATGGCCTCGGGGGGCCTGCTCCCCCGACGCCCCGACCACCTGCATGACGGCCAGAATGTTGGCGCGCTCTGGGTCACAGCAGAGGGGAAGGATCCCTTGAGGGATGAGGGATGCCTCCGCGGAGCTAAGATTTAGCACCCGTTGGACCACCATCTTGAAATCCTCGGGGTCCCAGTCCCATTTGTGCCCCTGGTGGGTCCTCAGGAGGTCCTCGGGCCCGGTGTACTCCCAAGCGCCGTGGGCACGCCGTTGGAGCGGCGCGATCCGGTGGCGTAGGTAGTCGCCGAACACCATGGCCCCGGTGAGCCCCTGAGCACGCAGACCCACCAGGCGGTCCAGGACGGCGTCATAGCCGTCCCCTAGATCCACCGTCGCCCGCCAGCTGGACGCCTGCGCCGGGGGCTGGCTCAGTAGTCGGAGGCGCGTTTCGCCAGCGAGGGGGGTGTAGAACCAGTCGCTTTTCCAGTCGTCCCACTTCTTGCGAAGGACGCAGGGGATATAGCGGTTCAGCACCTGCCCCCGCGGCTGAAAGTAGCAGCCACCGACCACCGTCGGCAGCGATACCGGCTGCGCGGAGAAGAACCACCGAAACAGCCGAAGGGATGGGCACACCCCAATAAACATCTCGCACAAATGCGCGAAGATGCCCAACGTCATTATCGCGTTAGGGGTGAGGTGCGCCATCTGGAGGTCATAGAACTCCAGGACATCCATGAAAAATGCAGAGAATGGTGGGATTAGGCCCGCCATAGCGAAGGAGAGGAAGAAGACGGACCGCCCCGGGTAGCGTGGCGCCGGGTGCGACTCGCCCAGCGTGACCACCTCCCGGCCGGTGGCAGATTCCGGCATGAACCGGCGCGACAGCCCGGCCTGCCTCTCGCTCGTGATCCGGGAAGGCGGCAGCACGCTGCCGTCGAGCGGTACGGAGCTCCGCGCCATGGTGCCGGCGGAGAGGGAGCTTGAGGTCGAGTGTGTGCGGCAAGAGCGGGGCACGAGAAGCGAAGAGTCAAGGAAAGGGTGGCGAGAGGAAGGAAACGAATCCCTTCCTCGGCGTCTTTATACCCTTGCCAACACCATCCCCGGCTCCTCGCTTCCCGCGCCCACTACCTTGCCCCCTCGTTTCTCGCGCCCACGCCTCCACTGACCCCACTCGCCTGTTTGCGGCGCACGCGGCAGACGTGCGGCCGTGGCGGTTGAGATGGGGCAAATCGTGCGCGCATTGATTTCGCTCGGTTACCGCGAAAAGCGCCATCATCATATCCCCAAGCGAAACGGGCCGACACGTCCCGATCCGCGCGCCGTCTCGAGTAATGTAGCGGTCATAAAGAGACCGCTCATTATTATCGGTCGGTTTTCCCTTGCCGATGTGCGCGATTCGCGACCGTGGAGTTTCTGCCTGCCTGTAGGGAACGGTCCCACCCGTCACCGGGCCTAAGGAGTGGCGTCGCGCCCGAGCGCTCCCCCCGAGAGGGGCGGTCGCCCTGGCGTAACGCCGGGGGCTACTGTCGGTGACATGGGACCGGGGGTGTCGTGACTACAGGCTTGAGCGGCAGCCGTCATCCGCGTGGCCCGACCCCCCCGGGGGGGTCGGGCCTGAGGGCGACGTGGCCACTCCTCCCTCTGTCTCCCCGAGGGCCGGGGCACCCCGACCCCCTACGATTTTGGTGCCGCGTGTGGGTTAGGTGAGCACAGCAGGGCTCACCTAACCGCATTTATGACGGGTCAGACAAGCACACCACGCCGCATTTAATGCGGCGCAGCGCGTGCCTATCCGGTCCGTGACCGGTCGCGTCGGGTGGCCGGTCACAGACCGGTCAGATCGCGGGTTAGGTGGCGACAGGCGGCCTGCGGCACGCCTCGCCCCATCCCGTCAGAATGATGAGAGCCTCCTGGCTCTCGTCCCTAGCCGGAGCCAGCGTACCAACTCCTGGAGTTGGTACGTTAGCCCCGGTCAGATCCATTCCAGACTTCAGCGCAAGCATGGCAAGGAAGTCGCTAGCCATTTAATGAAGATTGAAACGGGCGTCCACCGGGAGAGCTGGCTAACTGGGCAAGAGGCGTGTACCGTGTCTGTCAGAGGTCGATTCCGGCAGTAGACTAGCCCTGATTGTAAAAAGAATGTTCTCTTTTTTAGGCAACTGGTGGCCCATGTGGAAGCCCCTTACCATATAAAAGGAGGCCTAGGCCTAGGAAAGGGGGAGGAGGCCGGCCGATACGCTCTAGAGGCGGAATTCTCCTTGTACTCTCGAACACTTTCAGATCCACCAGAACACAGGAGTAGGGTGTTACGCTGCTCAAGCGGCCCGAACCTGTCTACATCGCCCGTGTTCTCTCTCTCTCTCTCTCGCTGACATCCCTCAGATTCAGGGGCCTAGAGTTGCTCCTAGCGCCCCCGGCCGAACCGGCAAAGGGGGACTTGCACGGTCTCCCGGTGAGGAGTCTCACGCTCCGTCAAGTAGCCACCCTAGAAAGAAGCCTTATGCCTATGTTTCGCCAAGGCCATTATACACCTGAGTTCATGTATGGTGAAGATGCTATGTATGCCCCAGTTGAAGAATTACCACAACCCTTTGGAAATTACCAAGAGAGGATTCCACCTTCATCCTCTACTACCGTGACTATTTTTCCACCACTTGGAACCACTGGACAATTAGGACCACCAAGTCATGTTCATTGGTATGGACGAGTTTTTGAACTAAAGATGGATGACTAAACCTAGTCCATGTCTAACCCATGTGTCTATGGTAAGACCACCTTGATGAGACTTGAAGATGCAACCCACTTGTAGAATGGTTAATGTGGGACCTTTTATGTGTTCTTGGTAGCCCAATTTTGAAGAAAAACATTTGTGTAATATATGTATCATGGCCGCCATGTAACCCCATTTATGTAAGCACTCTATGGATGAATGTAATACTAACTAGGGACCCGTTTATCCTTATTTTCCTAATGACAGTGCTTGCTGTCCAGAAATTTTCCATTTGCCAAAAATGAGCTCAGCAACGCGAGATCATGACCGTAATGTCTAAAGTTTTGTACCTAGCCATGGCCTTAACATACTAGCAGTATCCAATAGTGTCCTGTTAATTTGTGCAATTGTCCCATAGCTTAAGTTTACCATTCATTTACCAAATTAAGGGAAACCTTTGACCAAATGTGAGTTTGACAAGTTTGGATTGCGACCATAGATCTTGTTAAATTGTATCTTGCTACAACCTCGACACATTAATTACCTCTCGAGACGTTCTACCAATATGTTGTAATTTTCCATGAACCATACTCGCCATGACCGAATAAACACCGCTCTTTTCCCTCAGCCGAACAAGAGTTCATATTACCTTAACTACAGCAAGACGATAATACAACTTAAAAGTTTTTACAAACTCATTCCTTCAGTTAGTGGAGTGCGCATAGCAAAACTAACTAGTATTTCTTTTGAAATATTAAATCTGGTATATTTGAAAAGATTTTATAAATAACCAAAACTGATAATATTATGTTATTATTAGAAAGCCAACCTACACCTAACCATCATCTCAACCCACAACCCAAACCCAAATCTCGGGGACAAGATTTATTTTAAGGGGATAGATCTGTAACATACCAAAAATTCGAATTTTGAATTTTGACTTCAGTTAAATAATAAAAATGTGATTTTGAGTTAATGACCAAAATTTTTCAATATATGACCTAGGTAAGGTTAAACTAGCTAGTGGATATGTGTAAAGTTGCAAATGATTTACAACTCTTTCCTTCTCAAATTTATTTGAGATGTAAAATATTTTCATAAACCCAAGATGTGATGTGCGATTTGAGTTTTTGAACGTTTTTGGATATTGGCTGCATTACATACTAGGTCTCATGAACACAAGTGTACATGTATGTTAATTCATATATAGTTAATAAACGCACTACACTAGTGGTCACCTTAAGTGCACCCATGCTCAAGTATCTTGTGAATTTGAGCATGGTGAAATGAAAGTAAAATCTAAACACATCATCTCTGGTTAATTGCAAATCAAAACATAATTTTACAATCAGTTAAATATATATTTAAAATAAGAATACTTTAAGGTTGATGCACTCATTGAATATTTAAAAATAATTGGTGCAATATAAAATCATAGGGAAATTCATGTAGGTACTATTCAATATATATACCTCACTGGAATTTTGGTACAATTTGATAAGTACATTTGATAGCTCAAATAATTAGGTCAAAACAGTCAAACTATAATTTTACTCTAACCCTAATCGGCAAAATCGATACACATCCTATATGTGCATTATATCACATGAAAATATATATGGGATATAATTTATTCAAATACTAAACTATTTATAATGAATTAATATAATTTTTCCAGAATTTATTTTATAGGCTTTGACCTCCCAAAAATTCAAATCAATTTCAGCTGAACTGAATTTCTCTATTTTCCTAAGATTAAATTATAAATTATTTTTGTGTAAAACCAAAAAAAATGGAATCTAGGTATTTTTATATATCTCCAGAAAAATCCACATTAGTTTATCATGCACACAAATTAAATTGTGGAAGTATAAAGATGGGAGGAAGAAATATATATGAAAATCCTTTGTAAATCATCTGTACAGTAGTTCACCAGTACATCTACCCATCTCTCTAACTTTCCCTCTGTTTTTATCACCCTGGACCCACCTGTCGGCCTCCTTGGCTAGCGTTCACCCATGTGCACAAACTTTCCACCGCTCAAGCCATCACAGAGAAACAGAGAGCGAGGGGGAAGTCGTCGCCGGCGTGCTCGACGCGTGGCCGAGACGTGGCAGCCGCCGAGCTCGCCCTTAACCTCTTCCGGACGCGTCGCCCTTCCATCTACTCTCTGACAGTGCCGGTCCAGCCGAGGGAGAGAGCTCTCCTTGCTCCATTCTCCTCCTTCTCCATTACCGGCCGTGAAGACGACGATTGTCGCCACCGCCTTTGCGCCACGGTCGTCCCTCCTCTTCTTGTGCTCTGTACTCTCCCATCCATGCCGAGTCCATCTCCTCTGACCTCATCCCGTGTCTTGCAGTCAACTAGCCGGAACGCCGACGTGCCCACGAAGTTCTGGAGCGCGCACTGAAGACCACCGTCGCATCGCCTTCGCCGTTCCAGCCGCTGTGGACCACCTCGGGCCAAGCCGTCGCACCACCAGCATTGTCTCAACATCACGAGCTGCAGCCATGGCTCACTGCCTGTACACTCATGCCCAGGGACCACAATTTATAAATTCGACTAACCCCAGGGTTCGATGTGTAACTTCCCTCCTCAATGACATATGGGCCTAGGACCTAAATGTAATAACTTGAAAATCCCGGGACTCTTAATGAAAACAGCTTGATACATGTGTTTGGACTGCGGGTTCTATTTCAAGAATCATAGGGGGTTTTCTGCAAATCTGCATTCACTGACCTGTGGACCTAGGTATTTATAATTCAAAAATATAAAAGGAAATGATTAATCTTTATATTTTCAATTGAAAAATTACTCAAAACTTGAGAAATTCATATAAAATAAAATATAGCTCATGTTCAGATGAAACCAACTCCAGTAGGTTCATAAAATTGTGAACTTTAATATAGAAGAAAAAAATCCTATGCCTACAGTATGAGGATTATTTCTAAAATTTCAAATATAAAATAGTTAACAAAGAACTTGTAGAATTTGTAGAGAATTCATTTGTACTCCAATTGGAGTGAACCAAATTTCTATAGGATCATAAAAGTATGAAATTTAATTTAAAAATATTAAACACTGTACTTTCTATAATAGAAACAGAACTAATAATGTATGTAGTACAATGACCACCACATGTGCTAGTTAATTTCTAAAATTATAGGAAGTTCATAGTATCTCCAAAAATTATGAAACCAAGTGTATTAATCTTAGAAAACAATCCTTTTCATTCCACTAAGGTCAATTTGATTAAAAACATATATTAAAAATGATTCACAACTATACATTAGTAAATAATCCTATATATCAATGCAAACTTAGAAAATTCATAAATCTTAAATAAAAAGAGATAAAATAGGAATTCTTTCACCTAAATTTATCTTGGACCAGAACCTATCCACTGTGCACAAATCATGCATTTTAGAGCATTTTGTATTTTCGCATGATTTGGTATTTATATGCATACCGTGTTATTTGTATAGATAATTCGCGTCTACGGTGAAAGAGTGAATTAGGTGATATTCACATTATTCAAGATCAAGGCAAGTTATTCCTCCCCTCTCCTTTGATCACATGGAAACCCATGTTTTGGGAGATGAAAAGTGTTTATTTGCGAAACTGCATATGTAATTGATTTAAAACGATATTTGAAACTTAGAAAATGGTAGCTATGACCTTATTGCTGCATAATCTACCTTGATATATTGTTACCCTTTTATTTGTAACCATAGGGTGAATTTAAGTACTTTATAAATACTCATTGGAGAGTATATAGGCTTTTATGTATGCCAATTGCTTAGCCATGCCTAGAACATTTCCAATGAACAATCTTATGGATTTGTGAATGAGATTTTGAATATTTGATAAATGCTGGATTTTAAAATGTAAATGTTAAGTATTTGTGAACTGAGGTGTGAGTAAAATAATTTTAAACTTGGGCGACAAGTGGTGTGCATATGGTGGTAGTTGCACGCCGATAGGGGGAGTGTTCGCCTGGGTTATTTAAGGACTGAACTTCGTGTCACCAACTTAAGTATTCGTACATCCACATGTGCTATTATGGGGTGGCCTTAGCTAATTAAGTTGCTTAAAGTCTAACCTTGCATATTGGTAGGCCGGAGTAGAATGAATTAGTCTGAGCGATGATTCATAGGAACTACCTATTTACCCCGCTGATTATCGGGGGTAGTTTAGGCGTCTAAGTCTGTCCAATTCAATGGTATAGTGCCTCGTGGGGGAACGGATGTGTTCGCTGCCACGACGTTAGGTTAAGGCGTGGGCCAGCCACCTAACGGTTCTGGGTCATTCCCAGGATGGATTCACACTTGCCATGCTGATGCAAGGTTAGGCGTTAAGTAATGTAAAGGCTACGTTATGACCTCTAGACCACATTCAACATGAAGAATGTGGTAGTGTTTTGCAAACACGAAACAAACTAGAGTGCTCATATCATGTGGGTAAAGCTGTACAAACTCTGCAGAGTTCTCTAAAACTAATCGATTAGCCGTGCTCACGGTCATGAGCGACTTGGTGAAGTGTCATGAGTATAGACCTTTAAATTTGGTTTATGTTTTCAAATGATGCTTTGTGAACTATGGATTTGGAAAATGGTAACTTGGGTTGAGTTATGATAATCGGGTTGTGTTGATGATGAATGTGAGACTTGTTGCCAGGTGGGCAATCAAGTGTATTTTTATGATGAGGTTATGACTTGTTGCCGGTATAGGCAACAAGAATATGTTTATGATGTTAATAGGTTAAATATTATGATTTATCTATGTTAATGTTTTGATTAATTGAATCATCAACTCTTTGGAAAAGAATTATGAACTAAAACTTGCTTTACGCTAAAATGAGTTACATATATAGCCTTTCTTTGATTATATGCCATGCATGTAGTATATTAGGTTTGTCTTGAGCTTGCCGGTACATTAATTCATTTAATGTACTGACACTTGTTATACTGGAATATCCATTTTGCAGGTTGTAAGCTTAGTCTCCTGAGTGATTCGGGGAAATCGTTGATTCTTCTAGGACAGGATCCAGAAAGGGGTAATCCCCTAGTCGGCTGCTTGTGGTTTGGGTAGCCAAGCTTCCGTGGATCAGTAATTATCTGGTCGTTTGGCCTATCTATTTAAATGAATTGTAGAGTAAAGTTAATTTTTGTTTACTCCCTATTATTCTGATTTCATCGCTTAGATGAAAGTGTGGAACTAGAGCTTTTCCTGGGATCTAGTTCTACACCGGTATGAGTTTTGAGCATTTGGGATGTCGTAGAGCTTTAGCGAATTTTGTCAAGTCTCATGAGATGTGTAACACATCTGGTCGCCATCTTCGTGTGGTTTGACGGGCATGTCTCAGGCTGAAGTTGACTGGCAGTCTAAAGTTCCAGCAATATCCCCTATGCTCTTTACTCGGCGCTTCAGGTTCTATATTGTGTATGTTATTTGACTTGATAGAACAGCGATGAGGTTGGATGGTTACCGTTTTCCCTATTTATTACTAGATCCCATCCAACTAAATAATTAACTCTATCATTTCAAGTAATTGCATAATATTCAACCCGAGGTAGCCCGACAGGAGAGGGGAGGACGAAAAACAGATAGACAGGAGAGAAAGGGAGCGCAAAACACTTGTATTCCCTGATATTCCAGTCACATATCCACCACACACAGGAGTAGGGTGTTACGCTTCCCAGCGGCCCGAACCTGTATAAACGCTTGCGTCTCTCGCTCTTTTGCGGTCGGTGGAGAGAGAGTTTCGCCCTGTGCCCCCGGCCGAACTCACGAAGGGGGCCCTCTCTATCCCCCGTTGAGGAGCTAACGCTCCGTCAATATGAATTAACAAGTTTTCATTATTGGTCAATATGAATTAACAAGTTTTCATTATTGGTCATTTGTGGTTTTCTGTTACACGTACACCAATATTTATTCTCTCATTGCAAATCATCTTGAAATTTTGATATTAAAGCATAGAAAATTTTTTGGTTTTCTTAATTCTTCACACACACACATTTTTATTCTCATATTGCAAATCATCTTGATATTTTATTTCAATTTGAAGTCTATCATTAACAACACATTTAAAGTGGATTATATATATATATATATATTAGGTTTATGTTTTATGTTATCTAGGTCGTTTGTGGATTCTGTACACACATTTTTACTGTATTCGTCGTCTCTTTATTAGCATATGTTTACAGTTTTAAATGATTGGTATTCAACTATCTTTGGTGTTTCCCATTTTACTGCATGATTGCATTAAAACGCATGACATCACATTGTAAAAAAAAGATATAAAGTTACTTTTGAATTAGTAGTACACTATTTTACTTGGTACAAAAAATATCTTTTCTAGTGAAATATTGATGAGGTTGTTGTCCCGATCTTCACGACGTAGGATCGATCTTGATAACTAGCCGAAGAACGACCGATAACTTGCTGCAAGCAGCGATAACTAGTGCAACCTGACGACACGCACAAGGAGCCAACCACCGTCTCTATACGGCAGCCTGAACCAAGGATTCGCCCAACCACACTCTCAAAGAACCAACCTACGCAACCTGAACTCGAGGATCAGGAGCACGGATTGGGTGCCGATGACGCGGCCGCTTCTGTAATCTCCGCGAAGGAAAACACAAGAGCAAAGGGGTAGAGAATCTCTCTCTGGGGTTTGTTAGCACACAGCTGAACAAAGGGTTCCGAATTGGATTATCAAAAGTCTCAGTTTGCAATGGTCTTAGGGGTTATTTATACTAGCAACAGCCCTGCTAGATAGGTGTGAATTCGAGATGGAAATGAAAAGACTAAGAATGTGAAAGGGCCTCCACGAAATGGCTTCTGAAGTGGGTTCGCGAGGTTGTTGGTCTTCTGGAGTGGTGTTCAGTAATTTGGCAATAACTCCAACTTGGGAAGTCCAAATGATGCACCGTCAGTTGCGTTGGAAAGTTAACTTCACTATGTTTCGAACCATGTATCACATGCACCACGAAACATTGTAGATTGGTACAGTTTTGAACATGAACTTGTACCAACGTGCTGACTCAGCAGACTCCTGGCCTTCAGAGCAGTCTTCACAAACGTACTTGGTTCTCATTGGTGTGAAGTCCAAAGTACTTGGTATTGGTGGCATTGGAAAGCTGACTTGATAAGCTTTCCAAAGAGTCCTCATTTACTTCCATAGCTTCTGTGAATTGAGAGTTATGAGCAGTTCTTTGAACTGGTCCGTTTTGCACTGCAGTTGGTCCGTTTTGCTTCACTGGTCCGTTCTGTACTTCAGTGATAGAATCCACCGATCCACTTTCATCCTCCTCATGTTGTATGTTCCTAAGCACAACTAAAGTAGAACACTTAGGTAGTATAACATTCTCAGAAGTACTGAAATTAAAATCAGTTAGGAATGAATTCACCTGAACTTGTAGTTTCTTGGCACGACTTCTTGTAAGTGGACCTTGAATTGTATCCTTTGTGTTTGATGATGGTTGCTTGGTACTTGAAGTAGCATGCACGGTTGGGATGTCCTCATCATCCTCCCCCTCTTGAAAAGGAGTCGACCTCGACGACTCTGAATCTTCTAGTCCAAAGAATGGTGTTAAGTCAGCAACATTGAAGGTTGGACTAACACCATAATCTTCAGGTAGCTCAATCTTGTAAGCATTGTCATTGATCTTGGACAGCACTCTGAATGGTCCATCTCCTCGTGGCATCAACTTGGATTTGCGCTTCTGTGGGAAGCGGTCTTTGCGAAGATGTACCCAAACCAAATCTCCAGGCTCAAATGTCACCTTCTTGCGATGCTTGTTTGCCCATGCAGCATAGTACTTGGACCTCTTCTCAATTGCTTCTTTGGTCTTCTCATGAATCTTCTTAACGTAAGTTGCACGCTTGGACGCTTCCATGTCACTCCTTTCCTGCAATGGTAGAGGCAACAAATCGATGGGAGCAAGTGGTTTGAAACCATATACAACTTCAAATGGACACATGTTAGTTGTAGAGTGTACTGCCCTGTTGTAAGCGAATTCCACGTGTGGCAAGCACTCTTCCCATTCCTTCAGGTTCTTCTTTATCAAGGCTCGCAGCAGCATAGAGAGTGTTCTATTCACAACTTCAGTTTGCCCATCCGTTTGAGGGTGGCAAGTGGTGGAAAACAGCAGCCTTGTTCCAAGCTTTGCCCATAAGGTCTTCCAAAAATAGCTCAAAAACTTGGTGTCACGATCTGAAACAATCGTCTTGGGCATGCCATGCAACCTCACAATTTCACTGAAAAATAGAGAAGCTATGTGGGAAGCATCATCGCTTTTATGACAAGGTATAAAATGTGCCATTTTAGAGAATCGATCAACAACAACAAAAATCGAATCCCTCCCCCTCTTTGTCCTAGGTAATCCCAAAACAAAATCCATGCTAATATCTTCCCAAGGAGCACTAGGAACAGGTAAGGGAGTATATAATCCATGAGGGTTCAGTTTTGACTTAGCTTTGTGACAGGTGACACATCTTTGCACAAGTCGTTGAACATCTCTTCTCATCTTAGGCCAATAGAAGTGATCAGCTAGCATGTCATAAGTCTTTCTCCATCCAAAGTGACCCATCAGTCCACCTGCATGTGTTTCCTGTAATAACAAGAGTCTAACAGAGCAATGTGGAACACACAATTTGTTAGCTCTAAACAAAAATCCATCATGTATATGATATTTTTCCCATCCTTTTCCAGCTGTACATTTTGCATATGGTTCTGAAAAATCAAGATCAGCAGGATATAATTCTTTTATGCTTTCAATTCCAGGCACTTTTACTTCAAGTTGATTTAGCAAAACATTTTTACGAGATAAAGCATCAGCAACAATGTTTTCCTTACCTTTCTTGTATTTTACAACATATGGAAAAGTTTCAATGAATTCAACCCATTTGGCATGTCTACGGTTCAGTTTTGCTTGGCCTTTTAAATACTTCAAAGCCTCATGATCTGAATGAATAACAAATTCTTTTGGCCACAAATAATGTTGCCAAGTTTCAAGTGCTCTTACCAAAGCATACAACTCTTTGTCATACACCGAGTAGTTCAGCTGTGCTCCTCCCAACTTCTCACTGAAATATGCAACGGGCTGTCCATTTTGCATGAGAACGCCTCCAATACCAATCCTACTTGCATCACATTCAACCTCGAAGGTTTTAGTGAAATCCGGCAACACAAGCAAGGGGCCTTCGGACAATCTTTTCTTCAATTCTTGGAAAGCTTTCTCTTGCGGTTCTCCCCATTGGAAGGCAACACCTTTCTTTGTCAACTCGTTCAATGGTGCAGCTATGGTGCTGAAATCTCTGACAAATCTCCTATAAAAACCAGCAAGTCCATGAAAACTTCTCACCTGGCTTACATTTTCAGGAGTTGGCCAATCCTTTATTGCTTTCACCTTTGATTCATCAACCTGAATTCCTAAACCTGAAACAACAAAACCAAGAAACACAACCTGATCTGTACAAAATGTGCACTTCTCAAGGTTAGCATATAATTGTTCTTTCCTGAGTACATCCAAAACTTGCTGAATATGAGCAACATGTTCCTCCAATGTCTTGCTGTAAATTAGGATATCATCAAAGTACACAACAACAAATTTTCCAATAAATGCTCTTAAGACATGGTTCATTAATCTCATGAATGTACTAGGTGCATTAGTCAAACCAAAAGGCATAACTAACCATTCATACAACCCAAACTTTGTTTTAAAAGTAGTTTTCCATTCGTCTCCAATTTTCATTCTAATTTGATGGTAACCACTTCTCAAATCAATTTTCGAAAATATCATAGACCCACTCAATTCATCTAGCATATCATCTAGCCTAGGAATAGGATGACGATAGCGAACAATGATGTTATTTATGGCTCTACAATCTACACACATCCTCCATGAACCATCTTTCTTTGGCACCAAAATCACAGGGACAGCACAAGGACTTAAACTTTCTCGAACATAACCTTTATCTAAAAGTGCTTGTACTTGCCTTTGAATTTCCTTAGTTTCTTCAGGGTTGGTGCGGTATGCTGGATGGTTTGGAAGTGTAGCTCCAGGGATGAGATCAATTTGATGTTCAATGCCACGCAATGGAGGAAGTCCAACAGGTGTTTCCTCTGGAAAGACATCTTCATATTCCTGTAAAACACGTGCAACAACACTAGGAACAGAGNGAACCATCTTTCTTTGGCACCAAAATCACAGGGACAGCACAAGGACTTAAACTTTCTCGAGCATAACCTTTATCTAAAAGTGCTTGTACTTGCCTTTGAATTTCCTTAGTTTCTTCAGGGTTGGTGTGGTATGCTGGACGGTTTGGAAGTGTAGCTCTAGGGATGAGATCAATTTGATGTTCAATGCCACGCAATGGAGGAAGTCCAACAGGTGTTTCCTCTGGAAAGACATCTTCATATTCCTGTAAAACACGTGCAACAACACTAGGAACAGAGGTTAAGTCGTTAGCTGAAAGTAATGTGTCCTTGCACACAAGTATGAATAATACTTGTTCTGGGTTTCTCCTCACATCTCTCATTTCAGATTTGGTGGCTATCATCACTAAGTTCTCTCCCTCTCTTTTCTTGTTGTCTCTCATGTTTGGCTTGTGGCTCTCACTCACCGATTTGTGGAGGGCACTCAAATTATTTTTCTGTCATTCTTTTGCACTCTCATTCCTCACTTCAGAGCTCTTTTGCAAGTGCTCAGCTAGAATTTGCTGCGGTGTCATGGGTTTAAGAATCAACTCCTTGCCCTTCCACTTGATGGTGTATTGATTGGTTCTACCACAATGTAGAGATGACCGATCATATTGCCATGGTCTTCCCAACAGCATGTGACACACTGTCATAGGTGCCACATCACACTCCATGGTGTCAATATATTCACCAATCTTGAAAGGAACTTTTACTCTTTGTGCAATCTTAATAGAACCTGAATTATTTAGCCATTGCACATGATATGGATGAGGATGTTTTAGCAGCTTCAAACCAAGCTTTTCAACCATTTCTTTGCTAGCAAGATTGTGGCAACTTCCACCATCAATGATCACCTTGACAACTTTATCTTGCACTTTAGCTCTAGTTTGAAAAAGATTGTGCCGCTGTCCATTTTCAGCATCACTCATTTGTACACTCAAAATTTGAGTTACAACAAGAGCAGCACCAGATTCAAATTCACAGATATCCTTCTCAAGATTATTCTCCTCTTCACTATCTTCTTGTTCTTCCTCACTAGTAGATTCATACTCTCCTTGATCATTCACAACGATGGTTCTATTGTTTGGACACTCTCTTGCAACATGACCACGACCACCACATTTGAAGCATTGAATTCCACTACTCTTGGTGGAAGAACCCACTGAAGTAGATGATGTGTTTGCTGCATTTTTCCTCTCATTTGGAGCAGCCAAATCTTTCCCACTGGAAGTACCATAATTGCTAGATCGTGCACCACCACTTGAGCTAGAAAATGCACCTCTATTTCCACTACCTCTTGATGTGAATTTGCTTCCACTTGCTGCATTCTTTGTGCTGAAAGACACTCCTCTATTGGACTTCATGTCTTGCTGCAATTGACGTTCAGCTTTGCTAGCTTGATGCACCAATTCAATAAGATTGCGGTACTGCTGAAATTCAACAATACGCTGAATGTTGCGGTGCAGTCCTGACATAAAACGTGCAATTGATTGCTCTTCATCTTCATAAACATTGGCTCTAATCATTGCCTTCTCCATCTCTTTATAATATTCATCAACACTGAGGCTTCCTTGCTTCAAATTCTGCAGCTTGTCAAAAAGATCACGGCGATAATGTTTAGGGACAAATCTTGCCCTCATTTCTCTCTTCATTTCAGCCCATGAACGCACATCGCCTTGGCCAGCTTCTTCTCTTTCATTTAGCATTTGCTCCCACCAGATTAGAGCATAGCCATCAAACTCTAGAGCAGCCATGGCAACCTTCTTCCGCTCAGAATAATTATGCAAACGAAAGATTTTATCCACCTTCAACTCCCATGTAAGATAGACTTCAGGATCAGATCCTCCTTCAAACTTGGGCATGGTGAATTTTAATTTGCCAAATCTCTCTTCATTGGGCTGATTTCGCCCACGATTTCCTCGGTGACGACGATCATCACGATGAGGCTGTTCAACCTCTTCTTCTTCATCCTCTTCGTCAGTCCCACTTTCTTCTAGTCCATGTTCTCTTCCATGATCAGCACCTCTACCACCATTTCCACGACCAGGATGTGGAGGTCTTCTTGCATTTGCAACAACACGATCTCTCCGTCTTCTTCGTTGTTCTCTTGCAAGGCGAGCAGCAGCTTCTCCTTCGGATTCTTCATCTTCTTCTCCATGGTGACTTGCATTTGCATCTTCAGGAGGAGGCTCTGGCAATCGATTCATAAGTGCTTGAACATTGGCTGTTAGTGCCTCCATGCTTTGCTTCATCTCATTGAATTGTGCCATGGTGACACAATCCTCAATCTCAACATTAGAACCCATCTTCCTGTCAAGTTAGTGATGGCTTGCAACAAATATTTGTGGAATATGTGGAATAGGAAAATATATGTGCAATCACACAACCTCACCTCTCTACCGAAGCTTAAGTGAGTTCCCTGCAGATTACAGAGGACCAATGCAAGGTAGTAACTTGAGAATGATGGTTGGGAGAATGCAAGATCAGCGTTCCTATGACGGTGGATTATTTGTGGAGCTTGGTGGGGATATATTTCACAAGGAATGCAATCTGAATTCTCGCTATTGTAAAGTTAAATCACAGTCCAAAATGCCTAGTGCTGACCACAAGATATGAGTAACGTAAATAGATCAAACACACACGCAAAGATAATTCAGTTTTGATGCAAACAAGGAGTATGCTTAGGATGCAAGTGTTGCAATCAGACCTAAGCAAAATTTTGCACCAAAAGATAGATAACAAACTGATTGTGCAACTTGATATAAAATTCAGAACATGTGCACATAAACAAACTGATCTTTCAACTTCTCTTTCTCAAACTTTCCTCAACTCTTTTTCTTCTCTCTTTTTTTTTTGTAACTTTTCTTTCTTCTCTTTTTTTTTTGATAAACTTTTTTTTATATATAACTAAGAACAAGAACAGATATGAAACTTATACACTTTTCTTTTTGTAGAAACAAGACACGACCGTCAGCGTTCTAACTTGATAGGATCAAAGTTTACGCGAAGGATGATACCGGTTTCTAAAATTTTTTTTTATATATATATGGATTTGCAGATGTATGAAAGAAGCTCAAAGGACACGCAAAGGAGAATATGATCAGCAACTAAAACAAGACTCTAATGGACTGAAAATTAACTAAACTCACAAGAATAACAGATTGAAACAAAGGGCTATAGCAGAATATTTTTATGGCTTTTTCAGTGGATAGGACGAACACAAATATATATGTAGCTAAGGGTAAAAATCCTACCGTTGCAACCGAAGCTCTGATACCAGATGATGAGGTTGTTGTCCCGATCTTCACGACGTAGGATCGATCTTGATAACTAGCCGAAGAACGACCGATAACTTGCTGCAAGCAGCGATAACTAGTGCAACCTGACGACACGCACAAGGAGCCAACCACCGTCTCTATACGGCAGCCTGAACCAAGGATTCGCCCAACCACACTCTCAAAGAACCAACCTACGCAACCTGAACTCGAGGATCAGGAGCACGGATTGGGTGCCGATGACGCGGCCGCTTCTGTAATCTCCGCGAAGGAAAACACAAGAGCAAAGGGGTAGAGAATCTCTCTCTGGGGTTTGTTAGCACACAGCTGAACAAAGGGTTCCGAATTGGATTATCAAAAGTCCCAGTTTGCAATGGTCTTAGGGGTTATTTATACTAGCAACAGCCCTGCTAGATAGGTGTGAATTCGAGATGGAAATGAAAAGACTAAGAATGTGAAAGGGCCTCCACGAAATGGCTTCTGAAGTGGGTTCGCGAGGCTGTTGGTCTTCTGGAGTGGTGTTCAGTAATTTGGCAATAACTCCAACTTGGGAAGTCCAAATGATGCACCGTCAGTTGCGTTGGAAAGTTAACTTCACTATGTTTCGAACCATGTATCACATGCACCACGAAACATTGTAGATTGGTACAGTTTTGAACATGAACTTGTACCAACGTGCTGACTCAGCAGACTCCTGGCCTTCAGAGCAGTCTTCACAAACGTACTTGGTTCTCATTGGTGTGAAGTCCAAAGTACTTGGTATTGGTGGCATTGGAAAGCTGACTTGATAAGCTTTCCAAAGAGTCCTCATTTACTTCCATAGCTTCTGTGAATTGAGAGTTATGAGCAGTTCTTTGAACTGGTCCGTTTTGCACTGCAGCTGGTCCGTTTTGCTTCACTGGTCCGTTCTGTACTTCAGTGATAGAATCCACCGATCCACTTTCATCCTCCTCATGTTGTATGTTCCTAAGCACAACTAAAGTAGAATACTTAGGTAGTATAACATTCTCAGAAGTACTGAAATTAAAATCAGTTAGGAATGAATTCACCTGAACTTGTAGTTTCTTGGCACGACTTCTTGTAAGTGGACCTTGAATTGTATCCTTTGTGTTTGATGATGGTTGCTTGGTACTTGAACTAGCATGCACGGTTGGGATGTCCTCATCAGATGAGCATATGCAATAACTGGCTGATCCGAACCATTGTGCAACGTGACGGTTCTATGGGCACAGTCCAATACCACTTGATGGTGAGTAAGAAAGTTCATTCCAAGGATAACATCCAGATCTTTGGATTCCAGGAGAATGAGATTGGCCAGAAAAGGAATCCCTTGGATTTCTGTGGACACTGATGGACTAAATTGCCGAGCTGGCATTTGACCACCGGGGGTAGTAATTATCATAGCATTACTAAGGTTTTCTACCCTCAAGTTATTTTGCCCCACAAATTTCCTTGATATGAATGAGTGTGTAGCTCCAGAATCAAATAAAACTGATGCATGAACAGAATTAACCAGAAACGTACCAATGACAACTTTAGGAGCTGCCTGCACTTCCTCTGCAGTGACGTGGTTTACACGTCCCCTGATCATGTTGTTGCGGACTGGAGTCTGACCTTGCGAATGCTTCGGCTTTGGACATTTGTTGGCAAAATGCCCCGGCTCATGGCAGTTGAAGCAGAGAAGGATCTTTCCATTGCCATCTTTGCTGGCTGATCCACCTGGTGCTGCTGTTGGAGTGGGACGAGGTGCACGGTTTACCACTAGATTCTGCTGCTGCACTGAAGGCCCGTTGACATACTGCATATGGGAAGCCGAGCGGAACTGTGAGTTGGAGGAAGATCCACCGTGATGAGGAGTGGTATAACGGAGCCTCTGACTTGGCCCCTGCTATGCCTTGAAGTTAGCCATGCGACGCTTGAGGCTATCGAGTTCTTTGTTCTTGGCTTCCTAGCGGATAGACTTGTCCACCAAACGCTGAAAATCGACAAAATCACTGGAGATCAGTTGAACTGACAGCTCGGGGTTGAGTCCCGAGAGAAACTTTTCCTGCTTATCCTCATCTTCGCGTACTTCCTCAGGAGCATATCTGGCAAGACGGTTGAATTCCTGTAGATATTCCGTCACTGAACGGTTGCCTTGCTTCAGATCCCAGAATTCTCGCTTCTTCAAGGCCATAATACCAGCGGGCACATGAGACCTCCTGAACGTGGTGTTGAAGCGGCCCCAAGTGATAGGCTGATCTGCAGGTTGGGTGGCTTGAAATTGATCCCACCATTCAGAAGCGGGTCCTTGGAGTTGGTGAGCGGCGAAAGCAACTTTTTCTGCATCGGTGCACTGAATTAGGTCAAGCTTCTTGTTGATGGTGTGCAGCCAATCTATAGCATCTACGGGGTTGGAGGTGCTAGAGAAAGTGGGTGGGCGAACGCACAGGAACACTGCGAGCTTGGACTGGGGAGGGGGAGGTGGAGCGCCGCCAGTAGGCTGGTTCTGGATATGTTGGAGTAGAGCAGCCATCAGGTTGGTTTGCTGGGCTAAGATCTGGGTAAGGATGGCATTGTCAGGGAGTGGGGGTGGTGGTGGTGGCGGGGGTGGTGGTGCGTTCCCTTGGTTATGTGCACTGCCTTCTGCCCTGTCCTCATTAGTGACTGTCCTTCTGGTGTTCACCATCTGACCGAACCAAGCAAGAGAAGGGTAAGGAGACAGAAGAGAAAAGCAGGAGCCAAACTATTAACCCAACTTATTTAGATTTTTATTATACTAATGTTGGTGAGATAGCTCAAGTTTTTAACTCCTGGGCGAAGCTATACCACAACGAGCCGGTATAGGCTACGCCCACACACACCACAAGAGCCATAAGACAAACGAGGAAAAACACATGCCTTGAAGCTACTCGTCTGCTGCCGAAGGACTGCTACCGTTGCTAGAGGCGTCGCTGCGAGGGGCCTTCGGAGTCAGAACCCTGCCTTCTGCTAGGGCCTTGCGGATGAGGGTCGACCTGGTGGTGCTCTTGTGGGCGGTGATCTTCAGGCTGCGGCAGACACGGCGGTGCTTGGGAGAGGCGGCCTGGCCATGGGCGAGCTTGAGCTGACGCATCTCCTCCTCCAGGGCGTCGAGCTCCTTCTTGAGACTCAAGTTCTCCTGGCGCAGACTCAGGATCTTCAGGTTGTTCTCCATCAATCCGCGCTTCATGAGCTTGTGGAAGTCGACGCGAGCAGTGTCGTAGGCTTCCACCATCCGTGCAAGGTGACGAAGGGTGGTGTCGTCCTCCAAGTGAGTCCCTCTGAAGCTGGCATAGTCGTTTGGGTCCATGCGGCGAGGGTGGTAGCGGTACGGAGTGTGCTGCAGCTCGTCGTGGTACGTCATCCCCAGCATGCCGATGAAGAGAAGTGCCGCGTTCTGGCAGGCTTCCACGAACGTGTCTCCTCCAGCCGAGGCAGTCATCGACGAGCGGTTGGGGCGGCTTGAAAGGAGAGTGGCCGTGACCTCCCATTCTACCCGGGGAGCGTCATCGTTGCCGGTAGCAGGAAGCTTCACTCCCCTGTATTCCACCTCATTGGAGTAGCCGAGATCAAGGCAAAGGTGACGCAGCTCCAGAATGAAACCCACTTGTCCATATCCATGACGGGTCAAGGTGAGGGCCATCTACAAAATTTTTGAAAACGAACGTTAGTGGGAAATTTTTTAAAAGAGTAAGTAGGTAAAGGCAGAATACAAGTTTTTGTAAATAGGGACGAATTTAGGTAAAATATCTCCTAGGGTTTGTCTCGCTCGTCCTAAGGTCAAAGGAGGCTCTGATACCAACTTGTCACGCCCGGAAAATAGAACACTATATTCCGATTGTGAGTGCATAATTCCTTGTCCCAGGAGGCAAGGTATACATTACAAAGTTGATAAATATCAGAATAAACAAGCGTAAGCGTAGATAGAGTACTTTATTACATGGGCGACCAAAGGCCCAACACTGAAAGATAAACGAATAAAAGACGGCAGCTACGACGGACCACCACAGGCACTTCGACATCAGGCACGAGCTAGACACCAAAGTCTTCGATTTCAAAGTACTCCTCTGCTGGAAGGGGGAAAAAGGAGCAAGGCTGAGTACAACCACCGTACTCAGCTAGCCATGCCGAGAGAAATGCAAATATAATGCTAGGGAGTACAAAGGATTCATATATAGGGATATTTTGCATAAAACCAGCATTTCGAAACATTTAAATATTTAAAGGCATTTTTAAACCAACACAAACCTATCTCTAGTCAAAATTATCACCAAGCCGCGCACCGACGCGATCTTGCCTTATCCTAGGCCAACAAGTACTAACTCCAGTTATTTTAGTTTTAAACAGAATCAAATTCTAACTTGGGTACATTGCTCAGCTTGCCCATAACCGAGGGCACGGCTATTCGAATAGATTAAACTCTGATCAGAGGTGTACATCTTTACCCACAAGACATGTCTTCCTCACGTGTTGCGACGTGTCACATGCCACCACGGCATACGGACGAAAGCCATGACATAACCTGCTGCCTAGTATTGCCCTAAGCAAAAAAGACCGACATAGACTTCCCCCGTCAGGCGCCCTGGGTCGAGCAGACAGTCTATGCCCCCGGGCGTACTGCCAGAGACGTCAACCCCACCAAGGGCTTCATTCATCCCTATCCGTGTCTTTTTGCTCATGGCCATCCTAGACGACAAGTTAAGCCTTACCCATTAGACAAGTGGTAGTACGGAATATGCCTTGCAACAGAGGCCCGTAGACTGGTCCTTATGACGGCTGAGGTGCGACTAACAAAACCAAGCACCCCGAGCCCAGCCGAAAACAAGTTGGGGAAATTTTGAAGGGGAAACATCACTTCATGGCTAAACAGCCATTAAACCAAAATTACCATTATTTATAAATTATTCACAATTCTAATTATTAAAAATTAACTCTAACTGTTTCTATATAAGCAAGGCTAAGCATATTCCTAAAGTTTCTAGTAAGCACCACATAAATAAAGTCCTCACTAGTTTTATTTTTCCTAGGGTTATCAAGGATCGTAATAACACAAATAGTAAGGTTGTAACAAGGGAAATCGGTAAGGCTAAATAAAACGGTAATAATCGCGGGAATATAATAAAGCGAAATGCAATAATTTAAATAAACATAATTTTGTAAACTGGGATAGCAATATGATCAAAATGACACGACTTGCCTTGCTCGCTACTAAAGTCTTCCACGTCAACCTCGATGTAGAGCGGCTCTTCCGGATCTGCAGTGTCGACACGACATACGCAAAGGAAAAAGGCCAAAGATAAATAAAAACTATATAAGATGCATGAACAAAGCATACAAATAGGTTCTTTACTGTTTAAGGAAAAATTAGCAATTTGAACGGGTCGATTCCGAGTTCAAATAGTTGAGATACAACAATTTGAATTTTAAATGTTGTTCAAATGGCATATTACGAATTGATTGTATAATTCTTTTTTTTTACAGATAAGAACTACTACTGCTACAGAGGAGAGAGTGAGACAGAGAGGAGGGAGAAGGAGACAGAGAAAGAGTAGGGAGGGAGATAGATGGCAGTGAGGGCGTGGGAGAGGTGAGGACGGCGGCAAGGCTCACCGGAGCTGCGGGAACGGCGAGGGGACGTCGACGACGAGGTTGGCGGCGAGGAACAGTGGCGGCCGGAGTTGCGACGGTGACTGCGCAAGAGAACAGCGGCGCGGCGGCTCAGGAGAGCGGGAGAGGAGGGTGGCGGCGTGTGGGGAGGAAGGTGGAGGCCGAGGGCTTCCTTTTATAGGCCGGAGGGAAGGGAGATGGGTGGAGATCGATGCCGGCCATGGTGGAGCTCACCATTGATGCGAACCTTCAAAATCCACCACAAAATAATGTCGAAACGAGCGGGATTTGTTGGGGGAATTGATGAGGACGAGGTGAGGAATCCATTTTTGCAATTATTTCGGAGGAGAATCGATCGGGGAGGGAGATCAAGAGGTGGTCGCGTGCTCCTGTTCGTGGGAGAGAGAGGGGAGCGGTCAGTAGGAGGAAGAAGCTACTGTAGCGAGGGAGGCGAATCAGACTTTTCCACTTTCTTTTTTTTTGGGCTGGCTTAAGAGGGAGGATAAACAGACTTCACCAGGAAAGAAGAGGGGTTGCTGGCTCGGGTTGGGCCGGCGGGGAGAGAGGGAGGAATTGGGCCGGATTTGGCCCAGAGCGAAGGAGGGGATTTCAATTTCTTTTTCTTTTTTAGAGAATATGAGAAGTGTTTTTGTTGCATTAAAAATATTTATAGTGCTCTGAAAATTCTAGTAAAAATTGATTAAATATTTCGAAGCATGAGGAATTCAACAAAAATTCCCACATGCTGGTTTGAGTTGAATCTTGGGGATTTTTAATTGTTGAAGGCTAAATTAGATTTTTACAATTTCTAGAAATAATTTAGATGGTGAAATTTTAAGGTGATTTTCAGGGCGCGACAATCAAACACAGCGCGACGAATGATTTCATCAACTGTCTTTTGAAGCGTCTAATCGTCCATCGGCTCTTCTTCTTCCTCTATTGGCTTGAGAGATTGTTCTTCCTTGGCCTTGACTTCCTTCTCAGACATCTTGTTGCAATTGTGGGTTCCACGAGCCATGTAAAAATCTGTTGTCAAAAACACGGTCCCACTGGGCGTGCCAAAAATGTGTTGACGCCGAATCCGTACCGCCGATGAGGATCCGGCGTGCGGACACACGAAGGCCTGGGAGATCTGCTTAGCTCCAGTGCAGGTCCTAAATTTGATGAAGCGCGGGCATGCCAGTCAGTTTGATCCTGTCACTGACAAGATATACAAAATAACAGAATAAAAGGTCGATCGGCTGATAGGCCGATGGCCAAAGATATCAGCCGATAGGCTGATAGGGCAAAAACAGCCGATCGCCCGGTAGGCCGATGGTGCAGTTCCAGCTGATGCCGATGCCAGCCGATGTAGTTAGGGTTTTAATCCATCGGCTGTGTACTGAGCAAACATCTATATAGAAACAATCGGCCGATGATAACATGATAATATAACAATATAATATAGCATAAACCAATCATATGATAAAATAAATATTGATCTGAAGATTGAAGCACACATTGGCCGGGGGTTCGATGACACAACATCCAAAAGATATGTAATAAATACTCTGTTGTCATCAGCCATGACCAATCTCCATGTATAAAACTCGTGGGCTGATGCAACGTTAAGATAACTCATCGGCTGAAACTCCGATGAAACCCTTATTGGCAGCCAACAAGCAGGCTCGAGATTACGGTTCTAATCACGACTTAGTAGATCAAACTGAACTGATGCAGCACTAAGTATGAAAAGAAACGCAAGACCTAGAAAATCAAGCCCTTGACTGATTTTCAGGGTGGTGGATACCTTAGCCAATCTAATCTAGCGAGGCGATTTGGTTGATACCGGCGTAAACCCTAAAACGAATCTCGGTCGATACGATGAAATCGAGAATCTAAATCAGATTGACTAAGATATATGATAGTAGGTGCTTACGTTGCCGAGATCAGAACGTCGAAGCCCAAGCCCCGACAGCGTAAGCAGCCATAACGAGACTTACCCCTCGTAGGAAGGGCATGAACTCGCCGAACAAGAAGAAAGTAAAAAGGTGGCGATGCGCCGAAGTTGTATTGATCGTGTGATAAAAATTACATGAACCTTGGGCTTACATATTTATACCCATAAACTAACAAAGATCCTAACAGAATACGACTGAAACTTTCCTAAAGATAAAAGGAAACAGATAAAGTCCTTGTTGGACACTAAACACACTTTCCTAAAGATAAAAAGGAAACCAACAAATTCTTCCTAATTTATAGATACAAGCTGCATCCTCCTCAAACTCAGTCATCTCTGGATAAGATCTTCCCAAATCTAACAAGAATCTGACTGCTGTTAGTGATTGGTTTAAGAAAACCCCCATCGGCCGATGTAGAATTTTAGGCCGATACTAGTTTCAAGCCGATATGAACCTTGGGCCGATGGGGACTTTGGGGCTTACCAAATTCTAGTGTTAACACCATGACTCAGGATCGGTCGTGCAGTGGGCTTGAAACCACTAGGCCAATTCACTCGACGTAGGTTCCGAGTGTAAGCGGATACTCCTTCATGGCTGTTGTCGGGTGAGTGTCTTCGTTCTCCCTTGTGAGCGTTGTTGTGTTCGTGATAATGCCGGTCTAGCATGTCCCTAAAATCACTCGGCGCAGGCCTCCGAGAGCTACTTTGATAACTGGAGTTGTTGTTGTAGCGAATCCGATGATGAACTGGTGGTCGATTGTGATGTTTCTCGTGAGAGTCAGTCGAATGGTCTGGACACTTCCTATCTTCATGATGACGATGTTCGTTGGACTTGCCATGGGTCTTGCTGTACTTGGGCCTTCGGTAGTCCTTAGAGCATAGCGGTGGAAGCTGACTGCCATCAGGTGTCTCCGCGGTTCATTCTGCAATTTCCCGACTGGTTCCTGCACCCAACGGAGCAGTGACTGTGACCATGGTCTTCACTTTATTCAGGATCGGAGTTACATTAGGCAGGGCCACGTCCATGACGGTATCAATAAGGGTGAGTGACGCGACCGTGTTTTGTTGTGGCATAAGGAAAACATTAGTGTTGTCGACTCAAGTCTAAAGTATGACATTGCGAGCAGTATGCCTGCTAAAGCCAGATCTCGTTTTCTCCTGTCGTCTTCCTCCTTGCGTTTTTATTCCTCCTCTCTGCGCCTGTGTTCCTCCTCAAACTTGGCTTGTTCCTCTTCTGCAACCCTCCGGGCGGCGGCCGAGTCTGTTTCCCCAACATCAACCATGAAAACGCTGAAGAAGACTGTGGTGTAGTCATT
This sequence comes from Oryza officinalis, assembly GCA_008326285.1. NCBI lineage: Eukaryota > Viridiplantae > Streptophyta > Magnoliopsida > Poales > Poaceae > Oryza > Oryza officinalis. Next base: position 4,492,995 of record BDMV01000003.1, on the reverse strand, counting down.
GTCAAAGACGGAGCCGAAGTGCTCGGTGGAGATGTCATCGAAATCATCGAAATTTGAAGAGCTGATGTAGTCGGCGATCTCAGTAGATGAGTATGCTCCGAGAGGTTGAAGCATGACGCCGATCTCCCTGGAGGTTGACTCCAGTGTCCTGCTGGAGAAATCGCGTTCAGGAGTTGATGTAGAACATTCTCTCGAGCGGTCTGAAGACTCGAAAGAGAAAAGATTGAAGTAGGTCTCGGCGGCGTTTGGTAACCCAAACGGTACTAAGCCGTTTTCTCCCGCCGACTGGTTCGAATCCGACTTGAGAAGAGAGATCTTGCCGAAGCTGTCGGTGATGAAGTCGAGGCTGCCGAAGTGGTACGCCTGCCCTGGGGAAGGCGAAGTCGTCGATGCCTGATGTAGTTCCCATTGCGCTTGTTGGCGAAAAGCTTGACGCAACCCCTACCTGGCGCGCCAACTATCGAAACCTAATTTCGACAATGAGAAAAAGGGGTAGCGCACAAGCACCAAAACATGATGGGTTATGGGACAAAGGTTTATACAGGTTCAGGCCTTCTATAAAGAAGTAATACCCTACTCCTGTTTCAGGGATTGTATCCGCCGAGTTGTGTATTGTTAAAGAAAGTCTATGCCCCTCAGGAGGCGCCCTGCCCTCCTTATATAGCTTTAGAGGACAGACTTACAAGATAGAGACTTAACCACTCACGGTATTAGTCTCCTAATCATTATCTATAATACTCCCAACTCAGGACTATAAGTTGTTTCCTTAATACACAAGGAAACATAATACTTAAGACTATAAGTTGTTTCCTTAATACACAAGGAAACATAATACTTAAGTCCTAAACCGTTACATAATCATCACATAAAACATATCCCCTATAACCAGTTCGATAGGCTAGCCGTGTGGGTATATGGTACCCATAATCTCCACACACGTACAGGAGTCGCATGAGAACCAAGTCCAAGTAGGAAGCCAGGGTTCAGAATCTAGAAATAAGGGTCCTGGAGTACGATCAAAGATTGTCCAATGAGGTGGCAAGATAGGTCGAGCTATGATTAAGCCAGAACCAGCAGTCTGATCGTCACATCCTGGTTAGCCCCTCAGGCAATCGAAGCAGCTGCACTTCACAGGGCAAATAGCATATCAGACCAACAAAGCTACAACAGCACCACCTGTTGACACGGTACCTCGTGGATGAAATCATGTAGTGGACACCGTGTGAGCTGTATATTCCCTTCAAGAACCTATCAATCAAGGTATGCTCGTAGTTTCCACATCTTGTTTTGTAGCTTGTGAAAAGTCGTGCATATGTTACTAATTAACCTCGTTCCTCGTGAAGGTGGCGTATGGCATGGCCATACAAGTGGTGCAAGACCAGAGGTACCACTGTATGCCGATTTCACCTCAGTACTCAAGGGTCAAGCTGGAGCAGGTCTGCCAAAGCTTTGAGGATCTAGAGCTGGATATCCCCAAAGGAGACGGGGAGATGAAACTAGGAGAGACATTCCACTGCATCATACTATGGAGCAAGCGCTACATCGTGCTTCCCGGGTGAGTGGTGGTGTCAGTTCGTACATCTTCACCGCCACAGCCTGATCCTCAGCCTTGACCATCTCCTCCATCTTCACCACAACCTCGGTCTGCTCTATCTCCACCGTCGCAACTAGCTGCGCCTAGTCAAGAACGGTCATGCTCAACTCCTCCCACGTCGTCAAAGTGTACACAAACAAAGAAACCAACATTTGACGAGGCAAAGAAATCTGCTTCAAAGAAAAGACCATATGAAATGACTGACGAGAAGACTGACGTGGAAGTGTCTAGGCAGGTGAAGGATCACTTCAAGCAACGAAGTCCAAAGAAGAAGGTTCCAATAGACCCAACAATGAAGGATTTTTTTCAGAAGATGAGCGAACTGACGAGAACCCGCATAGTATCGGACTATAATCGCTCCATATGCAAGTCTTATCAGAAGACTAAAACAAAGTCAAAAGTTGGCCCCTAGCTCAGAATGTAAGCAAAACAAGTGGTTGACCCAATGCTATCTGAACATGATTGTAATGTAGAACAATTTATGACAGATACAAATCTTACCAAAGAGCAACTGCTTGGGATAGCCCCTATCAAGAAGGCACCAGTAGCTGACATTCATCACAAATTTATCCTTGGCGAACCACTTGTCAAGCCAGAGCTGGTCAAAAACCTATCCACACAAAACTACTGATTCCATCAATGGTACATGGAACAATCAGCCAATGGTAGGATCATATTCACTACAAGGGTTAAAGATGAAGATTACTTTCGTGGAGTGTGCGATATATGGATAAACTTCAGCGATATCTACGACGTATACCATCAAGACGCTCTTGGCATCTCTCTTGTCAGTTGTTCGGTTCTGTAAGTGTCGTTTAATTTTATTTCATTCCTTAGCCCATCGTATGTAACATCGAAGATTTACCGTGTGTGGATACCTCGTGTCTTTTTCTTTGCGCTGTAGAATGGAGATTCAAAATTGCTGAAGGCAGGGATATTTCAGGGTTGGTTTTATGGACCTCGTAATAATTAACAAGAAGACTGTATAGGACTTTCCAGAGAAAATAGAGGATAACATTTACAAATTCCTGGTGCAGCAACATTATAAGACCTTCATACTCTTGCCTTACAACACAAAGTGAGTTTTTATCGCCTTTTGTACCAATTTCCTTCTCGTATTTGTACAATGTTATATATATTATTTTACACAATTTGCATATTCCATTGGATCCTCCTTGTCATAGACACTTCTAAAAGTATGATCCATGTCCTGGACTCTATACGAAAACCAAAGGAAACTTTCAACTCAATCATTGAAATGCTTAACAGGTAATGTCATCCATTCTACTGTCATTATGATTGCTTCTATCGCTACTATGTGCATCAAGCATCATTAATTATAGTTTGCAACTGCAAGGCGTGGGCACAGTTTCGTACAAACGTCCGTGGGGAGTTAAAAGAAGAACTGGCTGTGAGGATGAACTTTCCGGTAGGTACATATGGTCGAAAATAATATATCTCATTTATTCTTTAATAGAAATATTTCATAAGTTTGTTTCTTTTTTAGTGTTTACAACAGGAACAGCGGACCAACTTGTGCAGCTATTATATTTGTGAATTTATTCACTACATAACACACGGCATTAACACTGATAAGGATATCACAGTATATAAACACCATTCATATATTATTTACACTCTTCTCATTGATTTAGTATATGCATATCTCATTTTTTGAAAATGACAGATTTTATGGATGAAGCAAGAACTCCTCCTGATGAATTACATAAGGGCTACTCAACAACAACTTATGGGATTTATTATGGACGAGGTTGTCAATCCGTCGAGAAAATTCCACGACAATGGACACCCTGTTCCTCGACCCGAAGCATTTTCTTAGCTTCGTATATCTGTAATATATGATAGAACATTAGATATTAACGACGATTGTACATATATCAAAAACATTTATTTAATTTCCATTGTACATAAGTAATACCAAAAATTATATATACGTGATGTTATATACAAAATATATAATCATGTGTATGTATTTATTTATGTATATAGACATACATATATACACACATATACATGTATATATGTATATGTGTATATATGTTTGTATTTATATACATACATATACACACACACACATATACACATACCAACATAAACATATATATAAACAGCAAACAAGCACTAAAAAAAATAAACAACAAAATACTCTTTAGTACAGGTTGGTTACACACCAACCGGTACTAAAGATAGTGCGCCCCGGCCACGTGGTGTGCTATCTTTAGTACCTACCGGTTGGTGTAACCAACCAGTACTAAAGATAGTTTTTAGTACCAGTCGGTTGGCCCGAAACCAAAAATACTCATTTTAGTCTCGGATTGTGCATACCGGTTGTACAACCAGGAATAAAAGAGGTTGCCAACCGGTACTAATGTACTATTCTCCAGCAATGCTAGGCTTGTCTATCCTAATCACTTCGCAAGTCTAGCTCAGTGTCAGGAAGAAAGTTCATCTCGACATGATCCTTGTCTATGGGCGCTTGGCCGTAGGACCCTACTTGCTCTTCGCTCAGTGCTCGTTGGACGGGCACACACTCGAGCTGTGGAAATGGTGATGTGAGTACGAACTTGTAGTCCGCTTTATCATGCTGAGGAAACATTTTGTGCTCTTCTTCATTCTGCGCACACGAGCAAAGAACACATAAGAACAATCGAATAACGGGTTATGTTAGCAAAAGAAGGTTAGTCATCTAAGAGTTAGTCATTCTTGTGGGGCTTGGTTGCCACCACAAAATCGTCCTTGGGGGTAATAACACTCCACAAAATCGATCTTATGGGCGAGAACGCACCAAAATAATCGTTCTTACGGGGTAGTGGCACCATCACAATACATTCTTTTCGTTCAACACTTAAGGTTAACTTGGAATGCAAGAGGAAGAGAGAAGCAAAGTTTTATTCTAAAAGTTGAGACAATAACATGAGAAAAACTATAGGAGGAAGAGAGATCCAAGGGCAAGCAATTGCAATTTGGTTTGGGGCAAGGAGAACAAGAGCCATGGGTTGGCTTTTATAGGGAAGAGCCACCCCTGGTTTGGCCGAACCAGGGGGTCGGCCTACCCCTCTTGGCCCCCCATGTTGCTCCCTTTTCAAGGCAACAATAGTGACACTCTCCACTAAATAAAAGTGAAAGATTGGTTTCAAGAAAGATGCCAATTCAAACCTCTTTAAATCCCCAAGTGGTCCCATTTAGATTTTCAAAAAGATAAGATTAGGGGACTACCTCACATACCTCCAGAGTTCTAAATTAGTGGGTCTTTATTTCAAGAGAGATAAGTCCACTAACTTTGTCATATCTCGAATTTGGGTTTTAGGAAAAGTTTTTGGAAAATGCAAAGGGTTGGAAATTCAAATATGATTGGGAAAAGCATATATGCAAATGCAAATTGAAAAATCAAATATGCCATTGGAAGAATCAAATAGGGGATAACTACCGATTTTACTTTTGGGCGAAGGACCTATTATTTTAAGTCCAATGAGCGGGACTTCTCCATTGAATTTAACTTGTTGCGACATCCGGCTCTAGAAGTGATGAGATGGATGACTGCATTTTTCTCGACTCGCCACACCATTTTGGTTTTCTTGGATTTTGCCGGTGTGGACAACTCTGTGGTTAATACGATAATCATAAGGTAGTGGACATGAGGAAACAAAGGTACAAATGTATTTCTAATTTAACTATGTCTAGTATACACTTAACATATATATGCTTACAACATAGTACTTAGTTCTAGGCACCCAGGTACTACCGAGAGACCACGCTCTGCTGGTTTGCCAGTGTGGTTATGGCATTTACGCACTCCTACGTCATACCCGACCGTGGAGGAATACAAAGGACGAACAAAGCTGTCACCACCTGCCGCCTACCTCACTTTCCGTGGGGCATACCTGCATCCAGCGATATTTATCTAGCCTAAACACCACGTTTATGCTAGTAAACAATATCACTAACTCCCACAAGACTCTCACCATATAGATAAACAAGTTAGAGCTAGAGTAACCTATAAAGGTCATTGGACCGTTACCTTAGCATGGGTCAACTAGCCTAGGATGAAGCAGATATAGATAGTATACACTACTTATAGAACACATATTCAATAAATAAATACGTAACCTATAAGCATAATTAAATAATGAAGATAATTCTATTCATCTGACTATAGTCTTAGAAGAAGAATAAAGTATTGAAGACATACCCAAAACTCCGAGAAGACTATAGGACCAAAGCTCCAATGCTTTATTTCTACTAAACTATAGAGAATACAATATGAGGAAGAGAGAATAGCTCCTTGAGGTGTGTGCGAGTAAAGTAAGAAGCTCCACTCTATTTATAGCCTCCTAATGACGGTTTGATGATGGCAACCGACCTCCCATAACCGACATTGGGGACCTATGGGGAGTTACCACGTGGAGGGCCAGGATGAGGGGAGCTAAAGGTGGAGGTGTGTTTCTTTGCATGTCGGCCTTATTTATCCTTCACTTTGATTTATTTTCTCAGCATCCATATTAGTTCTCTAAGTCTAGTACAACTACATTATTCATTATTAAGATATGTGTAAGAAATGCCAATTTTCCTTTAATTGTGATTCAAGTTGACTGTTGAAATTGGTACTTAACGACCATCAACAAATGCCACGAAGCTGTCCTTCTTCGGGGGTGTCACTTCGTCCTCACGGATATTCTGCTTGTTCGGCCCGTACTTGATCTTGATCATGGAGCATTGTTCCTTCCTGGGCTGGAAATCAAACTTCTCCTCCTTGCCATTAATGTCGAGCTGGATTTCTCTGGCTCCCACAACAATACATGTGTCCGCGGTGCTCAGGAATGGACAACCACGATAAGTGTAGTATCCTTGTCTATGTCCATGTCCAACACCACGAAATTAACGGGAATGAAAAAACCCTGGATTCTCACCGGATTGTCTTTGGCAATTCCTGCCAGCTGCAGCATCATGGGTGTAGGCGAGAGAGTAGTGAAGTTCAATTGATCAAAAACTACCTTGGGCATGATGTTGATGCTTGCTCCATGGTCGCACAAGGCATGGTCAAAGTGTTGTGTCCTGATCATGCAGTTGATTGTGGGACACCCCCGATCTTTCTTTTTCTCAGGAAGCCGATTGAGTATAGTTGTGCTACTCTTTTCTGTCAGCTTGATGATCTCTGTGGTGGGCAATGGCCGTTTGTTGCTGATGATGTCCTTGAGGTAGCTTGCGTAGGTAGACACGTGCATCGCATCCAGTAATGGGGTATTGATATATATTTTCTAGATTACCTCGATGAATCGTCTGAATTGCTCATCCACGGTCGGCTTCCCATTGCGGTGAGGAAATGGCATGATGTTCACATCAATGAACTCTTGTGGAGCCGCCCTCCCGTCTTGTGCTGTGTTGGAGTTATCAAGAGTAGGTTCCTCCTCCTGGGTCTCCTTCCCCTTGGCTACCTCAGTTGGGTGCGTCATGAGTTGATTTGCCTCTCCTCGTGGTGACCGTATTGACATTCTCTAGGGATGGCTCGAGTTGCCTCGAGATCTTCCCTATATCGGTAGAGGGAATGGTAGCAGCCAGCTGACCTAATTGAGTCTCCAGCATCTTGTTAAAGCTTAGTTGGTTTTTGATAGCCGAGAAGAGTCCATCCATCTTGGTATGAATGCTCTTCAAGGTTTTGTTATTGGCCGCCAGTCTTTTGGATATAGTTTCATTGATTTTGGCCTAACCAAAGACAAGACCCTTCAAGGAGGATTGGTTGGGATTGAAGTTATCGTTGTTCCATCCTTGGTAATATGGGCATGGTTGGTTCCACCCCAGGCCTCCTTGTGGATGGGACCCATTGTTGTTATTCATGAAGAATATGTCTCCACGGGTCTCGAGGCAATCATTCCTCGAATGTCCAGTATTGCCACAGGTCTGACACATCATTGGGACGTCCAAGGCCTAGGCAGTATCGTACATTTTCGCGCTATCCCGAGTGCGTTCTTCCAAGCACTTTAGGAGGAGGTACATGTTAGCGGCAAGCATGTCCATCTCCTTGACAGTGTGCATGCCCCGCTGACGAGGTTGGAGTCGCTCTGCACTCCATCCTTGGTTGGAGACCATCTTCTCAATTAACTCTGATGCGCAACCGATAGTTAACTAGAAGAAGGCTCTTCCAGTAGCAGCATCAATATGGTCACTTGCTAACTACGTCAGCCCGTTGTAAAAGTTCTGGATGATGAGTCAGTTGTCCATCCAATGGTGAGGTGATGCGGCCGACGTACTTGGAATAAATATGTGATCAATGATGGATTTGTGTTTAGAGCTAACCGTCTATGCGTTCCAGTTGGGTCCGTTCGTCTTTTGTTGATACAGGAAGCGCATGGAGGAGGATTGATGGGACATTTTGGAGCTAAGAAGACGGAGGATGTTTTGGCTTCACATTTCTTTTGGCCAAAGATGAGGAGAGATGTTGAGAGGTTTGTGGCATGCTGCACTACTTGTCAAAAAGCTAAGTCTCGTTTGAATCCACATGGTTTGTATATGCCTCTTCCTGTTCTTTCTATTCCTTGGGCAGATATTTCTATGGACTTTGTTTTGGGATTGCCTAGGACTAAGAGGGGGAGGGATAGTATTTTTGTTGTGGTCGATCGATTTTCTAAGATGGCACACTTCATACCATGTCATAAAAGTGATGACGCTCTTCATATTGCTGACCTTTTTTTCCATGAGATTGTTCGTTTGCATGGTATGCCTTCTACTATTGTTTCAGATCGGGATGCAAAATTCCTTAGTCATTTTTGGCGCACGCTATGGAACAAGTTGGGTACAAAGCTTTTGTTTTCTACTACATGTCACCCACAAACAGATGGACAAACGGAGGTAGTCAACCGCACTTTGGGTACAATGTTGAGCGCTATTTTGAAGAAAAATTTAAAGATGTGGGAGGAATGTTTGCCACATGTGGAATTTGCCTACAATCGGGCAACACATTCTACTACCAAGGTAAGTCCTTTTCAGGTAGTGTATGGTTTCAACCCCCGTGCTCCTATTGATATTTTGCCTTTACCTACTAGTGAGAGGGTTCACAATGATGCTAACGCACGTGCTGATTTTATTTTGAAAATGCATGCGACAACTAAGCACAACATTGAAAAGATGAATGAAAAGTATAGAATTGCTGGTAGCAAAGGTAGGCAAGAAGTGACGCTTGAACCGGGTGATTTAGTTTGGTTGCACTTGAGAAAGGATAGATTTCCAGAATTGCGAAAGTCTAAGTTGATGCCTAGAGCTGATGGACCTTTCAAAATTGTTGAGAAGATTAATGATAATGCATATAAACTTGAGTTGCCTCTCGAGTTTGGGGTTACTCCCACATTTAACATTTCAGATTTGAAGCCATACTTGGGAGAAGAAGATGAGCTTGAGTCGAGGACGACTTCAATTCAAGAGGGGGAGGATGATGCGGCCATCGTTCCTTTGGATATACACAACAATCCTCCATTGGTCATTCAAGGTCCAATCACAAGAGCTCGCGCACGACAATTGAATTTAGAGGTGAGCTCGTTCCTAAGTTCTTCTTTATATGGTTTTGAGAATAGATTGCTACCTAATGATTATATTATGATTAGGAACAATGGAGAGGACAAGGAAATACTTAGAGAGGGACTTAGAGTCGTGGAGAATCAGCGAGGACGTTCAAGTCAAGGTGGAGGTCCAAACCAAGTCGACTTCGTGTCTGTTTCGGAGTCCAGGACCAATCTGCACTAAAACGGGTGCCCAGGTCGCATATGTGCTTGGATTGGGGCATTCTTTATATGGATGGAAAGCTAAGAAGATAACCTTTCCAATGGTTCTGGTCCCATGTCCAAATTCATTACGAGTCATCGGAAATTGACCGAACAAATTGACGTTCAGAATCTGTCCCGGCGCTGCGACGCCGTATTTGGGCCTTTGGCCCGTGTATCGTGTTGGAGCCCATTAGGGTTGCGTCAAGGGGTGCTTGCACGACCCTAAACTCCATATATCAGTAGCCATCACTATCTTTAGGTTTTGGGTTTTGCTTAGATTAATCTGTCAAGAACAGTTTCACCGCTAGATCGGTTTGTAAGACCCCAACTTGTGAGCTTAATCATTCATCTGCAATTTTGGTTCTATTCTATCTCGTTCTTGTTTGTGTTCTTCGATTGGCAAACAGGGATTAGCCTTCTCGGCGAGGTCACCCGCGTTTCGACACGGGTGATAACCAGAGGAGACGTGGTGCTGCGATTGTGAGGCTCAAGAGCTTGCGCGTTCAAGAAGCCGGATCGATTTGTGTCACGACTCCGTCCAAATCGTTGTTTATCAGAACCTTTCGGAAGATCGGGAACCCTAGTGCACATCATGAGGGCAGGCTAGGATGTACTCTTGGAGTCTCTCCCATGCTTCCGAAATTGACTCATTGCTTGCTTGCTGGAAACTTGAAATTCTCTCACGAATGGCATTGGTTTTGCCCATGAGGAAAAACTTTGCGAGAAACACTGTTGAGCACCTCTCCCATGTGTCTATGGCACCTCTCTTGGAGTAAAACCATTGCTTCATTCTTCCGAGTAGCGAAAACGGGAACAGACAGAGCCTCATGGCATCCTGAGTCACTCCCTTAATGACAATCGTGTCGCAAAGCTCAAGGAATTGTTGGAGATGAGCGTTAGCGTCCTCATTGGCCTTACAATAGAACAGGGTGGCCTGCACCATAGTGATCAGACCTACCTTGATCTCAAAATTGGCATCCCCAGTGTTGATAGTTAGCCCAACGGGCACATTGGAAGCAGATGGAGCCAAGTATTCACGAAGGTTCGTCAGAACCATTGGCTAAGACCGTGACAGTGCAAAGATGACTGGTTCGGGTGCCGAGAGCCAGATTTGTGGAGGAACGACACGAGGCCGGACCATTCCCAAGAGTTTCTCTTGATTATCAACAAAGTTTGATGGCAGCTCGAAACTGGTCATACAATTACCTGTTTTCACATAAAAGTGAAAACATATCAAGGTTAACCTGTCTACACCAAGGTTTCATTAATAATAGTATGATTATATATGTATATAACTCTATCTTTAACCAGTGCCTTCCCCGACAACGGCGCCAGAAATGCTTGTTGGTATTTCATACGTTTACAAATAAATCCACAAGCATACAGATACCGCTATAGCATTTCACCCATGAGTATTCCCAAGGGTATTGTATTTATATTTCAACAGAGAAGACGGTGATGTAAAGATATAGTTTATACATCATTAATCAATCTATAGTTAACTCACCATAGTGTAAAAAATAATATTAAGAGAAAGAGCCTAGGTAGAAATACAATTTCGAAATTTCTAAAATTTGAATTAAAAATAAATACGATAAATAAAAGAGTTCATGTAGAAATAAATTTTGTATTAAAATTAAATAATATTAAGACTATGAGTCTACATATAAAGACATAATAATAAAGTAATAACATAGGAGTCACCAAGTATAAGAATTCACACATTAGTAAAAAAAATACTAGAGTCCAAGCAGAAATATAATTTAGAAAAATCCAAAATTTGGACTAAAAACTAAAAAAATAATTAAAATTGAGTCAAGAATCAATGTAGAAATACAAATTTATATATGAAATTTAGATTAAAAATAAATAGTATTAAGGAAAAGAGTCCACATAGAAATACTATTTAAAAATATCTAAAATTGGAATTATAAAATAAATATCAATAAATATAGTGGAGAAATAAGTTCATGTAGGAGTATAATTTAGAAATATTTTAAATACATATTAAAAATAAGTAATATTAAGGAAAAGTGTTCCTGTACACTACTGAAGAAGTGATCTTTGCCCGGATGGCACAAATCACATTAGTCCCGATTCAAATAAGAACCGGGACTAAAGATAATTTTTAGTCCCAGTTAAAAAGTGCGCTGGGACTTTATGATCTTTAGTCCCGGTTGGTTACCAACCGGGACTAAAGATAATCACTTTAGTCCTGGTTAATAATACTAACTGGGACTAAAGATAAAAATGATCTTTAGTCCCGGTTGTTATTACCAACCAGGACTAAAGATCAAATACCTTTATATAATCCTTCTTCCTCTTCCAGCCCGAGCCATTGCTACAAAGGTCGGGAGGAGGAAGGGAGGTACTGCCAACATTTTTTTTGAAAGTGTTTTGGTAATAATATATAAATCAGAGTGTTCTAAAAGGTTAGCAACTTCATCTAGAAATGATGTATGCTTAGCATATTACATTTGTAGCTATGTTTCTATACGTTATTCTCTCTAAAAAGGTTTATGGAAATGATGAGAGAGAAAATTTGTTTAGGGAAAATGAGGTTACTTTTTAAAATTAGAAACAAGTGGATAAAAATGTTTTAAAAGAGATGACAAAGGAAAAATATAGAAAATTACGATAAAAGGATAGAAAGCCAAATTAATTTAAAAATCGTTAAAATAGTTCGAAGTAAGTACAACACATTAAAGATATGTTTAGAACATGAATAATATGTGGGATTATTGTATAATTGTTGTATGATTACTTATATATAATTATTGTACGATTATTTAATTAGTTTAATTACTGTAACAAAATTGATGTGTACCTAAGACCATTGGTTAAAGATAAACTTCTGTGGAAGAAAGAAGGTGTCACCATGTGGGATGAGGACAAACAGGAGCAATTTAACCTACAAGCATTGCTGTTCATAACCATTAACGATTGGACCGCACTTAGCAACCTATCCGGACAATCAAACAAGTGGTACAAGGCTTGCACCCACTGTATGGATAAAACTGAAAGTATGTATCTGAAACATTATAGGAAGGTTGTGTACATGGGTCATCGTCGATTTCTTGTTGCAAGCCACCCTGTCCGGAAGAAAGGCAAACATTTTGTACAGAAGGGAAACCACCGTACTAAGCCTAAACATCGTAACGAAAATGTTGTGTTTACTATGGTGAAAGATCTAAAAGCAGTATTTGGAAAGAGACCTAGCAGCAAACCTATAGCAAGTGAAACTATGCAACGGCCTTCATCCGGAACCAAAGGAGAAAGGAAGCCATTACTTGAGTCCGGCCAGCTACACTCTGAGCAATGCAGAGGAGGAAAGTATGTTTGAATGTTTGGAGAGCATCAAGTTACCATCTGGATACTCCTCGAATATAAAGGGAATAATAAGGATGAATTAAGAAGAAGTTCACAAACCTAAAGTCTTGTGACTACCACGCGTTGATGGCACAACTGCTTCCTGTTATAATTCGAGGAATCCTTCCTGATAATGTCCGAACAACAATAATAAAGCTATGTGCTTTTCTCAACGCAATTTCGTAGAAGATCATCAATCCAGACAATTTAATAGCTCTTGAAAATGACGTGGTGCAATGTCTTGTCAACTTTGAGATGATCTTTCCACCATCGTTCTTCAATATAATGATGCATCTTCTATGTCATCTTGTTAAAGAGATCCATATTATCGGTCCTATATACCTACACAACATGGTCCCTTTCAAGAGGTACATGGGCGTTCTGAACAAGTACGTTCGTAACCGTTCTCATCCGGAGGCAAGCATCGCTAAGGGGTATGGAACAGAGGAGGTCATTGAGTTATGTGCAGAATTTATTGAAGACCTTCGTCCAATCGGGGTGCCCGAATCAAGCCACGAAGGAAGACTACGGGGAAAGGGGACTCTTGGAAGGAAAGTAATAATGACTGTAGATAACAATTTATTTCGTAAAGCACATTTCACGGTTTTGCAACAATCTTCATTGGTGGCTCCTTACATTGAGGAGCACTTGGCGATTGTTCGCTCCAAAAATGTCGGAAAGTCTGATGCTTGGATTACACGCCATCACATTGATACTTTCCCCGCTTGGCTGCGACAATATCTCATGGGTAATGAGACGATTGACCAACAACTAGCCTTCTTGGCGAGGGGACCATCTTGCTCGATCTTGACATTCCAAGAATATGAAATCAATGGGTATACATTTTACACAAGGGCCCAAGACACAAAAAGCACGAACCAGAACAGTGTTGTTCGTATCGATGCCATGAGATACGATGGGACAACCAGCACATATTACGATGGCATTAACGAGATATCGGAACTCAAGTATGGACCTCTGAAGGTGCCTTTGTTTTGGTGCCAATGGGTTAGGCTAATTAGTGGAGGCGTAATGATTGATGACAGTGGGATGACAACGGTTGATCTTAACTAGGTTGGATACTCAGACGAACCATTCGTCCTAGCCAATGATGTAACGCAAGTTTTCTATGTGAAGGACGTGTCTAGCAAACCAAAGAAGGGGAAAGGGCCCGACGAGCCAAAGTGCCACGTGGTTCTCCCAGGCAAAAGAAAAATCGTAGGAGTCGAGGATAAGACCGATGAAGATTACGATCAGTTTGACGGGCAACCACCATTCGCGGTGACGGTTGACCCGAGCATCCTCCTATCAAATGAGGACACCCCTTACTCACACAACGATCATAGCGAAGGAACATTCGTGAGGAGAAAGTACATGAGGTCAATCATCACGCTGTAAATTATTTTTAATGTAATGACCTAGGTTGTTGTATGGACGATGTAATTTATTTTGAATGTATTGAATTATTTAAATCGGCCATGAATTGTTTATATATGATTATTTGGCACAACCAGGACTAAAGCTCTCATCTTTAGTCCTGGTTGTTTTCACCAACCGGGACTAAAGCTCCCGAGGTATATATAGTAATGCGCATCGTCTTCTCCAGCACGATCCCACACTTAGCCGATATCTTCACTGAGCGCCATCACTGGCTAGGGTCTTCGCCGTCGCCACCGCCGTCATCTCACCATCGTTGTCATCGTCGCCACCGCCGCCGCCGTGCGTCGCTGGCCTAGCCACCGCATTCGCTTCAAGGTTAGGCCCGATATCCCAGCCACCTCTCCCTCTCCGATCTCTCTCTCCTCTGGGCGGCCGCCTCCACCACCGCATGCCACCACTGCCGCTGCCACTGCTGGCCGTCGTGCGCCAAGAAAGTTTCATCGCCGCCACGCGCCACCGCTGCCGCCGCCACTCCTGCGACAAACGCCGCGCGCCGCCGCTGTCGCCGCGCGCCAAACGTGAACGACCGAACGTCAACGAATGAACGTCCGAACATGAACGAACGAACGACTTTAACGAGTTTAACAAGTTTCACGACCAAACGAGTTTAATGACTTTAACGAGCTTAGCGACTTTCACGACCGAACGACTTTAACGATTTTCACAACTTTCACGACGTTCAAGACCGAATGACTAGGACGACTTTTGCGACTTTCACAACCGAACGACTTTAACGACCGAACGAGTTTACCGACTTTAACTAGTTTAAGGATCGAACGACTTTCACGACTTTAACGAGTTTAAGGACCGAACGACTTTCACGACTTTAACAAGTTTAAGGACCTAACGAATTTCATGACCGAACGACTTTAACGACTTTAGCGACTTTCACAGCCGAACGATTTTACCGACTTTAATGAGTTTAAGGACCGAACGACTTTCACGACTTTAACGAGTTTAAGGACCGAACGACTTTTACGAGTTTAACGATTTTCACGACCGAATGAGTTTAACGACTTTAACAAGTTTAAGGACTTTCACGACTTTTAGTACCAATGTATATGCAATCTACATGTTTTAACTAATTATTTTTTTATTGTTAGAATTACCTGGTCCAACTGCTGACCACCGACGTCTCTCAAGCTTATGTGGTCCCAAAGCCTCCAAGCAAAACTAAGGCAAGTTACATGAAACTATAAAAGTTTTCGTGCATTCCTATGAAATGTATTAGCAGTATTTAAAATGAACACATGTAGGTTTCATATTTCTTAACTAGGTGAAATTTAACGTAGGTTTCATATTTCTTAGGTAGGTGGAAATTAGCTGGTCATCGTAGTTCTCATGAATGTCAATATACATATAACAATATACCTCGTTCATGTTACGAACAGATGGCCGATCACGATGATGAATAGATCATCTATGACCAGATCGCAAAGGGCAGCAGCGAATACTGGGTGGACGAGGATGGAAACAAGGACCCGAACTAGTATTTGAACGAAGAGGGAAATGAGGAGGGCCACAAGGAGAATAGTGACAGCCAACTGGCCGTTGGAGAGAAGAAGGGACACAGACAACGAGGTGCCACGAGGAAGTTGGAGGGGAGACACATTATTATTGAAGTGAATCCAGATGGCCGACCAGTTGCCCTTGCCGATACAACAACAAAGTTTGTGTCACTTAGCGGTTGGGTCGTGAGGGATCACGTTCCCATTAGCATAGTAAACTGGCTCCAAACAAGGGCACATGGGGATGACAAGGAACAACCTTATCTCCCTAATACAGAGAAAGAAATGTTGTGGACCACGATGCTTGAGACATTCATGGTCCCTGAGGCAGAAAAGCAAAAAGTGAAGGATTGAACTTTAAAGAAGATGGCCGAACAGTTCCGGCAGTACAAGAAAGATTTGTAGAAGAAATATATCGTGAAGGGCCTGACACCTGACTTTGACAAAATGACCAAGCTGAAGGATCATTGGGATGTGTTTGTCGCATACAAGACAGGGGAGCAAGGGCAACGACAGATAGAAAAGAATAAAGCCAATGCTGCTAGAAAGAAGTACCATCACAGGCTAGGGTCAGGCGGCTATAGGAAGGCAGTGCCGAAGTGGGAGAAAATGGAAGCAGGGTTGCTGGAAAGAGGTATCGTTCCGGCAATAGCAGATTGGCCGGAACGATCAAAGCATTGGTACTATGCTCACGAAGGAACGCTCGATCTTAGTGATGGCTCCTTGATATTCGGCAATGAGATTCGCGAAGCAGCAAGCCGACTGACGGAAGCAGTAGAGGCCTCTACTCAGGGAACATTCAGGCCCAACAGAGAAAAGGACGAGCTTATGCTCGCACTGCAGAATGACGAGCATCCAGGCCGAATGCGAGGAAAAGGCTTGGTTCGATTATTTCAACAGGACATCCACATGTACAAGAGTTGCATGAGGAGCAAAAGAGATATTGAGGCGAAGTTAACAAATCTTGAGTATAAGGTCACGACGCAAGAGTTAATGATGCATGAGGAGGTGGAAAGACGGGTGGACCAACGTCTGGCCGAACAGCAGAGGGAGCAGACCCAACAACAAGTTCCTCCCGTCTTGGTGAGCCCCTCAGGCAATCGTAGCAGCTACACTTCTACAGGGCAAGTAGGAGAACATGGCATGAAAGCTGCAGCAGGGCCAACTCACGATGAGCCACCGTGCCCCATTGATGAAATCACGCAGCGGACACCGTGTGAGCTACATAGTCCTTTCAAGAACATATCACTCAAGGTATGCTCGTAGTTTTATTATATATGTCTTGTACATTACAAAAGTTGGTGCACATGTTAAGTACTAATTAACCTTGATTCTCGTGAAGGTGGCATCGGGCATGGCCATACCAGTCGACCCTTCAGGGACATACCATTGCAGACCGATTCCACCTGGATACTCAAGGGCCGAAATAGAACTGGTGGAACGAGGGTTCGAGGACCTCGAGCTGGACATCCGCGGAGGAGACAGGGAGACGAAACTAGGAGACACAGCCCACGCCATTATACTATAGTGCAAGCGCTACATCGTGTTTCCTGGGCGAGAAGCGGAGTCCATTTCTACATCTCCTCCGCCTGCACCGTCTCCTCTACCTCCTCCACCTGCACCGTCTCCTCGGCGGGCACTGACTCCTCCGAGGTCTTCTCCGCGAGCATCATTTGCTCCATCTTCAATGCCGCAACCAGCTGCAAGTACAAGAAAGACTTGCACACCTTGTCCCGCGCCGTCAAAGTCCAGCGTACAAACGAAGAAGCCAAGACTTGACGAGCCTAAGCTCCCGGCTCTCAAGACTAGGGCATATGACCGCACTCTCGAGGAGACTGACGAGATCGTAAGAGTGCAAGTGAAGTCGCACTTCAAGCCACGGAGTCCAGTAAAGAAGATTCCTATAGACCTGTCATCTAAGGAGTTCGTTAAGAAGATGGGCACATCGATAAAAAAGACCTTACAATCCGACTATGACTGATCAATAATGAAGTCTTTTAAGAAGGCAATAGGAAAGTCCAAAGAGGTCTCTCAGCTCGGAAAGCAACCAAAACAATCGATTGATCCATTGGTACCGCCTGGTGAAATGGAGATAAGACAATTTATAGCGTAGACGAGACTAAACGGGGAGCAATTGCTGGCCGACACACCAATAGAAAAAGCAATAGCAGAGGATTTGAAATACAAATTTACCCTCGGTGAACAACTTGTCAAGCCTGATCAGGTTCAAACCCTCTCTACATAGATGTACCGATTCCATCAATACTACATGGAAAAATCAGCTGCCGGAAGAGTGATGTTCGGTGCGAGGGTAAAAAACTTAGATTACTTCCAAGGAGATGATGAGTTGTGGGTCCGTTTCTAGGAAATCTTCGACGTGTACCATCGAGACGCCCTCAACGTCTCTCTTCTCAATCTATGGGTTCTGTAAGTATTGTTTAATTAATTTTATTTCGTTCCTTAGCTCCTTGTATGTAGCATCGAATGATTGCAATGTGCGGATAGCTGATGAAAACGTCCTTTTTCCCGTTGTAGAATGGAGATTCAAATATGCCGTAAGCAGGGAGCTTTCAGGGTTGGATTCATGGAGCCCCGCAAATTTAACACCACGGTGATAAAGGATTCTGAGCAAGAAACAGAGGATAATATTCTCCATTTCCTAGCGCAACAACATTTCAAAACCTTCATACTATTGCCATACAACACCTCGTGAGTTTTTACCTCCTTTCGTACCAATTTCCTTCTCGTACTCATACCGTGACATATATATCATCTCACGCAATTTGCAGATTCTACTGGGTCCTTTTTGTTATAGACCTTATTGAAAGCAAACTCCATGTCTATGACTCAATGGATAAATCGAAGGAAACTTTCACCAAAATTTTTGAAGTGCTAGAGAGGTAATGCCATCCATTGCACTGTCATTATGAGTGTTGCTATTTCTACTACATATGCGGATCTCGGATAATTAATCATAGCTTGCAACTATGCATAGGGCATGAACACAGTTCCGTACATTCGTCTGCGGGAATTTCAAAGAAAAACTAGATGTCAGGATGAACTTTCCGGTGAGTACATGCTCCAAAATTATATTGAATCATTTAATTTGTTCTAAAATAAAAATATATATTAAATCTGTCGTTTCGATCTCCTTAAGTGTCCAAAACAGAAGGGACGAACTTAGGCGGCTACTATGTTTGCAACTATATTCATACCATAACACATGGAATCAATAGTGACAAGGATCTCGATGTACGTAAACATCATTCATACATTATGTCTTGATTTTTTATTGATTTCATATATTTATATCTCATTTTTTGAAATAATAGGTTTTTTGGATGATGGAGCAACTCCCTACGATGCATTTATACAAGCCGTTCAAGAATAACTGATGGGATTTATCATGGATCAGGTTATTGATCCCACGAGAGAATTCCACCATGATGAAAAACCTATTCGTCAACCCCACCCACGATTAGAATAGAAGGATTGTAATATATATATACATACCATAGATTTTAATATATGTATATGTAATTACTTATATGTCTGTATATATTTTGGTAATCTATATATGTATATATTCACTTATGTGTCTCTACATATTTTGGTTATACATATATACATATGTAATATATATATATATATATGTATATGTATTTATACATATATATACATAATATATAAACAAGCAGCAAGCAGCATATCCAAATTAAAAAAATGTAAAAACATCTTTAGCCTCGATTGTTAACACACCAACCGGGGCTAAAGATGGTTATTTCAACCGGGACTAAAGACATCTGTCTTTAGTCCCGGAATCGGCATCTCGATCTGTAACCCAGGACTAAAGGGGGTTGCAAATCAGGACTAAAGATGGATTCCCCAGTAGTGGTATGAGGACAAGATAGAAATATTTTAAATCTAGGTAAATAATAAGTAATATTGAGAGTAGAGTCTATATAATTGGAGGATTTACTAGGAGTGCCACATTAATTCTAAAAGGTAGAAATACATAGAAGTTAAATTTTAATTGAAAATTCTTTGAATTCACATGTTAATAAGAGAGAAGAAAAATGGCTTGATTGTCTAAGCTGTATAAAATTACAACTGACGATGTGATTGGATCCTCCAACACTATACTAACATGACAATGAAATAAAAAGGTGTTCATAACAGTGGACCTTTTTATGTGAAACGGTTTATAAAATATTATGAACATAAGATACGATATAAATAAGGATATCACTACTGATAGTGAAAAGATGCCACTAATAGTTTAAAATTTTAAAAGATGGAGGGAAGAAGAATGACCTTTTGTATAGCATTTAATGATAATCTTCCACCTACTATGGTTTATATATCTTTGATTTATTTACTGTATTACTAAAACAGTACTAGAGGAACATTTACGTTCGCTTTATGAACATAGGACTTACTAAAACAGTACTAGAGGAACATTTACGTTCGCTTTATCAGATATCAGAAATATAAATCATACCGGTCAAGATACGTTGGAGTTTGAAATAATATTGTTGTTTTTAATATTTTGTAATAATAAACGTGAAAGTATATATGCTATTATGAAAAAAAAAATTATAGCAATACTAGCCATACAATCTACGCGAACGGACGACCATGCTAGTTAATATAAAAATAAAAAAATAGCGTGTGGATGTATTTTTTTTATAATAACAGAACTTATTTCTCTACTAGAGCAGATATATACTACCGGCTTCACGTATACATATTGATGTTGTGTTCAGTGTATCGCAAGAGCATGGAGTCTTCTTACTAAGGACAGAGCAGCAGCATTTGTAGTCTCCCACTCTTCCTTGCTCTGCTTCCTCTGCTCAAATTTCTTCAAGACCTCATCATTGCCATCCATGATGCTCATTATCTTCCTCATCGTCGGTCGCGCCGCCGGGTCTGACTGGGTGCACGCCATGCCGAGCCGCACCAACCGCTCGAGCTCCGGGCGATCAACCTGGCCGTGCAGCCGCCTGTCCACGATGGCCTCGATGGGGCGGCTCTGCTCCTTCCACAGCTGCACTCTCCTGACAAGGAGAACCTCCGGCGACCTCACGTCCACTGCCATCTCGCCGGTCACCACCTCCAGCACCACTACGCCGAAGCTGTAGACGTCAGCCATGGCGGTGGCCTCGCCGGTCTCCATGTACTCCGGCGACATGTAGCCGAAGATGCCCCGAGCAGAGCTGCTGGTGGGCAGGGCTACGTGGTGCCCGCCCACGCCGCCGTGGTTCTCGTTTCTTGACAGGAACTCGGCCAGCGCGAAGCTCCCGAGCCGCGGATTCCGGTCAGGGTCGAGGAACACCGCCGCCGACGTGATGTTGCGGTGGATGACCTGCTCGTCCCACTCCTCGTGCAGGTACAGGACCGCGGACGCAAGGGCCTTGACGATGCTGTACCGGTGGCGCCACGAGAGGACGGCGGCGCCGTCGCGCCGGCGCCGGATGAGGTGGTGGCTCAGGAGGTTGCCCGGGGAGTAGTCGTAGACGACGAGCATCTCGCCGTGCTCCGTGCACCAGCCGCGCAGCTGGACGAGATTTCGGTGCTGCAGCTTCGCGAGGTTGCGGAGCTCGTTGGCGAACCGGATGCGCAGCGCCGGGCACGTCTTCATGCCGAGCCGCTTCACGAGGACATGGACGCGGTCGCGGCGGGCGCCATAGCCGTTGTCCAAGAAGCCCTCGTACCCTGTCCCAAAGTCGAGTTCTGCCACCACCTGAGACTCGGAGAAATTGTTGGTGATCGCAACGATCTCCTTGTACGATATCTCACGGGGAGTGTCGACGCTGGGGATCACCACCAGCGGCCGCGTCGATCGCTGGCTGCTGCCGCCGCTGTTGTCCGCCAAGACAGCTCTGGAGCGGTGGCGAGAGCCGCCGTTCTCTGCGGTGAGGTAAATGGTCGTCCCCGCCGCCGTGCCGTAGAGCTTCGACGCAGAGGTGATCGTGCTGTCCGTGGCATTCGTCGTCGTGCCGGAATCGGAGGAGGAAGTAAGAGAGACGTATTTTGGGAGAGCTAGGAAGGATGGAAGCGGTGGCAAGTCGCCGGAGCAGCTGCCGGAGAGATTCTCCACCACCCACTTCATGCTGGGACGAGACCTAGGATCGTGTAGCGAGCAGAGGAGACCGAGGTGTATGAGACAGCCCATGTCGAACAGCGGGTAGCTGCCGTCCGGCAACTTGCGGTCGCCGGCGTCGAGCAGCTTCCCCTCATCGGACAGCCGACGCACCCAATCCAGCATGAAGATTTGGTCGTCGGGGTACGCGAGGTCAACTGCCCGCCGCCCTGTGGCCACCTCCAGGAGGACAATCCCGAAGCTGAACACGTCAGACTTGGCGGTTGCCATGGCCCGGCGCTGGAAGCTCTCCGGCGGTAGGTACCCGATGGTGCCGCCAATCCGGCTGGTGTCCATCAGCCGGAACTGGTAATTCGTCGCGGAAGCAAACGACGACGACCGCACGGAATGAGGCGACGGGGACACCTCCAGCTGCGGCGCGTCCTCGCCGGACATGGCGTGCTCGAGCCACCGGGCGAGGCCGAAGTCCCCGAGCCGGGCGTTGTACTCGGAATCCAGCATGACGTTGCTGGTCTTCACGTCCCGGTGTATGATCTGCGTGTCAAGCTGTTCGTGCAGGTAGAACAGGGCAGCTGCAAGCCCGGAGACGATGCGGCGTCGCCGGTCCCAGCTCAGCGTCGGCGCCGACGCGGTGGCAGCCGGTCTGAAGAGGAGGCGGTCGAGGCTGCGGTTGGGCATGTAGTCGTACACCAGCAGCAGCTCCTCCTCATCCTGCACGCACCACCCGCGCAGGCGGACGAGGTTGCGGTGCCGCAGCCGCGCCACCGCCGCCAGCTCCGCCAGGAAGGACTTCTCAAACCGGTCGCCGCGGCCGGCGACGCACTTGACGGCCACCGTCGTGCCGTCGCTCGGCAGCACGGCTCGGTACACCCGCCCGAACCCTCCGCTGCCCAGGATCTCCGTGTCACTGAACCCACTGGTCCCGATGTACAGCTCCGAGTAGCTGAAGATCCTGGGGCTCCCGCCCGTTCCGCTGCCGAGCTTCCTGGCGCCGACCTCGTCCACGCCGGCGATGTCCTCGAAGCTGCAGACTCCCGAGGAGCGGTGGTGGCACCAGCCGCAGAGCCCGCACCGCAGAGCGTTGCCGACCTTGCCGCGGACGTACGTCGCCAGCCTCCATCTCGCTGCCATCCCTCGTCGTCGAGGCTCCTCCTCACCAGCAGCTCCAGCTACCACCACCTCGTCGGCGTCCATGGGCAGCACGAAGCACAGCCGGCGCAGCGACATGGCGTCGACGAGCCAGCCACGGTTGGCGTGCGCGAGCAGGTTAACAAGTGGAGCGCCCACACATCACGCATGTCACAGGGAAAGCGAGCGTCGCTAGTTGGTGGAGGCGTAGAACAAATGGGAATCGGGGGGGAGGAGCGGCAGGTGCAGGTGGGAAGACGAGACGATAATGTGATGTCCGCCTTGAGTGGGAGCTGCTGGTATGGTGGGTGGCTCACTCGGTTGACTCAGATGGCAGATGGGGCCCGCCGGCCCGGCGGAGATTGTTTAGTCGGTTGTATTCATTTGGATTTCGTGGATGCCATCCAGACGGTGATGTCACCGGGCAGCATAAAAGGGGCGGAGGCAAGGAAGCACGCTATCGGACGGCTATTATATCTATCGTGCGTCTGTAGCTTTTGGTATAGGGAAGCAGCTCAGGCTTCGTTTTCAAAAAGGGCTTTCGACTTTGCAAGCTGCTGAGTTACGAGTTAGGTGAGCTTTTTTTCCCCCTCTAATCACTGTGTTGGCTTGTCAAATAAACTGATTTGTGGTGCAAGTGATTAGGTTCATCTTATGGGCCCTAAGGTCGACCACTACCCGTCCTACCATTTCGGGAATTTTTAGCACGAAATTAGTTAAAATTTAAACAAATTTTGACTCAATTTAAATATTTTTTATGAAATTCACAATAATTTAAAAATATCCAGAAATAGCTGCATGTCGGAGGTCCAACATTTCAAACTCTGCTCTGAAGTATTATAGATAGTCCAGGTCGAACGGACAGTTATTCTTTTGAAGGGGAAAAAGCAAACGGACTAGTTTTTTTGGTTATGAAACCGACCGGCCTACGAAGATCCGACCCATATCATACATTAATAGGTCTCACTAATTATGAAAGGTGTGAGAGAAAATGGCTATAAATAGAAAAGTAAAGAAAAGGATTGTATACTTGAATGAAGGAATAAATAAGGGAAGCCACATCCTCATATCTGATGTTTTCAACTTTTTTTAGAATTATGTAATCTCTCTAAACTACGCATGTAACATAAGGTTGCATAATACGTTAACAACGTAATATTCTACCGAAGAAAGAACAAAGGTAAGAACTCCCAGAATCGCAGATTCGCATTGTATTTCTTGAATTGAATCACAAAATTGAATTCGCATTCTCGTTCTTGATCCGTTTTGGCCGTTCCCGACGAACACCACCATCGCCGACTCGGAGTCGCCGCTGAAAGCCAATTGGAGTATTGCCGGGAACAATAGTTACGCACGCCGTGTATGCTGCAGCAATAGTCGCATGCTAGTCGCGAAGGCCGTGATGACCGCGCATCGTTGGCGCCACAACCACGAGAGGGCCGCACCTCGCCGCGCATCGGCCGCATCCTGCAAGGTGCCGGGCCATTGCCGCCGCCGTGCCACTGTCGCGAAGGCACTGGCTGGAGAGGAATAGAAAAAAAAGGAAGAAGGAGGAAACGACGGCCATCGCCCAGCTACCGAGCGCCTCGCGCCGTCCTGGCCGCTGCAGAGCCATGCCGCGCCAGCCGCTGCTCCTCGTCGGCTGCGCCGCCCTGCTGCCATGGGAGCTGACCCGGCCAGCCGCGAGCACCGCCCCACAGTGACCAGTGCCATCTAGGAAGAAGAAAAGAACCAAGAAAAATGAAGAAGAAGAAAAGAAAACAAAGGAAAAACGGAGGCAACACCGATGGCGACGCCGACCGCACGACCACGGCCGCCGCCACCGTAAGACCGCACTGCGCCGCCACTGAATGGCCGCGCCCCGCCGCGCCTCCCCGACCGCCGCATCGGCCTCCCGCGCGCTGGCCATACCGGCCGCCGGCCGCGCTGCGCCGCCTCCCGCACCGGAGCCGCCACGCCCGCTGTCGGCCGTCGTGCCGCGCCGCCCTGGCTGCCGTGCTCCCGCGTCGCCCTAGCCGCCGCGATGCCGCTGCCCAGCCACCCCGCCATGCCTCGCCGTCGCACGCTGCCACATGACTGGCCGCCGCAGATGGCAAGTAGCCATCAGGGAAGAAAAAGATAAGGAAAGGAAAGAGGAAGAAAACGAAGAAAGAAAAAGGGAAAGAGGAAGGAAAACGGAAGGAATCTTGTGATTTTGCAAAAAAGACCTCATATTGTTTGAAAATTAAACGCATGTTCCTCTGCATTGAAAACTTTGCGTTTTTAACCCTAAATTTTCCATAAAGTACACAAATAACCCTCTGCATTAGGATATTTGTTTGAGTTTCATTCAAAATTTGCAAAATCTACTGAAAAATCATACCCTCACATAAGAGATTTCGAATTTATATCTCGTTTTTGCATTTGTGGCACTTTGTTGGTATTTGTTACAATCACAGATAAATCCACAAGCGCACGGATACCACTGTAGCACTTCACCTCAAAGTATTTCAACGGTATTGAATCACAGGAAATACGTGTGTACTATCTACGATCAGAATTCATCCAAGGACAACAACTAAATGATAGGTTTAGGATATAGAGGATTCATATGGGGTAAATATCTTAATTAAGTTAAGGTACAACTCTATCAGTTGTTTCGGGCACTGACCCTCTCCTGTTCTGCTAGGGTGAGTCCGGCTTGGAGGGATATAAAGGACGGACAGAGCTATCACCACCTGCCGCCTACCTCACTTTGCATGGAGTACACAACAAACGAAGGTAACCTCTAACCTAGACACCATGTCTACGTTATCAATTACTACTCTAGCCTTGATCAAAAACTTACTTCTTTATCCAGAATCGTAGTACAAGAGCAGTCAGTATAAATACTAAGCAACGAATCCGCAATGATGAGAAGCTATCTTACTTAAATAAGAAAAGTAAATACCATAAGGAAATCTCAAATACTTACTTTATTGACGAAAGCATCTGTTGAGGTACAAGATCGGAGAGAGTGCCGACACTCCGACACTCCTCCGGGACTCCCCCGAAGGGAACTCCGAACATTGGGCATTTCTTTCGGAGCTTCCCCTCACTCTCTTCCCATATTCTAACTCTACTAGAGAGTTATCCTCCACTTGAGTTGTGCATTTGAGAGTGACTTGAGCTCCTCCTTTTATAGGGCCATATGACGGTTGTAATGGCGATAACTATATGGGAACCTGACGTAACCGTCATTGGGGAGGCATGAGGAAGTGACACGTGGAAGATGGGGGGGGGCGATTGGCTGTTGCGGTGGTTCGGTCGGCCGAACCACTTTCACCGCCATTTTCCCCCGTTTTCGCCTGAGTCACTATCCTGTGGGCCCTCGTGACGGTGCATAGGGTTTGGCCTCAAATATGTCGGTTTTTCTATAGCTTGTGGGCCCTCCAATCCATGTACTTGCGTCTGATTGAGCGGAGGTGTGTTTCTTCGCATGGCGGGTGATTTTTGTCCAGAATTCACCTATATACAAATATTCACCACAATTTATGAAAATGGTTAATAATAACCACTACCTTTAAGGTTGGTATTTCATTTTATATTCTTTCATTTGCTTTTATGCAGGATTTGACGGTCGAATTTGGTACTTATGTACCATCAACAACCTGCCCACATTTAGCCTTTACTCGTAAAGATCACGGATGACAACATAGCAATGAATTCCTTTGTAATGATACCTGCATAATAATTATTCCAAGCCATACATGTACTTGTGAATCTTGAAGTGTCTACCATGTCATCTAGACTAATTGAAGAATGGAACGGCCTTGATTCAAGTTACCTCTATTCCTTCTGATGAGTACCTTGAGTTTTTTGTTTTTGTCATAAAAATATAAGTTAATTTTACTCCTCAATTGATTCTCTTGGATGGCTCAATATGTATAGTTCCTCACCAAGGCATTGATTGTGCCTTTTTCTTATCCTACTTCTATAAGGCTTATGTGGAGTTCATGGTAGGAAATAAGAATGGCATACTTGCATCACATATGTTGTAAAGTCAAAAACCAGATCCAAGAAAATAACTAATCATACAATCATGATCAAGGTGTGTATGTTTGTGTACAAGGAATATATGTGAAAAAGTAGAAAGTGGGATGATGACTCCTTATCGTATGATCCTCCTCCTTGCACCTATTTAGAGATCATGGCAATATTTTTTTCTCTCATCAAATTCCTTTTTCTTTCATTTTTTTCATGCTTGAAAATATTATCTTTTCTCGTGTGGATGTTTTTTTTCTAAACATTAGCATTTTTTTCTAGCCCATGTCTCATTTTTTTCATGGATACTTGGAGAAGGGATCATAAATACATGGAGTCTTTATTTGGTGGATGGTTGGCTAATGCAGACTTTCAGTGTAGAAATGTAGCATCTGTGGTAGATGAATAATTGATGTTGACTTTCAGCGTAGAAGTATAGCATCCGTTATAAATGAAAAGTATGTATTTGCTACCCTCCAGTGTAAAGGGTGAGCAAATATGGTATGTGTGTGTTATCTTGATCATAAAAGCATGAAAATAATCAAACAAGGGACTCAACAATTTGACCAAACTCAAAATGATAACAAGAACAACATATGTATAAGGTTTTCAATATGAATAATATATGACT
Organism: Oryza officinalis; assembly: GCA_008326285.1. NCBI lineage: Eukaryota > Viridiplantae > Streptophyta > Magnoliopsida > Poales > Poaceae > Oryza > Oryza officinalis. The sequence goes on along the minus strand of BDMV01000003.1, from coordinate 4,465,448 downwards.
TTGGTAGGAATAAGGTATCAATGAGTATGTAAAGTTATACCATTTCTTTTTTCATAAAAATTCCCAAGGACTTAACAGAAAAGAGCAAAGTTCCTATTATCAGACAATCTCTTATTCATCAATTACTTAGATGACATGTGTTCCTATGGACATGTGTTCACAAGCAACAAGTAACATGTGAGGAATAAAGAGTATGCAATACATTTCTTGAAAAATCATATACTCTAGTTGAAACATCCAAGCTCATTTTAATTTTGAGTTTAATTTTTCAGATATTTTCTATGGTGAGAACATATCAAACTCAAAATTTCAGGGAGGTTCAAGGAAAGAACGCGCAAACCATCATTCTGTATGAAGTGGGAGACAAGGAGGTTCAGGGGCGGTTTGGCCAACCCTTTCCTTGGTTCCAACCGCCTTGCTCCTTCTCGTGTGGGTTCTGTAGTTGTAATGCTACGCAAAGGTGGAAGATCTCGTTTGTGTACATGACAAGAAGCATGCGAGATCTCCTACAAACTTGTTCTTATACTTGGGTTGCTTATTCAAAATAAAAAATGTGAGAGCAAAAAGGACTCCACCAGTTTGAAAGCCGAAGAGTCAAAACTTTTATTTTATTCGATTAAAATGAAATTTACCTAGAAACTTACCTTGAGTCCATATGGGACTTCGTGAGCGAAGGCTACATCACTCATAGGCCATTTCCAAACAAATAAAAAGAATAAAAGTAAAAGGATTCTTTCCTTTCTTACCTGTTTGCACTGACATGTTGTCCTATATGTCCAAAGTGCAGTCGCAACATTGTGTTGTTGCATTAGCGGCTTAGCATGGCATTGCTTGTACCCACATGAACACACAGTCGATGGCTACCTAAAGTGGTATTGCATGATATCTCTAGATGCCTTCAGTTGTGTACATCTCTTCCTAGTAGACCGTTCGTGTAGAGTCAAGGGTTTGAGTTTGTCACCTTTAATAGCATGTCATCCCGTAGGAGGTCGGCAGTTTCTACATGTTAGTGATTTGCATACACGACAAACAATCTACTACGAAATTTCTATTCCTTTTCTTTTTTATTTTTAATTATGATTATGATTATGATTATGATTATTATTATTATTATTTGGAAATTTGGTGAGTGGCTGACAGGTGGGCCCCATGGTCAGTTCCCGGTGGTTTGGCCCCCACTTTATGTTGGTTTGAGCAGACTTGTGGGCCTCTCAATCCGTGTGCTCGCACGTGATTCGCTGGAAGTGTGTTTTCTTGCATGCCGGTTTCATTTCTCCTTCACTTTTATGTTTATTCTCTGGATACATGTTAATTCTCCAAGTATAGTGCAACTATATTATTTATTATTGATATACGTGTAAGAAATGCTAGTTCTTCCTTTATTTATTTTAATGGTTGGCGGTCGAAGTTGGCACTTAAGGACTATCAACAACACCCCCAAGCTAAACCTTAGCTCATCTCGAGTAAAGATAAAACTTAGGTTGTTGATCAGGAGTTGCTACCATATTTTATTTCACATTAGCACTATGCCTACAACATATCCTTCTTCCTTGAATTTGAATAAGTTGGCAATAGTACTTTTACCTTTATTATCTTATTTCTCATGGGGCTTGTAGCTTCTCCTCATCTTGGGTGGTTAAGAGATAGAATGGATCACAGAGCACAAATCACTTACTCTTTTTGTTCAACTTTCCTTCCGGAGGTTTTCAAGAATTTTTGCAATTAAAACAAAAGCTCCTCGAATGATACTCTCGATCGCTCAATGTGTATAATATTTGTCACCAAGACATAATGTTGCCTTTTTATCATCCTACTTCTGAGGAAGGTAGGGATAAAAGATGTGGCAATACTTGTATCACATGTATTGCAAAATCAAAAAGAGAATTCAAGGAGAAAACAAATCATATAATTTGATCAAGATGTGCAAAGTGTGTGGCTATATGGTGGAAGGTGTATGTGGTATTTCTTTGTCATAGACTCTCTTTTATTCCTAACTTGAGATATGGCTATTTCTTCTAACTTTTTATTTCTCATGCTGCTCAAGAACAAAAGTAAGCAACACTCCTTTTCTCCTTTTTCTCATTTTTTTCTTCTCATGATGATTGAGAATATTTTCTACCTTTCTGTCTTTCTCTTTTTTTTTCAGCCATCTCTTATTTCAAACTACCAGGAGAGACATTTTGACTGACATGATGAAGTATTTATTTGGTGGATGGAAACGTTGCTGACCCTAGTGTAAAGGTCAAACAACTATGGTAGGTGTATGGCTTGTTTCTGCTAACCTCCAGTATAGAGGTCAAGTATATATGGTGGGTGCACGTGAGTAATATCTTGATCAAGAAAGTATGAAAAGAATCTCATAAGGGTCACAACAATTTGAAAAAGCTCAATGCAATAACAAACAATATATGTGTAGAGGCTATTCAATAAGATCATCATGCAGCTCTGATGCAAAATTATCATCATTGAGAAACTTAATAATTTTTATTATTTTGAAAAACAAAGACTCCGAAATTCATGTATCACTTGGAGAAAGATGATAGTAACTTTATTTCAACTTCTCATATCCCACAACAATCTAGACTTAGATTATGCATATGCAACCCACAAGATTTAAGTTCAAGACAAAGATTTTTGACCAACGAACCCAAAGACTGAGGTGAAAGCTAAGTTGTAAACTAAGCACTAGTGGAAAATAAGAACAGAACAACTATTCATTATTTCAACAAGGAAAACTAAGCCGTTCTTACCGTCTATGGAAAGCAAATATTTTTGAAATTTTTATGTTTTGCAATTTTTTTTATCATTTTTCTTTTTATAATACAATGCAATGGAAGTAAAGATGCAAGTTACCTTAGTGGGGGAGGTACTCCCCTAAGCTAGCTTCTTGCTCATGGTGCATGATTGTCACGCCCCGATTTTCGATCGGGATTAAAAATTGCCTAATAATACATTTTCCAGAAATTTAATAAAAATTTAAAGCAATTTAATCAAGTAAAATTGTGAGGGAAATTAAATCTTCCTTTAAAAATTATGGCCGAAAATATTTTTGTAATATTCCCCGTGCCCTAAAGTACTCTCCAAAATTTTTCGTGAATTTTTGGAGCTAAAGAAATAATTTAAAGTCACAAAGTTCATTTATCAAATTAAATTAATTGAAAAACAAATTAAAAAGGGTCCCTTTTGTTTTGGGCCGTTTTCGGCCCAAAATTTCCTCTCTCCCGCGGCCCACGCGGCCTCCTCCCCTCTCCCTCCCGCGCGGCCCACGGGCCACGTCCCTCCCTCCTTCCTCTCTCCCTCGGCCCAAGGCCGCCTTGGCCCGTTCGGCTCCCTCTCCCTCTCTCCGACCGGTGGGACCGTGGGCCCCACCTGTCATCTCCTACCTCCAGCCTCCCCTCTCTCCGCCATTTTCGGCCGCCACACGCCCGTGCCGCCCGATTTTTCCGGCGGGGTTTTCGCCCGCGCCGGCCAAACCCCAGCAGGCCCCCCTTTATATTTTCCCCTCCCCGCGACCTCCTCTCTCGTTTCCCCCTTGCACCGCCTTTCCCCAAACCCTAGCATCGCCGCCGCCGTCGCCTCCTTCCTCGCCGGTGAGCTCCGCCGCCGTGCGCACCACCTGCTCGGCCGCCGCTAGATCGCCACTCCGTCGCCGCCCGCGCGCGTCTGTCGCCGCATCCGGCCGCGGCCGCGCCGCTGCTTCCTGGCCACGCCTCCGTCTAGCCGTCGCCGCCAAAAAAATCCACCGCCCCGTCTCGTGCGCCGCCACCGCACGCCGCCACCACAGCGCCTCCGCTGCCCTCGCGTCGCCGTCTTGCTCCGCCGCCCTCGCGTTGCCGCCTCGCGCCGCGCCCTAGCCGCCCCACGCCTCGCACCGCCGCGCCCGCGTCATCGGCTACCGTCGGTGGCCGCTCGTCGCCGCACCACCTCCGCCGTGCCTTGGCCGGTTCGGCCTAGGGTTCGGCCGAACCCAAGCCACCCGCCCCGGCCATGGAGGCCGCACCCGGGCCGGCCCACCACTCTCTCCCTGCCCAGCAGCCGTTGGGCCCATTCACCTTACTCCCCGCGAAAGTTTATTTTGCGTCCCTTCTCCATTGGGCCACGGAAGAAGCAAGGCAAGTCATACATTCCCCTTGAGCATGTTGTACCTATTTTACGAAATGTTTTATGTTTGCAAATAAAGTGCATGTTTTGCTAATTACATGGGAATAGGGTTTACCTATCCGTCCGCTTGTGCCATGTTTATTTGTTGAGCCGTCCTTTGTTAACCGTGGGTGATAATTTGACTAGCACAAGTCACTTATGTTGACTTTGCTAGAATTATATATGCTTAGCCATGCTTAATTACCACTAGCTCATTTAATGGGATAATTACACTGTTCACATTAGCTTCTAACGAGCGGTTCGCTCGAGGCACCCGACAAGGTTTTATTGGTCGTAATTATCCAACTAAAATATGACCTAATGGTGGGCTGTGGGTGCATGGTTTTGCTGGTCGCACCCATGGCAATTAAGGACCGGTTCATGGGAAACCCTGGAAGACTAACAGTGCTTACCACAAGCAAGAATGGGCAACTGCTCGACTCATAGTATAGCTCTTCCCTAGCTGACGCTCCCCGACAAGGGTGGGCGTGATGGAGTTGGGTCGGCCGGGGATATACCGGTTGATCGGCTGCCGGATTCACCATGGCACGAGGGGGGGCTGCCCGCTGCTGGTAAGGGAGCGGGGGTGAAACCTGCGGTGTGGTGCGCTTGGTTAGGAGGAGCTATGCGAAAGGTCTTGTCACGATTTTCCCCCTTTGCAGTATCGTGGCGATACTTCATGGCATGGTAACATGTGTGGAATCGTGTCTTGTGGGTACAGTTGCGCACCTCTGATCAGAGTAAAACTATTCGAATAGCCGTGCCCGCGGTTATGGGCGATCAACCAGATTCACCGTGATTAGTCCCACATGCTTAATTAATTTGACTTAATGAACTGGTGTAGTTTAGGTGGAATGGTTGGGCCTGTTCAACTTGGTTGTAGCGTTGTTCAGTGGAGATTTAATCCTGTCATAATTAAACAACTGTTTACTATTTTAAAATATAAAGATTTGCAACCGCTTTTCTGCAAATAGCCACAAGCCTCCCTCTGTCTCCCCTTTGCACGTTTGCATCTTTGGTGTGGCTTGTTGAGTACGGTGGTTGTACTCAATCTTGCTATTTTTCCCCCTTTTCAGAAGTTTAGTACTTCTGAGTTGAAGATGAAGTTAGAGGACCAAGGCTCAGACCCCAGTTGAGTTTGCCTATGGAGTGGAGCTGAAGCCCCGCTAGGATCACCTCTTTCCGCTGCTGTTTTCTTTTCGGTGTGAGAACTAAGTGCCTCTGTTGTAAGTATTTATCGCTTTATTTATGTTTGGGTCTGTTTATCGATTTGTTGTTTTGTGTACCCTGGTTGATGCCTGGACAGGGACTTAATAGACAAAATGGTTGGAAATTTGGAAAAATTTTCGGGCGTGACAGTGATGGGGATCGAACCCCTGCAACCAAAAGTAGACCAACATGTCGATCTGACCTTGCTGCATGGTGGTGTTGATGTTCACCAGTTGATTGTCTGTATGCTGCTGCCATGTGTGGGTCTCCAGGACATGTTGGTTCAGCATGTTGTGCATCTCATTGGTCCAAAGATCAAGCTCTCCCAGCTGTCGAGTGACATTCGCAAATCCTCGTCCGAAGTCACAGAAACTTCGACATGAGAAAGAGTGGCTTGCACTGGACTATGGATGCATCCCACTGAAGCTGGTGGAGTGTGTCTGTACTAGCGATATCATCCCATAGTCTATTGATGGGATGCTCCCACCGACCACTACTCGCAGTTGCCTATGTCGAGCTCCCTGGTCCATAGGTTGGCAGCGGTTGGTCCTAGTCAGGAGTATACCTAGGCCGGCTCCAATCTGCCCGTGGGTACTGCGGCTGCTGTTATGGCTGCTTTGCGATAGCATTCCTAGACATGCTATGATTTGTCCTGTCAGAAACACTGCACCTTCGAGCCCCTCTTGTGGTACAAGAGGAATAGTTAGCGTCCGACACTTATACAAATTAAATTCCAGGTTAGGTAACGGAATCTCATTCGTATATCCGGGGAAGAAAAACAAAATAGAGGCATTTGGACCTGTTAACGCCAAAATTTGGTAAACCCTGAAATTGTCATCAGCCTAGAGTTAGTATCAGCTTCAGAGTCATAGAATCGGCCGATGGAAGTTATTAGTCGCCAGCAGTTGGATTCTTAGTGGATTCAATTAAGGAAATTAATCAATTAAAGGAAGCTTATCCAGCAGATGCCGAGTTCGAAGAGGATGCAGCATAGCAATTTATCTATTGATTAGGCAGAATCAGTTAATTTCCTTGTTTTTTACGAAACTGTGTTTAGCATCGGTTTATAAGGATAATATATAAGTTGGTGTTAGTCAATTGCAAGAAAGGTTTTATTGATTATCTTATCATTTGGATTTAACGACACCAGATTTTCAGCCGATATATGCTTTAACTATCGGATCAACATTTATTCTATCATATCATTATTAGCCGATTGGTCTCTATTATCATCAGTCTATTGCCTTTACATTATAATTTATCCAAGTGTTGGAATTTACATTAGACATATAGCCGATTGGTCAAAACCCTATCAAAATCGGCTGGTATCTCTACATCGGGTAATATCGCTCCATTAGTTTGTTAGCCGATCGGCTATTTGATCGTCAATTCATATATCTTGTCAGTTGCAAGATCAAACTGACTGGCACGCCCATATTCCATCAATATTTTAGGACTTGCACTGAATCTAAGCAGATCTCCCAAGCCTTCTTGTGTTTCGACATGGTTCGTGTCAACATTAGACTTGGTACCAATGGCCGGACGTGGATTTATCATCAACATAGATTTGCCACGCCCAGTGGGACATGAGTTTTATATCAACATGTCTGAGGAAGAAGTCGATGCCAAGATCTTGATTACAATGGAGAATTTGATAGAAAAGCGGAGGTAACAGATGGAGCAATCTATGGCTGACTTTCAAAAGCGTTGTCTTCAATCTTTCATCATGACACAACAAGGACCAATTCGGAAGACTCAATTGTCCAAGCCGATGGTTGAAACACTTCAGGATACAGTTGATGAAGTAGTTCATCATGTCGCCTTGTTTGATCAATCTGGAGTTTTGATGAATACATTACAAGATTTGATCAAGAAATCAATTGATGAATTAATTTCTCAAAGAATTCAGCTTGGGGGGCAAACACATTAGTATCGGCATGACGAGTCATATCAATATCGCCCAGAAGGACTTCATCAATATAAGCATAGTGAAGAGTATCAATATAACAATGATTTGGCCGATAGAATTGCAAAGTTACTAGAGGAGCAGTTTGGACTTAAGCCCAAGGAACAAACTTTTGTATATAGGCTGCCATATCCTGAATGGTTTGATAAGGTTCCATTGCCAGACTGATACAAGGTTCTAGATTTCTCCAAGTTTTTAGGGTAAGATGATATATCTACAATAGAGCATATCGGCAGATTCTTAGCGCAATGGGGGGGACGCATCGGCTGAAGAGTCTTTGAAAGTTAGAATTTTATTATTGTCTTTGATTGGATCGGCTTTCACATGGTTTTCATCATTACCATCAAATTCTATCAGAGGATGGGCCGATCTTGAGAAGCAATTTCATGAATATTTCTTTGCTGGAATCGATGAGATGAAGCTTTTAGAGTTAATATCGGTTGAGCAGCAAGAGGGAGAATCGGCTATGGAATATATTCAAAGATTTCGTAATGTCCGCAGCCGATGTTATATTTTGAGCCTAAGAGATAAAGCAGCTAACAAATCTTGCATTTCAAGAATTGTTAGCACCTATCAAGAAAAAATTCTTTTGCCACGATTTTGACAGCCTGTCTCCTCTAATGCAAACAATATCGGCTTATGAGAGCCGATGGCTAGAAGCAAAGGAGGGTCAATTTTGAAGTTATCAAGACTAGAAAAAAGATAATTTTAAAGCATGAGTTCTCATACTCCAAAATTTGGGGGCATGTGTTAATACCAAAATTTTGTAAACCCCGAAATTGTCATTGGCCTAGAGTTATTATCGGCTTTAGAGTCCTGGAATCGACCGATGAGAATTATCAGTCGGCAGCAGTTGGATTCTTGGTGGATTCGGTTAAGGAAATTAATCAATTAAAGGAAGCTTATCCAGAAGATGTCGAGTTCGAAGAGGATGCAACATAGCAATTTATCTATTAATTAGGCAAAATCACTTAGTTTCCTTTTATTTTTAGGAATGTGTGTTTAGTGTCCGATCAAGACTTTTGTTTTTCCTTTTATCTTTAGGAAAGTTTGTGTTGTGTCCAATTAGGACTCATATCGGCCTGAGGGTATAAATATGTACACCCGGGATCTTTGTAATCTATCTCTCGATCAATACAACTACTCTCGGTGCAATGCCACCCTCTTTTTCGAGGTTTTTATTTATCATCGGCGAAACTTGACACCTAACGCGGAGTTGCATCGGCTTCGATCTCTGGCGAAAGGGTAAGCTCTACGTTCCGCTGACCCCGATGAATATATCGGCTACATTAGTGTTGTTCAAGACTACATCGCTTCGACCTCTTGGATTGCTATGGTTCGGTCGATATATTTGCCTACTTGATATTTTGATTCTATCTTTAATAGCATTGTATTTAGAGACGCATTGGTTTAGCTGGAACTGTCTTGGTTAGGTTTGATCTTCTTTCTTAGCCAATATATCTCTACAATCACAATGATGCTTTAGATAAATTGTTATATCCATCACATTAGATAGATTTATCGACTCATTGAGTATTAGATTATTATATACAATTTCATGCTGCATCGGTTAGGTTGGACCTATTAGATTGTTGTTGATAATCTAAGTCTTGTTAAGCCGATAGGTTCATGCTGATGTTTCATCGGAGGTTTAGCCGATCTTATCCGATGTGTTAAATTTGTCTTTGATGGTTTTATTGTCTTGGTTAAATTTAACACATGACCATCCTGAAAAACAATCAAAGCCTCGATTGTTTAGATCTTATACTTTCTTTCATACTTAGTGCTGCATCAATTGGGTTTGACCTACTAAGTCGTGCTTGGAATTGTAAGCACTAACTTGCTCTTCGATTGCCGATAAGGGTAGCATCGGCTTATGAGAATCATATATAAGTTGGTGTTAGTCGATTGCAACAAAGGTTTTATTGATTATTTTATCATTTGGATTAAATGACACCAGATCTCCAGCCGATGTATGCTTTAACCATCGGATAACCATTTATTCTATCATATCACTATTAGTTGATTGGTTTCTATTGTCATCAGTCAATTGCCTTTACATCATTATTTATCCAAGTGTTAGAATTTACATAAGACATATAGCCAATTGGTCAAAACTGTCGCGCCCTGAAAATCACCCTAAAATTTCACCTTTTAATGTATTTCTAGAAATTGTAAAAATCAAATTTAGCCTTCAACAATTAAAAATCCCCAAGATCCAACTCGAACCGGAGTGTGGAAATTTTTGTTGAATTCCTCATGCTTCAAAATATTTAAACAATTTTTACTTGAATTTTCAGAGCACTATAAATATTTTTAATGCAACAAAAACATTTCTCTTATTTTCTAAAAAAGAAAAAGAAATTGAAATTCCCTCCTTGGCTCTGGGCCAAATCCGGCCCAATTCCTGTCTCTCTCCCTGCCAGCCCAACCCGAGCCAGCAGCCCCTCTTATTTCCCGGTGAAGTCTGTTTATCCTCCCTCTTAAGCCAGCCCAAAAAAAAAAAGAAAGAGGAAAAGTCTGATTTGCCTCCCCTCGCTACAGTAGCTTCTTCCTCCTCCTGACCGCTCCTTTCTCTCTCTCCCACAAACAGGAGCACGCCACCACCTCTTGATCTCCCTCCCCGATCGATTCCCCTCCGAAATAACTGCGAAAATGGATTCCTCACCTCCTCCTCATCATTTCCCCCAACAAATCCTGCTCGATTTGGCATTAATTCGTGGTGGATTTTGAAAGTTTGCATCAATGGTGAGCTCCACCATGGCCGGCGTCGATCTCCCTCCCCGGCGCCCTCCTCTCTCCCCACCGGCCTATAAAAGGCAGCCCTCGGCCTCCTCCTTCCTCCTCACACGCCGCCACCCTCCTCTCCCGCTCTCCCGAGCTGCCGCGCCGCTGTTTTCTTGCGCAGTCGCCGTCGCAACTCCGGCCACCACTGCTCCTCGCCGCCAAGCTCGTCGTCGACGTCACCTCGCCGTTCCCGCAGCTCCGGTGAGCCTTGCCGCCGCCCTCACCTCTCCCACGCCCTCTCTGTCTCCTTCTCCCTCCTCACTGTCTCCCTCTCTCTGTCTCTGTTCTAAAAAAAAAGAAAATTATTCAATCAATTCGTAATATGCCATTTGAACAACATTTAAAATTCAAATTGTCATGTCTCGATTATTTGAACATAGAATCGACCCATTCAAATTGCTAATTTTTCCTTAAACAGTAAAGAACCTATTTGTATGCTTTGTTCATGCATCTTATATGGTTTTTATTTATCTTTGGCCTTTTTTCTTTGTGTATGTCGTGTCGACGCTGCAATTCCGGAAGAGCCGCTCTACATCGAGGTCAACGCGGAAGACTTTGGTGGCATGTGGCACGTCGCAACACGTGAGGAAGACATGTCTGGTGGGTAAAGATGTACACCTCTGATCGGAGTTTAATCTATTCGAATAGCCGCGCCATCGGTTATGGGCAAGCTAAGCAATGTACCCAAGTTAGAATTTGATTCTGTTTAAAAATTAAAATAACTGGAGTTAGTATCTGTTGGCCTAGGATAAGGCAAGATCGCGTCGGTGCGCGACTTGGTGATAATTTTGACTAGAGATAGGTTCGTGTTGGTTTAAAAATGCTTTTAAAATATTTAAATGTTTCGAAATGCTGGTTTTATGCAAAATATCCCTATATATGAATCCTTTGTACTCCCTAGCATTATATCTGCATTTTTCCCGGCATGGCTTGCTGAGTACGGTGGTTGTACTCAGCCTTGCTCCTTTTTCCCCCTTCCAGCAGAGGAGTACTTTGGAGTCGAAGACTTTGGTGTCTAGCTCGTGCCTGACATCGAAGTGCCTGTGGTGGTCCGTCGTAGCTGCCGTCTTTTATTCGTTTATCTTTCAGTGTTGGGCCTTTGGTCGCCCATGTAATAAAGTACTCTATCTACGCTTCTGCTTGTTTATTCTAATATTTATCAACTTTGTAATGTGTACCTTGCCTCCTGGGACAAGGAATTATGCACTCACAATCGGAATATAGAGTTCTATTTTCCGGGCATGACAAAAACCCTATCGACATCGGTTGGTATTACTACATCAACTAATATCGCTCCATTGGTTTGTTAGCCGATCGGCTATTTGATCGTCAATTTATATATCTTGTCAGTTGCAGGATCAAACTGATTGACACGCCCGTATTTCATCAATATTTTAGGACCTGCACTGGAGCTAAGTAGATCTCCTAGGCCTTCGTATGTTTCGACACGGTTTGCGTCAACATCAGATTTGGCACAATCAGCCGGACGAGGATTTTTTGTCAACAGGACCATGTTTCAATGTATACCCATGCACAAGATAGTCCTCGTTAATGATGGAGAGAGGTTGGAAAATGTATATGATGGGACCATTCACCAAAGCTTCGACTTTAACAACAATCTTAGTGATTAAAGATGTGCGCTTTGTTGCTCCTACCATCTTAAGTTGTTCTGATCATTGTTTTATCATGGCTTTGATAGGAGAGATTTCAATCTTATTAGTCATGGCATAAAGGATTTTTTAACTCATCATTACGAATTGGCCAACCATTTGTGAATCAAGTGTAAGGTGGGATTGTGGATGTCATTAGCTCGCGGTTTCCCACGTACAATTTCTCTTGAAATGTGATGCCCAAATTCATTTCTGTTGAATCGTGAGGTCGTAGACTCCAAGTCAACAGAACACTTTCTGTTGAATCCCAGATGATTACTGAGATCCTTCCATGTGAGATAGTATTGTGTCCTAAAAAATTGGAACTTAATACCATCTCCCATGACTCGCAAAGTACAGAGAAACTATATGGTATGAAAACGTGAACCATGATAATCTACGGGCACAAGGCCTTCCTATCCTATACCTCGCCATACATTAGCAAAATCCACATCCATACCTGTTTTGGCGAGCAAATCCGGGCCGTATGCTCGCGTGTGAGCGAACACCTGATCCTTAAGGATGGCGTAGGCTTGTCTCTCCTAATCACTTTGCAAGTCTAGCTCAGTGTGAGGACGAAAGTTCGTCTCACCTTGGTCCTCATTCATGGGCGCTTAGCCATAGGACTCTGCTTGCTCTTCACTCGGCGCGTATTCATTTGACGGGCACGCACTCGAGCTCGAACTTGTAGCCTGCTTCATCACGTTGAGGAAACGTCTTGTGCTCTTCTTCATCCTGCACACAGGAGCAAAGAACACACAAGAACACTCGAAGAACAGGTTACGTTAGCAAAAGCAGGTTAGCCGTCCAGGAGTTAGTTGTTCTTGTGGAGCTTGGTTGCCACCACAAAATCATTCTTGTGGGTAGTAACACTCCACAAAATCATTCTTGTTGGGAAGAACGCACCACAATAATCATTCTTGCGGGGTAGTGGCACCATCACAACATGTTCTCGTAGTTCAACACTTAAGGTGAACTTAAAATGCAAGAGGAAAAGAGAAGCAAAGTTTTGTTCTCAAACTTGAGAGAAACTATAGGAGAAAGAGAGAAAGGGCAATCAATTGCAACTTGGTTTGAGGAAAGGAGAGCAAGAGCCATGGGGAAGCTTTTATATGGGAGAGCCACCCTTAGTTCGGTTGAACCAGGGGGTCAGCCAACCCCTCTTGGCCCCCCATGTTACTCCCCTTTCAAGGCAACAATAATGACACTCTTCACTAAATAAAAGTGAAAGATTGGTTCCAAGAAAGTTGCTAATTCAGACCTCTTTAAATCCCCAAGAAGTCCTATTTTAATTTTTCATAAGATAAGATTAGGGGACCACCTCACATGCCTCCAAAGTTTTCAATTAATGGGTCTTCATTGCAGAGAGATCAGCCCACTAACTTTGTCATATCTCAAATTTGGTTTTTAGCAAAAGGATTTTGAAAATGCAAGGGTTAAGAATTCAAATATGATTGATGAAAGCAAATATGCAAATGCAAGTTGAAAAATCAAATATGCAATTGGAAGAATGAAATATGGGATAACTACTGATTTTACCTTTCGGCGATGGACTCATTATTTTAAGTCCAATAAGCAGGACTTCTCGATTGAAATTTAGCTTGTCGCGATATCTGGCTCTAGAGATGATGAGATGGACGACTACATTTTCTTGAATCGCCACACCTTTTTGGTTTTCTTGGACTTCGTCGGTGTGGAAAACTCTATGGACTTCGGGGGTTGCGGCCTTGACTGCGCCCCTTACCTCTTTGATGTCTATACATTCCAATATTGGAGAGGGAATTCCCTCTTCAACACCTCCTTTATGAGTGCCACGAGGTTCTCCTTCTTCGGTGGTGTCACTTCGACCTCACGGATATTCTGCTTATTCGGTCTGTACTTGATCTTGATCATAGAGCATTGCACTTTCCTGGGCTAGAAATCGAACTTCTCCTCCTTGCCATTATTGTGGATGCGGATTTCTTCGGCTCCTACATCAATGCGTGCGTCCACGGTGCTAAGGAATGGACGCCCAAGGATAAGTGTTGTATCCTTGTCGGCGCCCATGTCCAATACCACAAAATCGATAGGAATGAAGGAACCCCGGAATGTCTTTGGCAATTCTGTCGGGTAGTAGATTGTGGAGTTGGCCAGCTGTAGCATCATGGGTGTAGGCAAGAGAGTAGGGAAGTTCAATTGATCAAAAACTACCTTGGGCATAATGCTGACGCTTGTTCCAAGGTCGCACAAAGCATGGTTGGAGTGTTATGTCCTGATCATGCAGTTGATCATGGGACTCCTCAAATCTTTCTTCTTCTTAGGAAGCCGGTTGAGTATAGCGAGCGACAGTTAACGAGAAAAAGGCTCCTCCAGCAGCAGCATCAATATGGTGACGGGCCGACTGCGTCAGCCCGTTGCAGAAGTTTTGGATAATGAGCCATTGTCCATCCCATCGTGAGGGTAGGCTAGGATGTATTTCTGGAGTCTCTCCTATGCTTCCGGAATTGACTCATTGCTTGCTTGTTGGAAACTTGAAATTCTCCCCCGAAGGGCGTTGGTTTTGCCCATCGGGAAAAACTTTACGATAAACGCTATTGAGCACCTCTCTCATGTGTCTATGGCACCTCTCTTGAAGTAAAACCACTACTTCGCTCTCCCAAGTAGTGAGAATGGGAATAGACAAAGCCTAATGGAATCTTGAGTCACTCCCTTAATGACAATGGTGTTGCAGAGCTTAAGTAATTGTTGGAGATGGACGTTAGCATCCTTATTGGCCTTTTCACATAACAGGGTGGCCTGCACTACAGTGATTAGACCCGTCTTGATCTCAAAGTTGGCATCCCCAGTGTTGATAGTCGGCCCAATGGGCACATTGGAAGCAGAGGGAGCCGAGTATTCACAAAGGGTTTGCTGAGCCAATGGCTGAGAGCGTGATGGTGCAAAGATGACTGGTTCGGATGCCAAGAGCCTAATTTGCAGAGGAACGATGCAATGTTGGACTCTTTTCACAAGTTTCTTTGGATTATCAACGAAGTTTAACGGCAGCTCGAAACCGGTCTTACACTATCTATTTTCACATAAAAGAGAAAACAAATCAAGGTTAACCTGTTTAGACCAAGGTTTCATTAATCATACTATGATTATAGATGTATATAACTTTATCTTTAACCAGTGCCCTCCTCGTAATGGCGCTAGAAATGCTTGTTGGTATTTCTCACGTTCACAGTTAAATCCGCAAGCGCACGAATACCGCTGTAGCATTTCACCCATGAGTATTTATATTTTTGCAAGGAATGCGGTGGTGTAAAGACATAGTTTATACATCATTAATCAATCTATAATTAACTCATCATAGTCTAAACAGGGGTTAGGATAAATATGATTAAGGGGTAGTGTGACACACACAGGAGATTCACCTCTAATTAATTAGTATAGTGAAAAAGGACATAAGAGAACTACGATACAACTATACTAATATATTACTCATGTTTTTTATATACTTAATACATACATGCTTACAAGGATAGGACTTAGTTCTAGGCGACCAGGTACTACCGAGAGACCACTCCCTACTGGTTTGCCAGCATGGTTATGGCATTTATGCAATCTTGCATCATACCCGAACCTGAAGGAATACAAAGGACGGACAGGGTTGTCACCATCTACTGCCTACCTAACTTTTCGTGGGGCACATCCGCATCCAATGACATTTATCTAACCTAAGCACCATGCTTATGCTAGTAAATAATATCACTAACTTCCCTTGGGACTCCCACCCTTCGAATGGACAAGTTAGAGCTAGAGCAACTCATCAAGGTCATTGGACCATTACCAAAGCATATATCGACTAGCCTAATCAAGTGAAGCATATAAATGAAGTATATCCTATTCATAAAGCGTATAACTACTAAAGCAGTATATGAATTATGAACACAAGAATATAAAGAAGATAATTTTATTAATTCAACTATAGTCTTACAAGAAGAGTAAAGTACTAATGACATACCGAAATCTCCTAGAAGACTATAGGACCAAAGATACTCTAAGCCTATTTTCACTAATACTATAGAAATAAAATATATAGAGAGAGAATTTCTCCTTGATGTGTGTGTTCCAAGTGAATAGAGTGAGCTCTATTTATAGCTCTTAATGATGGTTGCTAATGACGGTTGTAGGCCACCAACCTTCCATAACCACCATAAGGAACCAATGAGGAGCTGCCACATGGAAGGGAGGAGCCGAGAGCGCTAAGTCTGGTTCGGCCAAACCCCTGGTAACCGTCATTGGCCACCGCCTTTGGTGAGTGGCTGACAGTTGGGCCCCTTGGTCGGTTCTCGAAGGTTTGGCCTCACTTTATGTTGGTTTGAGCTGACTAGTGGGCCCCTCAATCCGTGTGCTCGCACGTGATTCACCGGAAGTGTGTTTTCTTGCATGCTGTCTTCATTTCTACTTCACTTTGATGTTTATTCTCTACATAGTGAAACTACATTATTTATTGTTGATATATGTGCAAGAAATGCTAGTTCTTCCTTTATTTATTATGATAGTTGGTGGTCGAAATTGGCACTTAACGACCGTCAATAGTGATGGTGACCAGCCGTCTAGCCGTCCCCATGACCCGACCATCCCCTAGTGTTCCACCATGCCGGCCAATCCTAAAAGAGCATCTATGCCCCTAGTGGGTTTTGGTTAATTGATGACAAACGATTAAGGGATTAATGCAGTTATTGAGTGTATAAGAAAGAGATTAGTCTGATGAAGAGCCAATGAAGATGATGAAGAAGATGTAATACAATAAGGTTTCATTGTGATACAAGTCTACAAGTGACGAAAGATGGTAAGAGGCGGTGAAGGGTTGGCAAGAGTTGGCTACGCAATGGACCATGCATGGGAGAAGGGCAAGCGGAGGCTTGGCGCCCGAGGACCCGATGCAGTGGTGAAGGAGCAAGCAATTGGTTGAATACTGATGAACCGATCGAGGTCATAGGATGTCGCAAGTTGCTGAGGATCAACCCTTGGTAAACAAGAAGTGCTAGATAAAATGTCGAAAGATCAAAAGAATGTGATTCGTTGATGTACATCAAGCCAAATTCCATATTATTATTGATCATGGTAATGAAAGAAGATGGCATAAAAGTATTCGTATTGGTATAGCTTTTCTATTTGCTATTGAGTTGGTAGGAAAGTCATACTATTAAGGGGGATGTTGCCTTGATGTCTAGGATTGAGTTTGGTGCTCAAATTTTTTGTAAGTCATTCTCATTCCTTAATTTTCACTTCTGGTGTTTTTCGAATCTATCCGAAGTGATTTTTTGGGAATTTCTGAAAATGGTTGTGTGCTGAAATTTGGTATTGGTCATTTTCGAACTTGTCCTAAAGTGATTTTTGGAATTTCCAAAAATGATTGCGCTCATAGTTTTGGTTCTGGTCATTTTCGAACTTGTCCTAAAGTGATTTTCGAAATTTTCGAAAATGATTGTGCATTGAAGTTTTTGATATGGTGATTTTTGGACTTGTCCTAAAGTGATTTTCGTATTTTCTAAAAAATGAGTTTGTGCTCTTGAAACTTGGTATTGGTGTTTTTTGGACTTGTCCGAAAATGGTTTTCGAAATTTTCAAAAAAGAGAATCTTCGCCTCCAACGAGCAGATCTAAGGTTGTGGCTATAAATAGCCCCCTCCACCCCCAAGTTAAGGTTGTTGGCTCCATTGCTTATCTTGTGCCCTTGACTTGTGTTGATTTGAGATTCATTTTGAGCCTTGCCTTCTCACTTCTTCCTTTCGACCGATCTTCAATCTTAATTTCGTATGTGTGTGAGAGTGGTTGATTTGAGTTTGTTTGAGTGCTTGGTGTTGACTTCGTGAAAATTTGTTGAGCACTCGATTCATCCCCAAGAAATCTTTGCTGCATTTGTTACTCTTATTTGTTGAGGATACCTAGATGGCTAGGACTCAACCTCGAGACACTGATTTGTTTATGGTGTGTCGAGGGAGTTTATGAAGGTTGGATCTCACCTCCGAAAAGAAAGAGATACCCTTAGTGGAAGGAGGAGTGTATTTGTGCAACCTCACGAGGATAGGGTTGGAAAAGACCCAACTCATTATGAGCTCCTCAACGAGGAGAGTAGAATCCCCTCAAAGATTCGAACTTTGGTAACACATCGACTTGCAAGGATCCCAGTGATATCTCTCTCTCACTCCTCTACCTTTGCTATTTGGTGTTGCTAGTAGTTTAGTCGCTGTTTGTGCAATCCTTTCTCTGCGTGTGCCACTATCCCATTGTGCTTGCCTTGCTTGCTTGAAAATATGAGATTTTTAAAATATCCGAAAATATTTTGGAATATTCGAAAAGGTTAGCTTTTGTATTTTGTTAAAAGTTTCAAATGCCTATTCTCCCCCCTCTAGGCGACATCAAGGTCATTTCAAACCCCTCTCCTCTTCCCCTGCCCGTGTCCGTGTTGGTTAACTGCTAGGCCATTGGCACTGCCATAATTGGCATTGCCGCCCCCGCCCGTATCCATGGAACCAACATCCTGTCCGCGCGTGACCACAATCGAGAACGACCGTTCTTCACGATCTGGCCACCCGACGACGAGCGACTTCACGTCCACCCACTTCACCGTCCTAAGAACCCAGAACCCCAAACAATTTGACTGCTTCACCACCGGAAAAGCGCCACCCTTCGCTCCTCCCTGCCTCACAACCGGCTATAGTGGCTGGACCACCTCGGGGCAAAATGAGCCTATCCGGTGGTCAAATTGGGACCCCATCGATGTGGCAGGGCTCCCTTAACCCTCTCATAGCCCCGAGAAGCATCCCATCACCGATGCCCATATCCACCCGAGCTCCGCCTTGCCACAATTGCATAGCTCGCGCCCCACCACCTTCCTCACCACCAGCCATCCCGAGCCTTTTGGGCATCATACATGAGGACCTGAAGCTCCACCACCATGCTCCACCTCCCCGGGAGTCCACCGACTCGCCGGCGCCCCATTTTATCAAAGCACGCGCCACTGCACCTAGCCTCACGGCCTCCATGTGCACGCTACAGCCATGCCACTGTCGCCCGTGGGTGCCCCAGGATCCATGCAGCCTACCTAGCTGTCCACCCTGAGCTCTAGCTCGGTGACATGCGGGCTGCACCCGGAGACCTCGTCCAATCATGCGAGACTTAGAGAGTCAGGGAAAAGAGAAAAGAGAGAGAGATAATGAAAGAAGAAAGTGTTTTCATCCCTCAGGGATATTCCCTCGTTTCTTGCATGTTCGTGGAATGATACATTTCACAATAATTTATGTTATTATTTTTTTAATGATTATTTAGGTGACATACAAGAAATGAAGAGATGTCCCATTTGATGGATGAAAATCCATCTCCGATTGAAAGAGATGGGCTATACCTGTTAAGGAAAAATAATTAAAACAATGTTTGAAACTTGTGCCATTAACGTATGGGCCCCTGGCCATTTGATGGTCAGCTTGACCGGTCAATCTTTGACCCTGGCCCCACCCATCAATGACTCATTGCTTTTCCCTTTGAGAATAAATGATTTACAAATAAAATGCTATGGGACCAACCTGTCAATGAAATAAAGAATTTTCTTTTAGAAAAATAATTCAAATAAAAGAGAAATTAGCTAACAGAAGGTTTTGCAATTAGTTTGATTTAATCCAAATTTGAAACTTCGAAAGCTAATAACTCACTCGTTAAATCAGAATCCAGTGAAACTTTCTCCTAAATTCATATAAAATCAAGATCTATCTAATGGCACTGGTTTTGCTATTTTAGTAATTTTATTTGTATTTATGAATTTATTTATTTTGCATTAGCTATAGTATTAAGATGTCGTTTATGACCATTTAAGTCCATGAGGAGGTATGATTGGTTTGTGAGCCCAAGGATATGTTAGCTGAGCAAGGCAAGTCCCTACACTTCTCTTCTTGAGCATGTCGATCCCATTTTGATAAATGTGTTGATTGCAAATAAAATTATATGCTAATTATAAAACGTGCATCCAAAATTTGATTGTAAGCCACTATTGAAATTGTTCACCAAATTCCCTGTTGCCTTGGTCTTATATTATGCATTGGTCAATTATTGACATGACCTATCAATGCTTGTTTTGATTTTCACACACTCCATGATTGAAATATGGATGCGAACACGGTGATTACTCGATGTGGGTGATTATCAGAAGGCGGGTAGAGACATAGTGCCACCCTATGTTTCAAAACTTTTGCGAAAACCAAAAACTTAATGAACCAAACTATTTTCAATTAGGGTGGCACGGATGGAATTTGGATGGTTCTATAAGACAGCTAGCCACCGACCCTGCTCAGTTAAGGCGGGTAGAGACATGCAGGAAACGAAATAAGTTAAGACTGCATCTTCTCACTAGACCTACAAGATTAAGACCTCCGGAAGGGGGTGGTACCTGTGACATGCTAAGGTTCGAACCATACTAAAATAGGTCACGTGCGATGTGACACCCACACATGGCATGTTTAATTGAACTAATACATGACCAATTGTGATGTACACTCTTTTCCTTTAAAACTCAGAAACGCCAGAACTCCCCTCAGTGCTGGTTTGCAAAGCCAGGTAGTATGATGGTCCCTCGTCAGGTGTTTAATAAAGGTTCATTTTGATGGAGAGATATTATCCAATTGGCAGATATCTTCAGAGCTACATCACGCTGCATTGTGCAGTCTGGAACATCTGTTCTCCTATGAGATGATCTTTGGAATGATCATATCACGAAGCATACATTACCTAATCTCTTCTCTCAGGTGTCCATAAGATGGGAGTCAGTACATAGCTTTTGTAACAGACATCTGGAGGATTGTTTTCATCTCCCACTTGAGGCACAATCATATGTTCGATTTCTGTAGCTGTAGGAGGAATTGAACGAGTTGGAATTTACTTCACAGAGGGGTGATGCATGGTCTTTTATCTGGAATTCTAAAATCTATTCCTCAAGAAAATTTTATAGGGCCAATTTTGTTGGCATCTTAGTTCCAAGACCTTTTGTCTGGATCTGGAAAACCAAATGTGTCAACAAAATCAAAGTCTTTATGTTGTTGCTTCTTTGGGACATGCTAAACAATAGAGATATGTTGGACAGAAGGCACTGTGCTCGTGAGGATGATGATCTCTCTTGTACTTTGTGCGATGGCCCAAGAGAAACCCTATTGCATCTGTTCTTCAAATTAGATGGAATACGAATTTGAAAGTTTGTTAAATGTTGGTTCTAGCAAGACTGCAATTTAGAAGGACGGGTTTCCTTGAGATCTTGTCTTTTGCATGCTGGCATATATGGAAGCAGACAAATAGGATGGTTTATGATAATGTGCCGCCAAATGGAGATAATTGGTTTTGTGCTTTTAGAAATGAGATTCTCTTACATGTTTGTAGGATGAATGAAGTCCTTAGCTCCTCTGTTCTTAGCTGGTCACAACTTTTGTAATCCAAGTCCCTTTATTGTATAGTGTTGCAATTACTTTTTATATAATATATCACTACTAGGCTAGATGTGGTAGTACTTTAAATCAAAAAAAAAGTTCATGGGAAAGGTACCGCTGCTGGATGGGACCTAAAATACTAGGCTGTGATGGGTCTCATGTGTTGGGATTAGTCTCATGTGTTAGGCAAAGAAGCGGAGTGTGTGTACAACGTAGTATGAGTAAACCAATCTATTCAAATATCCGTACGTGCCGTACTACTCTTGACTAGTCTCGACCTTCCCGCATACTGGGTTAGTCCACATGGTTTCCCAATCATATTCTAAGGAAGTTTTAAACTTGCTTAGAATATTATATGAAAACTTTGTGAAATAATCCGGTATGCGGAAGGTCAAAATTGGTGAGAATGGAGTAAATGGAACACGAGGGTAAACCAAACCAAAAGATGCTTGGGGAGGTGGATGTAGCTCTCATGGATGAATAACAACTTGCACTTAAAATTGCTTTTACTTAAAATTGCTAGGTAATAGGTTTATGAAATGATTTGCAAAAACTAGCTTTATGCAAATAAACCTAGCCATCTTATGATCTATCTTGTGCACTAAAGAATACTGTAGTGGTGACTTGCTAAGTATGGTTGGTATTCGCCCTTTCTTATTTAAATCTTTTAGAGGGAGTTGTTGGAAACAACCTGTACATGGGTTACACCGATGGAGAGAAGAAGCCGAAGGAGATGCAGTACGAACCTAGGATCTCTAGTTGCTGCCAATGGAGTAAAGATGGACCGCCGCAACATCGCTTCCATTGTCTTACATATATCTTTTGGTATTTGGTAATGTAAAAGATCATGTTTGGTCTATTTTGGTCCCACTCAGTAACCTTTGTATTATTAATATATTGTATGACCTTTATAATGATACATGAAATGTGATATACAGTTATATCATATATGTAACATCCACTGATTCAGGAAATGATATTGTAAACACATGGGTTTCTGATTTCCAAAATCAGGGGCCGACAGGGTTGCTTTAAAAAATAATATTAATCCATATTTCATGTTTGCAATAGCAAATATTTAATTAATCATGTGTAAGTTACTCGTCTCGTTTTACGTGCAAATTAAAAGCTACGCGAACTGTCAAGTACACCACAGCATTAGTACGAGGCAACTCGAAAGTTGTACAAATGGTCCTTTCGGGTGGGTTTCAGAGCAAGGGAAAAGAGAAAATTAAGAAGATACGCAAAATGATGTAAGCCATTAGCACATGATTAATTAAGTATTAATTATCTTATGTTTGAAAACTGGATTAATATTATTTTTTGAAGCAACTTTTCTATAGAAATGTTTTTGCAAAAAATATACTGTTTAGTGGTTCGGAAAGCGTGCGTGTAGAGAACGATGAAGATTTTCTCCCAATCCACTGCTACCCGTTCAGAACTACAAGTTCCTATATTCTACTCTCTCGTTTTTCACATGCACGCTTATCATAATCCATCATGAGAAAATATGTAATAGTTGGCTGGAAGTGAGTAGCATACATGGTACATAGATGTGAAAAAATTATCAAAAATATTTTCAGCTAATGATCTTGCTGTAGTACACCCCCTTAATCTATGATGAGATTCATGGTCATACCTTTTTCTTTGCCAAATAGTTTTGAATCCAAATAAACAATGAAGTAACATTACTAATAAACTATGAAAAAATGAAAATGTACTTTTATTTTATCAGTTTTACATGGATATACATGTTTAGAAGGGATTGGCAGAGGTATACCGTTGTCGCGGAATGGACATACGAATCTGCAGCATGCTTGCATGAGAAGTGCGCACACTCATGACGTGTTCGTTATGTCATCACCAGTTTGCGTGGTGAGTGTGTGAGACAGCGTTAAAAAAATAAGCTGATGCCAACTCGCGGCCCTGCGTAGAGATGGTAACGGGGAATTCATCGTCGGGGGTCACATCTGCGTCCCTGTCCTCGTGGTGTTAAAATTTCACCGTCCCCATCCCCGCCAACCATGAGGGGGCTACATTTTTTCCACCTCGTCCCCTGTGTGGTGAGTTCATCCTCGCGGTTGCCCCCGTCCCCGCTTAACAATAGATCCATCTCCAAATCATATAGTTCTATATATAATGGAATACAAATCAGCACTACATCATATCAATATATATCCAACGTATTCCACTCAACAAACAAACAAACTGTAGGTCATATGATCATAAATCAGTAGTACATCATATCAATATATATCCAAAATACTCCACTCAACAAACCGTAGGTCATAGGATCATTCATCATGACTTCATTAGGCAAAACACAAATAAGCAAGATATGAGTCACAAAGTGATAGATAATTAGGCGCATTTTCACAAAATGGTGGCGGATGGCGTGTTGGCGACGGAGTGCGCTAGCGGCGGACGGCTCTAGCGTGCGCTCGTGGCCGGCGTGCGCGCGGCGTGAGGATGGCTGGAGGCGGCGCGCGCGCGGACGACGGGGGACAGGACCACGCGCGAGGGGAGGTGCGCCGTGCCCACGAGCGAGGGGAGGTGGCGCTGTGCCCAGACGCGCACGTGACGCCGCCGCTCTGCTCGTCTGGGCGATGCCGTCGCGTCCATGTCTGGAGGCGGCACGCTGAGGAATGTGGATCGGTGGAGGGTGGACTGAGTGGAGATGAGGAGACTAGGGTTAGGGATTTAAGGTTATTGCCTCATTGGGCCTTAATTTTATGGGCCAAACAAGCTATTACGATTGAAAGTTTAGAATTGGTCCCTGCCGAGCAGAGCGGCGGCGTCTCTGTCCCCGCCATCCCCGATGGTGATGATTTTTGGACCATTAGATTTTCCATGGATGATAGATATCAATCATCCTCATCGTATAATATATGAATTTACTGTGGGGAATCGGTGATCGGGTCTCCATTGCCATCTCTATCCCTGCGTAACGAAAACACCTAATTAATTAATTACTTAGCGCCATTAGGAATTAATTAATTAATTAACAAATGATTAATTGGGTCACTAGCAGCGAACTCGCATGTCATTGTAGCTAGTTCGCTAGGCAAACCAGCGAACTCGCACGCGCCGTGCCGCCGTCGCGAGATCGCGTCCTCGTAGAGTTCGCATTCTCGCACTAGTGGAGAAGGGGTTTTTAACCCCGGTTCGTAACACCCTCTAGTCCCGGTTATGCAACCGAGACTACGAATCTGGGACTAAAGATGCCCATCTTTAGTCCCGGGTGAGATAACCGGGACTAAAGAGCCATCTTTAGTCCCGGTTGCTAACACCAACCAGGACTAAAGATGGCTGCGCCACGTTGCTGGCTCAGCCATCTTTAGTCACCGTTGGTGTTACCAACCAGGACTAATGGTATTTTTTTTAAAAAAAACAATTGCTGGTTCTACCAGCTTCTTGTTTATATATTTTGCATATATATGTATAAATACATATATATGCATAATATATATGTATATATAATATGTGTATATATGTAATATATGTATTTATACATATATATCTATATATATATGTATAAATACATGTTTTACACATATATATATTTCCTACATATATGCACTCAAGTAAATATATACTTATATTACCAAAATATACTCACACACATAAGTACATGAATGCACATCTGAATATATATATATATTACAATCCTTCGTTAATTACAATGTTCTATTGTATATTATGAAGAAACCTAAGACATGTTATTCATGGGGATGATGATCAATAGATCTTCCATCGTAGGGGAATTCTCCTGCGGGATCAATTATTTGTTCATTGATAAATCCCATCAGTTGTTCTTGAACAGCCTTGATAAATTCTTCGTTGGATAGTTTTTCCCTCATGTAAATAATCTATCATTTGAAAAAAAAAATTGAGATATAAGTATATGAAGTCAATAAAAAATCGGGACATAATGTATGAATAATTTTTACGTACTTCCAGATCCTTGTCACTGTCGATTTGGTGTACAAGTGCGTGAGTATATTCGCAGACGTAGTAGCGACACAAGTTATTCCCCTGCTCCTATTTTGCACACTTAAGGAGAAACGACGAGAGATTTAATGTACTAATTTTTTCTAAAACCAATTAATGATTCAATATGTTTTGGAGCATGTACTCACTGGAAAATTAAACCTCCTACCAAGTTTTTCTTTCCAAACCCCACGGACCAATGTACGAAACTTTGCCCACGCCCTATGTACAGTTGGAAGCTATGATTAAATATCGAAGATCTGCATAGTACCAATAGCAGTGTTCATAATTAATGACAATTGAATAGATGACATTACCTATCTATCACTTCAAAAATCTTGGTGAAAGTAGACTCTGGTTTATCCATTGAGTCATAGACATGGACTTTGCATAGTTCAAGGTCAAAGAGAAAAAGGACCCAGTGAAATCTGCAAATTGCGTCAGACGATATATATGTGATGGTATGAGTACGAGGAGGAAGTTGGTACAAATTCGAAAGACAGTTAAAACTCACTCTGTGTTGTAGGGCAATAGTATGTAGGTCTTATAATGCTGCTGCACCAGGAAATGAACAATATTGTCCTCTGTATCTTTCTCAAAGTCCCGTATCATTACGTCATTGACTTTGCGGAGGTCCATGAATCCAATATTGTAAATCCCCTGCCTATGGCATGATTGAATCTCCATTCTACAAAAGATAAAGGAATTTGCATCAGTCTTATCGGCACAGTGTAACCATTGAATGGTACATAGAAGGAACAAAATAAAGTTTGCTAAAACGATACTTACAAAATCCAGCAGCTGAGAATGGAGACATCGAGAGCATCTAATTGGTATACATCAAATACATTCTCGAAGTTGATCCACAAAACATCATCTCCTTGATTGTAATATGTGTTTCTTATCCTCGCTCCAACCATCATTTTACCTTTGGATGAAAGTTCCATATACCATTGATGAAATTGGTGGATTTGTGTAGAGAGAGTGTTCACCTGATCAGGCTTGACAAGTAGTTCACCGAGTTTAAATTTGTATTTCAAATCGGCTTCTGTCGCCATGGTTATTGGTGTGTCTCCCACCAGTTGCGCCCTGTTCAGACCTGTCTCTTTCATCCATTGCCTCAGCTCCTCTTCACCGGGTGGTAGCAACGGCCCAACATATTGTTTTGGTTGCTTTCCGAGCTGAGGCAGTTCTTTGGCCTTTCCTCTTTGTTCCTTATACGACTTCGTCATTGACCGGTCATAATCCGAAAGTAAAGCTCTCTTGACCGGTTCGCTCATCTTCTGAAAGAACTTCCTAGCAGCCGGATCTATAGGAATCTTCTTTGGGGGTTTCCGTGCCTCGAAGAACGCCTTCACTTCTGCTCGTACGACCTCCTCATTCTCCTCGGGAGTGCGGTCGTACGCCCTTTTCTTGAAAGCGGGGAGTTTTGGCTCGTCAAGTCTTGGCTTCTTTCTTTGTGGTGTGGACTTTGACGGCGCGGGACGAAGTGGGCACGACTTTTTAGGTCGTGAAGGCGGAGCAGACAATGACGGTGCAGGCGAAGGAGCCGTTGCAGGCGAAGGAGAGGTTGCAATTACAGGAGACTATGGTGGAGGAGTCGGTGCAGGTGGAGGAGAGGGTGCAGGCGGAGGAGACGGAGGAGAAGACGCCGCTGCTCGTCCAGGAAACACGATGTACCGCTTGCACCATAGTATAATGCCGTGGGCTGTGTCTCCTAGTTTTGTCTCCCCGTCTCCTCCAGGGATGTCCAGCTCGAGATCGTCGAACCCTCGTTCCACCAATTCAACCTCGACCTTTGAGTAGCCAGGTGGAATAGGTCTGCAATGATATGTCCCTGAAGGGTCGACTGGTACGGCCATGCCCGTCGCCACCTTCACGAGAATCAAGGCCACATTAATAGATGCATGCACCACCGGTTATGCAATTTACAAGACATATATCATAAAACTACGAGCATACCTTGAGTGATATGTTCTTGAAGGGACTGTGTAGCTCACAAGGTGTCTGCCACGTGATTTCATCTATGGGGTACGATGGGTCATCGTGAGCTGGCCCTGCTGCACCTTTTATGCCATGTTCTCCTGCTTGCCCTGTAGAAGCACAGCTGCTGCGATTGCCTGAGGGGCTCACCATGATTGGAGGGGCATACGGCTGCACCGTTTGCTGGCTCTATCGTTCCGCCAGGCGTTGGTCCACCCGTCGTTCGACCTCCTCTTGCATCCGAATGTCCTGCAGGGCGACCCTCTCCTCGAGATATCTTAATTTTGCCTTGGTATCCCTCTTGCTCCTCATCTGACTATTGTAAGTGTGGCTGTCCTCTTGAAATCCATATTTCCTAGCAACCACGCCTTTTCCTCATGTTCGTCCTGGATGCTCGAGATTCTGTAGTGCGAGCGTAAGCTCGTCTTTCTCTCTGTCAGGATGGAATGTTCCCTGAGCAGATGCCTCCACTGCTTCCGTAAGTCGGCTAGCTGCTTCGCGGATCGCATCGCCGAATACAAGGGAGCCATTAGTGGGATCGAGCGTTCCACCATGAGCATAGCACCAATTTCTGGAACGTTCAGGCCAGTTCGTTGTGGCCGACTCAATACCCTTTTCTATCAACCCAGCTTCCAGTTTATCCTACTTGGGGATTGCCTTCTGATAGCCACCTGACCCTAGCAGGTGATGGTACTGCTTCTTAGTGGCATTGGCTTTATTCTTTGCTATTTGTGTTTGCCTGTGTTCGAAAGTCTTGTATGTGACAAACGCATCCCAATGATCCCTCAGCTTGGTCAATTTGTCGAAATCAGGTGTCAGACCCTTCACGACGTATTTCTTGTACAGAGCTGACTTGTACTTCTGGAACTGTTCAACCATTTTCTTCATCGTCCATTCTTTCAATTTTGGTTGATCTGCCTCAGGGACCGTGAAGGTCTCGAGCATGGTGGTCCACAGCATAGCTTTACCCGTATCTGGAAGATAACTTTCGTCATCCTCTGCTGACCTTGATTGACGCCAGTGCACTATGCTAATGGGCACGTGATCCCTCATGACCCAACCACTGTGTCCCAGAAACTTCCGTAGTATACCGGCTGGGGCTACTGGTTCGCCGTCTGTGGCCACTTCACTAATAATGTGCCTGCCCTCTAGCTTCCTCGCGGCACCTCGTTGTTCACGTGCCCTCTTCTCTCCAACGGCCGGTTGCCTTACACTTTCCTCTTGGTTTGTGCCCTCGTTTTCCTCCTCGTTGAGGTATTGGTTGGGGTCCTCTGGCTCCTCGTCCACCCAATATTGGATACTGCTCTCTGCGATCTCGTCCATGAGGATCTGTTCATCATCGCGATCTGCCATCTGTTCGTAACATTATGAGGTACACATCAACTAAGAGTATATTGTTATACATATATTGACATTGTTGAGAAATACGTACGATGACCAGTTAATTAATTGTTATACATGCAACCTACATGCATATGTCATACAACCTACATGAAACTTGCCTTAGTTTTGCTTGGAGTTATTGGGGCCACTTAAGCTTGAGCGACGACGGCGGTCAGCAGCTATTAGAAAAAAAATTAGAAAAAAAATAAATCACTATTGGAAAATGTAAAAAGATGTGCAATATTATATTCAGTGTATCTACGTGAAAACATGAAAACTATTGCAAACAAAACGGAGGTCACATTATACCATTAAAAATGTACATTGAAAACACAGCTATGATTAATCTGGTACATCTATGATTGAAAACACATATATGATTAATCTGTTGCAAACAATTTGGTACATCTATGATTAATCTACACATCATGCTTGCATATCTGCATTGAAAACATATATGAATATCTGCATATCTCGGTCACGTTCTGTCGTTCGGTCATATTCGACTAGAGATATGGGTGATCTATAGTGCTCTATGTGTGATATGGGTGACCTAAAGAACTATTACTGCAATAAATGTACTTTATTTGAACCATTAAGTTTGTCCTCCTTTTAGTTGGCTCACATTGATACAATTTGTTCCATACATACATATGAATGAATAAAGACAGAGGAAATATACACATGGTTGTGGAGAATATGGGTACCGGGTACCCACACGGCCTCCATATTCTATCGTTCATTCGTTCATTCGTTCTATTGTTCGTTCGTTCGTTTGTTCGTTCGTTCGTTCGTTCGTTTGTTCGTTCGTTCTATCGTTCGTTCGGTCGTTCGTTCTATCGTTCGTTCGTTCGTTCAAACATCGTTCGGTAGTTCGTTCTATCGTTCTATCGTTCGTTCGTTCGTTTGTTCTATCGTTCTATCGTTTGTTTGGTCGTTCGTTCTATCGTTTGTTCGGTCATTCGTTCGTTCATTCATTCATGTTCGTTCTATCGTTCTATATATCATCGGCGCGGCAGCGATGGCGCGGGGTGGCCGCCATGGAGGCATGGGGTGGCGGCGGCGGGGGGACGGCAGCCGTGGTGGCGCGGGACGACCGTGGAGCGGTGTGGCGGCGGCCGTACTGGTGGCGCGGCACGGGGTGGCGGCGGCCGTACTAGTGGTGCGGCGCGGGGTGGCGGTGGCCGTGTGGTGGAGTGGGGCGGCGGTGGCGCGGGGTGGCGGCCGTGGCGCGGGGTGCCGGTGGCGATGGTGCGCGGTGGCGGCCGGGTGGCATGGGGTGGCGACGCCGGTGGCGCGGGGGGGGCATGCATGGCGGCGGCGGCCGCGCATGTGCAGATGCGATCGAGAGAAACGACACAAACAATGACAGAGGAGAGATCGGCGTAAACCTCGACCGAGTGACGCGGTGAGGTCGGCGACGACGTACGACGACGGAGACGACGAAGACGATGGCAGCGGCAAAGGCGGAGGACGTGCGTTGAGAGAATGAAACGGTTAAGTGTGGATCCGGAGAAGACGATGCGCATAACTATTTATAGTCGCGATATTTAGTCCCGGCTGGTGGGGTCAACTAGGACTAATGATATTATCTTTAGTCCCGGTTGGCCTTAACCAACCGGGACTAAAGATAATATCTTTAGTCCCGGTTGACCCCACCAACCGGGACTAAAAATATCTTTAGTCCCGGTTGATTCCATCAAACGGGACTAAATATAATTTCCCGCTGTTTCCAAAATATCTTTTTGTCCCGGCTATGTCTAACAACCGGGACTAAAGATTGAAACATTGAAATAACATATGCCAGATCTAAATAGTTTAAAATTATTATTAAATATAAATAATCACATATAATTAACATTTGACCTATTTAAATAGTTTAAAATTGATATTACATTTCAATAATGATATATAATTAAAATTTAACCAATTTAAATACTATTTAAATAGTATTAAAGTATCTAATAACATATGACCTATTTAAATAGTTTAAAATTATTAGTAAATATACATAATCGCATATAATTAACATATGACCAATTTAAATAGTTTAAAATTGATATTACATTTCAATAATGATATATAATTAAAATATAATCAATTTAAATACTATTTAAATAGTATTAAACTATCTAATAACATATGCCCTATTTAAATAGTTTAAAATTGCTATTACATTTAAAAAATATATATAATTAACATATGACCAATTTAGATAGTCTAAATCTTATATTACATTTCAATAATGATATATAATTAAAATATAACCAATTTAAATACTATTTAAATAGTATTAAACTATCTAATAATATATGACCTAATTAAATAGTTTAAAATTGATATTACATATATAATTGTATTACTAAAAAACACAAACATTGCATGACCTTCAATACATTATAAATAATTGCATTTTCCATACAACAACCTATGTCACTGTTTTTCTCATGTACTTTCTCCTCACTAATGTTCCTTCGCTATGATCGTTGCGTGAGTAAGAGGTGTCCTTCTTTGATAGGAGGATGCTCGGGTCAACCGTCACCGCGAACGGAGGTTGCCCATCAAACTGATCGTAATCTTCGTCAGTCTTATCCTCGACTCCGACGATTTTCCTTTTGCCTGGGAGAACCACGTGGCGCTTTGGCTCGTCGGGTCCTTTACCCTTCTTTGGTTTGCTAGACATGTCCTTCACGTAGAAAACTTTTGTTACATCATTGGCTAGGACGAATGGTTCGTCTGAGTATCCAACCTTGCTTAGGTCAATCGTTGTCATCCCACTGTCATCAATCGTTACGCCTCCATCGGTAAGCCTAACCCATTGGCATCAAAACAGAGGTACCTTCAGGGGTCCGTAATCTAGTTCTCATATGTCCTTGATGACACCATAATACGTGCTAGTTGCACCATCATATCTTGTGCGTCGATACGAATAGCAGAGTTCTAGTTTGTGCTCTTTTTGTCTTGGGCTCTTGTGTAAAATGTATACCCATTGATTTCATATCCTTGGAATGTCGATATTGAGCAAGAAGGTCCCCTTGCCAAGAAGGCTAGTTGTCGGTCAATGGTTTCGGCACCCATTAGATGTTGTCATAGCCAAGCGGGGAAAGTATCGATGTGATGGCATGTAATCCATGCATCGGACTTGCCGATGTTTTTTGACCGAACAATCGCCAGGTGCTCCTCGATGTAAGGAGCCACCAACGAGGATTGTTGCAAAACCGTGAAATATGCTTTACGGAATAAATTGTTGTCCACAGTCATTATTGCTTTCCTTCCAAGAGTCCCCTTTCCCCATAGTCTCCCCTCATGGCTTGATTCGGGTACCCCGATTGGACGAAGGTCTTCAATAAATTCTACGCAGAACTCAATGGCCTCCTCTGTTCCATAACCCTTGGCGATGCTTGCTTCCAGAGGAGAACGGTTACGAACGTATTTCATTAGAACGCCCATGTACCTCTCGAAAGGAAACATGTTGTGTAGGTACACAGGACCGAGAATACTGATCTCTTTCACAAGGTGACATAGAAGATGCGTCATTATATTAAAGAATGACGGTGGAAAGATCATCTCAAAGCCGACGAGACATTGGACCATGTCATCTTGAAGGGTTGTTAAATTGTCTGGATCGATGATCTTTTGCGAAATTGCGTTCATAAAAGCACATAGCTTTGTTATTCTTCCCTGAACATTATCAAGAAGGATACCACGAATTATAACAGGAAACAGTTGTGTCATCAACACGTGACAGTTATGAGACTTTAGGTTAGTGAACTTCTTTTCCTTCATGCTTATTATTCTCTTTATATTCGAGGAGTATCCAGATGGTACCTTGATGCTCTCCAGGCATTCAAACATACTTTTCTTCTCTTCCTTGCTCAGGGTGTAGCTTGCAGGACTCAAGTAATGGCTTCCTTTATCCTTCGGTTCTGGGTGAAGGTCCTCGCGTTGTTGCATATGCTTGAGATCATTACGTGCTTCAAGTGTATCTTTCGACTTCCCATATACACCTAGGAAGCCTAACAGGTTGACGCAAAGGTTCTTAGTGAGGTGCATCACGTCGATTGCGTGGCAAACGTCTAAGACTTCCTAATAGGGTAACTCCCAAAAAATAGACTTCTTCTTCCACATCGCCGTGTGACCATCTTCGCTCTCTATAGGTTGGCTGCCAGGTCCCTTTCCAAATACTATTTTCAGATCTTTCACCATAGCAAACACGGCTTTTCCGTTGTGATGTTTAGGCTTAGTACGGTGGCCTGCCTTTTGTTCAAAATGCTTGCCTTTTTTCCATACAGGATGGGTTGCAACAAGGAATAGATGATGGCCTATGTAAACAACCTTCTTGTAGTGTTTCAGATACGTACTTTCAGTTTCATCCATACAATGGGTGCAAGCCTTGTACCCCTTATTTGACTGTCCGGATAGGTTGCTAAGTGCAGGCCAATCGTTAATGGTTACGAACAACAACGCTCATAGGTTAAATTGCTTCTGTTTGTCCTCGTCCCACACGGGGACACCTTCTTTGTTCCACAGCAGAAGCAGATCCTCAACCAATGGTCTTAGGTACACATCAATGTCATTACCAGGTTGCTTTGGGCCTTGAATGATACTTGGCATCATGATGTACTTTCGCTTCATGCATAGCCAAGGAGGGAGGTTGTAGATACACATGGTAACAGACCAAGTGCTATGGCCGCTGCTCATCTCTCCAAATGGATTCATGTCATCTGTACTTAAACCGAACCTTACATTTTGGGCATCCTCTCCAAAGTCTGGAAATGTTCTGTCGATGTTTCGCCACTGTGACCCATCGACGGGGTGTCTCAGCATCCCGTCTTGTTGACGTTCTTTTGCGTGCCAGCGCATCATGCTAGTATGCTCATTGTTCCTAAATAAACGCCTGAGCCGTGGTATTATAGGGAAATACCACATCACCTTAGCAGGAACTTTCTTCTTCCACGGTTGTCCGTCCACATCACCTGGATCATCTCGTCTAATCTTGTATCGTAGTGCTTTACAAAACGGGCATGCTTCTAGGTTTTTGTACTCCTCACCGCGATAGAGAATACAATCGTTCGGACATGCGTGTATCTTATGTATTTCTAGTCCTAGAGGGCATACCACCTTCTTAGCTTCGTACGTTGTTTTGGGCATTTCGTTTCCCTCCGGAAGAATGTTCTTGACGAGTTTCAATAACTCGCCAAATGCCTTATCACTCACACCATTTTTGGCCTTCCATTGCAAGAATTCTAGCGGTGTACCCAACTTTTTGTGCCCCTGTTCGCAACCTGGGTACAACAAAGTTTTGTGGTCCGCTAACATACGATCCAATTTTTGGACCTCCTTCTCACTTTCGCAGCCGTCTTTTATGTCCCGCAACATTTGACCAAGATCATCTACAGCGTCGTTATCTTAACATCTCCGTCCGCCTCGCCTCCCGGATTTTCTTCAAATCCACCGTATTGATGAGCCCAGTCCGGAATATTCTCGTCTTCTACTTCATCTCCTTCCATTGTAACCCCTAGCTCTCCGTGCGAGGTCCAACAATTATATCCAGGCATGAATCCAGACTCAAACAAGTGCGCATGAATAGTTCTTGATGATAAATACTCCTTCTGGTTACTGCACTTTTTGCATGGACAACACATGAAACCCTTGTACTTGTTAGCATTAGCCACATTCAAAAAATAATGCACGCCTTCAATAAACTCTTTTGACCGTCGGTCCACCGTGTACATCCATTGCCGATCCATCTATACATCAAATAGTCCAATATTACTAATGAAATCCACACAATTAAAACTAATTAAATAATCATATAAAAATTTAAAACATCATGATTCAAAGTGAAACTAATTTCTAGAAAAGAGCTACGAAGATGGCGATGAGAAGGAAAAGAAGTTTACAATTATTTTTAAATTTTTATTAAAGTGCTAAACATATTTTC
The DNA here is from genome assembly GCA_008326285.1 of Oryza officinalis. Taxonomy (NCBI): domain Eukaryota; kingdom Viridiplantae; phylum Streptophyta; class Magnoliopsida; order Poales; family Poaceae; genus Oryza; species Oryza officinalis. The sequence continues at coordinate 4,430,961 of BDMV01000003.1, read as the reverse complement.
TTATTGTACGAACAGTATTTCTAGCTATATTACATGTTTTTCAATTACCTTTGTTTTCTACTTTTTTTAGAAATATTCATACAATAATTTTACAATTATCCCACATATTATTCTTTTTTATGGTTTGTAAAGTTGAAAACGTATCTTTAACGATTTATACTTTTTTCTAACTATTTATTAAACTAACTTAGATTTCAATTCTTTTATCTTAGTTTTCTATATTTTCCCTCGGTCATCTATTTTATATCATATGTATCCAAATTTTCTAATTTCAAAACCAACCAGTCGGGACACCCCGGGTCAAATATTATGTAAGTTATTTGAAATGATAGTGCGAAATATTTAGTTGGATGGGGTCTAATAATAATCAAGTAAAACAATAACCATCCAACCTCATTGCTTCCCTATCAAGTCAAATCACATACATAGTATAAAACCTGAAGCGCCGAGTAGAGAGCATAGGGGATATTGCTGGGACTTTAGCATGCCAGTCAACTTCAGCCTGAGACATGCCCGTCAAACCACACGAAGGTGGCGACTAGATGTGTTACACATCTCAGGAGACTTGACAAAATTCGCTAAACCTCTACGACATCCCAAATGCTCAATACCCATACTAGTGTAGAACTAGATCCCAGGAAAAGCTCTAGTTCCACACTTTCATCTAAGCGATGAAAATCAGAATAATAGGGAGTAAACACAAATAAACTGTACTCTACATTTTAGTTTAAATATTTAGGCCAAACGGCTAGATAATTACTGATCCGCGGAAGCTTGGCTACCCGAAACCACAAGCAGCCGTTTGGGAGATAACCCTTTTGGATCCGGTCCTCGAAGAATCAATGATTTCCTGAATCACTTAGAAAACTAAGCATACAACCTGCAAAATGAATATTCCAGTCGAACAAGAGTCAGTACATTAAACAAGTTAATGTACCGGCAAGCACAAGATAATCCTAACATACTACATGCATGGCATAAATCAAGGAAAGGCTATCTGTAGCTTATTTTAGCATAAAGCAAGTTTTAGTTCACAATTATTTGTAAAGGAGTTGACAATTCAATTAATAAAACATTAATGTAAGTAAACCATAATATTTACCATTTTAACATCATATACATACTCTTATTACCGGTACCAAGTCATCATCTTATCATAATAATATACTTGATCGCCCACCCGGCATCAAATCTCACGTTCATCATCAACATCATAATATCAGCCCACACCGGGCAATTTCATCATCATACTCGACCACACCCAACACACATCACCATTCCCATAGCCCCTTTTATAAAACACATTTATAAATCATAAGTCTATACCCATGACAATTCACTATGTTGCTCATGACCGTGAGCATGGCTAATCGATTAGTTTTTGACTCTGCAGAGTTTGTACAGCTTTACCTACATGATGTGAATCACTCTAGTTTATCTGGTACCCGTCGGTACCACCACACTCTACACATTGAATGCGGTCTAGAGGTCAAAACGTAGCCTTTACATTACTTAACGCCTAGCCTTGCATCAGCGACGACAAATGTGAATCCATCCTGGGCATGACCCAGAATCGTTAGGTGGTGGGCCCACGCCTTAAACCTAACGCCGTGGCAGCGAACACATCCGTTCCCCCACGAGGCACTTAACCGTTGAATTGGATAGACTTAGACGCCCATACTGTGAGGCAGACTACCCGTCCCCTCACAGAACACACACAGCTAGTCTTGTTGCTAGCATTATAATCAACACACACATGGGTAGTTCCTATGAATCATCGCTCAGACTGATTCATTCTACTCCGGCCTACCAATATGCAAGGCTAGACTTTAAGCAACTTAATTAGCTAAGGCCACCCCATAAATAGCACATGTGGATGTACGGTAAACAATAGTGAACGACACAAAGTTCGGTCCTTAAACAACCCGGGCGAACACTCCCCCTATCATCGCACAACTAACACCATATGTGCACCACTTGCTGCCCAAGTCTAAAATCATTTTACTCACACTTTAGTTCACAAATACTTAGCATTTCCATTTTAAATCCAGCATTAACCCAATAATCAAAATCCCATTTATCAAGTCAAAAAATTGTTCATTTGCATAGTTCTAGGCATGGCTAAGCAAATCGCATATATATACGCATATAAAGACTTCACTGAGCATTTATACGGCAGTCAAATGTAGGGTTATGAGGTTGCTATGCTACCCGACAAATCAAAATTTTCTACCTCATAAACCAAGATCTACTGCTAGTTACAGGTTACAGGATTACCACTAGACGCGCAGATGCAGCGGAGACGACTCGATGTAATTGAACGCGTTGCAGCAGTGCCGTGCAGTTGCGTGGTCGTCCGTCACACGTCCGTCCTTCGCTGGCGAATCGTCCCTCGTGCGGTTCGTCCTTGTGCTCCAGATGCAGCACCTCCGAGGAATCTCACACGTACGGGGAGGAAGCGATGCGCCTCCGGACTGCTAGGTCCGCGAGGAGCGCTAGGCGTGAGCGTGGGGGGGCGCGACGGCTGCAAGGAGAGTTGAATTACCCTAGCCTCGCACCCACCCCTTGCTTATATAGGCGTCCTGGTGTGCCTCAAGTTGGAGGCCCATCAGCGACCCTAAACCTAGTCTAATTCGGGTCCAACCCGAATTAGGCTTCCAGGCCCTTAAGCGTGCGACCCTATGGGTTCATGTACACATAGACATGGCCCGAATACTCCTACTGGACCAATAGTTGACAGCGGCCTCTAGCAAGACATGTCAACTCCTATGCGTACGCAAAGATCAAATCAGACGAACCACCACAATACCATATACATGTTATTCCCTTGCCTCTCGATATATGGTTTACTCATAGGTTAACACTTAACCTAAGCACGGCCATGCATTTGTTGATCCAATCATTAGAGTGATCTAGTGATATCTCTCTCACATGGAGAGGGACAATTTCCATCTTGATTGTTTATGTCTCACAGCATGTTTCCTGACAAACCCGAAGACCACCTTTATAACTACCCAGTTACGGAGTAGCGTTTGATAGTCCCTAAGTAAGTCGTTTCACATCTTGAGCACATACAACAATCTTAGGTCTAAGGACATAACGTATATGTTGTGTATAGAGACAATTCTCACGTCGGGTCAGTCCAGCTCACATGTCATACATGTGCCCACATTATTAGATTGACATCTCTATGTCCATGACTTGTGAAACGTAGTCATCAACTAATAATGTGCTGATCTAATATTCATGTGTGTTACTACACGTACTTCGATCAGGGACAAGTTTAGAATAGCCATACATGTAAAAGAGTTTCACAAACAATTCACATAACTGTTGATCAATATAAGTTGTCTTTAATGGATATTCAATAAATACATAAATATATCATGGATACAATCGTAGCATCATCATCTCTATGATTACCTCTAGGGCATACTACCAACAGTCTCCCACTTGCACTAGAGTTAATCTCGAAGATATCTAATACCCACAGCTCTCATGTGCGCCTCATGCTTAGGCTGTGGAAGAGCCTTTGTCAAAGAATCTGCAACATTCAAATCCGTATGTATTTTGCACATCTTGATTTCATCTCTTCTAATGAACTCTCGAATGAGGTGAAATTTCCGAAGTACATGTTTGTTCTTCTGGTGATTCCTTGGCTCCTTAGCCTGCGCTATCGCCCCATTGTTATCACAATGCATGTTCAATGGGCTAGACGCATTAGGAAACACACCAAGCTCAATGAGGAATCTCCTCATCCAAACACCTTCCTTTGCAGCTTCTGAAGCTGCAATGTACTCGGCTTCTGCTGTAGAATCAGTGACTGTCTCCTGCTTGGAACTTTTCCAACTGACGGCACCACCATTTATTGTGAACACAAAACCTGACTGAGATTGTGAATCATCCGTGTCGGTTTGGAAGCTAGCATGGGTGTAACCATTTACAACGAGCTCCTCCTCACCTCCATAGACTAGGAACACATCTTTAGTCCTTCTTAAGTACTTAAGGATGTTTTTAACAAGCGTCCAGTGACTCTCACCTGGATTAGCTTGATATCTGCTCGCAACACTTAGAGCATATGAGACATCTGGGTGAGTACATATCATGGAGTACATTATGGAACCAACGGCCGAAGCATATGGAACCTTACTCATGCGCTCTCGTTCCTCATCATTCTGAGGACACTGTTTATCACTAAAGCGCATCCCATGTGACATAGGTAGGAATCCTTTCTTGGATTGCTCCATGCTGAACCGTTTCAGTACCTTGTCAATGTACGTATCTTGGCTTAATCCTATAAGCCTCTTCGATCTATCTCTATAGATCTTTATGCCCAGAATGTATGTTGCTTCTCCTAAATCCTTCATTGAAAAACTATTATTCAATGAAGTCTTTACAGATTGCAACATCGGAATATCATTTCCAATCAATAATATGTCATCCACATATAAGATTAGAAATATTACAGCGCTCCCACTTTCCTTCTTGTAAACACAAGGTTCTTCTTCGTTCTGACGAAAACCAAACCCTTTGACTACTTCGTCAAAACGAATGTTCCAACTCTGAGATGCTTGCTTTAATCCATAAATGGATTTCTTAAGCTTGCATATTTTTCCAGCATTATTAGGATCAACAAAACTTTCGGGCTGTATCATATACATGACGTCTTCTAAATTCCCATTTAGAAAGGCTGTTTTAACATCCATCTGCCAAATCTCATAATCGAAATAAGCAGCTATTGCTAGAATGATCCGGATAGATTTAAGCATCGCTACCGGCGAGAAAGTCTCGTCGTAGTCAATCCCTTGAACTTGTCGAAAACCTTTTGCAACAAGTCGAGCTTTATAGACGTGAACATTTTCGTCCATATCCTTTTTCTTTTTAAAGATCCATTTGCACTCTATGGGTCTAACCCCTTCAGGCAGATCAACCAAGTTCCAAACTTGATTTTCACTCATGGAATCTATTTCGGATCTCATGGCACTTTGCCACTTCTCGGAATCTGGGTCCATCATAGCTTCCGCGTATGTCGCAGGTTCGTCATCGTCTAATAATAACAAGTCCCCACGTAATGCACGGAGTCTAGCTAATCTTCGTGGCTGTGGCGGTGTCTCAATTGCCACGGGTACCTCAACTTGTTCAGCCACATTAGCGTTACTTGTAGAGTCATTCCCTATTGGCTCATCCTGAACTTCTTCAAGATACACCTTTTGTCCACTCATCTCTCTTTTGAGAAACTCTTTCTCTAAGAAAACACCGTTTCGAGCAACAAAAACTTTGCCCTCTGAGCGGTTGTAGAAATAATATCCTAAAGTCTCCTTTTGATATCCCACGAAAAAACATTTGTCCGATTTGGATGTTAGCTTATCTGATATAAGCCGTTTGATATAAACTTCACAACCCCAAATCTTTAGAAAAGACAAACTAGGACTCTTCCCAGTCCACATCTCATATGGTGTCTTAACTACGGACTTAGACGGTACCCTATTTAAAGTGAAAGCGGCTGTTTCTAGAGCGTATCCCCAAAATGATAAAGGTAGGTCACATTGACTCATCATACATCGAACCATGTCCAACAAAGTCTGATTACGTCGCTCGGACACGCCGTTTCTCTGAGGCGTTCCTGGCGGCGTAAGCTGTGGAACTATTCCGCAACTCTTTAGATGATTGCTAAACTCGTGGCTCAAATATTCGCCTCCACGATCAGATCGCAAGGCCTTAATTTTCTTGCCTCATTGATTCTCTACTTCATTCTGAAATTGTTTGAACTTTTCAAATGTTTCAGAGTTATGTTTCATTAAGTAGACATAGCCATATCTACTAAAATCATCAGTGAAAGTTACGAAGTATTGAAATCCGCCTCTAGCTGTCGTGCTCATTGGTCCACATACATCCGTATGTACAAGTTCCAACAAGTCAGCCGCCCTTTCAGGAAAACTTGTGAAAGGAGTCTTGGTCATTTTGCCTAGAAGGCATGCCTCACATGTCTCGTATGATTCAAAATCAAACGAAGTTAGAAGCCCATCAGAATGGAGCCTCTTCATGCGATTCTCGCTTATATGACCCAAACGACAATGCCACATATATGTAGGACTTAACTCATTAAGCCGAGGCCGTTTAGTACTAACATTACAGACAGGCGCATCATCAAGATCTAAAATAAATAATCCATTCACAATGGATGCAAAAGCCACAAACATATCATTCTTAGAGATCACACAACCATTGTCTTTACTCGCAAATGAATAACCATCCTTCATCAAGCATGAAGGTGACACAATGTTTCGACTTAAACTAGGAACAAAATAACAATTATTTAATTCCAAAATAAATCCTGATGGTAGGTGAAGTTGCATTGTCCAGACGTTCAACGCAGCAACTCTTGCATTATTGCCCATGCGGAAATCAACTTCGCCTTTTCCAATGCTTCTACTTCTTATCATTCCCTGCATCGTATTGCAAATATGAGCAACCGATCCGGTATCAAATACCCAATAATTGATATAAGAGTTAGCGAGGAAAATGTTTGTAATATGAACAACAAGTGTATGATAAACGGGAGTACCTTTACTACCGCCATCCTTCTTCAAGGATTCAAGATACAACTTGCTGCTCCTCTTGTAGTGACCTTTCCCACCACAATGAAAGCACACTGTATCAGCAGGTACACCAGTCTTGGGCGCAGGTGGTTTTGGCTTAGAGATCTCATCTTTAGCCTTGCCCTTATTCTTCTTCCAAGAATTGCCCTTTCTCTTAAACTTAGACCGGTTTTGTACTGCCATCACATGGCTACTGCCAGCGCCTTTCTTGATGTCAGCCTCTGCTGTTTTCAACATGCCACACAATTCATTCAAGCCCCTCTCCGCCCCATGCAAATGGTAGTTCGAGATGAAGTTTCCATAGCTGGGTGGAAGCGATGCAAGGATGAAATCAGTTGCCAACGCTTGGTCAAGTGGGAAGCCAAGCTTCTCCAACCTCTGAGTGTGACCAACCATTTTGATCACGTGTGGTCCAACAGGTGCACCCTCTGCTAGCTTGGATTCAACAAAAGCCTTGGACACATTGAACCTTTCAGTCCTGGCTTGAGTTTCGAACATCTCATTAAGCGCCACGATCATATCACGTGTACGATGGTTGTTATCAAACTGCATTTGCAGCTCTGGTTCCATACAAGCAAGCATTAAGCAACTCACTTCAAGATCAGCATCTAATGCTCTCCTGTAAGCGGTTCTATCAGCAGCAGGTGCATTCTCATCAGGCTCTTCAGGTACTGGGGTGTCTAGAACATGTTCCTTTTTCTCAGCCCTGAGAACAATTCTCAGATTGCGAATCCAATTCGCATAGTTTGTTCCATTCAACTTATCTTTCTCAAGAATTGAACGCAAAGTAAATGGTTGCTTAGTGGATGCCATTAATCTACAATAAAAGTAATGCAAAATACTAAGACAAAGTATCCATGATAGAGTAAATCATATTCTGAATAAAATCTACTCCCACTAAAATCAATATCCCTCAATTGAAATTTAGTGATTTAAGACCCACAACTAACAAGTCGACTAGTGAGCTTTAGCATCACCGCTAGAAGACATGGTAGATCGGTAAGCAACTCCTTGCTAATCATATCAAATATGACTCTTGTTGTTGGATAGCATCTCTATGCTTGTGTTACCAATGACTCATGCTCCAAGGTCCCTAACCGTTAGGATGACCTCATCTAAGCAACCAAACCTTATGCAGTAAGTATCCAATACGAACTTGTCTAGTCAAGGAAAATCAGTGGCACCCTAATTTCATAGACCCACCACCGAATGTACAAGACTTATGACAATGCAAGGCTTGGGGGAGCATAAACACTTAAACATTGCCGAGGGATCGCTCTACTTCATTACCACATATGTAGACAAAAACATAATCACGTGAAAGTAGAACATAATAGTAAGAACGACATCATCACAGATTTATGACTTGGTATAGCCCATTGTCACTTAGGGGATCTCCATCTCCATCAATCTGTTCATCATGGTGATCGCCATCTCCATGATCCATGTACGCCGTCCTCCAGTGATGAGTCCACCATAACTATCCATCACTAACGCAAGGTAGTGAATAAAATTACATAGTCGTGGATTCATCACAAATTGGCACGTAGGCCATTACATCAGGTGGACAATATCTATGTGGCTCCAGCCATATTGTCACAATCACGACATGCAAGCCATGAATTAATTACATACATGCATCACATACACATACGGGCTATACCAGTCATGAATTCCTGCAAAACAGAGTTATCCAATTCCGTCGTCTAAAATTGCAGGGGCAAAAACTCTATTTTCCAAGAGGTTTTCTCTCTCTTCAAAATTTTGTTTTCTATGCCCCTACGCGGAAATTTTCTCAATCCGAGTTACGGTTCAAAAGTTACGGTTGTTTTACCGAACAACACATGCGCCTGGCGCCCGGTAGTAGATCCCATCTATCACCGTCACGCATCACATGCGCCTGGCACCTAACCTAGGGTTTGATTTGATCAATCTGATTGATCTCAAACTCGCCATGAATGGATTTACATGTATCACTTAACTCGGATGGCGGAATTCCGACCGGTACGAGTAGATCGTTACAATACCAACACGGCAAGATGACGAACCAAGGTTAGAGACTCATCTACAACCGCGCATATCAACATATGCATAAAACCGAACCTATAACGAGGAAGTAACTGCTCTGATACCACTATAGGGTTATGAGGTTGCTACGCTAGCCGACAAATCAAAATTTTCTACCTTATAAACCAAGATCTACTGCTAGTTACAGGTTACAGGATTACCACTAGACGCGCAGGTGCAGCAGAGACGACTCGATGTAATTGAACGCATCGCAGCAGTGCCGTGCAGTTGCGTGGTCGTCCGTCACACGACCGTCCTTCGCTCGCAAATCATCCTTCGTGCGGTTCGTCCTTGTGCTCCAGATGCAGCACCTCCGAGGAATCTCACACGTACGGGGAGGAAGCGATGCGCCTCCGGACTGCTAGGTCCGCGAGGAGCGCTAGGCGTGAGCGTGGGGGGGCGCGACGGCTGCAGGGAGAGTTGAATTACCCTAGCCTCGCACCCACCCCTTGCTTATATAGGCGTCCTGGTGTGCCTCGAGTTGGAGGCCCATCAGCGACCCTAAACCTAGTCTAATTCGGGTCCAACCCGAATTAGGCTTCAGGCCCTTAAGCGTGCGACCCTATGGGTTCACGTATACATAGACATGGCCCGAATACTCCTACTGGACCAATAGTTGACAGCGGCCTCTAGCAAGACATGTCAACTCCTATGCGTACGCAAAGATCAAATCAGACGAACCACCACAATACCATATACATGTTATTCCCTTGCCTCTCGATATATGGTTCACTCATAGGTTAACACTTAACCTAAGCACGGCCATGCATTTGTTGATCCAATCATTAGAGTGATCTAGTGATATCTCTCTCACGTGGAGAGGGATAATTTCCATCTTGATTGTTTATGTCTCACAGCATGTTTCCTGACAAACCCGAAGACCACCTTTATAACTACCCAGTTATGGAGTAGCGTTTGATAGTCCCTAAGTAAGTCGTTTCACATCTTGAGCACATACAACAATCACAGGTCTAAGGACATAACGTATATGTTGTGTATAGAGACAATTCTCACGTCGGGTCCGTCCAGCTCACATGTCATACATGCGCCCACATTATTAGTTTGACATCTCTATGTCCATGACTTGTGAAACGTAGTCATCAACTAATAATGTGCTGATCTAATATTCATGTGTGTTACTACACGAACTCCGATCAGGGACAAGTTTAGAATAGCCATACATGTAAAAGAGTTTCACAAACAATTCACATAACTGTTGATCAATACAAGTTGTCTTTAATGGATATTCAATAAACACATAAATATATCATGGATACAATCGTAGCATCATCATCTCTATGATTACCTCTAGGGCATACTACCAACATCAAATCCATCCTATGGTTACAAATAAAAAGGGTAACAATGTATCAAGGTAGATTATGCAGCAATAAGGTCATAGCTACCATTTACTACGTTTCAAATATCGTTTTAAATCAAATATATATCCAGTTTCGCAAACAAACGCTTTTCATCTCCCAAATCATGGGTTTCAATGTGATCAAAGGAGAGGGGAGGAATAACTTGCCTTAATCTTGAACAAAGTTACTATCACCTAAATCACTCTTTCACCGTCGATGCGAATTATCTATACAAATGACACGATATGCATATAAATACCAAATTATGCGAAAAATACAAAATGCTCTAAAATGCATGATTTGTGCATAGTGGATAAGTTCTGACCTAAGATGGATTTAGGTGAAAGAATTCCTATTTTATCTCTTTTCATTTATGAGTTATGAATTTTCTAATTTTGCATTGACATATAGGATTATTTACTAATGTATAGTTGTGAATCATTTTTAATATATGATTTTAATTAAATTGACCTTACTGGAATGAAGGGGATTGTTTTCTAAGATTAATACAATTGGTTTCATAATTTTTAAAGCTAGTATAAATTTCCTATAAATTTTGGAAATTAACTTGCATTTGTAGTGGTCATTTTACAATATAAATTATTAGTACTATTTCTGTTACAGAAAGTATGAAATATTATATTTTTAAATTAAAGTTCATACTTTTGTGATTCTACAGAAATTTGGTTCACTCCAATTGGAGTAAAAATGAATTTTCTACAAATTCTATAAGCTCTATGTTATCTAGTCCTTATTTGTAACTTTAGAAATAAATTTCATATTGTGACCGTAGGATTTTATTCTACAATATTAAAGTTCACAATTTTATGAACCTACTGGAGTTGGTTTCACCTCAAAATGAGCTACATTTGATTTTATATGAATTTCACAAGTTTGAGTTAATTTTCAGTTGAAAAGATATTGATCTAACCTTTTTCTATTTTATTTCCAAAATATAACTCATTGAGTCCACAGGTCAGTCTCTGTCAATTTGCAGAAAAGTCCCTAGGGTTTCCAGGAATCAACCCGAGCTCCTTAAGCACGTGCTATAACCATTTCCATTAAGAGTCCTCGAGGTTTTTAGTTATTACTAACAAGTCCATGGTCCCATCTGTCAGTCTAGGGATCTTTACAAATTAAACCTTGCGAGTTTTAAACATTTACTAAGCCGAGTCCTTAGCGCTAATTATGTGGGGCCCGCTTGCTAGTGGCTTGGCGGCTGAGGAGGCAAAGCAGCAGCGCCTCGGCGAGCTTCTCGCCGGCGGTAAGGGCGAACGGCGGCCGATCTCGGTGGGTGGCTAAAAGAGAAAAGGTAGAGGGGTTCACGGCGAAGCCATCAGTAGTCGTCTCATTAGCTGCAGTGGTCGGAATCGACGGCAACAATGGCACGGGCGGCGGCAGCTCTCGGGTTGCCGATGCATACTGAGCTATGGCTCGGTTCCGCGCGAACGAGTGCATGCATGTGCATCTATATGGCTCTTGGAAACTTACCGAAATGTTGGAAAGAGTCGGCAAAGCTTGGACGACGATGGCGCCTGGAAAGAACTCCGGCGGCGGCAGTGTATGGCGGCTTCATGGCGACAGCTCGCTCCGGTCAATGAATAGTTAGAAGGAGACGCACGGGTGGTTAGGGAGGTCCCTAGGGTGCTACATGCGCGAAGAATCGAGTAATGGCTCACCGGAGAAGAAGTATTCAGCGATGAAGTCCAGCGGCTGGATTTGGGGAAGAAGAGGCCGATCTCCGAGTTCACAGCATCCCAGTTCGATTCCTTCGGTCGGTGGCTTCTTGGGATCGAGATGAAGACGATGGCGCAGCGGTTTGGTTCGGCTTGGTCGAGGATGGCCGAACAACGACGATGCCAAGGTGGCAGCGCTCTGGCACTCCTGTGGGCGCGGTGGCGTTCCAGCGTCACAGCTGCAGGACAAGAGATGGGATTAGGGGGAATGGGATCGGCATCTCGGGTAGGTGTCAGAATGTAGGGAAGAAAGGGTGACCGTGGCTTGGTGATGATAGCAACGGTCGTCATCTCCACGGCTGGAGATGGGAATGGAGAGGAGTGGAAGCAAAGGGAGCTCTCTCCCTCGGCTGGATCGGTGCAGGAGTGATACGGGAGACAATGCGACGCATTGGACAGGATAAGGCGAGCGTCGGTGGTTGCCACGATGTCGGACACGCGTCAAGCACCACCGGCGTCGTCGTCCCGCTCTCTTCGTCTCTCTCTCGCTTGAGCAGTGGAGCCATTCTGCACAGGAGTGGGGGCTAGCTCGTGTCACTGTCAGGTGGGCCCAAGATGTGGTAGGTTGAGCAAGGAGGAGAGCCATGGGTATACAACTGGGTGAACTACTGTACCAACGATTTTCAAAAGATTTGTATATATATTTCTTCCTCCCATCTTTATACTACCACCATTTAATTTGTGTGCATGATAAATTTATGTGGATTTTCCTGGGGGTAGATAAAAATAGCTAGATTCCATTTTCTTTGGTTTCACACAAAAATAATCTATATTTTAATCTCAGTAAAATAAATAATTTCAGTTCAGCCGAAATTTATTTGAATTTTTAGGAGGTCAAAACCTATAACATAAAATCTAGAAAAATTATATTAATTCATGATAAATAGATTAGTATTTGAATAAATTATATACTCTACACATTTTCATATTATAAAATATACATTTGAGAGGTATTTTCGTTTTGCCGATTAGGGTTTTGAATTAATTTATAGTTTGACTGTTTTGACCTAATTATTTGGGGTAACAAATGTACTTATTAAATTACGCAAAAATTCCAATGAGTTATATATATTGAATTCTATCTACATGAATTTCCCCATGATTTTATATTGCATCAATTATTTTTAAATATTCAATGAGTTCACCTATCTTAAAGTATTCTTATTTTAAATACATATTTGAATGATTGTAAAATTATATTTTGATTTGTAATTAACCAGAGATGATGTTGTTAGGCTTTACTTTCTATTTACCATGCTTAGCTTACAAGATACTTGGGCATAGGTGCACCTAAGGGGATGACGGTGAAGTGCTCTTATTATTTATGAATTATGAGATGTATACATTTATGCCCACGAGACCTAAAATGAAATGCACCCAAGATTCAAAAACATTTTTAAGGATCTCAAATCACACATCCTATTTTAATGAAAATGTTTTACAAATTAAATTAATTTGAGAAGGAAGAAGTTTTTAAATCATTTGCAACTTTGCACATAATCACTAGCTAATTTAACCTTACCTAGGTTATATATATTCGAAAAATTTTCGTCATCATCTCGAAAATGTATTTTTATTATTTAGCTGAAGTAAAAATTTGAAATTTGAATTTTTGGTATGTTACACAACCTAATTTTGCCTAACATATTTTCTCTCTCATCATTTTGCATAAACCTTATTGGAGACAATATTTTATAGAAACAAAGCTATAAATGCAATATGCTAAGCATGCATTATTAGAGAATGGATTTGCTAATCTTTTCAATCTCTCCGATTTATATATTATCACCAAAACAATTTTATCAAAAATTTTGGCAGCACTTCCCTTCTTCCTCCTCCTATTGGCAGCAATGGCTCGGGCTGAAGGAGGACAAAGGAGTATAAAAAAGTAGATCACTTTAGTCCCGATTAGTAACACCAACTGGGACTAAAGATCTAAATCATCTTTAGTCCCGGTCTGTGTTACCAACTGGGACTAAAGTGAGGATCTATAGTCTCGGTTGGTGACATCAACCGGGACTAAAGATCCATGGCCCCCTGACACCAGCCTGACATGGCCAGTGAAGATGTGAAACAGGACAGTGAAGATGTGAAACAGGACTAAAGATGATCTTTAGTCCCAGTTGGTAATACCAACCAGGACTAAAGATCATCACAACCCGTTACACTTTTTAACTGGGACTAAAGATGATCTTTAGACCTGGTTTTTATTCGAACCGAGACTATTCCGGTTTTTTTTGATACCGACCAAAGATCAGTTCTCCAGTAGTGTCAGTTTGTGACCATGGTATATTTTTACCAATTTTTTTATTGGTTATATTCTTATAAAAAAGATATATTTTTTATTTTTTCAATAAACTACTGATAACATATTTTTTAATAGTTGAGAAATTTTAACATATCAGATATAATCGATGGATGTATGTCATACACATCACTGCTGTGACTAAGTATGCTCCAACGAATTAGTTATTATTACAAATAAGTTTGGAAAAATCAAATACATTTTTTAAATTAGTAAATATGTCTAATGTGATTATGAACAATAGATGTTAAAAACAAACCATGCCATAAACTATAATTATTTATCAAAATATAAACAATAATAATATGATGCTCCGAAGAGTATCGTGGTGGTGAGTCTCTTTAGCTATAATATTTTTTAAATAATTAAACTTGATCTACTCTATACCACAAATCTTTTTAAAACTTTTTATAAAAAAAAGTAAATTTTACTTGGGTTTCTTTTTATTACGATAGTATCATTTTGGACCCTCTTTCATTAAAATTTTACTCTGGACTCCTTTTTGTTGCAATTTTTATTCATTTTAGACCACCCTTGTCATCTTCTTCTTTGTCTTCGGCATCCTGTCGCAGTTGTCCAGCTGCATGAGAAAATTAAGATTACAATGTTGCCATCATTCATCTGTGACTGTTGTGACCACTTGCTCAGCCTTGTTGCAACCACTGCCACCACCGTCGGCCTGTGAGCAGCACTCGCGAGTGCGTCAAGGCCTCCAACAAGATCAGCGCCTGAGACAAGTACTCAAGTTGGTCTCCAGCCACCAGTTCGTCCCCGGTGCAAGAACGCAACAGCGAACTCACTCGCTCAGCCAGTAAGATTGCAGTACTACAGTGGTGAGGAGTATGCCGGAGATGAAGAAGATGACAAAAGGGGTCCAAAGTGAATCAAAATGGTAACAAAAGGGAGTCCAATGTGAAAATTTTGATGAAAGGGAATCCAAAATGACACTACGATAATAAAAAGAGGCCCAAAGTAAAAATTACTTTATTTTGATCATCTCCTTCTTTACTTTGTCCATCTCTAGAGGGCATTAAACATGAACAACAGAGTTTGCTACATTGCCATAAGTATACAAGGAAATACATATGGCTAAGATGAGACGGCCCTATGTCACCATTGCTAATAGTGCTCAACTTTCTATTCATCCATGAGGATGTTGATAGTGAATTAGGAATTAAAATTACGCTCTAGGCTAATTCTAAGAAGTACGGCAACATCGATGCAGGACTCATGGTTCAACGCAACGTAGAAAAAGTCTTGGTGGCTATATCTGGCTTCACCCATTGAAAGGGCATTCATGTCTAGCTTTTAACGTTGTTATCTTATTAATCGGTAGAAGTGATATTTTTAAGAATCTCTATTATATGGATTTGGAAATAAGTGAGTTATGAATGGTTAGGTAAGTAATGGATATATTTTAGTGTATCAATAATGTATTAGGCTTTTTTTTGATACATGTGCATTTTCATCTACTCAGCTTTTAAACCAGTAATTATAAGTATTGATGATAATAAGGGAATAAGGGATTTTATATGCAACCGGAACTAAGTGATTTTCTTTGTCTGGGAGACATTCTATTTAACCCATTCGATTTGAGTATTTTAAAGTATACGTTCTATTTTACTTCATAGAAATGGTGAGATGTTTTTACGAAACCGCGTATATATGCGGGCTTAACGAAAAAGTTGGTCGTGAATATTTTCTTTAACTTTTTCTAAGAAACTAACTGCATTCTCAACAGAATCTCAGAATGAATCCGTCCTAAATTTGACGATTTTTGTTAATCTTTTATTAGAGATTCTGGGATTTAGCGGATTAAAATTTATGTATTGTTAGCTGTGCTCCTAAAAACCACTCCTGGTAAAAAAACAAATGAAAAAGATATGGCCTCCAGAATTTTTTTCCTTTTTTTACAAAATGAGCGCATGAGTGGCTCCCTTCTCTACTATGGTGCTACTCTAAACACTAACAATGCGTCAGGGGGCCTACATCTAGCCACATCTAGCCGTGGAACAAAAACTAACAGAGCAAACAAATACTTCGCTAGCATCAGCCAACAAAGAGATCGACATGCACTCCACCCAAACATTTGAACCTTATCGTGAAGTGAGCGTTAACTCAATTGGTTAGATTTTTTATAATAAAATCAATCCATCCGATTCAAGTCATAGATTTGACACGAATGCTCTTATTTATGACTAATTATTTTTTTTAGTGATAGTTGACGTATCAGTCGTCAGCAAAACGTCCGTAATGATTTCGTGATATATCGGATCAATCTTTCAAAAGTGCTCGTAGGATCAATCTTTCGAAAATGCTCATAGGAGTTGTACGTGCGTATGTACATTTTTAAGGGTGAATGTACATATTTTGTAAACGTCAGCGTTTGTACTGTGCTTTAAATGAAAAAAAACATTTGAACCTTATCTCCGTCTAATACTTCGCTGGTTTTGTTCTATTTTCAATTACTCGGCCGTTCCGTGTGCTTTTTGTGCTTTAAAAGAAGCCAGTACAATAGTACTAGTACATGCTAATTAAACACTTCTATTAGTACGTACAGAGCAGAGTTACGTACGCAGATACCACGCCCGGTTCTCAATCTGATCGCTATTACCAGTGGCTGGCACTCTGGACTAGGTAGCGGTGCGGCCGCGCCTCGCTGCAGTGCCGGTTGTGATGCCGCTGCTGGTGCAGAACACGAGCCGGAGGCGATGACATCTGATGGGCCGCCCACCGGGATGCGCACGACGGCGCGCTGCTAGTCTGATGGTAGTAAAGGGCATGGGGTACCGTCCTGCACGGCGGCGTCCGCGTCGGCGTCGTTGGCGTGCTCCTTGGGAACAGGAACGCCCGGATCTTGAGCGGCTGGAGCCGGTCCCGGCTGGCCGCGTCGTACTCCTCCAGCAGGTTGGCGAGGTCGTCGTCGCTGGTGACGGAGACGAGTGCGTCCAGGTCCTCCGTCGGGAGCTGGCACCGCAGGCACACCGCCTCCCACCCGCACATCTCCCTCAGCTTCCGTTGCAGCTCTGGATTCAATTCAAACGACCCATGCACGCTTGCAGCGTAAGAGCGCCGATCGATCGAACGAACGAACAACCGGACTCACTCACGAGCGGTTGGAGGTGTACCGTGGAAAGGGAGGGAGCGATCGACGGAGACGACGCGGTTGTCGCCGCCGACGTAGCGCAGCGCGCCGTCGGCGTGGCGAGGGAGGATCCTGCCGCCGTAGCTGCAGAGGAACTTGACGCACCCCTCGACTGCGGCGTCCGCTGCCTTGACGACGCACGCGACGACGACGTCGTCGTCGAGACTGCCGAGCGACGATGTGCACGACGAGGACGACGACCAGGAGGAGGTTCCCACCATGGCTCACCTTGGACGGACGAACGGCCGATGATAGCTGAGAATCTCACTGGAGAATCTTGGCTAGCTAGCTCTCTGGCCTTGCTGCCCCCACGAGCGAGCAGCTTCAAGCCTCATCTCGTCGACAGGAACGCCACATTTATAACGTGTGGAGAGCGTCACGGTTCTGGAGATGCCAAATGACTGGTTGAAACAAAACTCTCTGACCGGCCAATTTTGTTAAACGGCCTATTGGACTGAAGCTAGCAGAATCGTGTCAATTGCCTACAAGTTTTCAACAAGCAGTAGAATCAATCGACCAAAGTGGATGCACATGCACGCATTTCCCCGCGGCTAGCAGCTTGTGGGAGGATAGGACCGCAAGGCCACTAGGACGAGCTGGATCTGTAACAGATGGTCCAGACCAGACGGTGCTAGCTGCGACGATGCGAATATCTCGTCATTCATTCACTCGCAGCTGTGCACCTCCTGTTTGTTTGGTTTGGCGATATCTCGGTCCGTGTGAATTGAAGCTGTGAATAAGGGTGATTATACTAGTACACACGGAACGTCAAGGAACCGGACAACGTACACACGTCGCGCGTCCGGGTTCCTCAAATATTCCGAGGCTTATCCTCCCAGAGACCATCAAGACATATATTGTAAGTATTCGATCGGTAGGAACAGGACGAAGATGTGAAGCAATCGGTGAAGGCTGGACTCCGATACACCAGTGCCGGGTGACGACAGTGCTACTGAAATAATGCAGCGGGGGCCCCGGCGCCCACGTTAATTCTGTCTAGACGCGCTAGCTGATGACGACGAAGAGATAAAAGCTTTTTGTTATGCATGCAGCCCCTGGCCCTGGGGTGTGATTACATCCCTCACTCGGTTAACCTCTTACGTGGACATCCAATTGTATATTATATGTCAATCAAATAGTTTTAAAAAAATTAAAAATAATTAACAAGATAGTTTAATGTGTTATATGTCATGAAAATATGTAAGTTTTAATTCAATTTCTATAAGATATATTAAAAATAACAAATTAACCTTTAATTAGTATATATATATTGACAAATAATTTTGTTATTTTTGCAAAAACTTGTAGAAGTTAAATTTATGTTTGTGGAGTAGTATTTCATATTAATATATCTTGTCGGTTGTTTTATTTTTTTATAACCATTTAATTGACATGCAATAAATGAATAACGTTTGGTCCCATGCCCATGGTCTTGGCCTCCACAAAGGTTCAGATGCTTTCGTGGAGGAAAGGAATGGTTATGCAGTGTGTCAATGGAGCCTGCAGAGGAAATGGTGGCTTTAGGAGAGAGAAGGTGGTTTGAAAGTAGATGTATGGTCCATGAGAGAAGAGGAACCTGGAGGATGGAGATCCGGCTCCGAACAAGGTCGATGCCACCAATGGCCATCGACGAACTGCCCCCTACCGAGGTCATCGCTTCCATGAACTGCCATCGCTAAGGTCGCCGTCTACTCCCCATCCTTGTCGTTGCTCCCCGTCCTTGTCATCCCCGCACAGATCCGGCAAGCTCGAGGTCCACAAGGTGGGCAGTGGCCGAGATGGGACGAGACGGCATCCGGGAGGGAGGAGAGGGAGCTCTGGGCGGCATCCGGGAAGAGATCCCATCGCAGTGACCGGGGAGGGAGCCTCGATGCCAGAGAGCTCGAGAGTCGCCACAGGGATCTCGACGTTGTCGATCTTGTCGCCCTCCGCTTGGGAGCTCGTCGGCCCATAAGGGTTTGATCTGCGGTAGAGAGGAGAGAGAAGGTGGAGAAGAGGAAGAGGAGCACCATCGGTGGCAAAGGGGAAGAGGGAGAGAGGCGGAGAAGAGCGACATCGGAGGACCGTTGGTACGTGTGCGTCTAGGTCGGTGGTGGAGAGGGAGGGGGTTGACAGTGGGACCATTAGGAGGTTAGAGTATATATGTGTTTCTTTTTTTTGTTATAGGGTCTAAAGTATAAATGTTTCTATTGATCTGATAATAAAAAATTTAACAAGGGCTAACACTCAAAAACCTAGGGGTTAAAATAAAAAAACAGTTAGTAGTAGCCTCCATTGTAGGGTGGTGTGACTTATTTGTGACCTTTGCCTATATAGCAACTTTAGACCACTTATAGCAGCAGTTTTCATTATATTTGCTCTTAGGGTGAGTTCTTCACCCAACTTTTCCAACTCACATCTCTCTTTTTTCACGCTCACGTTTTTCAAACTGCTAAAGGTATGTTTTTTGCAAAAAGTTTCTATACGAAAGTTGCTTTAAAAAATCATATTAATTCATTTTTCAAAAAAAATAAATACTTAATTAATCATGTGCTAATAAGTTGCTTCGTTTTTCGTGCGAAGAAAATTTCTTCCCAACACTCCCAAACGAACAAACCCAATCTTTCTTTGAGGCCTGAGGATGTATATTAGGCTAAGGCTGCCAGCCACCATGAGCTATATATCCTTGGCCTTTCTGTTTCCTTCATATCTAGTCCCTCTCTACTTTGTTTGTGCATATGACCGTGGCACGATGGGGTTAGGATAAAACAAGTACGTCTAAGACATTTTACCCTTTTTTATGAAAGACTTGCAAATGTAAATGTAACTATAATTTAATCGGAGTATAATTGCATTCTACACATTATCATTAACTTGTACGTAATCTATCTATCCACTATACACTAAAAAACGATTAAACATTCCACAAACAATATTCTTTCTACATTTGGTGAGATACGACTTCCTTTGGCATTCTTTTTTATACACATAAATAAATTGCCCATACATCCGTACGGGCTTCCTTCTAGTTCATGAAAAAGTTGGTCGTCAACATTTTCTTTAATTTTTTCCAAGTAAAAACTAAGTTTTTCATACTAAGAACTAAGTGCATTTCCAACAGAATATCAAAATGAATCCCGATCCTAAAATTTGACGATTTTTGTTAAATTCTTATATATTGGAGATTACTAAAAGGAGATTTAGCAGATTAAAAATTTTAGTATTTGTTATAGCCATGTTGGTAAGAACCACTCCTTGTAAAAAATAAAAGCAGAAGATAAGTCCTCCAGAATTATTTTTCCTTTTTTTATAAAATGCATGCATCAGTGGGTCCCTTCTCTCTGTCAGGGAGCCTACACCTAGCTGTGGAATAAAAAACTAGCAGAGCAAACAAATATTTTATTTGTCCCATAAAAACAACTCTAATATAAGATATGATATAAACTAATATAGATTTATAATATTAGTAAATGTTATATCTCATATTAAGCTTGTTTTTTATAAGGCGATGTACTTCGCTGGCATCAGCTAACAAAGAGATCGACATGCACTCCACTCAACATTTTTTGAACCTTATCTCCGTCTAATATTGGAGTATTAAATTTTGCTCTATTTTCAGTTACTTGGTCGTTTTCGTCCATTTTCTTGCTTTAAAAGACCCCAGCACAACAGTACATGCTAATCAAACACTTCCATTAGTACGTACAGCGCAGGGTTACATACGTGTAACGTTACTTGGTACGCAGATACTAGACCGCGGCCGGTTCTCAATCTGATCGCTATTACCAGTGGCTGCTGGCACTCTGGAATAGGTATCGTTGCGGCCGCGCCTCGCCGCCGTGCCGGTTGTAATGCTGCTGCTGGTGCAGCAGAACACGAGCGGGAGGCGACGACATCTGATGCGCCGCCAACCGGGATGCGCACGACGGCGCGCTGCCAGTCTGGTGGTGGTAGTGGGCATGGGGTACCGTCCTGGACGCCGAGGGCGACGGAGCGGAAGCGCCGGCGGGCTCCGCGATCGCGGCGTCGATGTCGGCGGCGTGGTCGTTATCGTTGTTCTCCTTGGGAACAGGAACGCCCGGATCTTGAGCGGCTGGAGCCGGTCCCGGCTGGCCGCGTCGTACTCCTCCAGCAGGTTGCTGAGGTCGTCGTCGCTGGTAACGGAGACTAGCGCGTCCAGGTCCTCCGTCCGGAGCTGGCACCGCACCCTACTATGAAAAACATTATCGCAAGCAGCCGAAAATGATCTTTACGGACGGGGCGGCCGTCCGCCTATAAGAAAACGACTGTGAAAATCGCCGATCTTCGCAGGCGAGGAGGCCGTCCGCCTACGAAGATAATTTTCGCAGGCGGACGTTGGCTAGTCCGGTCCGCCTGTGAAAATATGAATCTGTCGCCTGCAAAAAAAAAATCCGCCTGTGAAGATAGGTAGAAATTTTTGAAATTTAATAATAATTTGCCCGTTAATAGAAATTTTTGCAGGTAGATTATTATGTACATATGTTAGAAGATTATCAAGCATTTGGTACTGAAAAATTTACATATATTGCATAACTCAAAAGTGTTGCCAAAATATATATATTACAATATTTTTTTACATTGTGACTTCAAATATGCTATCTAGTTACATTATGGCATAGCAGTGTTCCACTCCCGAAGATTCTTGAATTCGTCACTTGTCGCTAAAGCACCCTCTGGGTCGAAGAAATCTCCTTTGACATGACAGTACTCACGGTGGATGAAGTGACACAGATGACGCTGGACATTTGTGATGCCTGTATCGTCAAAGCTTGTTCGACGTTCTAATCTTGGCAACTGCATGCATTGAAGATAAACAATATATTAGTACTATAAATATGTGAAGCTGTCTAGTACATAGTATAGTATAGAGACTTACATCCTCTGCGTTAGTCCTGTACCTCCCATTAACCCTAAGGAATTTGCACGCGTAATACCCGCAAAGGACAGTTCCTCTAGGTTGCTTGTGAGACTTCAGGACATATCATAGAAAAAATAGTTAAAATTTTCAATTAGTGAAACAATTGAAATACATTAAGTGAGTGGAGTACTACCGGCCAATAGGTACGTACTAGCAGCTTCTCCCTTGTTCGGGTCTGTTCTCCACCCTTGAACTTGTAGTATCGGTACGCACTGTATGGATATCGTACCGTTTCACATTAAGGAGGATATTTATTTATAATACATTCATATAAAAATGCAAGAGTCATAATCACTTACTACTGTAAGATTGTTAGAAATTCTTTGTATTGCTGATGTCTGTAATCGAGAGGGTCCAAGACTACCACGGTTCCGTCTTTAGGGTCGATGAGTAAACAGATATAATGATCGCTACATATTAACAACAGTATAGTTAGTTAGTACCAGCTAAAATAAGACATATGTGTAGAAGATAAATGTATCGGACGTACTTAAAATTATAAGCGGCCATGACGACTCTCTTATTTTGAAAGTGCAAGAAGGCTCGTCCAATGTACTGTGCGACAGTAATCAATTTCTCCTTGTGCAAGCCCTTCTTGTATTCAACTATCTCTATTGGAGTCTTGCCCTTCAGCTGGTCTGACCCTGGTGCTAGCCTGACGGTATGCTGTGTTTGCCAGATCCGAGTTGGATCCAAGAAGCCGATAGGTTCTTTTTTCTTCTTAGCATCCATGTATTGCATCCTACAGAAGAAGTTTGTTAGTAACAATCACATGGATTTGTATTGTACACATTTTTCATGTAATTAATTAAAACTCATACTCACATGCACCAAATAGCAACATAGTTGACGTCCATCTTATCTTGACGATATATGGCGTGGAGATCTGAGAAATCTAGCCATACGTAACCTTCGCGCCGAAATAATCTGCCGGTGATCGAGCTGTTATATTGCCCAAGCCTTTCTTGCTGGCTTCCATGTAGAAGGTATGTAATCTTCTCAACTCCCATGGTCCTTCGTTTAGTACCCAATCCGGCAAGAGTGTTTTCCCGTGTTCGTACTTTTCCGGGCAATCATTAGTTGGCCAGTATGTTGGCCCGGCTAGTTCAGCGGCCTTCTGGGGGTCATCATCTCTGAGTTTGGCACGTTCCTTACCCCGTTTGAAGACGGTTACCATGAACTTCTCCTTGTTCTCATCTTTGGACTTGGAGTCGTGGCTCCTAAGCACTCTAGGTACCTCGGGGTCTTTCGCAGCAGAAGGGTCTTCAAATATTTCTAGCTCTGTACCGTCCCATTCCAATCCTGGGACTTCTTCTATATCTCTCCCGACTGATGCCACTATTTGCACCTCTGGTTCTGCCACTGTAATCTCCATGGGCACCTTTGGCACTTCAATTTTCGGTGGCACTTTCGGCACTGGATTTTCCTTATGCATCTCAGGTTCCTCCACCTTATCAGTCACCTTCCTCTTAGGAGTACTTGGAGGTTTTCCCAATCCCGGTTTTGGCACCACAGGTTTTCACGTGGCGTCGGTGCCCAATCCAAAGGATATGTCATTCTTGTGCCAAAGAATTACAAGATCGACCGCTTCCCCAAGTACGGATACACCATCTACAGTAGGGAAGTCTATGTCGTAGGACTCAAACCCTTCGTGGACCACTTGCGACTGCACTTTGGCATACGCATCGGGTATAAACTCTTCATTATATGTTCTCCCAGGGATAGCAATGGCTGTAGCGGCCTCAAGAGTTTTCCCGGAGCGTCCAATGGGAACGTGCAATCTGTAGGGTGTATTCTCCTTGAGGTCATCGAAGGGGTAATCTGGCTCAGGTTCTTTGGTTTCGGGGGAGGCAAAAGCATGTGCTTGACGCAGAAATCCATCAATTGCCTTTCAAAATCCACAGCCCCTTCATCTCTAAGTTTATCCTTGTACACTTCACGTTTCTTGTAGGGGTCATGTTTGAACCCTTCCTTCCAACTCATCTTGGACGACATACCTCGAACCCTACACCCATGCTCAGGATTACCCAGCGTCGTACTTAGCACATTTTTCTCCCTCTTAGGCTTGAAAAATCTGTGAACTAGATAAATTCTCTGTTTTATTGGCAACGCCCTGCAGCTCCGAATCTTCAAACGATACTTTGCCTTCATCCATGATCTTCAGAGTTCTAGCTCTTACCCAGTTCCTTGATCTCTATGTCCATTCCTCCATTAGTACCGGAAGCCCCGCCTTCCTCATGTCCTCCTCCTCTTTTGTCCACTGCTCCATCTTTGGTGCGTATCCCGCGGAGCCTAAGCGATGAGGAAATTTGTTCTTCTTGGTCAACTCTGAAAACTTATGGCTCCTTTCAATTTCTTCCGGGGATTTCTTCAACTTCAGAAAGTCGTTCCATTGATTCGGGGTTATGTTGGCATACGTCGAAAATGGTGTACGTCCCGTCTTCACAAATTTCTTGTTCAAGGTGGTTTTCCAACCACGCCAAGATTTGGCCATTGTTTGCAGTGCACAATTCCTCACTGCTGCCTCTGATCCATCCGGGAACTGGAAGATTTTCTTCAACTCTTTCCATAGGACTTCCTTATCCCCATTCGATACATGATTCCAGTCCTTGACCGTGATGGGGATCTTTTTCCTTACTATTATGCCACACTGTGAACTGAATTTCGCACATGCCGTCTTAGGGGCGAGCGGCTCTCTTTTTGGCGAAACATGGGTAACAACATGGAACCCCTCATCCTTTCTATTCACGCTTCTCTCACCCCTCCTTTTCTTTGCCTTTGCTGACCGTTTGCTTTTCTTTGAGCCAGTTGTGTTAGCTGGGACCTTGTCGTCTTTCGACGGATCTTTTTCCTTCGGCTCCCGTTTTGATCGTCGTGGCGCCGTTTCCTACGAGAAGGTATATATCAAAGTTTCGAATTAGCTCGGGCTAATAGTTATCACGGTGAACAGTTTACATATTAAGTTTACTTACCCCTTCTTTAGGGGGTATGTAGTCCTTGTCGCCTTCTTCACCGTCGCCCTTTCTCCTTCACTTCGGGCTTGGGCATGGATCGCTTGGCGACGAGTACTCATCGTCAGCTACGTCGCTGTCGGAACTATCTTCCGGTGGGACCGTTGGTTCCGGAGCAACCACAATTGCAAGGGACGGCTCTTCCTCTCCTAAACCCTTCTTTTCGGTCCCTTTAGTACTATCGGCCATCATTTCAAACTTCTAACATAAAATATAAACTGTATATGAACACTCTGCGAAACTGTGTATTAAAAACTTGTGTACATAATTGCAAAAGGTTATAATAAAAACTTGTGTACATAATTGTAAAATGTTATAAATTAGTACAAACTATTTTGCTAAATTAGTACAAACTAAAATTAGGACCAACTAATTTGCTAAATTAGTACAAACTAATTTGCTAAAAAATTAATAAGGTAACCATATCCTTCACATGTTATAAAAAAAATTTGAACATACCCTCCCAAATGTTATTAAAAAGAATTTGACAAATTCACATATCCAGCAAAATTAACATACCCTCCCAATTTCATTCACATATCACCCACATTCCCAAATTTACATTCACAACCAACATATAACCCCTCATTCACATATCACCCACCCCTCATTCCCATTCACACCCACATGCACATACATATGAACCCCCTCACAGCCACATGCACACACATATAAAAAACAAACACGCACATGCACACACGTCCGTGAACGACGAACGGCCGACGACGAGGTTCGGCCGTGGATGACGAAGGACGGGCCGACGACGAGGTTCGGCCGTGGAGACAACGGCCGGCCGAAGACGTCGTTCGGCCGAGGACGTCTTCGCTCGTGGACGACGATCGGCCAGGGAGAGAGAGGTGGCGGCGGCGGCTGTGGAGGGGCTGGCGGCGGTGGAGCGCGGGCGGCGTTAAGTTGGAGCTCGCGCGCGCGCGGTGGTGGAGCTCGCGCGCGGTGGACAGTCGGTGGCGGCGGCGGCGGCGGAGCGGTGGAGCAGCGGAGGCGGTCGATGGAGCTCGGCGGTGGAGCGACTGGCGGCGGCGATGAGGCCAGCGGCGGTGGAGCGAAAGACGACGGTCGACGGCGGTGGAGGGGGCCGGCGGCGGTGTAGCGCGCGCACGCGATGGTGGAGCTCACGCGCGGTGGACGGTCGGCGGCGGCGGCGGCGGCGGAGCGGTGAAGCGGCGGAGGCGGTCGGTGGAGCTCGGCGGTGGAGCGACCAGCGGCGGCGATGAGGCCGGCGGCGGTGGAGCGGAGGACGACGGTCGGCGGCGGTGGAGCGGAGGACGACGGCCGGCGCGAGCTCGAAGGTCGGCGGCGCGCGGAGGACGACGGTCGGCGGCGGCGGAGGACGACGGTCGGAGGGCGATGGTCGCAGGCGGGCGGCGGCGGAGGACGGTGGAGGCGTGCGGCGGTGAAAAAATTTGGCAGCCTAACGGCGCCAAAATTTCTAGGGTTCCCGTCTGGACTTAGAAGTTTTGGTGCCGCGGACGGGCCCTTATATAGGGAAACGATCTTCGTAAGCGGTCCGTCCGCCTGCGAAGATCGTCTTCGCAGGCGAACCGCCTGCCTACGAAGATCGTCTTCGCAGGCGGACCGCCTGCTTGCGAAGATCGTTTTTACTATCTTCGCAGGTGGACCGTCCGCCTGCGAAGATGTAAACCCTACTCGGCATAACAGTCTTCGCAAGCGGTCCGCCTGCGAAGATTGTTACAGAGGTGAATATATTTATTTCAAACTATTTTGTAATTTATTTTTGTAATTTGTAATTGTCTGCAGTAGTTGTAATAAAAATGATAATTGTACATACAAATATACAAATCTTAATATTATTACTTTTCAAATGTAAATCTTACTTAAATGTTTGAAACATTAATATGACTACTTTAAATTTTTTAAAAAATTTTCAAACAATGGTGTTCTTTTGCTTAAATGAAAATTGGAAACTTGCTTAGCTGAAAAATTGGAGTCATCCTGACTGCAAAGTCCAATATAAATAATTAAGATTTAAAAACTACAGACCTCACGGAACTAATCATTATTAGTCTTTCGCCCCATGAAAGCAAACCAGGAATCCATCCTGCCAAGCTTCTACCAATCCTGTATTCATGCCAAATTTATCTCATTTTTTTTACACAAACATGCCAAATTAATATATATGACAAGATCTGATCTAGATCTAGATCTAGAACTAGGAGGTGGATGTGATAGCAAAATAAAAAAAAATGAGAATTTATGTTACCACATTAAACCACTACAACAAGAGGCATCAAGTATTATACATACATCTAACATCAACGTATCAAAAGAAAGTAAATTAAAAAACATGGAGCTTTTCTTTCACAATTTTGCATGCATAAATCCATCACAAATTAAGGTCTAAAAGCTTAAAAAATTATATACCTAGTGTAGAAATGAGTAGATGTAAGCACCGTAGAAAAATCCCCCCTATATTTAAGTCACTCTAGGAGAGAGAAACTTCGGGGAGAATGAACATGGCTCGGGAAGGAAGAAGGGGCATCTTTGCAGGCGGGCCATATAAGCGGCGCCTGTGAAGATCGATCTTCGCACGCGCACGTCGTCTACCGCCTACGAAGATAGATCTTCGCAGGCGTCGCTTATATGGTCCGCCTGCAAAGATCGATCTTCGCAAGCGGACCGCCCCCTCCACCCCGGGTATCGTCTTCGCCGGTGGGATTTTGGCTCCGAAGACCATATCCGCCTGAGAAAAATTTAATCCCTACGACGTCGAAAATGAGTTTTCTAGTAGTGGCAGACACACCACCTCCTACCCGCACATCTCCCTCAGGTTCCGTTGCAGCTCTGGATTCAATTCAAACGACCCATGCACGCTTGCAGCGTAGGAGCGCCGATCGATCGAACGAACAAGAACAACCGGAGTCGTCACTCACGTGTAGTGGGTGGGAGGGTATGCCGTTATGTACCGTGTAAAGTGAGGGAGCGGTCGACGGAGACGACGCGGTTGTCGCCGCCGACGTAGCGCAGCGCGCCGTCAGCGTGGCGAGGGAGGATCCTGCCGCCGTAGCTGCAGAGGAACTTGACGCACGTCCCCTCGACTGCGGTGTCCGCTGCCTTGACGACGCACGCGACGACGACGTCGTCGTCGAGAGAGCCGAGCGACGACGTGCACGACGAGGACGACGACCAGGAGGAGGTTCCCACCATGTCTCTCCTTGGACGGACGAACGGCCGACGACGGCTGAGAATCTCGCTAGAGAATCTGCGGCGCGCGCGCGGGGAGTGGCTAGCAGCCCTCTGGCCTTGCTGGCTTTGCTACCCCCAGTAGCGAGCCGCTTCAAGCTTCATCTCGGCGACACGAACACCACCACATTTATAGCGAGTGGAGAGCGTCAAGGTTTTGGAGATGCCAAACGATTAGTTGGAACAAAACTCTGTGACCGATTTTGTTAAACGGCGTTTTGGACAGGCAGAATCGTTTCAATTGCTTAAAAGTTTTCAATTAGAATCTATCGACCAAAGTGGGATGATGCATGCATCTCCTCGATATTAGCTGCAGGGACTGTGCCGATAATTTTTTTCAGAAATTTGACGAATGTAATTATAATACTATCATTATATAATTACATTGTAAATTTGTAATTTGTATTTAACTATAATATAACTTGTAACTTTTAAAAATCCATTTGTAACATGCTATTTTCGTAAAATAGAAGTCATGAGACCGAATCCTCTCATGTGAGCGTGTCGTGATTTTTTTCTTTTTCGCTTACACAAATCTTAAAACAAATCTAACAGTTTAAAATTATACGAAAGTTACATATAAGTTATATTATAGTTATATACAAATTACAATATAATTACACTACGATTGCATTATAATTACATCTATCAAATTTTTAGAAGAAGATTTATCGACAAATATATAGCAAAACGCTTAGGGGCATGAGGGAGAACCACGAAGCCACTTGGACGAGCTAGGTCTGTAACGGATGGTCTAGACCGGGCCCTGGTGAGAGAAGGGCGGAGGTAAAGTATATGAGAGGGGGTGCCAAGGAACCCAGTCAAAAAAGATTTTAGCTATATTTCACCTATTTTTACTATATGTATATTTTCTTAATACAAACATAGACATTTATATCAGATTAAACTTGATCATTTTTATTTTATTTCAACTCCGCCCCACAGGAGAGCCTAAGACGATACGAAGATATCTCGTCATTTATTCACTCGCAGCAATTGTCCTACACGCTTATCTTACAGCTGCTGTGCACCTCCTGTTGATTGTTTGCTTTATTTGTTGATATCTCCGTCCATCTCAATTGGTGATACTGATACACACGGAACGTCTTGGAACCGGACAACGTACACACGTCGCGCGACTGGGTTCCTCAAATATTCCGAGGCTTATCCTTCCGGAGACCATCAAGGCATATATATACATATTGTAGTATACGGTAGGGACTGGACGGAGATGTGAAGCAATCGGTGAAGCCGTGAAGGCTGGACTCCATCCAGCGCCGGGTGACGACAGTGCTACTGAAATAGTGCGGCGGGGGACCCGGCGGCCGCGTCAGGTCTGTCCTGACACCAAGGTGCTATGACGACGAAGAGATGAAGAAAGCTTTGGCATGCATACAGCCCTCCCATGCGGGGCCCGGAGTGATGTAATCGAGCTAAGGCTGCCAGCAACCATGTGCTATCCTTGCCCCTTTAGTTTTCCTTGTTATCTGGTCCCTCTCTATTTTGTTTGTTTGTGTATCACCATGGCACGATAGGGTTAGGATAAAGCGAGCACCTATAAAACATTTGACGAATTTTATAAAAAGAATACAAATGTAACTATAATAATTGAAAAGTACAATTGTGTTGTGCACATAAATGAGTCATAGTGATAAAAAAATTTCGAGCATGATGAAAAAAAGTAAAAATATAGAAAAAAACAAAAAACATAGTCATGTTCTCCAAATAAAAGGCAAGAAGTAGAATCATATATAAATGAGTTATCATCTTTTTTTCATCCTTCCTCATATATATCCATTACCCACACATGTGCACATTTTGATATGGTTGTATGACTAGTATTCTTCTTTGACGTATCTTCTGACTTTACAAAATATTTGATGTAAGTATACCATTTTTATTTCCTACCATGAGCTCCACGTAAGCTTTATTATAAAAGTAGGATAAGAAAAAACAACGTCACTATCTTGGTGAGGATTAAACACATTGAGCAATCCGAGGGAGTCAATTGAGTAGTAAAATTAAACTTGGTGAGGATTAAACACATTGAGCGATCCGAGGGAGTCAATTAAGCAGTAAAAGTAAAGTTATGTTTTTATGAGAAAAAAAACCCCAAGATAATTTATCAGAGGGAGGTAAAGGCGATTTGAACCAAGGCCGTTTCATTCTTCAATCACCCAAGATAACATGGTAGACACTTTAAAATTCACAGGTACAGGTATGGCTTGAAATATATTATATGTTTGTATCATTATACATGAAGTCTTTGCTTTACTGAATTCCATGAGCTTCACTCAGGGACGAGTAAAGGATAAATGGAAAAGTGTTGTTAACAGTCGTTAAGTACAAACATTAACTGTCAACTCCTGCATAAAATAATACAAAATATAATATAAAACTTAGTGGAAAGGGTTTATTACTAAACATTTTCACTAGTATTGGTAAATATATATATGTATGCAGGTGATTTCTGGATGAATACAAACCCCATGCGACAAAATGCCGAACAATCATATGTGAACACAAGGATTAGAGGGCCCACATGTCAGTCAAAACCAATCTAAAGTGGGGCCAAACCATTCTCAACCATCATAGGGGCCTACATGTATACACAAAAGAAAGTCAGCGGCCAGAGGCGGTGGAGGTGGTTCGGCCGAACCAACCTTGGTGGCTCTAACCGCCATTTTCCACATGGTAGCTCCCTATAGGTTTCTCAAGGATAGTTACAAGTGAACAGACGTTGGAAACTACCATTACAACCGTCATATGGACCTATAAAAGGAGGAGCTCTAGGCACTCTCAAACACACTAGAAATAGAAACGAACTAATATATAGATAATCGAAATTGAAAAGAACTGTCTTTTCTATATATTTTCCCCGTTCTATTGCTACCGCGGGTCTTATGCAATCGATCGGATCATATAGATATCCCTTCAACACAACATACAACATAGGTCATCGAAAGGATCTCG
Organism: Oryza officinalis; assembly: GCA_008326285.1. Classification (NCBI taxonomy): domain Eukaryota; kingdom Viridiplantae; phylum Streptophyta; class Magnoliopsida; order Poales; family Poaceae; genus Oryza; species Oryza officinalis. The sequence goes on along the minus strand of BDMV01000003.1, from coordinate 4,399,627 downwards.
GACGACTCACCAGAGCACGAAAGCCAGTTAGAAAATGGATTTCTATTTGAAGAGTGCCTAACCGCATGGATAAGCTCACATTAACCCGTCAATTTTGGATCCAATTCGGGATTTTTCTTGGGAAGTTTCGGGAAGAAATTGGAATGGAATAATATAGATTCATACAGAGGAAAAGGTTGGTGGTGTTCTTTTCTCCTGAAGATGAAGATGAAGATAAAAATTAAGTATTTTACGCAAAACGAGGTGGTATTAACGTATGATTAATTGAGTTTTAATTATTACAATCTTGAAAAATAGATTAATCCGATATTTTAGAGCAACTTTCATATAGAAATTTTTCGCACGAAATGCACCGTTTAGCAGCTTGAAAAGCGTGCCACGAGTATCCAAATTTTCATCCACTTTTTCAGCGGATTCAAACGGGACCAAAGTGAAGTACAACTCACTTTTATATTTTAGGCATCACTTTAGTAGTGTGGACAAAATCGGTAGAGAGTGAGGGGAAGGTCCGGAGGAGTGCCAAAGCTGTCGGCACTCTCTCCTCTCTTGCTTCTTTAATAAAGTAAGTGTTCAAGATTTTATTTTGGTATTTAATTTACTTGCTTAAGTGAGATATATTCCCATTGTTGTTGGTTCGTCGCTTGTATTATTATTATGTACTCTAGTACTAAGACTCTGGATAGAGAAGGAAGTTCCCGCGCGAAGCTAGAGTAGTTATTAATAACTTAGGCATGGTGTCTAGGTTAGAGGTTATCTTACTTTCTGTGGGGCACACCCGCATCCAATGATATTTTTCTAGCCTAAACACCATGTTTATGATAGTAAACAATATCACTAACCCCCCAGGATTCTTACCCTACGGATGAACAAGTTAGAGCTAGAGCAACCTATAAATGTCATTGGACCGTTACCGTAGAATGGATCGACTACCCTACGATGAAGCAAATATACAAAGTATATACTAGTTATAGAACACATATTCAATAAAGAAATACATAGGATATAAGCATAATTAAATAAAGAAAGTAATTCTATTAATCCGACTATAGCCTTACAATAAGATTAAAGTATTGAAAATATACCTGAAACTACAAAAGGACTATAGGACCGAAGCTCCTACTCTTTATTTCTGCTAAACTATAGAGAATACAATAAGAGGAAGAGAGAATAGCTCCTTGAGGTGTGTGTTGAAGTGAAGTGATGGAAGTCCTTATATCGCTTCCATATGGCGGTTCTAAAGACGGTTGTAGGCCACCGAACTCCCCTAACCGTCATTGGGGACCAATGAGGAAGCAACACGTGGAGGGCCACGATGAGAGGAGGCTATGGCGGTTCGGCCAAACCCTGGCCCCCACCTTTCTCAACCACCTTTCTTCAGTGGCTGACTCATGGGCCACTAAGGCAGTTTCTGATGGGTTGGTCCCATTTCAAGTCGGTTTGAGCTGACTTGTGGGCCCTCAATCCTTGTGCTCGCACGTGATTCGTTGGAGGTGTGTTTCTTTGCAAGCCGACCACATTTCTCCTACACTTTAGTGTATAATTTCTACATCCACATTAGTTCTCCAAGTCTAGTACAACTACATGATTCTTTATTAGGATAAATGTAAGAAGTGCTAATTTTTTCCTTAATTGTGATACAACTTAGCTGTCAAAATTGGCACTTAACGACCGTCAACAATCGATCCGGATTGTGGGACGACGAACAAAGAGAGATTTTGAGTACAGAATCGTCTTTAATTTTTATAATACTAGATATAAAGCCCGTACGTTGCAACGGGAAATACTAATTGTTGAGAATCATGATGCGACTTGAGTATCTGAATGTTATGGACCCCAACTTACATTGTTGTATCAAGTCATGCTTGCTTTCAACTCGGTAAAGCAAATCTCTCGGTAAAGAAGAAGAGTATTAAGCATAATATAATTTATCTTTATCAATTTATTTAAGTTGGATAGTTAAAAAACATAATGAACTATTGACTTGCTGATATTTAAAAAAGATTATTACTATTTATTTGGAACTAAAGTGTATTGAATAGAATAATTTGCCTTCGATCTATGCAATCGTTGCTGGATAGGACTAGGGTTGTAGCTATTGATGTGGTTATGTTCGACTATTCATGGAGCGATGTGTTGGAAACGAACACAACAAGTGTCTATCCAATGTCACGTGCGTGAGAGAACGACCTGAATAGACCAAACGCGTGCGAAACCGACTAAAATCAGGAGAGACGGACAAAAGTTGGAGGAAGATAAAAACACTGTATTTTTTAAATAAAATCAGATTGGGATATGGACGACATATCAAAAATCCAGCGAAAACATCTTTAATTTTTATAATAGTAGAGATAGGTAAAGATTCTCTTTGTTTATTTTTTGTTGCACATGGACATGTTTTTCTCTTTGGGCTGTTTTTTTCCAAATTTATAACGCAATCCTAAATAACTGATGTGATTTTTCTTTCTACAGTGAACTGATTTTTTATAATTTTGCTATATATTTGTCGATAATTTTTCCCTAATAGTTTGTTAGATGTAATTATAGTACAATTATAGTGTAATTATAATTGTAATTATAGTACAATTTTTTTCCTAAAAGTTACAAACTTGCATGTAACTACAACGTAACTTGTATCTTGTATGTAACTTTCATATAATTTTGAACCATTATATTGTTTAAGATTTGTGCAAGTGAGAAAGGAAAAATATCATGGCACACGTAAATGTGAGGGATTCGGTCCCGCGACCTCTGTTTCACGAAAATAGCATGTTAAGAAGGACTTTTCAAAAGTGACATACAAGTTATATTGTAGTCATATGTAAGTTACAACATAATTACATCACGATTGTACTATTTACATCTGTCAAATTATTCAAAGAAAATTTGTCAACAAATTTATAGGCAGTCCCAATTTTTTATTGAACCACGTATATTTTTTTTTCATACGTATGCGCACAAATTTTGTACGCGTGTATATAAACTATTTTTGCGCGATCAAAGTATACAAATACATGTATACAATTTATACGTATATAAAATTTTATATGTGCTTATACAAAATTTGTATGCATATATTTTGTATATATATGTATAAACTTGATATATATACATACATTATACGTACATGTGTACTTCATAGATATATGTACTCTGTAAAGTTTATGTGCATATATGTAAAGTTTATATGTACATATATGAAATACTAGAAAATGCCCATGCATTGCACTGGAAAAAAACAAAACTACAATAAACATTAGAGGATCAACTTTCAACTATCGTGATCCAAGCCAAAATTCTGCGTTTCATATAATTATGAAACCGTTACTATTTTTTCGTGTTGTAAGAATATAATGGTGCAAGATAATTTTTAAGTGGGATGGAACAATAAAATAAATCTAAGCGGTCGGAGTAAAATGGTGAAAGAGTAAAATGTTTTTTAAACCGACGATTCAGTTAGAGTACTGTATAATATCTATAAGAAGAAAATAAATCAAAATGGCCCATGCAACCTTGTACCGAGTCAGCTCCTTGATCCCTGAACTCACAGTCAATTTCTCCTCGCTCGTTCTCCCATCCTCAACCAGCGACGAAGAAACACAGAGATAGTTCGAGTTAGCGACCATATCGGTGGCGAATTTACGGTGGATCCAATGATGAAATGTGCAGCCCTGCGACGGCGGCGAACACGCACAGCGTGCCGTGCTTCACCGTGTCACCGTTGATGCTGATCAGACAGTATCGCCCTCGAAAGCACTGACGACATCTGCTTGCCCCTCAGCAATATGCAGGATACATGCTTCGTCATGCTCAGCAACCCTCCCGACCATCAACACCTCCACGCCACCGTAAGGCCCATAACCACCATTGTTGACAACGACATCCATTGCTCCTATGATGGCGTCAAAGAAGTAACACCGGGACCAGTAGAGTGAGAAGGGTAGTTGCCTAGTTGGCACCGAATGGGTCTGGGATACCAGCGAACCGAACAGGTCCCCGAGATGAGAGAATAAGTGAATTTTTTCCGAGAAGACTATAGAACCAAAGCTTCTATGCTTTATTTCTACTAAATTATAGAGAATACAATATGAGAAAAGGAGAATAGCTCCTTGAGGTGTGTGTTGAAATGAAGTGATGGAAGTCCTTTTATCTCTTCCATATGGCGGTTCTAATGACAGTTGTAGGCCACCGACCTCCCCTAACCATCATTGGGGACCAATGAGGAAGCAATACATGGAGGGCCAGCATGAGAGGAGGCTATGGCGGTTCGGCTGAACCAAGGGTCCGGCTGAATCCCTGGCCCCACCTTTCTCAACCGCCTTTTTTCAGTGGCTGACTTGTGGGCCCGTAAGGCAGTTTCTGATGGGTTGGTCCCACTTCAAGTCGGTTTGAGCTGACTTGTGGGCCCAACAATTCTTGTGCTCGCATGTAATTCGCGGGAGGTGTGTTTCTTTGCATGCCGACCACATTTCTCCTTCACTTTAGTGTATAATCTATGCATCCACATTAGTTCTATAAGTCTAGTACAACTACATTATTTTTTATTAGGATATGTATAAGAAATGTTAATTTTCCCCTTAATTGTGATACAAGTTGGCGGTCGAAATTGGTACTTAACGACCGTCAACAACACCCCGAGCTAAACCTTTGCTCGTCCCTAGTAAAGATAGAACTTAGGTTGTTGATTAGGAGTTGCTACCCATGTTTTTTTTCACAATGGTACTATGTCTACAACATATCCTTCTACCAAGAAATTAAATAAGTTGTCAATAATACTTTACCTTTATTACCTTATTCCTCATGGGACTTATAGCTTCTTCTCGCCTTGGGTAGTTGAAGAATTGACTGGATTATAAAGTTCCAATCATTAACTCTTTGTTCAACTTTCATTCCGGAGTTTTTAAATAATTTTCGCAAATGAAAGCAAAGTTGATCAAATGATACACTTGATCAGTCAATGTGTATAACCTCCTCATCAAAGCATAGTGTTACCTCTTTTATGATCATACTTCTAAAGGTTTATATGTGGAGCTCAGGATAGGGATAAAAGATATAGCAATAATTGCATCACATATTTTGCAAAATCAAAAAGAGGATCCATGGAGAAAACAAATCATACAACTTTGATCAAAATGTGCAAAGTGTGTGGCTATATGGTGGAAGGTGTATGTGGTACTCCTTTGTCATTAGTTCTCTTTTATTCCTAACTTTGAGATGTAGCTATATTTTTATGATTGTCCAAGAACTTTCATGAGCACTCCTTTTCTCCTTTTTCTTCTTTTTTTTCTTCTCATGATGATTGAGAATATTTTCTACCTTTCTTCTTTTCTTCTCTATCTTTTTTAGCCACCTCTTATTGCAATCTACTAGAAGAGATATTTTAACATGGTGGAGTATTTATTGAATGAGTGAAAATGTTGCTAACCCCCAGTGTAGAGGTAAAACAACTATGGTGGGTGAATGACATGTTTTTGCTAATTTCCAATGTAGAGATAAAGTATATATGATGAGTATATGTGAATGGGTATCTTGATCAAGAAAGTATGAAAAGAGTCCCACTAGGGTCACAACAATTTGTTAAAGCTCAATGCAATAACAAAAGCAGCATATGAGTATAAGGTTTTCAATATGATCATCATATGGCTCTGGTGGGAATTCATCATCAATGAGAAACTTATAAATTTTATTCTTTTTGAAAAACAAAATTCTCCAAAAATTCAATTTCACTTAGAGAAAGATCATAGAAACTCTATTTCACCAGTTGTTGACGCCGAATCCGTACCGTCGATGTAGACCCAGCGCGCGGACACACGAAGGCCTAGGAGATCTGCTTAGCTCTAGTGCAGGTCCTAAAATTGATGAAGCGCGGGCGTGCCAGTCAGTTTGATCCTGCCATTCACAAGATATGCAAAATAGCAGAACATATAGCATATCGGCCTATCGGCCGATAACAAAAACAGCCTATCAGCCGATGAGCCGATAGGGCAAAAACAGCCGATCGGCCAATGAGCCAATGGCGCAGTTCCAGCCGATGCCGATGCCAGCCGATGCAGTTAGGGTTTCGAACCATCGGCCGCATACTGAGCAAACATCTATATAGAGGCGATCGGTTGATTATAATCCAAGGTGATATAGCATAATACAAATATATGATAAAATAAACATTCATCTAAATATTAAAGCATACATCGGCCAAAGGTCCGATGGCATAAAGTTCCAATAAGCAAATAAAGAATAAATACTCTCTCGTCATCGGCCAGATCCAATCTATATGTAAAACTTTTGGGCCGATGCAACATCCAGATAACTCACTGGCTGAAACCCCGGTGAAACCCTTATTGGCAATCGACAGGCAGGCTAGAGATTACGGTTCTAATCACGACTTAGTGGCACTAAGTATGAAAAGAAACGCAAGATCTAGACAATCAAGCCCTCGACTGATTTTCGGGGTGGTAGATACCTTAGCCAATCTAATCTAGCAAGGCGATTTAGTCGATACGGGCGTAAACCCTAAAGCGAATCTCGGCCGATAAGACTAAATCGAGAAGCCGAATCAAATTGACTAAGATATATGATAGTAGGTGCTTACGTTGATGAGATCAGAACATCGAAGCCCTAGCCCCGATAGCGCAGGCAGCCATAATGAGACTTACCTCTCGCGGGAAGGGCATGAACTCGCCGAAGAAGACAAAAAGTAAAGGTTGGCGATGCACCGAAGTTGTATTGATCATGAGATCAAAATTACATGAACCTCGGGCTTACATATTTATACCCATAGGCTATTAAAGATCCTAACAGAATACGACTCAAACTTTCCTAAAGATAAAAGGAAACAGATAAAGTCCTTATTGGACACTAAACACACTTTCCTAAAGATGAAAAGGAAACTAACAAATTCTTCCTAATTAATAGATAAAGCCGCATCCTCCTTGGACTCGGTCTTCTCTGGATAAGATCTTCCCGAATCTAACAAGAATCCGACTGCTGTTGGTAGATGGTTTAAAATAACCCCCATCGATCGATGTTGAACTCTAGGCCGATACTAGCTTCGAGCCGATATGAACCTTGGTCCGATGGGAACTTTGGGGCTTACCAAATTCTGGTGTTAACACATGCCCCCCAGTTTTGGAGTATGAGAAGTCATGCTTCAAAATTATCCTTGCCTTGATCACCCCAAAACTGATTCTTCTCCTCTTCTTGACATTGGCTCTTATATGCCGATACCGTCTGAAGTAGATGAGCCAAGTTGTGAAACTCGCAGAAAAATCTACTCTTGATAGGCGCTGACAACCTTTGAAACGCTAGATCTGCTAGTTGTTCATCACTTAGGCTCAAACTATAACACCAGTTGCGGACATCATGAAATCTTTGAATATACTCCACAGCCAATTCCCCTTCTTGTTGTTTGACTGATATCAAATCTGACAACTTCAACTCATTGTTCCTAGCAAAGAAGTACTGATGAGATTGCTTCTCCAGATCAGTCCAACCTTTGATTGAGTTCGGTGGCAATGTCAAAAACCATGTGAAAGCCGATCCAGTCAAAGATAATGGAAACAACCTAACTTTCAGAGCTTCTTCAGCCGATGCTTCCCCACATTGAGCTAAGAACCGGCTGACATGTTCCATCGTAGACATATCATCTTGCCCTGAAAACTTGGAAAAGTCTGGAACCCTGTATCGGCTTGGAAGTGGAACTCTATCAAACCACTCAGGATATGGCAGCCGAAACACAGAAATCTATCCCTTAGGTCTAACTCCAAACTGTTCCTCCATTGTTTTGCAACTATATCGGCCCACTCTTCTTTAGATTGATATATTTGAATTTCTTCTGGCCAATATTGTTGTTGTAGCCCATCATACCGACACGCTTGCCCCCCAAGCCAATATTGCTGTTGCTGATGATGTTGAAGTTGTTCACCAATCTGCCCCCCAAACTGATATTGCTATTGCCGATGATCTCTCTGAGCAATTATCTCATTAATCGAGTCTATTCAAACCACACCATGTCTTCATCACTACACCAGATTGATCAAACAAAGCACGATGGATTGCCTTATCAAATAATTCTTGAAACTCTGAACCTGGGATGTCAAAATCACATTCCCCTGCTTTCTTCATCGGCTGCAGCGATTGTTCTTCCTTTTTATCCATCGACTGAAAAGATTGTCCTTCTTTGGCCTTGACTTCTTGATCAGACATATTGTTGTGATTGCGGGTCCCATGAACCCTGTAGAAAATCTGCAATCCAAAACACTGTCCCACCAGGCGTGCCAAAAATGTGTTGACGCTGAATCCGTACCGCCGATGTAGACCCGGCGCGCAGACACACGAAGGCCTGGGAGATCTGCTTAGCTCCAGTGCAGGTCCTAAAATTGATGAAACGCGGGCGTGCCAGTCAGTTTGATCCTGCCACTCACAAGATATGCAAAATAGCAGAACATATAGCGTATCGGCCTATCGGTCGATAGCAAAAACAGCCTATTGGCCGATGAGCCGATAGGGCAAAAATAGCTGATCGGCCGATGAGCCGATGGCGCGGTTCCAGCCGATGCCGATGCCAGCCGATGCAGTTAGGGTTTCGAACCATCGGCCGCGTACTGAGCAAACATCTATATAGAGGCGATCGGCTGATTATAATCCAAGTTGATATAGCATAATACAAATATATGATAAAATAAACATTGATCTAAATATTAAAGCATACATTGTCCAAAGGTCCGATGGCATAAACTTCCAATATGCAAATAAACAATAAATACTCTATCGTCATCGGCCAGATCCAATCTATATGTAAAACTCTTGGGCCGATGCAACGTTCAAATAACTCACTGGCTGAAACCCCGATGAAACCCTTATTGGCAACCAACAAGGAGGCTAGAGATTACGGTTCTAATCATGACTTAGTAGATCAAACTGAACTGATGCAGCACTAAGTATGAAAAGAAACGCAAGACCTAGACAATCAAGCCATTGACTGATTTTCAGGGTGGTGGATACCTTAGCCCATCTAATCTAGCGAGACGATTTAGTCGATAGCGGCGTAAACCCTAAAACGAATCTCGGCCGATACGATGAAATCGAGATGCCAAACCAGATTGACTAAGATATATGATAGTAGGTGCTTACGTTGATGAGATCAGAACGTTGAAGCCCTAGCCCCGACAGCGCAGGCAGCCATAACGAGACTTACCCCTCATAGGAAGGGCATGAACTTGCCGAAGAAGATGAAAAGTAAAGGTTGGCGATGCGTCGAAGTTGTATTGATCGTGAGATCAAAATTACATGAACCTCGGGCTTACATATTTATAACCATATGCTAATAAAGATCCTAACAGAATACGACTCAAACTTTCCTAAAGATAAAAGGAAACAGATAAAGTCTTTATTGGACACTAAACACACTTTCCTAAAGATAAAAACGAAACTAACAAATTCTTCCTAATTAATACATACAAGCCGCATCATCCTTGGACTCGGTCTTCTCTGGATAAGATCTTCCCGAATCTAACAAGAATCCGACTGCTGTTGGTAGATGGTTTAAGATAATCCCCATCGACCGATGTAGAACGCTAGGCCGATACTAGCTTCGAGCCGATATGAACCTTGGTCCGATGGGAACTTTGGGGCTTACCAAATTCTGGTGTTAACACTAGTTCATATCAACAACAACCTAGACTTAGATCTTCTTGACCAACAAAATCAAAAACTAAAATGAAGATTAAGCTATAAACTAATCACTAGAGAAAAATAAAACAGAGCAACTATTCATCATTTCAGTAGGGAAAACTAAGGCATTCTTACTGCATATGAAAAAGAAAATCTTTTTGGTATTTTTAGGTTTATGCAAATTTTTAACATTTTTGTGTTTTATCATGTAATTCAGAAAAGTAAAGATACAAATTACCTTGGTGGGGGAGGGACTCCCGTAAGCTAGCTTCTTGCTCATGGTGCTTGATGAGAGTCGAAACCTTGCGATCTAAAATTGGCCATCAGATGAGCCTGATTTTGCTGCATGGCGGTATTGATATCCGCCAGCTGGTCGTCGGTATGCTGCTGCCATCAGTGGGTTTCCTGGACATGCTGGTGTAGCGTGTCATGCATCTCACTGGTCTAGAGATCAAGCTCTCCCAGCTGTCGAGTGACGTCCGGAAATCCTCACCCGAAGTCGCGAAAACTTCGGGACAAGAATAAGTGACGTGCATTTGACTGCGGGGGTAGCCCACTAGAGCTGCAGGAGTGGTCGCCGATGGAGAAATTAGCCCAACGGACGCTTATGGGATGCTCCGAGTAACCACTTCTCGCAATTGGCCATGCCAAGGTACCTTCGTGATGAGTAGGCAAAGGTTGGTCCCAACAGGATGCATGCCCAGGTTGGCCGCAATCTGCCTATTGCATGAATGGGTACTGTGGCTGCTGCTATGGCAGCTCTGCTGCAGCATTCCATGCCATAGTTCGAGTTGTCCTACAAGAAAAAACTACTCCTTCGAGCCCCCTCATGCAAAGCAATGATTAGCTCTCAGCAATTATAATAGTGAAACTCCGGGTTAGGTAATGGAATTTCCCTTGTATATCCGGGGAAGAAATAAATTAAAGAGGCATTGGGACCATGTTTTAAAATATGTCCTTGCACAAAATAATCCTCATTAATAATAGAGCAAGATTGGCCAATGTCCAAGATATGGTTGTTCTCTAATGCTCCAACCTTAGTAGCAATACGAGTAATTAATGAAGTGCATTCTATAGGTCATACCATCTTTATATATTCTAGCCATTTTTTGATCATGAGTCTAACAGGAGAGATTTTAGTCTTTTTAACCATGGCAGATATGATTCTCAACTCGTCTATATGGATTGGCTTTATATCTTCCCGAGGGAAGAGAGTAAAAGCCAACCACTTGTGCATCAAGCGTAAGGTGGGGTTGTGGATGCTCTGGGCTCGTGGTTTCCCATATTCAATTTCCCTAGTGATACGTTGCCAGAAGTCATGCTTGTTGAATCCTGAAGTTGAAGACTCCAAATCAATAGAGCATCGTCTGTTGAATCTCAGGTGTAAACTGAGATCCTTCCATGTGATAGAGTATTTCGTCCCAAATAATTGGAACGTAATACCATCTCCCATGTCTTGCAATGTACAGAGAAATTGAATAGTATGAAAATATGAACCCAGTTCATCCATTGGAACAAAACCATCCCAACCTATAGCCTTCCACACAACAGCAAAATCCATGTCCATACCTATTTTGGAGAGCAGAGTTGGGTTGTACACTCGCGTATGAGCGAACACATAATCCTTGAGGTGATTGTAGCCTTGCAGCTCCCAATCGCCTTGCAAGTCAAGTGCGGTATTGGGACGGAGGTTCGCCTCAACATGCTCCTCGTCCATAGGCACATGGCCATGGAACTCTGCTTGTCCTTCAGTCGCGTGTACTCGTAGGATGTGTACACACTTGAGCTGGAGGATTGGTGATGTGAGCTTGAGCCTATTGCCCGCTTCATTGCGCTGAGGAGACGCTTGGCACCTTTCTTCATCCTGCATACAAGAAACAAGAACACACAAGAACACTCGAAGAATAGGTTACATTGTAAATAGGTTAGCCATCCAAGAGTTAGTTGTTCTTGTGGAGCTTGGTTGCAACCAAAAAAAAGCCGTCCTTGTGGATAGTAACACTCCACAAAATCGTTGTTGTGGGCGAGAGCGCACCACAACAATCGGTCTTGCGGGGTAGTGATACCACCACAACATGTTCTTGTAGCACCACTTAGATAACTTGTTATGCAAGAGGAAGAAGGGAAATATTTTTGCTCAAACTTAAAGCAAGCACATGAAGTAAACTATAGAAGAAAGAGAGAACACAAGAGCAAACTAGTGCTACTTGGTTTGGGGCAAGGAGAGCGATGACCCAATGATGTGACCATAACTACCATTGATACAACCATCGCTCACATCATACGACAATTGAAAGACATTGAGATTGAGCCACAGAAGTTATGGAATCCAATTCGGCCACTTGCTACAGCGCGGACTTCAAACGGCCGCCAAATATGCATACGAGATTCGTTTTGGGCTCATGAGTACTTGATAGAAAGCTCTCGGAGTCCTCTTTCCAACGGACCATCCTCATCTTCAAATTCCTTCTCAGTCATCCGCAATCACAAAAACAATGTGTTGCATCACCTGTAATGGGACTAAGGGCTTGTAACTTGATCTGGGACACTGGCTCAAGTGGGGCCCATGTGGAGTGTGCCCAATCTGATGGAGCACAACCCTAGGGGCCCCTTGGTCAACCTCCCACCTCTTTGAATAGCTAGGTACTCCTTTAGGGTTTCTCAGGTTTTGTTAGATTAAAGTTTAGCCATTGCTACTTTATCTTGTAGTTACGTGTGTCGGCTAGACCACTTAATTACTTGTCTTCGGAGCCCCACCTTATCGTGAGCTTTAATTCCTATTTGCAATTCAGATTGCTTTTATTTTTTTCTTGCTTGTTTCTTCAATTTGCTTGCAGAAATAAGGTTGATTTGCACCAGCAGGATCAATAACCCACGAAGAGGTGTATCGATCGCTAAGGCGCAACACAACAACATCTTGTACGGTTGTAGTCGGGTCATCAACGTTTCTCTCAAATCATAGTTATCATCAACTCACCGAAAGATCGGGACAACCAGATCCCTAAGCGTAACGAGTGGAGTTCAGGCTTTATCAAGTGGTATCAGAGTAGCTTAGTGTTTATCAAGTGGTATCAGAGTTTTCGTTGCTCGATAAGTTTTTATCTACCTACAACAAGAAAATAGCCATACAAAAAAAAGGATTATCCTTTACCTAGCCATATTTGTGTCATTGCATCATTCTTTTTAGTTTTTGCTTTGTTGAATTTTGTGTTGCATCGTCGAGTCGTGTTGGCGGTCTTAGCATCTAATCTGTTTAGAGCTTCGAGTTCTACTCACATTTAGTACCACTGTCATCACCGTCCCTGTGTCTTTGTTGTTATTGGGACCTATGCAAACAAAATCATGTCGCCGCTAGGGTTCCGTTTTTCTCGTTTTGGGCATTTTCTGTCCATTGGTTTTGGAGTTGCGTCTAGGGTTTCTGTCGTGTGGTTGTGCCCTGTTCCGTGTCCGTGCTGTTACCGTGAGAAAGATGGAAGGAGGAGATTAGATTAGATTAGATTGGTTTTTGTTTGTAAAAAAATTTGGTATCGGATTTGAGTTCCGTTTGCAAAAACGAAATCCATACAAGGAGAGCATTCCATTTTTGTATAGATCAAATTTTATGGTTTTGACTTTTACATTTGAGTCCTTGTAATTTTTATATTTACATTTGAGTCCCTGTAATCTTGTATTCAGGTCCTTAAGTCGTTATTGCTGAAAAAAGAAAAGAAAAGAAAAAAGGCAGAAAGGTGCTTAAAAAACAAAAGCCGCACCCAAAAAAAAGGAAAGAATGGAAAAAATAAGAAAGAAAGAAAGAACAGAGAAAATCAGTTGTTATCTTTGAGTTTGTTTTTGTATATCAGAGTTGTGCTTGTGTTGTTCTTAATGCTATCTTGTGGTATCGTTTGTGTCTAGGCTCGCGTCTCTAGTACGTTCTAGCCTAGGACCAGCACGGTACTGATTTTGAACAATTATTCAACTTTGCATTCTCTGATTTGATCATTTTCTATTTCTTTGCTACGTATTTAAGCCTTCCCAGAGCTCTACAGATTTGATTGCAACCGTATCGCAAGTGTTTGCCAAGGCATTGATGCATCCAACCTCTATTGGGGTGTTTGGTTGAGTCGGTGTATGTCATCATTTCGCTTGCATTGGTAAGAACTTGTAAGAGCTTGGTTAAAAGCTTGAGTGTGTGTGTGATTTTTGAGCTTCCACTACCTAGTAGTTGATAGAAGCGTGCATATTTTTGTGTATGTTTCTTGTTTTCTACTAACAATGGCAAGGATACACAAGACAATTGGAGATAACTATGTTCAACATAGACATTTTCGTCGAGACATGAGGAGTGATCAACATGATACATATGAGGTAAGTGACGTTGTTCTAACCAAGATCAAATATGCACTACCTTATTTTGAAGGAAATTATGATCCTCATGCTTACATTAAATGGGAACTAGCGGTTGATAGAGAATTTAAAAAGTATGATTTATCTGAGAAACAAATGGTTATGTGTGCCTCTGGTGTTTTAGTGAAAAAAGCTTCTTATGATTGAAAACATCTTTGTAGGCATAACAACATACCACAATCTTAGAAAGACTTGAAACGATATTTGAGAGATGTTTATGTTCCCATGTATTATGCTGATATTCTACTCAACAAACTGCAATGTTTAAAACAAGATACTAGAACTGTTACTTCATACTATCATGATATGCATGCTTGTTTATTACGTTGTGGATTAGATGAATGTGAAGAAACTACAGAATTGAGGTTTTTACGTGGGCTTAACAAAGAAATTCAGGACATGTTTGCTTGTCAAAGTTACAGATCTCTTTATCATTTGTTACAACTTGCTTGCAATGCTGAAAGTCAAATTGAGGAGGACATGAAAAAGCAACACGATATGTTTTTGCCTCCTATTACTAACCATTTGCAGTAAGTGCATAGTCATGAAAAGAAGGAGAGAGACATGAATGAGCCGTCATTTCCATTGTTCACACTTAAATTCGTTGCACCTCTATCATCTAAAGAAAGCATGAAAGGTAAAGTAAATGGTGCTGAAATTAATCAAGGTGAGTGTGCAGCTAATGAATTGAATATGTCCACTTTTCATGCTATAGTAGAGCAAACATTAGTGGAACCAATTGCTGAGATGTCTTTGTCACAAGTTGATTTACTTGTTATTCCTTGTGATAAAGAAGAGTTGTGTCATAATGCTTCACTTATATCCATGCCATAACTAGTGAATGAACATGCTATTTCTAGTGTGAAGTCTTTATGTGTTGATTTTAAGCATGTTGTTCACATTGCTAATCAAGTTGAGAAACATGAATTGCTATCATCTTTAAATACATGGGGCTATGTTCTGTTTGATGATTTTTGTGAGCTCGATAATTTGAAAGAGAAATTATTTGCTATTGATTTGCCTTGTCCAACAAATACTATATTTCATATCTTTGGTGCACAATGCAGCTCAGGGTTTATCATCGAAGAGCTGAATTTATAGGAGGGGAGGTGTCCATGGTTCGGCCAACCCCTGTAACAGCCCACCCTCCAGAACCGCGTAGCCCAGCCCAACTGACGGACGGGCCCACTTACACAAAACACTCCACTTACACTTTCGTCCTCGCTTCGTGTAAAAGGGTGTTAATAGCAGATTTTCGTAATCTACTTGGAGAGGAAAAAGAAAACCGATGTAGAGAAGAAGAAGCGATTCAAGTCGGATCAGTTGTCCTATTGGACCAAGCCGGAGTCGGACCAAGTTCCGTATCGGACTCAGCGGTGCATGGGACCAGGTGGAGCGTTAGCAGAAGGACCGTATCGGCCGATGCGGGTTCAATGCGGCCATCGGCCAATGGAAGCAGGAAGCTGATGGAGGCAGCGTTGGCTCGGTTTGGGCTTGAGTTAAGCTTCAAAGGAGATTGCCAAATAGGGATAAGGTCCTAATTGTATCTCTTAATTAGGAAGTTAAATTAGACTCGGTCTAATCTAAGGCAAGAGTCCGCCATAAGGACTTGTTTGTTAGTTAGAGATAAAATCGTGTCCTATCTGGACAATGTTGTAAATCACGGGTATAAATATCCTGGTAGTCTGTATGTAGAAACTCTCTCAATATTCAACAATCAACAATTACAATCTACTCTCGGCGCATCGCCACCCTCGCAAGAGGTTAACTTCCAGCGAGTTCTAGCTTCCCCAGAGCAGAGGTAAGAACTCGTACCCGACGATCTATATCGTCGGGGCTAGCGTGTCGCTTTAGACACGCTAAGCCCTGTCAATGTGATCGTCGTTTATCATGTCTTGGATGATCTTGACGTGGCTTTCTAACTCTATCTCGCCAGCGATTAACTCATTTTAGAGTTTATTGCCGACGGTGGTTGAATTAGTTTGCTTATCTGGATCATCTAAAGCATCTACCATCCCCAAAAGCGATCGACAGCTTGATTTTCTTTGTGTTAGTTCTCAATTCACACTTTGAGTTGTTATCGACCTTAGTCCTGTTTTGAGATCTAACTCAAAGCCTGTTTTCGATCGTAATTAAGGATAGTGCCGGGGTTTCAGCCGGTCTTACCTAATACATGTGATTACTTTATGTTCTCATATGTATTTGCCATTTGTATGAGTAGATCAACAGATATAAATATATTTGTCATAGATTATTCTCAAGATTTCTCTGTGAACAGTATATTTGTATTGGTCGATTGGTTTGTACAAGTTTGCACTAGAGTATTAGCTAGTGTATTTATCTTAACGATCCTTCATCGGCCAGTTTCATCAAGTTGATATAAACATATGAATAAAGGCCGATGAGATTAGATCTATCTATTAATCTTATTTCTATTATAACCTCAAGTAGGCCAATACAGCTTTGCCCTATCTGCTAGGAACTTACGATGTGATATCGGCCTATCAGCCGATCGGCCATCGTTTACTAACTTGGTTTACTTGTTTATTCTTGTTGATTGCAGATCAAATCAACTGGCACACCCTAAAAACACCTAGGCAAGCCATTGGACCTGTACTGGAGTTAAGCAGATCTCCCAGGCCGCCGTGGAAACGTGGAACCCGCTTTGACGGTGGGCGGGTCGAAATTCTGCGCCAACACGCTTTTGGCACGCCTAGTGGGACCAAGAAGAACACGAGCTTCACACCATCAACAAATTCACTCCACGATGTCTAAGCAAGGGGAGATTTCGGAAGAAAATGTTTTCTCTGTGACTGTCGATCAGCTCAACGAGGAGCACAAGACCGATATGGCAAAATTGGTCTAGCAATTCCAGAACATGTATTTGCAGACATATTCCAGGACTCGGCAAGCCACTCTCATTCAAAAATCTAAGGTGATAATGGCGAGCCCTGGGGATGGAGCCAGCACGTCGGCGGCAGCCCAAGATCAAGCCGTCAAGATTGAAGATGATGCTCGCTGCGCCGCGTTGATGCTGCAAGACCGTATCGACTCCGCGGTTCACTCAGCATTGATCAACCAATCTGGAGTCCTGGTGAACACATTGACCAATATAGTCAAGTCGATATTAGACAGTTCCATTCACTAGTACAAACCTCAAGGGCCGATCTTCTTGCCTGAAAACAAGTGCCCTGCATATCGGACCTTGAGGACCAATCTGAGTACGGTTCCACAGCCGACAGCACCGATCCCACCTCCATCGGCCCAGCTAGTGCCAACCATGCCGTTGGACTTGACCAAACAAGCGGGAGGAAGTCCCCAGCACATCATGGAAGATCAATTGGCGCAATGGACAAGGGGGAGACAAGCTCCGACAGCTTTGCAATAGCCAATGGTTGAGCCGATACAGCAGGCCTCTACCAATCCAACATTGGCCGGGCAAGCCCAATTCGCTTTGCCAAGCAATCCTCTAGAAACAGCTACCTACAACGCACCGCAAGGCTACCAGCAGTACTCTACAGGGCAGTATGATGCACCAAATTTGAATCATCATTTTCAGCCATACTCCCCTAGGCAATATCAGCCAGAAGGTTTCCAGCAGCCTTATCACCAAGAGCTTCCGCACCAGCCCACAGGAGTCACTCAAGCGCAGTGGGCCGATATGATAGCCGAAGTGATGCGTGATCAATTTGGTTTAAAGCCCAAGGAGAGTGCAACCGTGTATCGGCACACGTACCCACAGGAATTTGACAGAGTGCCGCTGCCAAGCCGATACAAGATTCCTGACTTCTCCAAGTTTTCAGGGCAAGACAATGTCTCCACATACGAGCACGTTAGCCGATTTTTAGCCCAATGTGGAGAGGCATCGGCTGTGGAGGCACTAAGGGTAAGGTTTTTCCCTTTGTCTTTGTCAGGATTAGGTTTCACCTGGTTTTCCTCGTTGCCCTGCAATTCTATCAGAGGATGGATGGACCTGAAGAAACAATTTCATCGGTATTTCTTCAATGGTGTACAAGAGATGAAGCTGTCCGATCTTACCGCCATCAGGTAGAGAATTGACGAATCGGTCCCGGATTACATTCATCAATTCAGAGACACCAGAAACAGGTGTTATAGCCTCAGCTTGACCGATTCCCAGCTGGCCAATCTGGCGTTCCAGGGGCTACTTGGGCCGATACGAGAAAGATTCTCATCGCAAGAGTTTGAAAGTCTAGCTCAGCTAGCACAAAGAGTATTGGCTCATGAGCAAAGGTTCCAGGAGGTGAAAAAGTTCGCAGAGAAGATTAACAGTGTTTATCAGGACGCCTCCAATGAAGATGAAGATGTCGATGCTGAGGTTGACTTGGCTGAATGGGCCCGGATGAAGAAGCCGACAACATGTCAATGGGCCAAGAAGGGCGATAAGGAAGACAAATTTGACTTCGACATCAACAAGGCCGATAAGATATTTGACCTGCTGCTGCAAGAGAAACAGATACAACTGCTAGTAGGTCACGTGTTGCCATTGGCCGAGGAGATAAAGAAAAGAAGATATTGCAAGTGGCATAACACATACTCTCACCATATGAACGAGTGCAAAATATTTTGGCAGCAGATACAATCGGCCATTGAATAGGGCATGATCAAGTTTGATGAAGCCAAAAGGCCGATGAAGATAGAAGGACACCCGTTCCCAATTAACATGGTGCGGGCTGACAGGGCCGATATCGATGCCTATCAGGCCAACAAACGACCTCATCAGACTTCAGAAGGACTCATTAAGAAATATCAGCGGAGACGTGAAGAACAAGCACAAGACTATACTGACCAAGATAAATCCGATGACCCTCATTGGGAGTGTGAGTTCTTCCGATTTTACTAGAACGAGGGTATGAGGTTGCCAACGATACAAGAATGTCCTGCATGCAACGATACGGAGAAATCCTACCAGGGCAGCTCAAGTAGACAGGCACATCGGTCGATCAAGCAGAGGAAATCTGTGCACGAGAAGCTGGGGCCGATGCACCATGATCGTCAGGCGGAAAATGATGAGCAAGTCCAAAACCCTCAATGGTGCCCAGAAGATTTATTTAGCAAAACGCAGAAGCGACGGGTCCAGAGGTTAAGACAAAAAGAAAAGATCCAGGAGCAACAGGCAGCAACCGCCCATCAGCCCACCAAGACCAGGAAAGAATGGAAAATAAAGTCTACAGTGGTAGCGGCCGATGAGGATAAAACAAAACCAACTCGAGCTCCTGTGTCTGCAAAAGGTAAAAGCATAGCATCGGCCTCTGTTAACATGGTTTTTCTATTACCAGCAGAGTATAGTATATAGATGGCCGATGAAGCAATAGCCGATGACGAGATGGAGCAATCTTCGGCTAAGCTACAGTTGTCACCAGAACAAGCCGTGTCCGACAAGACAGCCGACACCAGTTATAGGCACCTCCGGCCATTGTACATCAAGGGATACGTCAATGGGTGGCCGATGACGAAGATGCTAGTCGATGGTGGCGCAGCAGTAAATTTAATGCCATATACAACTTTCAGGAAGCTTGGAAAAGTACCTGAAGATCTAATCAAAACAAACATGGTGTTGAAAGATTTTGGTGGCAACGCGTCCGAGGCAAAAGGGGTGTTGAACGTGGAGCTCACAGTTGGCAACAAAACAATCCCTACCACCTTTTTTGTCTGTGATGGAAAGAGTTCCTACAGCCTGTTGTTGGGACGAGATTGGATCCACACAAATTGTTGCGTCCCTTCAACAATGCATCAATGCTTTATTCAGTGGCAAGGGGACCAGGTTGAGATCTTGCAGGCCGATAGATCAGTGCATGTGGCCAATGCCGATCTTGCAGTTTGGGAGATTGAAGGAATCGATTGCCTGTCCGAACGAGTTTGGGAGGCCGATTTCTTAAAGGTAACTGACTGTAATATCGAGCCGATCGAAGACGAAGACAAGCAGTTACTTTAACAAAGGCATAACATCCACCAGCGAAGATGAACAAGTTAGTCCCTACACAGAAGATGCGGTGGATGAATTGGACGGGAAATTGGGACAAGGCTTCACGTCGGCCGATGAGCTTGAAGAAGTAGACATAGGGATAGGTGATAGACCTAGGCCGACGTATGTAAGTGCTAACCTACCAAAGGAATATAAGAGTAAATTGATACATCTTTTGAAAAATTCATGGATTGCTATGCATGGGAATATCATGAGATGCCTGGATTAAGCCGATCGATTGTAGAACATCGGCTACCTATAAAACTAGGCTATCGGCCGTTTAAACAAGCTCCCAGGAGATTTAAGGCCGATATGTATGAAGCTATCAAGGCAGAGATCACAAGACTCTATGACGCCAACTTTATCAGACCTTGCCGATATGCGGAGTGGGTTTCCAATATAGTGCCAGTGTTGAAGAAGAACGACAAGCTCAGGGTGTGCATCGACTTCAGGGATCTAAACAAGGCAACGCCAAAAGATGAGTACCCTATGCCGATAGCGGATATGCTAGTTGATGCTGCATATGGACACAAGATTATCAGCTTCATGGATGGAAATGCAGGCTATAACCAATTTTTCATGGCTGAGGAAGATATTCACAAGACAACTTTTAGGTGTCCGGGGGCAATCGGCCTGTATGAGTAGGTCGTTATGATGTTTGGTCTAAAGAACGCTGGAGCCACATACCAGAGGGTGATGAATTACATTTTTCACGACCTTATCGGTTCCTTGATTGAGGTATACATTGACAATGTGGTTGTGAAGTCAAAAGAGTATGATGAGCACTTGGCCGATCTACGCAAGGTACTGGAAAGAGCAAAAAAAATATGGTTTAAAGATGAACCCTAACAAGTGTGCCTTTGGCGTATCGGCCAGTCAGTTTTTGGGTTTCTTGGTCCACGAGAGAGGAATTGAGATCACGCAGAAGAACATCGATGCCATAAAGAAGATCAAGCCTCCGGAGAGCAAGACCAAGTTAGAGTCCCTGATTGGGAAGATCAACTTCGTTCGGCGTTTTATATCAAACCTGTCAGGCAGGATAGAGCCGTTCACTCCATTATTGAGGATGAAGGACGATCAAGAATTTGTATGGGGTGGTAAGCAGCAAAGGGCGTTGGACAATATCAAAAGTATCTGAGTTCCCCACTAGTTTTAATTCCTTCACAGAAAGGAGTTCCATTCAGGCTGTACCTATCAGCCGATGAGAGGTCTATGGCTCTGTTTTGGTTCAGGAAATCGATGGTAAAGAAAGAGCTATTTTCTATCTCAGCAGAACATTGTTAGATGCTGAAACAAGGTACACACCAATGGAGAAGCTATGTTTATGCTTATATTTTTCATGTACTAAATTGAGGCATTATTTACTTTCCAACGAGTGCATTGTGGTAATTAAGGCCGATGTGATGAAATATATGGTATCGGCCCCTGTGCTGAAAGGGAGAATTGGGAAGTGGATTTTTGCCCTGACAGAGTTTGACCTCAGGTATGAATCGGTCAAAGCTATCAAAGGACAAGCCCTAGCCGATTTCATCGTTCAACATCGAGATGATTCAATTACATATTCAGATATTGTGCCATGGACACTGTATTTTGATGGATCTGTTTGCAGACATGGATGCGGTATCGGCCTGGTCATCATATCCCTAGGGGGCAAGCTTTGAGTTTGCGTTTACCATCAAGCCCTACTACACCAATAATCAAGCAGAATATGAAGCTGTTCTTAAGGGTTTGCAGTTATTACAAGAGGTTGAAGCCGATTCCGTATAAATTATTGGTGATTCACAGTTGGTGATCAATCAACTTTCTGGGGAGTATGAGTGCAGGAATGATATCCTAAGGGTTTACAATGAAGAGTGTAAGGAATTGTTAAAAGCTTTCAAGATTGTAACGATGAGGCATATACCCAGGAAGCAAAACTTCGAAGCCAATGATTTAGCTCAGGGTGCATCAGGATACATGCCGATGGTGAAAGATGTTGAGGTTAAAATTGCTACTGTGGATGCCGATGATTGGAGGTTCGCTATCATCGAGTATTTGAGAAATCCTTCTCAATCGGCGTCACGAAAGATGAAATACAAAGTTCTACATTATGTCTTGCTCGACGATGAACTATACTATCGGACGATTGATGGTGTCTTGCTCAGGTGCTTGAGTTTAGAAGAAGCCAAAGTTGTCATGAGTGAGGTCCACGAAGGAATTTGTGGAACACATCAATCGGCCCATAAAATGAGATGGCTTTTGAAGCGCATTGGATATTTCTGGCCGACAATGCTAGAGGATTGTTTCAAGTACTACAAGGGGTGTCAGGATTGTTAGAAGTTTGGAGCAATTCAGAGAGCACCGGCATCAGCTATGCATCCAATCATAAAGCCGTGGCCGTTTCATGGATGGGGTATGGACACAAATATATATTAGCAGCTACAGATTACTTCACAAAATGGGTTGAGGCCATTCCTTTTAAAAAGGTTGATTCCAAGGATGCCATTCAGTTTGTTAAGGAACATATTATATATCGATTTGGGCTTCCATAGACGTTGACTATACATCAGGGATCAATCTTTGTGTCCGATGAGTTTGTTGAGTTTGCTGACAGCATAGGCATCAAACTATTGAATTCTTCTCCATATTATGCGCAAGCTAATGGGCAGGCAGAAGCTTCTGACAAGACTTTAATCAAGTTGATCAAGGGGAAGATTGATGAGTAGCCAAGACTATGGCATACCACGCTGGCCGATGCCCTTTGGGCATATCGGATGGCTTGTCATGGTGCAACTCAAGTGCCGCCTTATCAGTTGGTGTATGGACATGAAGCTATGCTGCCATGGGAGACCAGCATCAGCTCAAGAAGGATTGCGTTGCAAGACAACTTGACAGCCCATGAGTACCACAATCTCATGGTCGATGAGTTGGATGATTTGGCACACATCCGATTGCGAGCTTTGGAAAAAATCAAGCGAGATAAAGATCGAGTTGCTCATCATTATAACAAAAAAGTTGTAACCAAATCGTTTGAGGAAGGGGATCTTGTTTGGAAATTGATATTGCCGATTGGTTCCAGAGATAACAAATTCGGCAAGTGGTCACCTAATTGGGAAGGTCCTTTTTCAGATTCATCGATGTGTTCCTCGCAATTCCTATCTACTAAAAGGATTGGACGGAGAAGTTTTTGGCAGAGCTCTTAATGGCAAATATTTAAAGAAATATTACCCAAGCATTTGGATCGACTCATGATCGACTCGCTAGCCGATTAATGATAATAGCCGATGTGCGTTGCATCGCCTTTAGATGGCCGATATACACTATCGCCCTTAGTTCAAATTTTACAACATGAGTTCTCATCTTCCAAAATTTGGGGGGCATATATATACTCAGCAATTCTTCAAATTTATCGGATGGATTACAAAATTTGTGGATTTAAAATTTTTTCAGATGGACTTTTTCATATCATATTCGGCTAATTGGCCAATGAGATATATATTACTCGAAGACAAAGTTAACTTTTTACAAGGAGCAAGTAACAGTATGGTACATCAGCTTATGAAGTTTTGAATAGCTGCAATGGCCCTGTGACGAATTTGGCCGATATCATCTATTGTCTGAGCATCATCGGCCGACGACCCGGGAGTTGGCTTCAAGGACTTACTCAGTGTTGCAAGATACTTGGCCGATGTCTTCAGCTTTGCAGTTTAGTCTTCTATCGCCTTTGGGGATGCAGCTATCTTAACTTCAACTTCTTGGATCTCCTCACGGGTTGCTTCTAGCTTCATTAGCAGTTCTGCTTCCAGGCGATGGAGTTCTTCAAGTTTCTTGTTCAAAGTGATCGGCTCAACGACCAGCTCGTCCAGTCTAGTCTTGTCAGAGTTTACTTGAGCCTTGCTGGCAGTTATGGCCGATTCCAAGCCTTCACGCTCCCGCCTCTCTGCAATTCTCTCTTTGGCCCTGTGAAGCTTGAAGTGGTACTGCTCCAAGAATATGGCTGGCGTCAAAACCTCAATCAATTCCTCAGACAGTTGGTCTTGGATTTCTTGCACCCTGCTCCTGATCGGATTGCAATTCTCCACCAGCGACTCTAAGGATGATTCCAGCCGATTAGCAATGTCAGATAGCTGGCCTTTCAGTTCTTTAGAAATTGATAGCTTAGCTATGCTGGGTGGCTCTCTGTCTTCATCATCAAGGAATTGGCCGATGTCGAAAGCGAACATATCGGCTAAACTCTGCAATCATCATAATAAGACATGGTTAACTCAGTCAGAGCAAAATCGGCAAGAGATTCAAAGTGGTCTGGTTTACCTGTGATGGGACATCGGCTGTGGTTGCATCGGCCTCCTTTTGTTGTTCTGAAGCGGCAGGCGAAGGGGTTGGCCGATGTGGTGCAGCCGATGGAGCTCGTGGCTGGAGAAAAGTAAGAACTCGATGATCAGATACACATTATCAGAAAGGTGAAGCAAAATGATCAATTCTTACTGAAGCAACTGGAGAAGGTGGTGGAGAAGGAGATGGTGTTCTCAATTGGGTCTTGGCTTGTTCACGTTTTTTTAAGGTGGCTTTCTTCGTCCTGGGTGATGGGACCGATTGAGTCCTCTCCTTAAGTAAGGATGACGCAATGACCTGTAAAAATCTAGTTACAATAGACCAGCAAAAGGGAATTGCATAGATACAAGAGGAAGACTATACTAACCTTGCGGACTGCGTGTTTGGTTCTCTTTGGTTGGGCAGCGTCAGCTGGATCATCGGTCGGTGGATCTGCAGTGGTTGTGGCCGATGGATCTTCAGTTGGTTTATCAGCCGATGGCTCCTCAGTGGTGCTGGCCGATGGATGTTGACCTTTGGGTATATCAGCGACTGCTGCATCGACGTCCTCCTCCATTACTTGGTCGTTCAGGAATTCTTCCACGGAGGGGTCCAGCTTGTCGAGGTCGGCCTGGTCATCAATCTTAGATTTTTTGACAGGTTTTTGGGCTTTGTCCCTGGCCGGCGCCTTTCTCTTGGTAGTTTCTCTGACTATCAGCCCTTGGAGCAGCGATGATACTTTTGGAGTAGTGAGGCCGATAGTTGACTCCATAACAGTTTTTCCTGATGGAGCCAAGACCAGAGCATAGGTTATCCTTTGCCCGCTGTTGCTGACACTTGGAGCTAGGGCGTCAGGAACTTGAGGGCTAATGTTGTCAATAAGTTCCGTTAGGTAGAATCTGGCTGATTGATGAAAGATATGAGTAGCCCACTCTTGCCACCATGATTGGAAGCTGATATGGATAAAGGCACTTAGCCACAATCGGTCACAGTCCCCCAAGGCTGGAATTCTGATCTCCAGGATTTTGCTCATGATCAATGCCGATGGGACCATGCCCCTGCTCTCTAGGAGCCCATGGAAGTGCAGGCTGACAGGAAGTTGTCCAAGCCCACATTGTTTGGTAGCCACCATAGGGTTATAAAATTCATATGACAAGCTGGTGCTTCTGCCTTGGAATATGCCCACTGGGAGCAGGCATGGGGTGATGTCGATCATAAAAACTTCCCTTGAGACCATATCGTCATTCAGCTTTCCCAAGGTCAGATCGAAAGGAAGCTCAAAATCAGAGTCTAAGAGATAGACGAACATGTCCATCTTGACTGATGGAGGGCCGGTGTAAAATTGGACGAACCATGTGGACATTTCTTCGGCCGATTAGCTCCAGGATAGATTGAGGCTGCTTCTCCAAAGAACATATATCTCCTAGATGAGGGATCTTCATTGTCATTATAGTCCGATGGGAAGACAGAGTCCGATAGTGGGGGTCGATCGACCATGGTGTTGGTGTAGATGGTTAACCATAGTTGAACAAACCACCATGGACCTCCATGTGCCACTGACCGATTCAACATCAAGTCCTGAGTGGCAGAATGCAGTAGCCGATAGACAGCTCCAAGAAGGTATCGGCCGAGAGGAAATTGTTTCTTTTCAACCAGAGCCCGAGCTAGATATTGGCAGTTCAAAGTGGGGCCGCAGGTTGATCCACAGAATTGGAGTATGTATGCGACCTGGGCGCCCGTTTTAATGCAGACTGGTCCTGGACTCCGAATTGCACCCGAAGTCGACTTGGAGAAGGTCTTGGTTTGGTCCCCAATCAACTTCTTTGATATTCCATGCATTCGTTATGCTCGGCTTCTTTTCCTTCATCCAAGCAAGTACCTCTGCAAACGAAAACAAACAAAACTCATTGTGTAGCAACGTATGTTCAAAAATATAACAAGTAAATCTTATGTAGAACTGGTTAACCTTTGGCTGATTAATACACAAGGTACTCATGGTTATATCTGAGCTAGTTGTGTCCTCATCATCACTTTAGACATGTTAAGCCCTGGCAATGTGAACGTCGTTTATCATGTCTTGGATGATCTTGACATGGCTTTCTAATTCTATCTTGCCAGCGATTAACTCATTTTAGAGTTTATTACCGACGGTGGTTGAATTAGTTTGCTTATCTGGATCATCTAAAGCATCTACCATCCCCAAAAGCGATCGACAGCTTGATTTTTTTTGTGTTAGTTCTCAATTCACACTTTGAGTTGTTATCGACCTTAGTCCTGTTTTGAGATCTAACTCAAAGCTTGTTTTCGATCGTAATTAAGGATAGTGCTGGGGTTTCAGCTGGTCTTACCTAATACATGTGATTACTTTATGTTCTCATATGTATTTGCCATTTGTATGAGTAGATCGACAGATATAAATATATTTGTCACAGATTATTCTCAAGATTTCTCTGTGATCAGTATATTTGTATTGGTCGATTGGTTTGTACAAGTTTGCACTAGAGTATTAGCTAGTGTATTTATCTTAACGATCCTTCATCGGCCAGTTTCATCAAGTTGATATAAACATATGAATGAAGGCCGATGAGATTAGATCTATCTATTAATCTTATTTCTATTATAACCTCAATTAGGCCGATACAGCTTTGCCCTATCGGCTAGGCACTTACGATGTGACATCGGCCTATCGGCCGATCGGCCATCGTTTACTAACTTGGTTTACTTGTTTATTCTTGTTGATTGCAAATCAAATCAACTGGCACGCCCTAAAAACACCTAGGCAAGCAATTGGACCTACACTGTAGTTAAGCAGATCTCCCAGGCCACCGTGGAACCGTGGAACGCGCTTTGACGGTGGGCGGGTCAAAATTCTGCGCCAACAAAGGGTTAACCCGGGAGTGATATGGTTGGAGGGAAGAGGACTTATAAGTTGGTTTCACTCTTACTAAACTAGCAAGGTGGTACTAAACATGTGCACACAACTCTCATGGGCCACACAGGCTAAATCCTAATTGGGCTAGGATGTCACAACCCCTCCTTGGTCCATGTGTTGCTTATCCTTCAAGGCAAGAATAAGGATATCCACCACTAAATTAAAGCGAAAACTTGGTCCCAGGAAACATGCCAATTCAAACCTCATTGTTTTCCCATGTGGTCCAATTTTATACTTTCAAAAAGATATGGTTCAGTGGGCCACCTCACAAATCTCTAAAGTTTTTAATTAGTGAGGTAATAAATCAAAAGAGATCAGCCCACTACTCATGGCATGACTCAAATTTGAATTTTCAAAAGGATTTTGCAAATGCAAGAAATTAAATATGAGTTGGAAGTCAAATATGCTAATGCAAGTGAGAAGAATCTAAATATGCAGTTGGAAAATAAATATGAGATAACTACCGAGTTTACCTTTCGGCGGAGGACTCATTATTTTAAGTCCAATGAGTGGGACTTCTCCTTTCCATTTAGTTCGTCGTGACATCCGGCTTCAGAAGTTTCCCCTCCCCGTGCCAAGAAGGAGTGAATATCCCGAAGAACCCTCTAGCCGAACCTAAGCCACGAAGAGTTCTTTTTCTTTCTTTTAGGCGTGTGCTTTGTTGCTTGTGTTTGTAGCGCGTGGTTTACATCCATGGGTTGTGATGTAACCATGCTAGGTTGTTTGCTTAATCAACTTGCAGAATAAGTGTAACCAACATCATAGCAATAAAAGATTAGATCTTTTAAGGTCTTATACTTAGTTCTGATCTATCTGTCCCTTGGTTTTCCCTCTCTCCCTCCCCAAAACTTGCACCAGATGGCTGACAACGAGAAAGGCAAGAAAGTTGGAAGCAATGGCATTAAAGCCCCAAGCTCCCAAGCTGATGAATCGCGTGGTGAAGACTACATGGCAATGGCCCAGCACATGATCAACCAGGACAACTGGCTTCTTGCAACACTATAGCAACACTTGCCGCAAAATCAGAATTGGAGTCAGAATTAACCTCAAGCCCAGGTGAATCCAGTGCAGGCACTCGCATCTCAAGGCAGCGTACCGTCACCACCTCAAAAGGCCCATAATGCCAAGTCACCAGTGGACTCGAAAGAATTAAGCATCATCTGTTTCAATTGTGATGAACAAGGGCACTATGCAAGAAACTGCCCTCAATGAAACATTGTCTTGCAGCAGTCCAAGAAGAGAAAAGCACCGCTGAGAACCGAAGAAGAGTTTGTAAGATGACCATTACTGACACAGAATGGCCTCCAGCTGGTAGGACTATTCCAAGAAGTCAGATTGGACATTTCTTTCGAGGTACACAACAGTTGACCCAACATCTTTTAGCTCATGGCAGCAGAATGTCCGATAGTGAAGATTCAAACCAAGTCTCCTTGGATGACGAAGATGAGAAATCATCAAAGTTTGACAAGTGGTATAAGCTGGTTATCTAGGGAAATCATAGAGTTATCGACCCTCGCATCGATCAGCAGAAGTATCGAACCCCCCCCCCCCAAATCAGGAAAGTTAGTATGAGGCAATTAGGGGCAAGTTGACAAGCATTGTATCAAAGTCTGAAGTAGTCGGTGGCAAGTTAGAAGTAAATGACAAGCATGGTATCCTCGTGATGACAGGCATGGTATATTAGCGGTCACAAGTTGGTATCAATGCATGATAAAAAGTTGGTGTCAAGCATAGTGAAGTTGGTGTCAAGCACAATGACAAAGGTTGGCACCAATGATATGGGTTATGAGAAGCTTTGGAACTGAAGCCTCAGCTTCGAGTACCACAACCCAGCCTAAGACAGCTAAAGGTGCAACCAGGGATGAGAAAGGTGAAGAGGAGATTGCATCTACAGTGAGATACCAACCAAGCAATTCAGAGTCGAGAAGTTTGCTCGACAAGTCTGCTAAAGAAGATACAATAGAAGAAATTGGATGAATAAGTGAAGACCGCGCTACCTACCTTCTTGCTAGCCCTTCTGAATCTCGGGGGCGAGATTCCTGTAAGGGGGTGGATTTGTCACGTCCTGATAAATTCATCCCAAGTTAAAAATCGTTTGTTAAAAGAAATAATAGAATTAATTAAAATTTGAAAATAAATCGCAAACACTAAAATATGAGCAAGAAAAATTCGAAAGTGGCTTGGAGGATTTTTCCTAAATTCTTCATGCCCTAAATTGGTCCCTCAATTTTTACATGAATTTTCAGAGCACAAGAACTAATTTTAATGCAACAATAACCAATTTCAGATTTAATTAAATGAAAAACCTAAAAATAATTCTCTCCCTCTCTTTGGGCCACTTTTGGCCCAAAGTCCTCCTCCTCTCCCTCGGCCTGCCGCCAAAGTCCCCTTCTCCTCCCTACCTCTCTTCTCCCTCTTAGGCCTTTTTCCCCCTAGGCCCAAAGTCCTCCTCCCCTCCCCTTAGCCCAGCCGCACCCCCCCCCACCGGCCCGCCCTCCTCCTCGCGCGGCCCAGCCAGCCCAGGGAGGGAAGACATCGTCGTCTTCCTCCTCCAGCTGAGCTGTCGCCTTCTCCTCTCCCTCCCGGCCGAATAGAGGCACCCCTGCCTCTTGATCTTCTCTCCCCGGTTGTTTCCCCTCCCATTTAATTGCAAAAATCGGTTCCTCTCCTCTTCCTCTTCGATTCCCCCAAGTTCCCCCTCTTGATTCGGCTTAAATTCGTGGGGATTTAATCCCTCTCCTTTGGCTGCAATGGATGGCCGACCGACGAGCTCCCCGGCCGTCCCCTCCTCTCCCCGGCCATCCCCTCCTCTCCCCGGCCGTCCCCTCGTCTCCCTGGCCGCCCCCTCCTCTCCTCCGGCCTATAAATGGCGCGGCATCCTCCCCTCCTCTCCTTTTGCCTCTCCACGTGCGGCCTCCTGTTTCCACCGCGTCGCCAACTCCGGCTGCCCCTCCCTGTTGGCCGGAGCAGCGCCAACCGTGCCGTCACCTCCCACGACATCGCAGCTGCTCCCCTCTCTCCCAGCTTTGCCTTCGTCTTGTCTGAGGTCAGCCGGAGCGCCGTGGATGCCGGCAACCCATGGTGCCGCAGCCGCTGCACTGTCTCCAACCGCCGTCATCCTCCTCGTACTCCGGCAGCCCTTACCACCTTTGCCAGTGTGCTACCTGACGTCGTGGCATCGTTTCTTTTCCCCGGCCACCGCTCGGTCTTGCCGTGCGTCGCAAACAATCCGTCGTCGTTCGTTTCCACCTTCGGCTGACCAATCCTCCTCGCTGGCACGTTGACCTGCTGCGTCACCACCGCCGTCGGTACCGCAGCGGCGTGCTTCACGTCGACCTCACCGTTGTTCGGCCGCTGCCGGCTGTCTTCGTCATCCGCTAGTCGTTCCCAGTCATGCTAGCCGTTGGCCCTCCCTTCATCAAGCCTAAGCTGTCCGCGTCATCAAGGTCGTTCGCGTCGTCGTCATCTTCCTCCGGCCGTCGTTCCCGTCAGGCCGAGCGCAGCCCGTCGTCGTCCGCCTCTTCGCCAAACCCGAAGTTCATCGAGTGCTGCCCGTTCATCTTCGTCATCCCCGAGACATCACTGCTGCCCTCGTTGTCGCCTTCGTCCTCAGCACCGCTTCGTCAAGCTCGTCATCGCCTTCGCGCAAGGGTTGCTGCCAAAGCCGTCTCCTCGTTGTCTACCCGTTCGTCTTCGTCGCCCTCATTCGGTCGCTGCCGCTGTTCCCGCGTCGCGTTGTACTCGTGGTGAGAACCCTCCCTCGCTGCCCCTTCTGCCCCGTGTTGTGGCCCTCGTGCCTGTTGTGCCATTGTCGGTCCCGGTCTCGTCCATCGGTGTCGACAGTCGTTTGGGCGGTCTTCGCGTGCACGTATGGTAGTCGTGTTTGTGTGCCCGTGTGTCCGCCTCATGCTTGCCCATGTGTGCAGCCCACGTGGCATTCGTGTGAGTCCCCGCTTGTCGGCCCCTTGTTTCGGTTGACATGCCTAGTCTCACTCCATCCTTCCCGTGGATTGTCTCTGTGAACCTGATCCACGGTGAACTAGTCGTCTGACCCATGGGTCCCACTGCCAATCGCTCGATCCTTTCCCCTCCTCGAGTGATATTGCATTACACATAATTTAATGGTATAATAATAATTAAACAACTCAGAAATATCCACTTTAATTGCACCTAAATTTTGGATGGTCGTTTATCGGCCATACGAGCTCCAAATTGACCCGTTCAAACTGTTTAAGTTTTTTCTATAACTTTAAGAACCGTGTTTGTTGTTTTTATGTATTGTGTTTGTTTCTTTCATGGAGTTGTAGCTTTGTTTTGTTTGTTCGTGTAGTTGCTCTCATTTCGGTGGTTCCTGTGGTGCAGTTCGAGTTCGCCGCTGAACCTTCCGAAGCCTCCTTTTTTCCCTGAGCAAGACAAGTCACGCTCTTCTTGAGCATATTGAATCCCAGTTTGCAAAAAGTATTTTAATTTAAATTATTGCATTCGCTATACTAAATTTACCGCGTTATAACTGTTTTATTTAGCCTTTCCTACATTCCTTGTTATAGCCTTATTATTTGTTATTGTGTAATTACCTTTGACAACCCTAGGTAACCAAAAACCAGCTAGTGAGAACTCTATATGTGGTGCTTACTAGATATTTTAGGATTATGCTTAGCCCTGCTTAAATAGAAACATTTAGTTGTTTTATAATATCTAGACTTTGGGAATGTCACTATAATCTTATTTATTTATGGATTAGAGGCTTGTTGGCCTGGACATGTTGGACTCCCCTTTCAAACTTCCCAAATTTGTTTTTGGCTGGGCTCGAGGTGCATGGTTTTGTTAGTCGCACCTCAGCCGACATAAGGACCGGTCTTCGGGGCACGATTGCAAAGTATATTCCGTGCAACCACATGTCTAATGGGTAAGGCTTAACGTATCGGTTAGTGCGGTGATGAACAAGGAAGACACGGATAGGGATGGATGAAGCCCTTGGTGGGGTCGACGTCTCTGGCAGTACGCCCGGGAGCATAGACTGTCTGCTCGACTCAGGGCACCTGGCGGGGGAAGTCTATGTCGGTATTCCTTGTTTAGGGCAGTACTAGATGGTGGGTTATGTCACGGTTTCCGCCCGTATGCCGTGGTGGCATGTGGCACATGGTGACACGTGAGGAAAACGTGTTTGGTGAGTAAAGATGTACACCTCTGGCTAGAGTATAAACTATTCGAATAGCCGCGCCCTCGGTTATGGGCAAGCGGAGCAATGACCCAAAGTTAGAGGTTTTATTCTGATGAACTGGAATAATTGAATTGATTATCTGTGGGCCTGGTTTAAGGCAAGATCGTGTTGGTGTGCGGCTTGATAATAATTTGACTAGAGATAAGCCGTGGTTTGATTAAAATACCTTTAAATGATTTGAAATGCTTATTTACCGCAAAATAACCCTTATAAATGAATCCTTGTACTCCCTTGCATTAAGTGCATTTTCTGGTGTGGCTTGCTGAGTACGGTGGTTGTACTCATCCTTGCTCAATCTTTCCCCCTCCAGTCAGTGAAGCTCTTGAAGAAGAAGTCTTAGGTGGAGTTCTGGCTTATACCCCAGTTGAGTGCCTGTGAAGATGGAGCCGTAGGCCTGCTAGTCCACTGCTGTTTTTCTTTTGTTGTCAGGCCTTATGTGCCT
Organism: Oryza officinalis; assembly: GCA_008326285.1. NCBI lineage: Eukaryota > Viridiplantae > Streptophyta > Magnoliopsida > Poales > Poaceae > Oryza > Oryza officinalis. The sequence continues at coordinate 4,366,707 of BDMV01000003.1, read as the reverse complement.
TTGTAATAATGTAAATATTATCGTGATAATTAATAAAGATGTGTCTTTTGTATCAAGTTTGTGTGGTGTACCCCGGCTTTTCCTGGGACAGGGATTAATACACTAGCGTTCGAGAAAGGTATTTTCCGGGCATGACAAGCTTCGTGTCATTTTTGAACACTGCGATCAGCAAGCAGCAAGCGGGGAGAGTCAAGTCAAGTACAACACAGGAATGACGGGGTGGGGCGTGCCAAAGGAACCCGGGACCCCGGGGGGGGGGTCCTCCAAGTCAGCTCTTAGGACCTACCTCCTCTTGTAGTAATGACATTTACGTTCTCTTGGGATGGCTTGGATTCCCTTGAGATCCTCCCTGTTTCGGCAGAGGGAACGGTAGCAGCCAGCTGAGCTAGTTGCATCTCTAACATCTTGTTGAAGCTCAACTGATTCTTGATCGCCGAGTAGACTCCCTCCATCTTGGTGTGGATGCTCTCCCAGGCCTTGTCATTGGCCTCCAGTCGCTTGGATATAGTCTCGTTCACCTTGGCCTAGCCATAGACAAGACCTTTCAAGGAGGGTTGGTTAGGATTGAAATTACTGTTGTTCCCTCCTTGGTAGTAGGGGCGTTGCTGGCTCCACCTCTGGCCTCCTTATGGATGGTACCCGTTGTTGTTGTTGTTGTTCATGAAGAATAGGTCTTCACGTGTCTTGGGGCAATCATTCCCCGAGTGTCCGTTATTGTCACAGGTTTCGCATGTCATGGGGACATCCAAGGCCTGGACCGTACCGTACATATCCGCCTTGTCCCGAGCACGTTCTTCAAAATGCTTCAGGAGGAGGTCCATTTTAGCAGTGAGCATGTCTATTTCCTTGACGGTATGCATGCCCCACCGACGGGACTGGAGCCACTCTTCACTGCATCCCTGGTTGGAGACCATCTTCACAATTAATTCCGATGCGCGAGCGACAGTTAAAGAGAAGAAAGCTCATCCAGTAGCAGCATCCACACGATCATGAGCCGACTACATCAACCCGTTGTAGAAGTTCTGAATGACAAGCCATGATGTATTTTTGGAGCCTCTCCCATGTTTCTGGTATTGACTCATTGCTGGCTTGCTGGAAGCTTGAAATTCTCCCACGAAGAGCATTGGTCTTGCCCATCAGGAAGAATTTAGCAAGAAATGTTGTTGAGCACTTCTCCCAAGTGTCTATAACACCCCTCTTGGAGTAGAACCACTGCTTCACTCTCCCAAGTATAGAGAACAGGAATAGACGGAGCCTGATGGCGTCCTGGGTCGCCCCCTTGATGACGATGGTGTCACAGAGCTCATGGAATTGCTGGAGGTGTGTATTAGCATCCTCATTGGCCTTCACATAGAACGGGGTGGCCTACACCATAGTGATAAGACCCGTCTTGATCTCGAAGTTAGCATCCCATGTGTTGATAGCTGGCCCAATGGGTAGATTTGAAACAGAGGGAGCTAAGTATTCATGAAGGGTCTTCTGAGCCATCGGCTACGAGCGATTGGTGCAAAGATAACTGGTTCAGGTGCTAGACCCTTCCCACAAGCTTCTCTGGATTATCAATGAAATTTGTTGGCAAGCTGAAACCACTCATACACTACCTGTTTTCACATGAAAGAGAAAACAAATCAAGGTTAACAAGTTTGGAGTACGGTTTCATGAATCATAGTATAATCAAAGATATATAAACAATTATCTTTATGCCAATGCCTTCCGGCAAAGGTGCCAGAAATGCTTGTTGGTATTTCTTACGTTCACAAATAAATCCGCAAGCCACCACCTGCCGCCTATCTCACTTTCCATGTGGCACACCCGAATCCAACGATATTTATCTAGCCTAAACATCACGTTTATGCTAGTAAACAATATCACTAACTCCCCCAGGACTCTCATCATACGGATGAACAAGCTAGAGCAACCTATAAAGGTCATTGGACCATTACCGTAGCATGGATTGACTAGCCTAGGATGAAGCAGGTATACAAAGTATATACTAAACACATATTCAATCAAGAAATACATAGGCTATAAGCAAAATTAAATAAAGAAATCAATTCTATTAATCTGAATATAGTGTTACAAGAATAATAAAGTATTGAAGACATACTCGAAACTCCAAGGAGTCTTGAAAACCATGTTATGCCCTCAAACCATGTTATGCAGTGGGGGAGCCATCCCCAAAGGACCCGTGTTCGGCCGGCCGAACCGAGTTTTGGTCGACCGAACCGACGTTCGGTCAACCGAGCTGCCGAGCGAAAACTGTGTGTGACTCATGAAGGGCTGGGCGCTCGGGGTGCGTGGGGCTGGCTATGCCCCCAAAACCTATTAGGTGGTGGGGGAACCATGTTATGTGGTGGGGGAGCCATCCCCACGGGACCCCGTGTTCGGCCGACCGAACGGATTTCCGGTCGACCGAACCGACGTTCGGTAGGCCGGGCTGCCGAGCAAAAACTGTATGCGACTCATCAAGGGCTGGACGCTAGGGGTGTCTGGGGCTGGCTATGCCCCCAAACCCTCTTAGGTGGTGGGGGAACCATGTTATGTGGTGGGGGAGCCATCCCCACGGGACCCCGTGTTCAGTCGACTGAAGTGATTTTTGGTCGACCGAACTGATGTTCGGTAGGCCGGGTTGCCAAGCGAAAACTTTGTGTGACCCATTGTTGACGCCAAATTCGTACCACCGATGTGGATCCGGCGTGCGGACAAACGAAGGCCTGGGAGGTCTGGTTAGCTCTAGTGCAGGTCCTAAGATTGATGAAGCGCAGGCGTGCCAATCAGTTTGATCCTGCCACTGACAAGATATGCAAAACAGCAGAACAGAAAGTCTATCGGCCGATAGGCCGATAGGGCAAAAACGTATCGGCCGATAGGCCGATAGCCAAAACAATCGATCGGCCGATGATAACATGATGATATAGCATAATCCAAATATAAAATAAATATTGATCTGAAGATTAAGGCACACATCGGCCAGAGGTCCGATGGCATAAACTCTTGATAAGAGGATAAACAATAAATGCTCTGTTGTCATCGGCCAGATCCAATCTCCATGTATAAAACTCTTGGGCCGATGCAACGTCCAGATAACTCACCGGCTGAAACCCCGATGAAACCCTTATTGGCAGCCAACAAGCAGGCTAGAGATTATGGTTCTAATCACGACTTAGTAGGTCAAACCGAACTGATGCAGCACTAAGTATGAAAAGAAACGCAAGACCTAGACAATCAAGCCCTTGACTGATTTTCAGGGTGGTGGATACCTTAGCCAATCTAATCTGGCAAGGCGATTTAGTCGATACTGGCATAAACCCTAAAGCGAATCTCGGCCGATACGACTAAATCGAGACGCCAAACCAGATTGACTAAGATATATGATAGTAGGTGCTTACGTTGACGAGATCAGAACGTCAACGCCCTAGCCCCGACAGCGCAGGCAGCCATAACGAGACTTACCCCTCGCGGGAAGGGCATGAACTCGCTGAAGAAGACGAAAAGTAAAGGGTGGCGATGCACCGAAGTTGTATTGATCATGAGATAATTTTACATGAACCTTGGGCTTACATATTTATACCCATAGACTAACAAAGATCCTAACAGATTACGACTCAAACTTTCCTAAAGATAAAACAAAAAACTAACAAACTCTTCCAAATTAAGAGATACAAGCCGCATCCTTCTTGAACTCGATCTTCTCTAGATAAGATCTTCCCGAATCTAACAAGAATCCGACTGCTGAAAATATGGATAACTCCTATCGGCCGCTTGTAGACCTCCGAAGCCGATACAGACTTTCAGGCCGATATTTACTCTGAGCCGATACACAAACTAGGCCGATGATGACTTTGGGGCTTACCAAATTCTGGTGTTAACACATGCCCCCCAGTTTTGGAGTATGAGAAGTCATGCTTCAAAATTATTCTTGTCTTGATTGCCCCGAAACTGATTCTTCTCTTCTTCGTGACATCGGCTCTCATAAGCCGATACCGTCTGCACCAGATGAGCTAGGCTGTCAAACTCATAGAAGAAAAATCTGCTTTTGATAGTTTCTGACAACCCTTGGAATGCAAGTCCTACTAACTGCTCATCATTTAAATTCAAACCATAACATCGGCCACGGATATTACGAAACCTTTGAATATATTCCTCAGCCGATTCTCCTTCTTGCTGTTTAACTAAAATCAAGTCTGAAAGCTTCAACTCATCAATTCCAGCAAAGAAGTACCGGTGAAATTGCTTCTCAAGATCGGCCCAACCTCTGATAGAATTTGGTGGCAATGATGAAAACCATGTGAAGGCCGATCCAGTCCAAGACAATGGAAACAATCTAACTTTCAGAGCTTCTTCAGCCGATGCCTCCCCACATTGAGCTAAAAATTGGCTGATATGTTCCCTCGTAGATATATCACCTTGCCCTGAAAATTGGAAAAAGTTTGGAATCTTGTATCGGCCTGGAAGTGGAACTCTATCAAACCATTCAGGACATGGCAGCCGATACACAAAAATATGTCCCTTAGGTCTAATTCCAAATTGTTCCTCTATTACTTTTGCAATCATATCGGCCCAATCTTCTTTAGACTGATATCTTCGAGTTTCTTATGGCCGATATTGTTGATGTAGCTCTCCAGGCTGATGCTGATCTATTTGCCCCCCAAGCCAATGTCGTTGTTGCCGATGCTGAAATTGTTCGTCGATTTGCCCCCCAGTCTGATTTCTTAATGCAATAACTCTGGGAACTATCTTCTCGATCAAACCATGTAATGTACTCACCAAAACTCCAGATCGATCAAACACAGTGCGACGAACGATTTCATCAACTGTCTTTTAAAGCGTCTCATCGTCCATCGGCTCTTCCTCTTCCACTATCGGCTTGAGAAATTGTTCTTCCTTGGCCTTAACTTCTTGATCAGACATATTGTTGCAATTATGGGTTCCACGAACCGTGTAAAAATCTATTGTCAAAAACACGGTCCCACCAGGCGTGCCAAAAATGTGTTGACGCCAAATCCGTACCGCCGATGTGGATCCGACGCACGGACACACGAAGGCCTGGGAGGTCTACTTAGCTCCAGTGCAGGTCCTAAAATTGATGAAGCGCAGGCGTGCCAGTCAGTTTGATCTTACCACTGACAAGATATGCAAAACAGCAGAACAGAAAGTCTATCGGCCGATAGGCCGATAGGGCAAAATCGTATCGGCCAATAGGCCGATAGCCAAAACAATCGATCGGCCGATGATAACATGATGATATAGCATAATCCAAATATAAAATAAATATTGATCTGAAGATTAAGGCACACATCGGCCAGAGGTCCGATGGCATAAACTCTCGATAAGCCAATAAACAATAAATGCTCTGTTGTCATCGGCCAGATCCAATCTCCTTGTATAAAACTCTTGGGCTGATGCAACGTCCAGATAACTCACCGGCTGAAACCCCGATGAAACCCTTATTGGCAGCCAACAAGCAGGCTAGAGATTACGGTTCTAATCATGACTTAGTAGGTCAAACCGAACTTATGCAGCATTAAGTATGAAAAGAAACGCAAGACCTAGACAATCAAGCCCTTGACTGATTTTCAGGGTGGTGGATACCTTAGCCAATCTAATCTAGCAAGGCGATTTAGTCGATACTGGCATAAACCCTAAAGCGAATCTCGGCCGATACGACTAAATCGAGACGCCAAACCAGATTGACTAAGATATATGATAGTAGGTGCTTACGTTGATGAGATCAGAACGTCGAAGCCCTAGCCTCGACAGCGCAGGCAGCCATAACGAGACTTACCCCTCGCAGGAAGGGCATGAACTCGCTGAAGAAGACGAAAAGTAAAGGGTGGCGATGCGCCGAAGTTGTATTGATCGTGAGATAATTTTACATGAACCTTGGGCTTACATATTTATACCCATAGACTAACAAAGATCCTAATAGATTACGACTCAAACTTTCCTAAAGATAAAACAGAACCCTAACAAACTCTTCCTAATTAAGAGATACAAGCCGCATCCTTCTTGAACTCGGTCATCTCTAGATAAGATCTTCCCGAATCTAACAAGAATCCGACTGCTGAAAATATGGATAACTCCTATCGGCTGCTTGTAGACCTCCGAAACCGATACAGACTTTGAGGCCGATATTTACTCTGAGCCGATACACAAACTAGGCCGATGATGACTTTGGGGCTTACCAAATTTTGGCGTTAACACCCGTGAAGAGCTGGACGCTAGGGGTGCATGGGGCTGGCTATGCCGCCAAACCCTCTTAGGTGGTGGGGGAACCATGTTATGTGGTGGGGGAGCCATCCCCACGGGACCCCGTGTTCGGCCGACCGAACCGACGTTCGGTAGGCCGGGCTGCCGAGCGAAAACTGTGTGCGACTCGTGAAGGGCTGGGCGCTCGGGGTGCGTGGGGCTGGCTATGCCCCCAAACCCTATTACGTGGCGGGGGAACCATGTTATGTGGTGGGGGAGCCATCCCCACAGGACCCCGTGTTCGGCCGACCGAACGGATTTTCGGTCGACCGAACCGACGTTCGGTAGGCCGGGCTGCCGAGTGAACACTGTGTGTGACTCGTGAAGGGTTGGATGCTAGGGGTGCATGGGGCTAGCTATGCCCCCAAACCCTCTTAGGTGGTGGGGGAGCCATGTTATGTGGTGGTGGAGCCATCGCCACGGGACCCCGTGTTCTGCCGACCGAAGTGATTTTTGGTCGACCAAACCGACGTTCGGTAGGCCGGGCTGCCGAGCGAAAACTGTGTGTGACTCATGAAGGGCTAGATGCTATGGGTGCATGGGGCTGGCTATGCCCCCAAACCCTCTTAGGTGGTGGGGGAACCATGTTAAGTGGTGGGGGAGCCATCCACACGGGACCCCGTGTTCGGCCGACCGAACGGATTTTCGGTCGACCGAACCGACGTTCGGTAGGCCGTGCTACCGAGAGAAAACTGTGTGCGACTCGTGAAGGGCTGGACGCTAGGGGTGCATGGGGTTGGCTATGTGTTAACAACAGATTTTCGTAATCGACCCAGAGAGGAAAGAGGAAACCGACGCGGAGAGAGGGGGTTGAATTGGAGTCGGACCAAGTCTCATATCGGACTCGGTAAACGTATCGGACTGGGAGAAGCGTTAGCGGGAAGAGCGTATCGGCCGATACGGATTCAATATGGTCATTGGCCGATAGAGGATGGAAGTTAACAAAGTCAGCGTGGGTTTGGTTTGGGCTCAGGATAAGCTTCAAGGAAGTTGCCAAATAGAGATAAGGCTCGGTTTTAGGCAATGGTATCTTGTAAATAAAGTAGGTTTAGATCTATTCTTCGGCAAGAGTCTGCCACAAAGATTTGTTTGTTAAGTTGTAGATAAGATTGTGTCCTATCTGGACAATGTTGTAATCTCGGGTATAAATATCCCGGTAGTATGTACATAGAAGCTCTCTCACAACAATACAATACACAAATCAATCTACTTTCGGCGCATCGCCAACCCTCGCTAGAGGTTAATCTTGATGAGTTCTTGCTTCCCCAAAGCAGAGGTAAGAACTCGGTGATTTTCGTAAGTGTATTAATTATGCTTCGCCAGCGATCTGCTCATTTTAGGGTTTATTGCCGTCGACGGCTTAATTATTATGCTTAGTTAAATCTTTCAATGCATCTATCATCCCCAAAAGTGAACGACAACTTGATTTTCTTTGTGTTAAGTCTCAATTCACACTTTGAGTTGCTATCGACCTTAGTCCTATTTTGAGATCTAATCCAAAGCCTGTTTTTCGATCGTGATTAAGGATAGCACTGGGGTTTCAGCCGGTCTTATCTAATACATGTAATTACTATAATGTTTTTATATGTATTTGCCACTTGTATGAGCAGATTGACAAATATAAATGCATTCGTTATAGGTTATCCTCTAGGGTTTACTTGTGATTGATATATTTATATAAGTTTCTGCATTAGAGTATTAGCTGGTGCAATTATTTCTTTTATCTCTCATCGGCCGATGCCACTAATTGACATGAACATGTTGATGAAGGCCGATGAGATTAGACCTATATTCTGACGCTATTTTATCACAATTACCAGCGAGCCGATATAGCTTTACTGTATCGGCTAGGTCATGACAATGCGACATCGGCCTATCGGCCGATCGGCCATTGTGTACTTACATGGTTTGCTTGCTTATCTTGTTGATTTCAGATCAAATCAACTGACACGCTCTACACACACTTAGGCAATCCTTTGGACCTGCACTGGAGTTAAGCAGATCTCCCAGGCTGCCGTGGAAACGTGGAACCCATTTAGTCGTGAGGTGGGTCTAAATTCTGCGCCAACATGCTTTTGGCACGCCAGTGGGACCACAAGAACGCAAGCTTCGCGACAATAGGAAGACCACCGCAAGATGTCAATGCAAGGTGAGATCTCCGAGGAGAACGTCGTCTCCGTGACCGTCGACCAGCTCAATGAGGAGCAGAAAGCTGAGATGGACAAGCTGGTCGAGCAGTTCCAAAATATGTACCTGCAGACATACTCTAGGACTCGGCAAGGCACCCTTATGCAAAAATCTAAGGTGGTAATGCCGAGCCCTGGAGATGGAGCCAGCACATCGGCGGCGACACACGACCACGCCGTCAAGACCAAAGAAAATGCTGCGCCGATGTTGCAAGACCGAATCGACTCCGCAGTTCATTCTGCGCTAGTCAACCAGTCTGGGATCCTGGTGAACACATTGAACAATATGGTCAAATCAATCTTAGATGGTTCCACTCATTAGTACAAGCCTCAAGGGCCGATTTTCTTGCCAGAAAACAAGTTCCCAGCTTATCGGACCTTGAGGACCGATCTGAGCGCGGCTCCACAGTCGACGACGCCTATCCCACCTCCATCGGCTTAACCAGCATCAACCTTGCCACTGGTCCTCACCAGGCAAATGGGAGGAAGCCCTCAGCACATCACGGAGGAACAGTATGCACAATGGACAAAGGGGAAACAACCGGTGATCGAGCCGATGCAGCAAGTTCCTGTCAACCCACCATCGACCAGACATCCTCAATTCCCCATGTCTGGCAACCCTCCGTAACCAGCTGCTTACAACGCGCCGCAAGGTTATCAGCAGTACACCGCAGGGCAGTACGACGCACAAAATTTAAATCATCACTTCCAACCGTACTCCCCCAGGCAGTATCGGGCAGAAGGCCTGCAGCAGTCTTACCACCAGGACCTCCCACATCAGCCTGCAGGATACTGGGCCGACATGATAGCCGACGTGATGCGAGATCAGTTCGGCCTGAAGCCCAAGGAAAACTCTACGGTGTATCGGCACCCATATCCCGAGGAATTCGACAGAGTGCCACTGCCGAACCGATACAAGATCCCGGACTTCTCCAAATTTTCGGGGCAAGACAACATCTCTACATACGAGCACGTAAGCCGATTCCTGGCACAGTGTGGGGAGGCATCGGCTATAGAGGCATTGAGGGTGAGATTTTTCCCTCTGTCTTTGTCAGGGTTAGCATTTACATGGTTTTCCTCTTTACCCTGCAATTCCATCAGAGGATGGATAGATCTAGAGAAGCAGTTTCATAGATACTTTTACAATGGCGTACAAGAGATGAAACTGTCTGATCTCACTGCCATCAGGCAACGGGTTGATGAATCGGTCCCTGAATACATCCAAAGATTCAGGGACATAAGGAATAGGTGTTACAGCCTCAGTTTAACCGATTCTCAACTGGCCCATCTGGCATTCCAAGGATTATTGGGGCCGATACGAGAAAGGTTCTCATCTCAGGAATTCGATAGCCTAGCTCAGCTAGCGCAACGGGTATCGGCCCATGAACAAAGATTCCAGGAGGCAAAGAAGTTCGCAAAGAAAATTAGTACCGTCTATCAGTACGCCTCCGATGAAGACGATGAAGATGATGCCGACGTCGACTTGGCCGAGTAGGCCCGGATGAAGAAGCCGACAACGTGTCAATGGGCCAAGAAGGGCGACAAAGAGGACAAGTACGACTTTGACATCAACAAGGCTGATAAAATATTTGATCTACTCTTGCAAGAAAAGCAGATCCAGCTGCCAGTAGGTCATGTACTACCATCGGCCGAGGAAATCATGAAGAGAAGATATTGCAAGTGGCACAACACATATTCGCATCACACCAACGAATGCAAGATCTTCCGACAACAGATTCAATCGGCCATCGAGCAAGGCAGGATCAAGATTGATGAAGCCAAGCGGCCGATGAAGATAGAAGGACACCCGTTCCCAGTCAACATGGTGCGGGCAGATAGGGCCAACGGCAATAGCCATCGGACCGGCAAGTGACCTCATCAAACCTCAGAGGGCCTGATCAGAAAATACCAGCGATGGTGGGAAGAACAAGCACAAGTCCATGCCGATCAAGACAACTCTTACGACCCTCATTGGAAGTGCGAGTTTTTCTGGTTCTGCTGGAATGAAGGGATGAGGCTGCCATCAATCCAAGAATGCCCTGCATGTAATGACATAGAAAACTCCCACCAGGGCAGCTCGAGCAGACAAGTGCATCGGCATGAAAGACTGTACATGAAAGACTAGGGCCGATGCACCATGATCGTCGGATTGAGCACCACGAGCAAATCCAGAACCCCAAATGGTGCCCAAGCGACGTGTTTAGCAAGACACAAAAACGGCCGGTTCAGAGATTGAGAAGAAAGGAGCAGATCCAGGAGCAGCAGGCGACAATAGCCCATCGACCCACCAAGACCAAGAAGGAGTGGAGAATAAAATCCGCAGTTGTCAAGGCCGATGAGGGCACCTTCAAGTCAATTCGAGCTCTTGCGTCTGTGAAAGGTAAGGTGTAGCATCGTCTTCTGTTAATATGGTTTTCATATTGCCAGCAGAATACAGCGTACAGACGGCCGATGAAGCGATAGCCGACGATGAACAATCCTCGGCTACACTACGGTTGTCGCCAAATCAAGCCGTGTTCGACAAGCCAGTCGACACCAGCCACAGGCACCTACGGCCATTATACATCAAGGGATTCATCAATGGGCGGCCGATGACAAAGATGCTGGTCGATAGCGGCGCGGCAGTGAACTTAATGCCGTCATCAAGCCCAACATGGTGCTCAAAGATTTTGGCGGCAACGCATCCAAGGCGAAGGGGGTGCTAAACGTGGAGCTCACCGTGGGCAACAAGATGATACCCACCACCTTCTTCGTCTTTGATGGAAAGGGTTCCTATAGCCTGTTGCTGGGACGAGATTGGATCCACGCAAACTATTGCGTCCCATCAACAATGCATCAGTGCCTTATACAATGGCAAGGGGACCAAGTCGAGATCGTGCAGGCTGATCGGTCAGTCCACGTAGCCAATGTCGATCTCGCAGTTTGGGAGATGGAGGGAATCGATTGCCTGTCTGGACGAGTTTGGGACGCCGATTTCCTCAAAGTAACTGATTGCGACATCGAGACGATAGATGATCAAGACAAACAGTTGCTTTAACAAAGATGCACCATCCACTGCCCAAGATGAGCAAGCTAATCCCTACACAGATGATACAGTGGATGAATTAGATGGAAAATTGGGACAAGGCTTTACGTCGGCCAATCAGCTCGAAGAGGTTGATATAGGAATAGGTGATAGACCTAGGCCGACGTATGTAAGTGTTAACCTGCCAAAAGAATATAAGAATGATTGGATAAATCTTTTGAAAGAATTCATAGACTGTTTTGCATGGGAGTATCATGAGATGCCTGGGTTAAGCCGATCGATTGTAGAACATCGGTTACCTATTAAAACAGGCTATCGGCCGTTTAAACAAGCTCATAGGAGGTTTAAGGCCGATGTGCACGAAGCTATCAAAGCAGAGATTACAAGACTTTACAACGCCAATTTCATCAGGCCCTGCCGGTATGCAAAGTGAGTGTCTAATATAGTTCCAGTGTTGAAGAAAAACGTCAAATTGAGGGTGTGTATCGACTTCAGAGATTTGAATAAGGCGACACCAAAGGATGAGTACCCTATGCCGTTAGCCGATTTGCTGGTAGATACCGCATCTGGACATAAGATCATCAGCTTTATGGATGGAAACGTAGGTTACAACCAGATTTTCATGGCCGAAAAATACATCCACAAGACAGCCTTCAGATGCCCGGGGGCAATCGGCCTATACGAATGAGTTGTTATGAACTTCAGTTTGAAGAATGCTGGAGCTACCTATCAGAGAGCTATGAATTATATTTTTCATGATCTTATTGGCTCGCTGATTGAGGTTTACATCGATGACGTCGTCGTGAAGTCCAAAGAGTATGATATGCACTTAGCCGATTTACGCAAAGTACTAAAACGAGCAAGGAAATATGGTTTAAAGATGAACCCTAACAAATGTGCCTTTGGCGTATCGGCCGGTCAGTTTCTAGGTTTCTTGGTCCATGAAAGAGGAATTGAGATTACACAGAAGAACATTGATGCTATCAAGAATATCAAGCCTCCAACTAACAAGACCAAGTTACAATCTCTGCTTAGCAAGATCAACTTTGTCTGACGTTTTATATCAAACCTGTCAGGTAGGATAGAGCCGTTCACTCCATTGTTCAAGATAAAGGACGATCAAGAGTTCGTATGGGGTGATAAGCAACAAAAAGCATTGGACGACATCAAAGAATACTTAAGTTCCCCTCCAGTTCTGATCCCTCCGCAGAAAGGGGTTCCATTCAGGTTGTACCTATCGGCCGATAAGAAGTCTATCGGCTCAGTTTTAGTCCAAGACATTGATGGCAAAGAAAGAGCTATTTTTTACCTCAGTAGGAGGTTGTTCGATGCTGAAGCAAGGTACACGCCAGTGGAGAAATTATGTCTATGCTTATATTTTTCATGTACTAAACTAAGGCATTATGTACTTTTCAATGAGTGCATTGTGGTAAGCAAGGCCGATGTGATGAAATACATCTTATCGGCCCCCATTTTGAAAGGGAGAATTGGGAAGTGGGTTTTTGCTTTAACAGAGTTTGACCTCAGATATCAATCGGCCAAAGCGATTAAAGGACAAGCCTTGGCTGATTTCATTGTCCAACACAGAGACGATTCAATTGCATATGTAGACATTGTGCCGTGGACACTGTATTTTGATGGATTTGTTTGCAGGCACGGATGCGGTATCGGCCTGGTCATAATATCCCCTCGGGGGGCAAGCTTCGAGTTCGCTTTTACTATCAAGCCCTATTATACTAACAACCAAGCAGAGTATGAGGCAGTTCTTAAGGGTTTGCAATTATTAGAAGAGGTCGAGGCCGATTCTGTAGAAATCATTGGTGATTCACAGCTGGTAATCAGTCAACTTTCTAGGGAGTATGAATGCAAAAATGATATTCTCAGAGTGTACAATGAGGAGTGCAAGGAGCTGCTACAGGTTTTCAAGATTGTGACGATGAGGCATATACCCAGGAAGCAGAATTTTGAGGCCAATGATTTAGCTCAAGGGGCATCAGGATACAGGCCGATGGCCAAAGATGTTCCAATTCAGATTGCTGCCGTGGATGCCGATGACTGGAGGTTTGCTATCATTGATTATTTGAAAAACCCTTCCCAATCGGCGTCGCGATAGACAAAGTACAAAGTCTTGCATTATGTTTTGTTAGATGATGATCTATACTACAGGATGCTTGATGGTGTCTTGCTCAAGTGCTTAGGTCTTGAGGAGGCCAAAATTGTTATGAGCGAGGTACATGAAGGGATTTGTGGAACCCATCAATCGGCCCATAAAATGAGATGGCTTTTGAAGCGTGCTGGATATTTCTGGCCGACAATGCTAGAGGATTGTTTCAAGTATTATAAAGGATGTCAAGATTACCAGAAATTTGGAGCAATCCAGAGAGCACCGGCATCGGCTATGCATCCAATTATAAAGCCGTGGCCGTTTCGAGGATGGGGTATAGACATGATCGGACAGATTAATCCACCATCAAGCAAAGGCCTCAAGTATATTTTAGTGGCTACAGACTATTTCACAAAGTGGGTTGAGGCCATCGATATTAAGAAGGTTGATTCCAAGGATGCAATTCAGTTTGTCAAGGAGCATATTATATATCGGTTTGGGTTACCCCAAACATTGACTACAGATCAGCGATCAATTTTCGTGTGCGATGAGTTTGTGAAGTTTGCCGACAGCATAGGCATCAAGCTACTAAATTCTTCTCCATATTATGCACAAGCTAATGGGCAGGCAGAAGCTTCTAATAAGACTTTAATTAAGTTGATCAAGAGAAAAATTGATGAACAACCGAGGCAGTGGCATACCACGCTGGCCGATTCCCTTTGGGCGTATCGGATGGCTTGTCATGGTGCAATTCAAGTGCCACCTTATCAGCTGGTTTATGGACATGAAGCTGTACTGCCGTGGGAGAACAACATCGGCTCAAGAAGGATTGCCTTGCAAGATGACATAACAGCCGATGAGTATCATAATCTTATGGTTGATGAGTTAGATGATTTGGCGCACGTCCGATTGCAGGCTTTGGAAAAAATAAAGCGAGATAAAGATCGAGTTGGTCGTTATTATAATAAGAAAGTTGTCGCCAAGTCATTTGAGGAAGGGGATCTTGTTTGGAAATTAATAATGCCGATTGGTTCCAGAGATAATAAATTCGGCAAGTGGTCACCTGATTGGGAAGGTCCTTTTCAGATTCATCGATGTGTTCCCCATAATGCTTATCTACTCAAAGGATTAGATGGAGAAATTTACGGAAGAGCCCTTAATGGCAAATATTTAAAGAAATATTATCCCAGTGTCTGGATCGATTCATGATCAGCTTGCCAGCCGATTTATGATAATAGCCGATGTAGTACACATCGTCTTTAGATGGCTGATATCCATTATCGCCCTTAGTTCAAATTTTACAACATGAGCCCTCATCTTCTAAAATTTGGGGGGCATATATATATACAAGCGCGAAATTTTTCAAGTTTTTTTTTCAAGTTTGTCAGATTGATCCAGGTTTATGGAGTTTATGGACTTAAAAAATTTTTCAAGCTTGAACTTCTTTAGATTTATTCAGATCAAATTTGACTGATTGGTCGATGAGATTTATGTTAATCAAAGCAGGAGGTTATCTATTTACAGGAAGGACACAAAATATATTACATCATCCTATAAAGTTTTCAATAGCTGCAATGGCCTTACGACGGATTTGGTCAATGTCTTCTATTACTTGAGCATCATCGGCCGTCGACCCTGGGATTGGCTTCAAAGATTTGCTCAAGGTTGCAAGGTACTTGGCCGATGCCTTCAGCTACGCTGTTTGGTCTTCTATGGCCTTGGGTGATGCAGCTATTCCGGCTTCAACTTCTTGGATTTCTTTGCGGGTGACTTCTAGCTTCAGTACCAAGTCTGCTTCGAGACGGTGGAGTTCTTCAAGCCTGTTGTTTAGGATAATCGGCTCAACAGCCAGCTCATCCAATCTAGTCTTGTCAGAATTGACTTGGGCTTTGCTAGCAGTTAAGGCCGATTCCAAGCTTTCACGTTCCCGCCTCTCTGCGATTCTTTCTTTAGCTCTGTGCAGCTTGAATTGGTATTGTTCCAAGAAGATGGCCGGTGTTAGGATCTCCATCAGATCTTCAGGTAACTGGTCCTGAATTTCCTGTACCCTGCTCCTGATGGGGTTGCAGTTCTCCACCAGGGTTTCCAATGAGGACTCCAGCCGATTGACGATGTCGGACAACCGTTTCTTCAAATCTTCAGAGATTGACGTCTTGGCTGTGCTAAGTGGCTCCTTGTCCTCATCGTCGAGAAATTGGCCGATATCGAAAGAGAAAATATCGGCTAAGCTCTGCAAACGTTAAGATAGGGCATGGTTAACCCAGTCAAATAAAATCGGCAAGGGATTCGAAGTGGTCTAGTTTACCTGTGATTGGACATCGGCTGTGCCCGCATCGACCTCCTTTTGCTGTCCTGAAACGGTGGGCGAAGAGGTAGGCCGATGTGGTGCGGGTGATGGAGCTCGCGGCTGAAGAGAGATAAGAAAGGACGATCAAATCCATATCATCAAAAGAATAAGACAAAAAAGATCAAATCTTACCGAGGCAATCGAAAAGGGTGGTGGAGAAGGAGAAGGTGTATTCAATCGGGCCTTGGCTCGCTCGCGCTTTTGCATGGTGGCCTTTTTGGTCTTGGGCAGCGGGACCGATTGAGTTCGTTCCTTCAACAAAGACGATGCAAGAACCTGCAAGGGATTGAGGTGTAACATACCAACAGAAGGAGACTGCACAGATTCAAGAAAGGAAATGTGTTAGCTTGCGGATTGCATGTCTGGTTTTCCTTGGTTGGACGGTGTCGGCTTGGTCATCGGCCGGTGGGATTGCGGTGGTCTTGACCGATGGTTCCTTAGCAGTTTCGGTCGATGGATTTTCTTCTTCAAGCAGATCGGCGGCAGCTACATCGACTTCCTCTTCGCTTACTTGGTCATCTAGAAATTTTTCTACGGAGGGGTCTAACTGGACAGGATCGGCCTGGTCGTCAGCCTTGGACTTTTTCACAGATTTTTGAGGTTTGTTCCTTGCTGGCGCCTTCCTTTTGGTGACCTCTTTGGCTATCGGCCCTTGGAGCAGCGATGAGATCTTTGGAGCAGTAAGGCCGATAGCTGATTCCATAACAGAGTTGCTCGATGGAGCCAGGACCATTGTGTATGATATCTTTTGTCCACTGTTGCTCCCGGATGGAATCGGGACATCGGGGACTTGAGGGCTAATATTCTTGATAAGCTCTGTTAGATAAAATCTGGCCGATTGATGGAAGATATGAGTAGCCCATTCTTGCCACCAGCTTGGAAGCTAATATGGATGAAGGTGCTCAAATGCAATCGGTCACAGTCACCCAGGTTTGGGATTTCGATCTCCAGAACTCTACTCATGATCAAAGCTGATGAGACCATACCCCTGCTCTCTAGGAGCCGATGAAAGTATAGGTTGACAGGAAGTTGTCCAAGCCCGCACTGTCTAGCAGCCACCATGGGATTGTAGAATTCATAAGACAGGCTGGTGCTTCTTCCTTGGAATATGCCTACTGGGAGCAGGCATGGGGTGAAGCCGATCATAAATGACTCTCGTGAATCCATATCATCATTTACCAGGTCCAAGTGGAGATCATCAGGGAGTTCAAAGTCTTGATCTGAGGTGTAGATGAACATGTCCATCTTAACTGATGGGGGGCCGGTGTAGAATTGGATGAACCATGTGGACATGTCTTCGGCCGATTGATCTGCTCCAGGATAAACAGAGGCTGCTTCTCCAAAGGACATGCATCTTCTGGTTCTGGGGTCTTCATGGTCGGCATACTTTGATGGGAAGCAGGAGTCCGATAATGGAGGCCGATCAATTATGGTGTTGGTATGGATAGTTAACCAGAGTTGGATAAACCACCATGGTCCTCCATGCGCCACAGTTTGTTTCTGCATCAGATCTTGAGTGGTAGTATGAAGCAGCCGATAGATAGCCCCAAGGAGATATCGGCCAAGGGGGATTTGTTTATTCTCAACCAGAGCTTGAGCCAAGTGTTGGCAATTTAGAGTAGGGCCGTAGGTTGATCCACAGAAGACAAATCTTTCTAACCATAGGGTCAGAAAGGCCACATGTTCTCTCTTTGAGACGGATCCTTGTTCCATATGCTCAGAAATATACCAGACCAGCCTCCAATCTTCTTGGTTTTCAACTTATGGCTGCTTTTTGTTAGGAGGTTGAAGGGATTGATCTCAGATTGGATATCTAGTCCTGTCAGCATCTTGACGTCAATTAATGTTGGGCTCATCGGACCTTGCCGGAATAGGAAAGCGTTCAAGGTGCTAGACCAGAAATAGGTGGCCGCTGACATGAGTGGTTCATTCTTTTTGGTATCGGTCAGGGACAGAGTGATGCATTGGCCGATTCCTATTTCGTCCCAATGAACCTGCTTGGTTGCAGCAATCCTCTTGTGCCAGGTTCTGTAACCATTGAGTTTTGAAGGCCAGGACCTGAAGGTGTGCTTCCATGAAGAGACATTGGGCTTGGCTTGTTTGAAAGGGACTCTGTCTCAGCGTTTATCAGCCAGGTTGGGTCACAATTGCCCATGGGGCCTAGAAGGAACCGGTGGGATTTGTCGTTGGTGGGGATTAAGATCTGGTTCTTGAAAATCTACGGCATATGAGCAGTGATGTAAGATAATGACCTGGGGGGCAAGAGCGGAAGCCCTAGTTTGAAGAACTCGGCGAGAAAATGAAAATGTGAATTTAGAAAGGATTGACTTACAACGGGGATTTCGGAGGCGTAGAACGGCGCGGAAGCCATGGTTGCTGTCGAAGAGGTTGCTGTTGAAGGGGTCGATGCCGATGGGACGCCGAGGTGTCGCCAGGGTTGAAGAGCGCGAGTGGTTGATGAATCGGCGGCGGAGGGCTGCGAATCTGGATCTGCGCGGTTTTCAGACAAACCCTAGCCAAGAAGTCGATGGGTTCCTCGGAGCTAATTCCGCCACATTATATAATGAAGCGGAATTGGGGGGCATGTGTTAACAACAGATTTTCGTAATTGACCCAGAGAGGAAAGAGGAAACCAACGCGAAGAGAGGGGGTTGAATTGGAGTCGGACCAAGTCTCGTATCGGACACGGTATCGGACTGGGAGAAGCGTTAGCAGGAAGAGCGTATCGGCCGATACGGATGCAATATGGTCATTGGCCGATAGAGGATGGAAGTTGACAGAGTCAGCATGGGTTTGGTTTGGCCTCAGGATAAGCTTCAAGGAAGTTGCCAAATGGAGATAAGGCTTGGTTTTAGGCAATTGTATCTTGTAAATCAAGTAGGTTTAGATCTAATCTTTGGCAAGAGTCTGCCGCAAAGATTTGTTTGTTAAATTGTAGATAAGATCGTGTCCTATCTGGACAATGTTGTAATCTCGGGTATAAATATCCCGGGAGTATGTACATAGAAGCTCTCTCACAACAATACAATACACAAATCAATCTACTTCTGGCGCATCGCCAACCCTCGCTAGAGGTTAATCTTGATGAGTTCTTGCTTCCCCAGAGCAGAGGTAAGAACTCGTGCCTGACGATCTACATCGTTGGGGCTAGCGTGCCGCTTTAGGCACGTTAAGCCTCGATGATGTGATTATCGTTTATCATGCTTTGGGTGATTTTCGTAAGTGTATTAATTATGCTTCGCCAACGATCTGCTCGTTTTATGGCTTATTGCCATCGACGGCTTAATTATTATGCTTAGTTAAATCTTTCAATGCATCTATCATCCCCAAAAGCGATCAACAACTTGATTTTCTTTGTGTTAAGTCTCAATTCACACTTTGAGTTGCTATCGACCTTAGTCCTGTTTTGAGATCTAATCAAAAGCCTGTTTTTCGATCGTGATTAAGGATAGCACCGGGGTTTCAGCCGGTCTTATCTAATACATGTAATTACTATAATGTTTTTATATGTATTTGCCACTTGTATGAGCAGATTGACAAATATAAATGCATTCGTTATAGGTTATCCTCTATGGTTTACTTGTGATTGATATATTTATATAAGTTGATTAGTTTGTACAAGTCTGCATTAGAGTATTAGCTGGTGCAATTATTTCTTTTATCTCTTATCGGCCGATGCCACTAATTGACTTGAACATGTTGATGAAGGCCGATGAGATTAGATCTATATTCTAACACTATTTAAGCACAATTACAAGCGAGCCGAGATAGCTTTGCTCTATCGGCTAGGTCATGACAATGCGACATCGGCCTATCGGCCGATCGGCCATTGTGTACTTACATGGTTT
The DNA here is from genome assembly GCA_008326285.1 of Oryza officinalis. NCBI lineage: Eukaryota > Viridiplantae > Streptophyta > Magnoliopsida > Poales > Poaceae > Oryza > Oryza officinalis. The sequence continues at coordinate 4,346,948 of BDMV01000003.1, read as the reverse complement.
GCTTGTTTATTTTGTTGATTGCAGATCAAATCAACTGGCACGCTCTACACACACTTAGGAAAGCCTTTGGACCTGCACTGGAGTTAAGCAGATCTCCCAGGCCGCCGTGGAAACGTGGAACCCGTTTCGTCGTGAGGTGGGTCTAAATTCTGCGCCAACACTATGCCCCAAAACCCACTTAGGTGGTGGGGGAACCATGTTATGTGGTGGGGGAGCCATCCCCACGGGACCCCGTGTTCGGCCGACTGAATGTATTTTTGGTCGACCGAACCGACGTTCGGAAGGACAGGCTGCCGAGCGAAAACTGTGTGTGACCCGTGAAGGGCTGGACGCTAGGGGTGCATGGGGCTGGCTATGCCTCAAACCATGTTAGGTGGTGGGGGAACCATGTTATGTGGTGGGGGAGCCATCCCCACGGGACCCCGTGTTCGGCCGACCGAACCGACATTCGGTAGGCTGGGTTGCCGAGCGAAAATTGTGTGCAACTCGTGAAGGGCTGGACGCTAGGGGTGCTTGGGGCTGGCTATGCCCCCAAACCCTCTTAGGTGGTGAGGGAACCATGTCATGTGGTGGGGGAGCCATCCCCACGGGACCCCGTGTTCGGCCGACCGAAGTGAATTTCGGTTGATCGAACCGACGTTCGGTAGGCCGGGCTGCCGAGCGAAAACTGTGTGCGAGTCATAAAGGGCTGGACGCTAGGGGTGCATGGGGCTGGCTATGCCCCCAAACCCTCTTAGGTGGTGGGGGAACCATGTTATGTGGTGGGGGAGCCATCCCCATGGGACCCCGTGTTCGGCCGACCGAAGTGATTTTCGGTCGACCGAACCGACGTTCGGTAGGCCGGGCTGCCGAGCGAAAACTGTGTGTGACTCGTGAAGGGCTGGACACTAGGGGTGCATGGGGCTGGCTATGCCCCCAAACCCTCTTAGGTGGTGGGGGAACCATGTTATGTGGTGGGGGAGCCATCCCCACGGGACCCCATGTTCGGCCGACCGAACGGATTTTCGGTCGACTGAACCGACGTTCGGTAAGCCGGGCCGCCGAGCGAAAACTGTGTGCGACTCGTGAAGGGTTGGACGCTAGGGGTGCATGGGGATGGCTATGCCCCCAAACCCTCTTAGGCCTTGTTCGGTTCTTAGGGGTTTAATCCCCAAGAGGATCCTATCCAGGGAGGGATTGAGTGAATCCCTCCCATGTCACTAAAACCTCGTGGGGATATAAATCCCTTTCTCCTAATCCCTCCCTTGGAAACCCTGTGTTCGGTTATCAAAATTTATTTGCTACTGATCAATAGAGACAGCCGAACAACAACCCTACAATGCTTCTGTGCATTAAACCTAACTTTCAGCAAAAATGTGACAGGTATGTGTGACGGATGATCATAAAGCAAAACAAAACATACTTGTTTAATGGCCGATTATCAAGAGCATCAATGCATATATAAACTACATTTCAATGTTCATTTCAACTTCATGTTTCAATGTCCACAAAATCTTTTGCTGATGAGCAACTGCAGAATACATACAAATCATCATCAAGAAATTCATCAACACAGACTGGCTGTCCAGGTTGTCCTGAAATTCTAAATAAATGAGCATTGAAACTAGTTACATCACAAATTAAACAGTTTCAGTGGTATGAGCTGAGCAACAAGGTACAATATACTAGTCCTCATAGCAATAAATATGAATTTCACCTTGCAGTCTGAAGCAATAAATCTTCAGAAACAGAAATTGAGTGCAGAAAGAGAAAACAACATAGCAAACTCAGGTTACACCATCACAATTATAATTTATAAGTGCACAACAAAACCTAAACTTCTCCCAACATCCCCAAAATGAGAGTTCAGGTGCTTCAGGAAATTGCTACCATCAAATAAATTATCTTCAACATACGTACCAATCGATTTCAAGAAACCTACAAAGCGCAATGAGCAAGCATCGATTTGTTATCTCAAAAACGGACAAAAGGCAACAAAACTTTGGTTAATGCATTTGCACACAACCCTCATTTATTCCATATTTTTAAACTACTACACATCAATTTCATTTTTTCCCTTCTAGCAGAAATAATACAATGGACACTATATAACATCTTGAACTCCATTCAGATATTAATGAGAACTAATTAACATGTAGGATAGATGTTATTCTTGAGATGTTTGAATTTCCAGAAGATGAACAAATCATGTATAACATGCATTTCTTTGTGACTTTGTATTGCTGTGAAAGGAGAAATGGAGACTGCTATGTTGTCTAGCAACTACAGGGCAAAATATTTAGAGAAACCAACATATATATTGTACTGAATACTAATTTACATAGATAAATATGGTCAAAAGAGCTAGCCCCAGAACTATATGCTCCAAAGAACTATATTGCTACGCCAAAATTGATGGAAGAGTAGAGGTACCTGCTAAGCCATTTCACTTCGTAACCAAATCAAAGCAGATTCTGGATCCTCATCACAAGCACTCACAAAAATCTCTCTGTTCTCTGCATTCTTGAAGACGGTATATGCTTTGGCCTTTTCTTCTTTCGTCACTTCCATTGAGTTGAGAACAGATATGCACCTCTTGATTGAAAAATCATTACTTTCCTTTTCTCTTAGTAAATGAGTCTCCTTTTCTCTTGCTAACTGTGCAGCCTCATCTTCAGCTTGTTTGGTTCTCATATCAAGGTACCTTTCCATAAGTCCTTCTACGCCAACACTCTTCTTTTGCCTCTTGGGTTCTTTCTCTTTTTTGTTTCTTTGTACATCAACAACCCTTCTTTGCGGCATCTCTTTAAGCCTTTCAACATTTGCATTATCATCTTCAATTGCATCTGTATCATATTGTCCTTGATAAGCAAAGGTGTCCTCATAATCTGGAAAGATAATCTCGGTGTTACGGAGCTCATCTTGATCACTCTCAACTTGTGTAATAATTGGGTGTTGTGATGGCTGAGTTGAGGTGAAATTATAGGTTCCTTCTGCAGTATGTCCTACACAAGAAAATTGAGTACAAGAAAGGGTAAGTAAGAAAGCATGAATATTGAAAACAATGATTATAACTTTTGATAGAACTAACCATCGTAAAGTTCCCCCAAGGCCTCAAATAGAGGAAAAGATTTGGTGTGAAACTTCTTGGCTTTAGGAAATGACTACACAATAAAAGTAAAACACTGAATTTGGGCATAATATAATTAACTACAGAATTAAGTAATGGTCAAGAAATAATCTTACAATGATTATATTGTTCCATATAGCTGGTTCAGCCTCAATCATACATCTCTGGTTGTTCCATGAAGCTCCACTTTGTTTTCTAGCCTCTTTCAGCATCCTATATTCTCTTTTTAATTCTTTCTCTTTTTCTTGGATTTGGGCCTTTGTGAAGCACACATATCTATCCTTCTCATGGAATTCCTTCACAATCTTGTTCCAAGCCTCTGAAGTCCATCCATTCTGACCCCTATACTCAGGAGTATTGTGCTCATGCAATAACTCAGCAAGGATCTTCTCTAGGGCTGGGTTCCAAGAGGCTCTTGGTTTTTCTACACAAGATAAGAATTGATGTATAATCTATATTTAATAATTGTCAAACATGAATTTCACATGTTCTATAGTTACATACCTATTGGAGAACCTCCATGCTTTTTTGTAGGACAACTTTTGGGAGAGTTCTTCTTTTGTGCAGCTTTTGACAAGAGCATGGTCAACCTTGGAGAACCTTGTCACGCCCCAAAACTAGCCCCGAGCGGAGGCCAGGATAGGGCGGTCCAGATTGACCTGTATGCCTGTACCAGTCCCAGGAAATAGCGTTGGTACAACAGGAAGGCAGCGGCGCGGTCTACACGGATGCATGACACAATATTCATAACAAAAGCATTGTAGCAAATGTATGTAAGACGTAGCCATCATAGCTTATAACATAATATTTATAATATGTTGTTGTTATTACAGCCCACAAAACATCAAAAAAATATTCAAATATACTAATTATTACAACCCATTAATTCCTATGTTGCTGATAGTCATTCCACATTTGATGTGCTATCGTGTCCCTCAAAAGGTTCCCCTGATCAGTGCTTTGATCATTGCCTTGATCACCATCCGGCAGGTCAACATAATTTCTTGGATCAATATTATGTGGTTGATTATTTAACCATTGCTCATCCCCATTCAGTGTTCGAATAATATTGTGGAACACTGCAGCAGCTATTGGTATCTTCACTTGGTTCTTGATTTTGTGGAAGGTGACAACTTTGAGGATGGGGAAGCGCTTCTTTAGAATCCCCAAAGTCCTTTCAACATGATTCCTCAATACTGCATGGCGATGGTTAAATAACTCTTTGTAGTTTTGAGGTCTACGCCGACCTGCCCCATACTCCTTTAGATGGTACCTGACTTTACGATATGGTGCAAGGAAAGAAGGGGTGTTGGCATACCCACCATCAACCAAATAGAACTTCCCAAGGGGTACTTGGAAACCCTTGTTCACTGCAGATGAAAGAACCCTGGCATCCGTAGCCGACCCCTCCCACCCAGTAGACATGAAAGTGATATTTAGATCAAAATCACAAGCTATCATCGCATTTTGGCTAAGAGTGTTTTTCCTATTTCTAAATGGAGCAGCTTTGTCAGATGATATAGATATGGGTATATGGGTGCCATCAATTGCACCAAGGCAATTCTGTAAAAAAAAAACACATGTGATTTTCTGAAAATTAAAGACAACATATTAATCAGGATAGAAGTGTTCAGGTAAGAACCTTGAAGTAGGGATAAAATCTAGGATCTCTTTCAATTTTCAAATGCACTTCATTAGGATTGGGGGGCTTCAGAAACCGCTTTGAGAGCGAAGGGATAATTGAGTTGAAGAAATGCTTTATGTGACGATGAAAGCTATCACCACTGTGCCCAAATTTTTCTTGCAAATCCTCAAAGGAAGCATTATGACTAAGCATGTATAAGAAGAAAGCCAGCTTCTCTTCAACCTTAATCTTGGTATCAACGATCAATCTTTCAGTTCTAAGGTAATTGGCCAAGGATCTAAATACTTCTGGCTCCATCCTGAATGCTACCCGACAATTTTTGACATGCCCTTCAAGCAGCTCCCGAACGCGCTCCTCGCCCGTTAACTTTGATGTATGACGCCGCTTCTTTTCCCTTCCTCCACTAGAACTCAACAAATGTAGTGCAGGGAAAATAAACAACATCATATCATCGTCGTCCTCTTCCCTCCTCTTTGTAATGAGGTCCCATACTCTCATATCCATAGCAAAACTAAAAAAACAATCGGTAACACTTAAGACAAAAAATAAATTGACAAGAGAAATATTATATTCACAACACTATTATCTATCCAAAAATGTATAGTCCTATAATTTCATCAACGGTTCTAAATTCACAACTTGTGTTGAAATTGAACTCACCGAACAAGAACAAATTCCAAGTGTATACAAATATAAAGGTCCCAAATTCACAGCTTGGTGACAAGTGAAGTCTGTAAAACAATACAGCCTACACCTACAAATGCAAATTCTAGTAATTAAAATCTGATCCTACTACTGCAAAGCAAGTCATCAGATAATTAGATAATGGGACAATGACACAAGTCTTCAGGCCATCAACTATTGTTCTATAAACTATGGAGGTTCAGGAAAGACAAGCAAAATTGCCTCTGGAGAATGAACTATTTTTTTTTGCTATGGAGGTTCAGGAAAGACAAGCAAAATCAGCGAGCCATTTGATAAGCATGAAGTTATTAAAGATCTCAAAGGAAGTCATCCTACTGCTTAATAATAAGTAGCATGACAAAATTAAAACTTTGGAATAAGTAGCATATGACAGAAATCCAAAGAAACCATCTAAATCTGCAATACAATGAGTTTATCTAAAAAGCAACCACGAGCTCAGATCCAACCGAGCTTGATCCTACCAAGAACGCTAAAACCCTCATCCCTCTCCAAGCCGAGAGAATGAGGGATGGGCGCATGGGTGAGGAGCCGGACAGAAACCAGCAACAACACACACAACGCTACCAGCAATGAGGAGGAGGGAGGAGTCGGAAGGAGGCGGCTCACCTGCGGCAGCGGCAGTAGGAAGGACGAGGGAGGAGTCGGAAGGCGGTGGCTCACCTGCGGCGGCGCCGGCAGGGAGGAGGAGGAGGAGCCGGACCGATCCAATCGGGGGGAAGAAACCCTAGAAGAGAAGGGGAGAGGGGAAGGGGAGGAACTCACCGGTAGAGAAGGTGGCCACCGGAGGAGACAGCAGCCGGAGGAGAGAGCGTGTTGTCGCCGTCGCGTCCGAATCACGCCACGCGCGCGCGCCGACCCCACCGCAGTGCCGCCGCAGCGCCGCCGCCTCCTCTCGAGGATTTTTTCCACGCGTCCGGACTAGGTGATTTTTTCCCGGACCTGGACAATAGAGGAACCCCGTGGTGGGCCGGGTTAAAATCAGCTACTGGGCTTAACCGAACGCAACGTTTCTCATGGGCCGGGATTGTTTCCTCGCCGGGTTGATCCACGGGGTTTGGGCCGTGACCCCGGCCGTTCCCGGGCCAACCGAACAAGGCCTTAGGTGGTAGGGGAACCATGTTATGTGGTGGGAGAGCCATCCCCACGGGACCCCGTGTTCGGCCGACCGAACGGATTTTCGGTCGACCGAACCGACGTTCGGTAGGACGGGCTGTCACACCCTGAAGTTCTCCCAAATCGTAAAAATCAAATTTAATAATTTATCTGAGAAATTGTTTAGTTAAATCTGGAGAAAAACCCAATTAAATAATGCATTAAAGACGTGAAAATGGCAAGGTGGAATTTTTCTTGAGTTCCCCATGTCAAAATACATTAACAGGATTTTTAGTGGAATTTTCAGAGCCCTAAAAATAATTTTTACCAATTAAAAACCTTGGAATCCTTTTTTTTCTTTTTCTTTTTCCTTTTTCTTTTCCTTCTTGGGCCGTCGGCCCATTTTTCCCTCCTTCCCGGGCCGCCGTCGCGCGCGCCTCCTTCTCCTTCCTCCCAGCCGGCCCAAGCCGCTGCGCGCCCCGCTGCTTTCCCTCCTGGGCCGGCCCAAGGCCGCCCGGAAGCCCCGCGGCCGAGTCCGCCTCCGACACGGCCGGCCGCCGCGCCCGCGCCGCCACGAATCCCGGCGGGATACCCGCCGCGCCGCCTCTATTTATTCCCCCCCCCCGAGGCGCTCCCTCCTCGTTTTCCCCGTGCCGCGCCGCCGCCCTAACCCTAACCCTAGCCCGTGAGCGCCGTCGTCGCCGAAGCCGCGCCGCCGCCGTTTTCCCGCCGCCGGTAAGCACCGCCGTCGCCGCCCCTTTTCCGCTCTCCGCCGCTCGGCTGCCGCCCCGCGTGGCCGTCGCGCCGCTCCGCCGCCGCCGCGAGCCGCCGCTTGCCGCCTCTCGTGCGCCGCACCCCGCGAGCCGCCGCTCCGCCACCGCCCGCGCACGCCGCTCGGCTCCAAACCCTAACCCTAGCTGCCGCCGCACGCGCACACGCCGCTCGGCTCCAAACCCTAACCCTAGCCGCCGCCACGCGCGTAGCCGTCGGATCGGCCACTCGGGCCGATCCCGGCCGCCCGTTCCCGTTTCGCGTGGCTGTCACGTGGCCGCCGCGTGTGCGCCACGTGGTGCGCAGCCGCCGCCGCCGCGGCTGACGTCAGCCCTAGCGGCTGACGTCAGCAGTGACGTCAGCCCTAAGGGTTTATTGCGCAATAAATAATTAAGGATTTTTCTGTTTATAGTAAAAACACAGATAACTTCAAAAATTCATAACTAATTCATTCGGACTCCGTTTTAGTCCGTTCAAGTCTTAGAAAATTCATAAAAATGTCTAGAATCCATTAAAAATAGTTTTGTTCTCTGTTTTAGTAGACTTATGTCACGCCCCGATTTTCGATCGGGATTAAAAATTACCTAATAATACATTTTCCAGAAATTAAATAAAAATCAAAAGCAACTTAAACAAGTGAAATTAGCAAGGAAATCAAAAATTTCCTTTAAAAATCATGGCCGGAAAATATTTTTGTAATATTCTCTGTGCCTTAAAGTACTCTCCAAAATTTTTTGTGAATTTTTGGAGCTCAAGAAATAATTTTAAAGTCACAAAAATCATTCAACTGATTAAATTAATTAAAAAACGAATTTCAAAATGTCCCTTTTGTTTTGGGCCGTTTTCGGCCCAAAATCCTCTCTCTCTCCCGCGGCCCCGTGACCCCCCTCCCCTCTCCTTCGGCCCAAGGCCGTTCCCGTGCCGCCCGCGCCCCTCCCTTCCCGGGCCGGCCTGAGGCCGTGGCCCAAAGGCCGCCCGGAAGTCCGCCGTGCCTCCCCCCGCGTCGCCCGGTCGTCGACGGGTGCGGCCGTGACCGAGTCGTCTCCGACTCGGCCGGGCGCCGCGCCGCCCACGCCGGCGCGGTTCCCGGCTGATTTTCCGCCACGCCGCCAACCCTAATCGGGCCCCCCCTATTTATTTCCCCGCCCGAGGCCTCCTCCTCGTTTTCCCCGCCGCCGCCGCCGTCGCGTCGCCGCCTCGCGCCGCCGCCGCGACCGCGTCGTCGGCTGCTGCCGCTGGCCGCCCGCCGCCGCACCGCCGCCGCCGTGCCCTCACTGGGTCGGCCTAGGGTTTCGTCCGAACCCTAGCCGCCCGCCCCGGCCTAGAGGCCGGCTCCTTCTTTTTCTGGGCCGGCCCACCGCTCCCTCCGGCCCAGCAGCCGTCGGGCCGATTGGCCCATCTCCCCGCAAAAGTCTATTTTGCGTCCCCCCCCTTTTCTCAGGCCGGCCTATCACCCCGCTCGGCCCGATTGGCCCACCTTCTCGCGAAAAGTCCACTTCATGTCCCTCCGAGCCCTTTCTCCTCTATTGGGCCGTCGGCCTATTATCCTTTATCCACACAAAAGTCTACTTTTCGTCCCTCGGCCCTTTTAACTTTTTCCGAGAAGACCCAGTTCACCTCCTCAAGTCCAGTTTACCTCCCTCTCAGCCTAATTTTCCCCTTTCCCCTGCAAAGTCCTTTTCACCTCCTTTTCCTCCCCGGTTCGCCGACACTTGTGTCGCCGACACGTGGGCCCCCTTTGTTTACTCCCGTCCACACCCAGACCACGTAATGTGTTGTAGGACTGTGTCTTGTGGGTACAGTTGTACACCTCTGATCAGAGTAAAACTATTCGAATAGCCGTGCCCGCGGTTATGGGCGATCAACCGGATTCACTGTGATTAGTTGAACTCTTTAATAATTTGACTTAATGGAAATGGTTTAGTTCAGGTGGATGGTTGGGCCTGTCGCAACGTGGTGTAGCGTTGGACAGTGATGGTTTAATTATGACTAATTAATTCAACTGTTTTACTGTTTTCAACTATTGTTTTTTAAATGCGTATTTTATGCAAAATAACCATTGCAGCTCTCCTTTGTTATTACTTGCATCATTATTTTCCTTTCCGGTATGACTTGTTGAGTACAGTGGGTAGTACTCAGTCTTGCTTTATTTTTCCCCACACCAGAGTTGGAGGTTGTTTCAGAGGAAGATTTTTCAGAAGAGTAGGCTTGTTGCTACCGTCGAGGAATGCCTGTGGAGTGGAGTCGCTACGTTGCGAGTGTTTAGTTTATTAGAGTAATTGTTTCTTTTTTCCGCTGCAGTTTTGTAAGAGATTTTTATTTGTTTTGTAAGACATGGATCTGTATGGCAACTTTGTCATTTGTGTACCCTGGCTGGTCCTGGACAGGGATTTTAATACACAATTTGCTTTGGAAATTCTGGTAATGAATTTCTGGGCGTGACACAAACCGTCCTTGGAGGTGAGGGAACCATGTCATGTGGTGGGGGAGCCATCCCCACGGGACCCCGTGTTCGGCCGACCGAACTGATTTTCGGTCGACCGAACCGACGTTCGGTAGCTCGGGCTGCCGAGAGAAAACTGTGTGCGACACGTGAAGGGCTGGACGCTAGGGGTGCATGGGGTTGGCTATGCCCCCAAACCCTGTTAGGTGGTGGGGGAACCATGTTATGTGGTGGGGGAGCCATCCCCACGGGATCCCGTGTTCGGCCGACCAAACGGATTTTCGGTCGACTGAACCGACGTTCGGTAAGCCGGGCTGCCGAGCGAAAACTGTGTGCGACTCGTGAAGGGCTGGACACTAGGGGTGCATGGGGATGGCTATGTCCCCAAACCATCTTTGGGGGTGAGGGAACCATGTCAAGTGGTGGGGGAGCCATCCCCACGGGACCCCGTATTTGGCCGACTGAAGTGATTTTCGGTCGACCGAACCAACGTTCGGTTGGCCGGGCTGCCGAGCGAAAACTGTGTGTTACTCATGAAGGGCTGTGCGCTCGGGGTGCATGGGAATGGCTATGCCCCCAAACCATGTTATGTGGTGGGGGAGCCATCCCCACAAGACCCCGTGTTCGGCCGACCGAACGGAGTTTCGGTCGACCGAACCGACGTTCGGTCGGCCGGGCTGCCGGGCGAAAAGTGTGTGTGACTCATGAAGGGCTGGGTGCCCAGGGTGCATGGGGCTGGCTATGCCCCCAAACCGTTTTATGTGGTGAGGGAGCCATCTCCACACGACCCTGTGTTCGGTCCATGTTCGGTCAGCCGGGCTGGCAACGCCCGCAGCCTATACCGGGGGGAGGGGAGGGGCCGAGAAAACTGTGTGCACCTTGTGAAGGCTCTGGTGCGGAGGGACCTGAGGAGGACCCCGATTCTCAATTGGGAAGAGAGTTCCCGGCACCGGTCGAACACCGGGTTTCGCACGTGATATCCTTCCCGCCGCCTCATGGCCTGCTGGCATGGCTCCCTGGCTAGTTTTGCCGGGTTGCCTTGCCACACGGTCTTGGGGGTCCCGTCCCATCGAACAGGAGGGAATCAGTCTCGATACCCCTCCAACATGCGTGGTGGCCCTCCAGTAGGCCGTCCTCCCAGCAGACCGGCCGTGCTCCACGCGGTAGGATGCTTGGGCGGCCTTGCCGCCGTGGCTACGTAGCGTATGAGTTGCTTTGGACCGGTGTATGCTCGCAGGACCCCCGCCCTCGTGCGGCCGACTGCCGGCTCCCGTGCCCCGTCATTCCACGGCCGTCCTCGTGCCGTGCCGCCCTAGGCTTCACGAGCTGCTTGCGCGCTGCTACCCGTCCCACGGGCAGAGGTGCTCGCACACGTTCGTCGCACCACGGGCGCCCCACCGGGCGTTCCGCGGCGGCTCTGGCGTCACCAGCGGCATGGCCTCGCAGTGCCCGGCACCCGAGCGTGTCGGCACCGCTAAGGCCACCTTGCACGCACCATTGGTCCCGGATGCCTCCCACGATACAGGCTCACGGCAGCCCTGCCCTGTGCCTACGCACGAGCGAGATGCTCTGGGAAGACGACGGCCTGCCCGGCGGCCACCGTGGCCGCCGCCCATCCGGGCGATGGCGACGCACGACGGATGGCACCGGCTCGTCGTGGAGGACGAGCTACCTGGTTGATCCTGCCAATAGTCATATGCTTGTCTCAAAGATTAAGCCATGCATGTGCAAGTTTTAACTAATTCAAACCGTGAAATTGCGAATGGCTCATTAAATCAGTTATAGTTTGCTTGATGGTATGTGCTACTCGGATAACCGTAGTAATTCTATAGCTAATACGTGCAACAAACCCCGACTTCTGGAAGGGGCGCATTTATTAGATAAAAGGCTGACGCGGGCTCCGCCCGCCGATCCGAGGATTCATGATAACTCGACGGATCGCACGGCCCTCGTGCCGGTGACGCATCATTCAAATTTCTGCCCTATCAACTTTCGATGGTAGGATAGGGGCCTGCCATGGTGGTGACGGGTGACGAAGTATTAGGGTTCGATTCCTGTCACACCCTGAGGTTCTCGCAAATCGTAAAAATCAAATTTAATAATTTATCTGAGAAATTGTTTAATTAAATCTGGAGAAAAACCCAACTAAATAATGCACTAAAGAAGTGAAAGTGGCAAGGTGGAATTTTTCTTGAGTTCCCCATGTCAAAATACATTAACAGGATTTTTAGTGGAATTTTCAGAGCCCTCAAAATAATTTTAACCAATTAAAAACCCTCAAGCGCAATAAATAAATCCCTGGGAAATTCTTTTTCCTTTTCTTTTTCTTTTTCTTCTTCTGGGCCGTCGGCCCATTTTCCCCCCCCCCCCGGCCCAAGCCGCCGTCGCACGCGCCTCCTTCCCTCCCGGACCGGCCCAGCCGGCCCAAGCCGCCGCCCCTCCTCCGCGCCCCTCCTCCTTCCCGGGCCGGCCCGAGGCCACGGCCCAAGCCCTAGCGCTGCCCCTATTTATCCCCGCCCCCGAGGTGCCTCCCCTGCTCGTTTTCCCGTGCGCCGCCGCCGCCCTAACCCAAGCCCGTGAGCGCCGCCATCGTCGAAGCCGCGCCGCCGCCGTTTTTCGTCGTCGGTAAGCGCCGCTGCCGCCGCCCTTTTCCCCTCTCCGCCGCCTCCCGTGCGCGCGCCGCTCCACCACTCGACTGCCGCCCCGCGTGGCCGTCGCGCCACTCCGCCGCCGCCGCGAGCCGCCGCTCCGCCGCCTCCCGTGCGCCGTCGCCCGCGAGCCGCCGCTCCGCCGCCACCCGCGCACGCCGCTCGGCCCAAACCCTAACCCTAGCCGCCACCACGCGTGTAGCCGTTGGATTGGCCACTCGGGCCGATCCCGACCGCCCGTTCCCATCCCGCGTGGCCGCCACGTGGGCACCGCGTGGCTGCCGCGTCGGCGCCACGTGTGCGCCACGTGGTACGCAGCCGCCGTCGCGGCTGACGTCAGCCCTAGCCGCTGACGTCAGCGATGACGTCAGCCCTAGCCGCTAACATCAGCAGTGACGTCAGCCCTAAGGGTTTGTTGCGCAATAATAATTAAGGTTTTTTTCTGTTTAGTAAAAACACAGATAACTTCAAAAATTCATAACTAATTCATTCGGACTCCGTTTTAGTCCGTTCAAGTCTCAGAAAATTCATAAAAATGTCTAGCATGTATTGTTGTTTGCTTTGTTTGTCGTATAGATTCCGGTAATTCCGATTCTCCGGTTTACTTCGAAGTCGTTGCCGAAGTCGACCCAGCGCAAGAGCAAGGCAAGTCATACTTATTCATTTGATCATGTTGTACCTAAATTGCGAAACAGTCTTATTTTTCTCTAAATACTGCATTGTTTTATAATGTCATCTATGGGATAGTTTACCTATTGTACTCAGCCTTATATTGCAATTACCTTATTCCTTTGATAGCTTGGGAAATAATTTGAATAGTTGCTACAATAGAACTTGCTTAGCCCTGCTTAGAAACATTAGCTCACAATTGGGATTTTAAAGCTTCATTAATACTTAATGATGGTTATTTCATGTTGGCTCGCGATGGTTAATCGTGGGTGATTTAATTAAATGTTTCAACTAAAATATTGATTAATGGTGGGTTGTGAGCACATGGTTTTGATGGTCGTGCTCATGACATTAAGGACCGGTTCGCGGGAAACCCTGGAAGAATTACCGTACTTTCCACAAGCCAGCGTGGGTAATGGCTGGATTTGGAGTATAGCTTTTTCCTAGCCGACGTTCCCCGGAAAGGGTGGGCGTGATGGAGTTGAGTCGGCCGGGGATATACCGGTTGCTTGGCTGCCGGATTCACCAAGGCACGAGAGGGGGCTGCCCGTTGCCGGGAAGGGAGCGGGGGCGAAACCTGAGGTGTGGTGCGATTGGTTAGGAAGGGTTATGCGAAGGGTCCTGTCACAGCTCCTTTTCCGGTGTACCGTGGTGGTATGTTGGCGCACAGTAATGTGTTGTAGGACTGTGTCTTGTGGGTACAGTTGTACACCTCTGATCAGAGTAAAACTATTCGAATAGCCGTGCCCGCGGTTATGGGCGATCAACCAGATTCACCGTGATTAGTTGAACTCTTTAATAATTTGACTTAATGGAAATGGTTTAGTTCAGGTGGATGGTTGGGCCTGTCGCAACGTGGTGTAGCGTTGGACAGTGATGGTTTAATTATGACTAATTAATTCAACTGTTTTACTGTTTTCAACTATTGTTTTTAAATGCGTATTTTATGCAAAATAACCATTGCAGCTCTCCTTTGTTATTACTTGCATCATTATTTTCCTTTCCGGTATGACTTGTTGAGTACAGTGGGTAGTACTCAGTCTTGCTTTATTTTTCCCCACACCAGAGTTGGAGGTTGTTTCAGAGGAAGACTTTTCAGAAGAGTAGGCTTGTTGCTACCGTCGAGGAATGCCTGTGGTTTGGAGTCGCTACGTTGCGAGTGTTTAGTTTATTAGAATAGTTGTTTCCTTTTTCCGCTGCAGTTTTGTAAGAGATTTTTATTGTTTTGTAAGACGTGGATCTGTATGGCAACTTTGTCATTTGTGTACCCTGGCTGGTCCTGGACAGGGATTTTAATACACAATTTGCTTTGGAAATTCTGGTAGTGAATTTCTGGGCGTGACAAGTTGGTATCAGAGCCGACCTTGACCGTAGGACAAGCCAACTGGAAACCTTAAGAGCCCTCTAAAATTTTTCATGTGCATTTTCCCTTAAATTTTAAATTGTTTTGGGAAAAGTCCGGGAACTGTGGTCTTTGGGATTTTTTAAAAAAAAAAGGGGTTCCTTGCATCAAAAATTTTCTTTTTGAGCATATGTTGAGTCCCGTTCCTTTGCCCTCTGTAGATGGCAGGTCATCCCCCGACGCACCGTGGTCAGAATATGGAAGGCTTCGTGGCAGAGCTTGCCCGTATGACTTTGGTTGTAGGTACCTTGAAGCGCCGGAGTACACCACGATCGAGCCTCTCAGTGGCGAGTTCCCGTTCCGAGTCCGTTTGGAAGTACATGGCTTCGTGGGCACCAGTCTTCCCAATATGGTGGTCACCGCTTCAGGAGGATCTGACGAGCACGCCTGTCAGGAGGCGGCTTACTTGATGATGGCCAGAATGCGAGAACTACACGACTACGCTCTCCACAACTCGGCGTACCGCTATCATCCTCGTCGCGGTAGCTCTTCCACCAGCAGCACCTACCGATCTGCAGCGGAGGAGAACGATACTACCTTCGAACGGATGGTCACGATGATGAAGGGTCTGGACAAGATGCACGCCGATCTCCACAAGGCATCCAAGGCTCTTAATGACCAGAAGTTGATCAAGATTGCCCGTTTGGAGGATGAAGTCGTGCGGCTCAAGGCCGATAATGCTAAGTTGCGAGGACACCCAGCGCTAGGAGGACTCAGGATTCGTACTACGCCAAGGAAGAGGACCACCGCTACTGTACGTATCCAGCTTGCGCCAAGGAATTGACCACCTGCTCCAACGCCAGTTCCACTGCCGCCACCAGGATTCGCCATCACCTTCGCCTCAACGTCTGCGTACCAGGGTCCAGCCGGTGGTAGCGGAGGTTGGTTGCACGCCACACCCAGTGGTAGCAACGGCAGTGGTTCAAATTCAGAGCCAACAAGTAGAGACACTGCCATGGCGGATTCCGGAAACTGTACCGAGCATTAGGCTCGTTACCCTTAGTTTTCCGTTTTCTTAGTTTGATTTCTTGTTAGATGCTGTGTGTTAGGTTTGTTGTTCTGGGGTTTAGCCGATGGTCGATACCATGTGCCTATGGTATGGCTATCTTATTAAGGATTTTTGCGTGCTGTTTTGGAAGTGTTTTAAGTTAGATCAGAACAATTACAGTTAAATCAATAATATATTAAAGCTCTGTTCTGAGCAATCTGTTTTCTTTCTTGTCCATTTCTTTCTGCTGGTTTTTCTCCTTCAGATGGTCAACACCAGGACAAGTGGTAACAACAACGGACAAGAGGGATCCCAGGCTAATAGAACAAACACCAACGCTCCTCCTCCACCACCGGATAATCCCACTCTTGCTCAAGTGCTTGCTAGCCAGACCCAGATGATGGCGGCTATGATGCAGCAAATGCAGCAGCCGCATCAACAAATGCAACAACAAACGTTGCAACAGATGCAACAACAAGCTCAACAGCAGCAGCAGCAGGCCCAACAGAATCAACCACCACCCCAATCCAAGTTGCCAGAGTTTCTTCGTGTCAGACCGCCGGTTTTCTCGAGTACTACCAATCCCATGGAAGCGAATGATTGGCTTCATGTTATTGAGAAGAAGCTTAATCTACTCCAGTGCAATGATCAAGAGAATGTCGCTTTCGCTACCCATCAATTGCAGGGTCCCGCTTCGGCTTGGTGGGATAATTATCTGGTTACCCGTCCACCCGGAACGGAGGTCACATGGACGGAGTTCTGCCGCAGTTTCAGGAAAGCCCAAATCCCTGACGGCATAGTAGCCCAGAAGAAGAGAGAGTTTAGGGCGCTCCACCAAGGTAATAGAACAGTGACAGAGTACCTCCATGAGTTCAACCGTCTAGCACGTTACGCTCCGGAGGATGTGCGCACTGATGCGGAAAGGCAGGAAAAGTTTCTTTTCGGCCTGGATGATGAATTGGCCAACCTGCTAATCTCAGGGGATTATGCTGATTTCGAGAAGTTAGTTGATAAGGCGATCCGTCAAGAGGATCAACGCAACAGGATGGATCGAAAGAGGAAGGCAGTCCAATTCAGGACGCAGCAGGGAAGTCAACAGAAGCCCCGGTTCACCGCCGGACAGCAGGGTGGACCTTCTACAATGATTGTTCGTCAACATCAACCTTACCAGCCTGGTAATTTCAACAACAACAATTCTGGCAACCGCAACAACAACGGGGGACAGCCCAACCGCAACCCGGTTCCGCGTCCGCCAACGGCCGCAGCTCAGCCAGCTCCATCGACTCAACCCAGGAAGGAGTCCAGCGGAAAATCATTTGTCTGCTTCAACTGCAACAAGCCCGGACACTTTGTCGACAAGTGCCCGAAGCCAAGGTGTGCAGGACCCAAGTTTGTTCATGCCCGTGTCAACCATGCGTCAGCAGAAGAGGCACAGGCTGCACAAGAAGTGGTACTGGGTACGTTCCCTGTCAATTCAGTTCCAGCCATCACTCTTTTTGATTCTGGTGCTACACATTCCTTTTTATCAAAGCGTTTTGCTGGGACATATGGGTTGTCAGTAGTGAAACTTAGAACACCTATGTGGGTTCACACTCCTGGGAATGAGATGACCACAGCCCACTATTGCCCCTCTGTGGAAATAGAAATCCAGGGTTCTAAATTTCTAGCCAATCTTATCCTTCTTGAGTCCAAGGACCTAGATGTCATTCTTGGGATGGATTGGTTAACAAGGCACAAGGGAGTTATCGATTGCGCTAGTCGCACTATCACTCTGGTTAATGAGAAAGGAGAAGTCGTGAAATTCCGGTCGCTGACACCCCAGAAGCAGAGAGTGTGCTTAAACCAAGGCGATGGGACGAAACAGATCGCAGAAGAAGGGAAAGATATTAAGAAGTTGGAGGATATTCCTATTGTTAGAGAATACCCTGAAGTCTTTCCGGATGACATAACCACAATGCCACCAAAGAGAGAAATTGAATTTCGGATTGATTTAGTATCGGGAACTGCCCCGATACACAAGAGACCCTATAGGATGGGAGCCAATGAACTGGCGGAAGTCAAGAAGCAAGTTGATGAGCAGTTGCAGAAAGGATATATTCGCCCGAGTACGTCACCTTGGAGTGCTCCGGTGATCTTTGTGGAGAAGAAAGATAAGACCAAGAGGATGTGCGTCGACTATCGCGCCCTCAATGAGGTGACCGTCAAGAACAAATACCCGTTACCTCGGATTGATGATTTGTTTGATCAGCTAAAGGGAGCAACATGGTTCTCCAAGATAGACCTGCGATCAGGCTACCACCAATTGAGGATTAGAGAGGAGGACATTCTGAAGACAGCATTCACTACTCGGTATGGGTTGTTTGAGTGCACAGTCATGTCTTTTGGACTTACCAATGCACCGGCCTTTTTCATGAACTTGATGAATAAGGTGTTCATGGAATTTCTGGATAAGTTTGTCATGGTTTTTATCGATGATATACTTGTTTACTCTAAGTCCAAGGAAGAGCATGAACAACATCTCCGTCTGGTACTTGAGAAACTAAAGGAACACCAGTTGTATGCCAAGTTTAGCAAGTGTGACTTTTGGCTCAAGGAAGTACAGTTCCTAGGCCACATCATCATAGCTCAAGGAGTGGCAGTAGACCCGTCGAATGTGGAATCGGTTATGAAGTGGACCCCACCGAAGACAGTCACGCAAATCCGAAGTTTTCTTGGACTTGCGGGTTACTACCGTCGATTCATTGAGAATTTCTCCAAGATTGCCAAGCCAATGACACAGTTGCTGAAAAAGGATGAGAAGTTCAAGTGGTCAGCAGAATGCGACAGAAGTTTTGAGGAACTTAAGAAGAAGTTGGTAACGGCACCAGTCTTAATTCTGCCAGACCAGACTAAAGATTTTCAGGTTTATTGCGATGCGTCTCGCCAAGGGCTAGGATGTGTATTGATGCAAGAAGGCAGAGTGGTTGCATACGCTTCGCGTCAACTGCACCCACATGAGAATAATTACCCCACTCATGATTTGGAATTAGCAGCAGTGGTACATGCCCTAAAGATCTGGAGACATTACCTTATTGGGAACCGTTGTGAGGTGTATACGGATCACAAGAGTTTGAAGTATATCTTTACCCAACCGGACTTAAATCTCCGTCAGCGAAGATGGTTGGAATTGATTAAAGACTATGATCTGGGAATCCACTACCATCCCGGTAAAGCTAATGTAGTGGCAGATGCTTTAAGCCGGAAGAGCTACTGTAACTCTACCAGTATGGAAGAGATGAGCAGCCAGTTGCAGCGAGACTTCGAACGGCTGAACCTCGGTATTGTTGAACATGGGTTCGCGTCCACTCTAGAAGCACGACCAACGCTCGTGGAGCAGGTCCGAGTAGCTCAAGCTAAAGATCCAGAGATAGCAGAGCTCAAGAAAAACATGAGGGTCGGAAAGGCCCGAGATTTCTCCGAAGATGAGCATGGCACGATATTGATGGGAGAAAGACTGTGCGTTCCAGAAGACAAAGAGTTAAAGGAGTTAATACTCACAGAAGCCCATCAAACTCAGTATTCAATTCATCCTGGCAGTACCAAGATGTACCAAGACCTCAAAGAGAAGTTTTGGTGGGTTAGCATGAGAAGAGAAATAGCTGAATTCGTCGCACTCTGTGACGTGTGCCAGCGAGTCAAGGCAGAGCATCAAAGGCCTGCAGGACTGTTACAGCCTCTCCAAATCCCGGAATGGAAATGGGAAGAAATTGGAATGGATTTCATCACAGGTTTGCCAAGAACGTCGTCTGGACATGATTCTATCTGGGTCATCGTGGATCGACTCACGAGGGTGGCTCATTTCATTCCTGTGCATACTACCTACTCTAGAAAGAAGCTAGCAGAACTCTACCTCGCAAGAATCATGTGTTTACATGGAGTGCCTAAGAAGATCGTATCGGATCGAGGAAGCCAATTCACCTCAAAGTTCTGGCAGAAATTACAAGAAGAATTGGGAACCCGTTTGAACTTTAGCACGGCTTACCATCCGCAAACTGATGGCCAGACTGAGCGAGTGAACCAGATACTTGAGGATATGCTCAGAGCCTGTGCGCTCGATTTTGGAGGAGCATGGGATAAGAGTTTGCCATATGCCGACTTCTCCTACAACAAAAGTTATCAAGCCAGCTTGCAGATGGCACCATTTGAGGCGTTGTATGGCAGAAAGTGCCGTACCCCGCTCTTTTGGGATCAGACCGGAGAACGACAACTCTTTGGGACTGAAGTCTTGAGCGAGGCGGAGGAAAAGGTCAGAACCGTCAGAGAAAGGTTGAGAATTGCGCAGTCTCGACAGAAAAGCTATGCCGACAATCGTCGAAGGGAGTTAACTTTCGAAACAGGGGACTACGTGTACCTTCGTGTCACACCGCTTCGAGGAGTACATCGCTTTCAAACAAAAGGCAAATTGGCACCACGCTTTGTGGGACCATATAAGATCCGCGAGCGTCAAGGAGAAGTTGCCTACCAGCTTGAGCTTCCACCCAACATGGCGGGTATTCACGATGTGTTTCACGTCTCGCAATTGAAGAGGGCGTGACAAGTTGGTATCAGAGCCGACCTTGACCGTAGGACAAGCCAACTGGAAACCTTAAGAGCCCTCTAAAACTTTTTCATGTGCATTTTCCCTTAAATTTTAAATTGTTTTGGGAAAAATTCGGGAACTGTGGTCTTTGGGATTTTTGAAAAAAAAATGTTTCTTGCATCAAAAATTTTCTTTTGTAACCTGTGTTCTTTAAAAAAATTGTTTTTAAATTGGTTTTGAGCATGTGTTGAGTCCCGTTCCTTTGCCCTCTGTAGATGGCAGGTCATCCCCCGACGCACCGTGGTCAGAATATGGAAGGCTTCGTGGCAGAGCTTGCCCGTATGACTTTGGTTGTAGGGTACCTTGAAGCGCCGGAGTACACCACGATCGAGCCTCTCAGTGGCGAGTTCCCGTTCCGAGTCCGTTTGGAAGTACATGGCTTCGTGGGCACCAATCTTCCCAATATGGTGGTCACCGCTTCAGGAGGATCTGACGAGCACGCCTGTCAGGAGGCGGCTTACTTGATGATGGCCAGGATGCGAGAACTACACGACTACGCTCTCCACAACTCGGCGTACCGTTATCATCCTCGTCGCGGTAGCTCTTCTACCAGCAGCACCTACCGATCTGCAGCGGAGGAGAACGACACTACCTTCGGACGGATGGTCACAGTGATGAAGGGTCTGGACAAGATGCACGCCGATCTCCACAAGGCATCCAAGGCTCTTAATGACCAGAAGTTGATCAAGATTGCCCGCTTGGAGGATGAAGTCGCGCGACTCAAGGCCGATAATGCTAGGTTGCGAGGACACCCAGCGTCAGGAGGACTCAGGATTCGCACCATGCCAAGGAAGAGGACCACCGCTCCTGTACGTATCCAGCTTGCGCCAAGGAATTCACCACCCGCTCCAACGCCAGTTCCGCCGCCGCCACCAGGGTTCGCCATCACCTTCGCCTCAACGTCTGCGTACCAGGGTCCAGCCAGTGGTAGCGGAGGTTGGTTGCACGCCACACCCAGTGGTAGCAACGGCAGTGGTTCAAGTTCAGAGCCAACAAGTGGAGACACTGCCATGGCGGATTCCGGAAACCGTTCTGAGCATTAGGCTCGTTACCCTTAGTTTTTCCGTTTTTCTTAGTTTGATTGCTTGTTAGATGCTGTGTGTTAGGTTTGTTGCTTTGGGTTTAGCCGATGGTCGATACCATGTGCCTATGGTATGGCTATCTTATTAAGGATTTTTGCGTGCTGTTTTGGAAGTGTTTTAAGTTAGATCAGAACAATTACAGTTAAATTAATAATATATTAAAGCTTAGTTCTGAGCAATCTGTTTTCTTTCTTGTCCATTTCTTTCTGCTGGTTCTTCTCCTTCAGATGGTCAACACAGGACAAGTGGTAACAACAACGGACAGAGGGATCCCAGGCTAATGAACAAACACCAACGCTCCTCCTCCACCACCGGATAATCCCACTCTTGCTCAAGTGCTAGCTAGCCAGACCAGATGATGGCAGGCTATGATGCAGCAAATGCAGCAGCAGCATCAACAAATGCAACAGCAGATGTTGCAACAGATGCAACAACAAGCTCAACAGCAGCAGCAGCAGGCCCAACAGAATCAACCACCACCCCAATCCAAGTTGCCAGAGTTTCTTCGTGTCAGACCGCCGGTTTTCTCAAGTACTACCAATCCCATGGAAGCGAATGATTGGCTTCATGTTATTGAGAAGAAGCTTAATCTACTCCAGTGCAATGATCAAGAGAAGGTCGCTTTCGCTACCCATCAATTGCAGGGTCCCGCTTCGGCTTGGTGGGATAACTATTTGGTTACCCGTCCACCCGGAACGGAGGTCACTTGGACGGAGTTCTGCCGCAGTTTCAGGAAAGCCCAAATTCCTGACGGCATAGTAGCCCAGAAGAAGAGGGAGTTTAGGGCGCTCCACCAAGGTAATAGAACAGTGACGGAGTACCTCCATGAGTTCAACCGTCTCGCACGTTACGCTCCGGAGGATGTGCGCACTGATGCGGAAAGGCAGGAAAAGTTTCTTTCCGGCCTGGATGATGAATTGGCCAACCAGCTAATCTCAGGGGATTATGCTGATTTCGAGAAGTTAGTTGATAAGGCGATCCGTCAAGAGGATCAACGCAACAGGATGGATCGAAAGAGGAAGGCAGTCCAATTCAGGGCGCAGCAGGGAAGTCAACAGAAGCCCCGGTTCACCGCCGGACAGCAGGGTGGACCTTCTACAATGATTGTTCGTCAACATCGACCTTACCAGCCTGGTAATTTCAACAACAACAATTCCGGCAACCGCAACAACAACGGGGGACAGCCCAACCGCAACCCGGTTCCGCGTCCGCCAACGGCCGCAGCTCAGCCAGCTCCATCGACTCAACCCAGGAAGGAGTCCGGCGGAAAATCATTTGTCTGCTTCAACTGCAACGAGCCCGGACACTTCGCCGACAAGTGCCCGAAGCCAAGGCGTGCAGGACCCAAGTTTGTTCATGCCCGTGTCAACCATGCGTCAGCAGAGGAGGCACAGGCTGCACCAGAAGTGGTACTGGGTACGTTCCCTGTCAATTCAATTCCAGCTATCACTCTTTTTGATTCTGGTGCTACACATTCCTTTTTATCAAAGCGTTTTGCTGGGACATATGGGTTGTCAGTAGTGAAACTTAGAACGCCTATGTGGGTTCACACTCCTGGGAATGAGATGACCACAGCCCACTATTGCCCCTCTGTGGAAATAGAAATCCAGGGTTCTAAATTTCTAGCCAATCTTATCCTTCTTGAATCCAAGGACCTAGATGTCATTCTTGGGATGGATTGGTTAACAAGGCACAAGGGAGTTATCGATTGCGCTAGTCGCACTATCACTCTGGTTAATGAGAAAGGAGAAGTCGTGAAATTCCAGTCGCCGACACCCCCAGAAGCAGAGAGTGTGCTTGAACCAAGTAGATGGGATGAAACAGATCGCAGAAGAAGGGAAAGATATTAAGAAGTTGGAGGATATTCCTATTGTTAGAGAATACCCTGAAGTCTTTCCGGATGACATAACCACAATGCCACCAAAGAGAGAAATTGAATTTCGGATTGATTTAGTACCGGGAACTGCCCCGATACACAAGAGACCCTATAGGATGGGAGCCAATGAACTGGCGGAAGTCAAGAAGTCAACTATTGTTTTTAAATGCGTATTTTATGCAAAATAACCATTGCAGCTCTCCTTTGTTATTGCTTGCATCATTATTTTCCTTTCCGGTATGACTTGTTGAGTACAGTGGGTAGTACTTAGTCTTGCTTTATTTTTCCCCACACCAGAGATGGAGTATGTTTCAGAGGAAGACTTTTCAGAAGAGTAGGCTTGTTGCTACCGTCGAGGAATGCCTGTGGATTGGAGTAGCTACGTTGCGAGTGTTTAGTTTATTAGAATAGTTTGTTTTTTTTCCGCTGCAGTTATGTAAAAGATTTTTATTGTTTTGTAAGACGTGGATCTGTATGGCAACTTTGTCATTTGTGTACCCTGGCTGGTCCTGGACAGGGATTTTAATACACAATTTGCTTTGGAAATTCTGGTAGTGAATTTCTAGCCGTGATAATTCCGGAGAGGGAGCCTGAGAAATGGCTACCACATCCAAGGAAGGCAGCAGGCGCGCAAATTACCCAATCCTGACACGGGGACGTAGTGACAATAAATAACAATACCGGGTGCTTTAGCGTCTAGTAATTGGAATGAGTACAATCTAAATCCCTTAACGAGAATCCATTGGAGGGCAAGTCTGGTGCCAGCAGTCGCGGTAATTCCAGCTCCAATAGGGTATATTTAAGTTGTTGCAGTTAAAAAGCTCGTAGTTGGACCTTGGGCCGGGTCGGCCGGTCCGCCTCATGGCGAGCACCGACCTGCTCGATCCTTCTGCCGGCGATACGCTCCTGGCCTTAACTGGCCGGGTCGTGCCTCCGGCGCCGTTACTTTGAAGAAATTAGAGTGCTCAAAGCAAGCCATCGCTCTGGATACATTAGCAAGGGACAACATCATAGGATTCTGGTCCTGTTGTGTTGGCCTTCGGGATCGGAGTAATGATTAACATGGACAGTCGGGGGCATTCGTATTTCATAGTCAAAGGTGAAATTCTTGGACTTATGAAAGACGAACAACTGCGAAAGCATTTGCCAAGGATGTTTTCATTAATCAAGAACGAAAGTTGGGGGCTCGAAGACGATCAGATACCGTCCTAGTCTCAACCATAAACGATGCCGACCAGGGATCGGCGGATGTTGATTATAGGACTCCGCCGGCACCTTATGAGAAATCAAAGTCTTTGGGTTCCGGGGGGAGTATGGTCGCAAGGCTGACACTTAAAGGAATTGACGGAAGGGCACCACCAAGCATGGAGCCTGTGGCTTAATTTGACTCAACACGAGGAAACTTACCAGGTCCAGACATAGCAAGAATTGACAAACTGAGAGCTCTTTCTTGATTCTATGGGTGGTGGTCCATGGCCGTTCTTAGTTGGTGGAGCGATTTGTCGGGTTAATTCTGTTAACGAACGAGACCTCAGCCTGCTAACTAGCTATGCGGAGTCATCCCTCCGCAGCTAGCTTCTTAGAGGGACTATGGCCGTTTAGGCCACAGAAGTTTGAGGCAATAACAGGTCTGTGATGCCCTTAGATGTTTTGCGCCGCACGCGCGCTACACTGATGTATTCAACGAGTATATAGCCTAGGCCGACAGGCCCGGGTAATCTTGGGAAATTTCATCGTGATGGGGATAGATCATTGCAATTGTTGGTCTTCAACGAGGAATGCCTAGTAAGCGCGAGTCATCAGCTCGCGTTGACTACGTCCCTGCCCTTTGTACACACCGCCCGTCGCTCCTACCGATTGAATGGTTCGGTGAAGTGTTCGGATCGCGGCGACGGGGGCGGTTCGCCACCCCCAACGTCAGCAAAAGTCCATTGAACCTTATCATTTAGAGGAAGG